>CM051352.1:2500-1202500 GCA_028015215.1 Gynostemma pentaphyllum | reverse complement strand
CCTTTAATTTGCAAGAGTCAACACTATCCACAGATCTTGAATTTCCAGACTCGGAATCAGACAATGCAAGCCTCCAATAATTGAGATCAAGTGACTGTGGTGGACCATCAGGAATGGGAACTCCATTATGTTCACACCAATTAGCAATGAGACCCTTGACTGAGTAATTAGGTGTCAATGAAAGATGAGAGAGCCTCTGTTGAGTCTTTGGGCAGGTTTTATGACTGTCACCGAACCACTTCTCAATGCAGACCCTTTCATATGTTTGCCCAGAATCAATTATGACTGGCTCATGCATAAGCTGCAGGGATATTGGACACCTCAATTCCTCAGGCGGCAGAGGTATCTGACCCGATACCCGATATTTTGGCTTCAAATTAAAAGAACTAAGCTTTGAAAGCTGCTGTTCAAAGACTTGACCATTAGCTGTAAGTTCACTGTCCTCGAGGGAACTCTGAACAGTAGGAGAACAAGGAGTTGACCCCTGTGAATCATTATCATCTGATAACTCACTTCTAAATAACTTAGAATACTTCCTCATGAGATGCAAAAGAAAAGCTACAATTGATTCCTTTCGCTTGTCTTCTTCTAAGCGAGCTCGTTCTATGAGTCTCTTAAGAGCTCTTCTCTCTGTGAGAGCTGCTTTGGAGGAGGTGATTCCAAGTTTTGTGGCAGCCTGATGAAAATGTTCCAGCTCATTATGGCCATTAGAATCATCAAATTTTCTTTCTTGCAAAAGTAATGCAATAATGTCATCACCAACTTGCTTCTCTAGTGGATCAAATGAGAATACAGTGCCCTTGAGTTCATTTGATATCTGCTGAATCTGGAAAAAGTAACACTTCATAAGCCATCAGTGATACTGATAAAACTGGCTGATAACAGAGGGAGGTTTTAACAAAACATCGGTACAGGAGTCATGTCAGACCATTTATTGACTGATTTTCACTCCAAACAAAGCAAAATCACAATAAAACTTCTATCTCAAGGCTGTTTTAGTCCACTCCCGAGGCAAATGATCAAACAGTACAAGATACAAGACTTGATTGAGTTCATCATATGATTTAATATGTGAAGAGTAGAATAATAAAACGAGATTAAAGTTCCGACAAAATCATAAACTTTCTCCACGGTGTTTCCAGCTCTAGGCAAAGAAGACAGTAAACACAAGTATACAGATAAAGAGATAAATCCAAATAAAAGTGCAAAAGAAAAAACTTGAACAATTCTAACCTGATAACCAATAGATTGTGACACAATATCTTCAACACATGTTAGACTATCTTCAAGTGAACATCTTGCCTTTTCAAATTTCGCAAGAACAGAATCTCCGGTTATAGCCTGACATATAAACGATATCCAATTGGTAGGACATTCATAACGTCTCATGAAAGATGGGAAATAGATAAAGTACAGAATTGCAGTTTCATCAATCTGTCAAAACTAAATCTAAAGCGTACCAAGTAGAGTTTGCTGGATTCTGAGCAATGCTGAAGAATATTCTTAGCTTTCTCAAGAGCTACATGTAATGAACATAAAGCCCGAATACCCGATTTACTCCTAGGCCGTGCTGCTTCCAAGGAAGGGAAAATTGACATAACTTGACTATAGATTGCAGCGAGCTTCTTGTACATTTCTCCATGTAACTACACAATAAGAAGGAAAAAAATGATTTATTAATTCATATATCAAGGCATAAATAAAAAATAAATTCAGAGTACAAACTTTTAGATGCAGCTATCTTATCCACCAAATACATATATTTTTTTTATTCACAACATGACTTTCCATTCATACCTTGGCTTCACCAGCTGCAAAAAATATATCTTCAACCACAGCCACAGGAACATCCATGATTTTTGTTCATCAAGGAAAATTTACACCATCTACATAGCCAAAAAAATAAATAAATAACCATGAATTAAATAAAATCTCCAAATAAAAAAACAGTTTAGAGTTTGAAACTTCAATTTACGGGATTAGTCGAGGTACACGCAAGCTAATGAGACACTTACTCACCAATATATATAATAAATAAATAAATAATTATTAGTCATTAAAACTATTAAAAAAAAATGGAAATCTACCCTTAATTGTCCGATGAAGAAATTAAAGAAAACAAATCGAATCTAGAAATTTCCATTTTCAACCTTCTATTTGTGCTTTCCATTTAAATCACAGGCATTGAAATCGTTTTCCCTTTATTCCTCAATCTTTCCTATGATTGGAAAAATAAAAATAGTATTTTTCTTGGAGAGATTGGAGATTATACCAGAGCAGATTTGGCGGCAACAGAATCGACGACGATGAATTTGCTGGCACTGGAATCAAACAGAAACTGAAGCTCTGAATTTTCTTCTTCTTCTTCTGTAGATTTTCATATGATGAAGTCCCAAATCGGAAAGTGAAAATCTTGAAAAGAAAATTAAGTAGTTCGAGGAAAGAGAGAGAGAGAGAGAGCTATATCAACGTTTTTTCAGGCTTTTTTTTTTTTTTTTTTTTTGTCTTCAGATTTGATTGATTTGTAGTGGGCTGAGGGCGTGAGTAGCAAGTGACTATTATTATTCTTTCTTAAAAAATCGATTTTAAATAATTTCTGGAATGTTTTATTTATTTATTTATTTACGAGGAAGATAAACAAAAGAATTATGAAAATAAACTAAAACACGTGTTTTAATCTTTTTAGTTTTCAATTTGTATCTATTTATCATCTTTAAGTTTTGAGAAATAAACTGACTCAATCCATATTTTATTAATATTTTCAGAAGTTTTTTTTTACTGATGTTTGAAAAAATAATTTAAATGACCATTTTCTCAAAATTGATATAGATACAAATTAAAAAATTTAAACCAAAAAAATATTTTTTTTAAAACTCCGACACAAAACACAAATTAAAAATTCATGAACTAAAAAGATATTTTAAGCTCATTTTTTGTTTTTGTTTTTGTTTTTCTCTCCTCTTTTTCACCTTGATTGAGGGAGAAATCGAATGTTTTTAACTCGATTTTCTTCGATCGGATCTGGGAGATTTTGAAATCAAATTAATTAAGAGAAATAAATATGTATTGAAGTGTATTAAAAAGGTAGTGAGTAATGAGTGAATTTATTGATTTCTCTTTTACGTGAATGTGAGGTTGACCATGATGATTAATTAATATGAATCCAAATTTGCCTTATATCATGGATTGCGAGATTAATTATATATATTTTTGGTTTAAAGGGTCCCTATAATTTTGTCTTTACAACATTTTGACCCTCGCATTTTTGTTTGTAATGTACTTATTTCACTTATGTAATTGAATTTTGAAATGTAACAATTAAGCTTTTTGTGTTAAAAAATCATAATTATTGAGTCATATAAACGGCTATATAAATTATTGTTTGGTCATGTAAATTACAATTTGACTATATGATTCAAACTCAATTTTTAACTCAACATCGTTTTTTCTAAAAAAAAAAAAAAAACTCGATATCGTTCATATTCACCTCAGTGATATTAGAAATGTATTTCTCATCTCAACAAAAAAATTAAAGATCTAATTTAATAATTTAAATGTACGATGTATAAAAAAAATCATGATTAGTCTTAACATTTTATAAATTATAGGTTTAAAATTTATTTTGGTTCTCAAACTTTAAAACTTTTTTTATTTTGGTCTACGGAGTTTGAAATCTCATTCCCCTTTAAGTCCCCGATATTAATTTTTATATTCAAAGAAAATATAAATGGAATTTTGCTATCAATTTATAAATGTGATTGGGTAATTATGTGACATCTAATCTAATGAAAGGTCATGTGAGTTTTTAAGATAATAATTAAACCTATATATATTATATTTGGGGACGAAAAACGGAATAAACAGTGAAGTATTTCAGGGACTAAAATAGACCTTCTAAAAATTTAGAGGCCAAAATAGAAAAAGTTTTAAATGGATTCTAACCTAAATTTTATAGAGTCTGATTATTTAATTTGAAAGTTTTAAATTATAATTATTATTATCCTATAATTTAAAGGTGGTTTATACAATCATATATATCTATCTGATATTATAATTTTAGTTTCACATATTGTATATTATATTCTATTTTTTTAATTATTTAAAACTAAAGGGAAAAGAGAGAGTCCTAAAATAAATGTTTTATTTTGATACTATAATTGTTTTGGACGGCCGACAGTGGCCAACTATAGCATGTCGGTTACCAGATCCGTTAATAGCGTCGTCAAATTGAAAAACTTGTCTTCCATTTCAAATTTAAATTATAAATTAAAAAAAAAAGTTGTCAAATAAATATTTATTTTACGAGTCCTTTATTTTATGTTAATTACAAAGATGGACTCCTTCTGTTTATCCGTGTTCACGTTGTTAATGAGTAATTTTCGGAGAGATCTACGTTTCCACGTGGCATTATTTGCTGTGAGATAGAGGGACAGGAATTTATAGCCGCTTAAATTTTAAATTATTGAATTGTCCTTATATCATGTATTTTGCATTATGATTAGGCCACGTGTCTTTGCGTGAATGATGGAGATAATAACATAGTATTTGAAAAATGTGGCTCGAGTTTTACTGCCTAGTCATTCGTCCAAAAAAATCGAAATCAAAAGAAATAGAAATTTCAATAAATTATATTTTTTTATGAATAATTTTTATAATAGTAAATATTTTTTAAACATTTTAAAAATAACATTTCTCATTTTGAGATTAGACTAAGCTAAGACTGAGATTAAAACATAAATCATAAACCTAATGGATCTCATTCTAAGAAATATCATTTTTTTTTTCAAATTTTTTACTATTTTTTAAAATATCATTTTTGAAGTACCTCGTGAAAAAAGTAATTTTTGATTGAATTATATAGCAAATAAGTCATTATGTAATATTTCTCACTATCTACTAACTTAATTGGTTAGATATAAATATTATACTTCAAGATAGATATTTCAAATCTTCCATCATTTAATTTGATGTAATATCTTTAAAAATATATATATTATATATATAAATCATAGATAAAGTTATACGGTTGTTTAACTTTTTTAACAAGTGTTTTTCATAATACAATTTTTATTTATGTTGTTTTTTTTTTTTAAGCCAACTTGTTAAGTATTTAATGATATTCGTAAATTATAGATTATTAATTATATAAACACGTAGTGAACAAACGACCTGTAATTCATTTTATCTATTCTTGGTAATTAAGTATTGATTTTGGTTTCTCAGGACGATGGCTGGGATCTCTTCCTCCTCGGTTGAGGGATTCTCTGATATATGTAATTGGTTTTTGCTTTCCTTTTGCGTTTTTGTCTTGTTTTTCAAAAAAAAAAATATTATAAAAACAAAAATTGTAAACAAACGACCTGTGAATTACTTATTTATCTATTTTGGTAATTTTTGTGTTATACATATAAACCTTTAGCATGAGATTGTGAGTCAATAATTATTTTTTTTATATAATAATGAAAATTAACTTCTACAATTGAAAACATTTAACAGAAAGTCACAATTCAATTATATTTTTCCTATTGCCAAAGAAAAAAATTGATGAGACTTCTAATACGTTTTGTTTCTTAAGAAATTTTTTACACGTGCACATTACTCCCATTTTACAGAGAAAGATGTAGACAAATTAAATATATTATTTAATATAAAATATTGATCGTAAATATTTAAAAATACAATTGTCTACAATTATCAACCCAATTAAATAATTGGAGCATGAGAGTGTGGGCAACAAACTCTCAAAACCTAACTTGTGAGGGAGACAATTTTATTATGCGCATGATGATTGGATGTGTGTGTGAATGGATGACATGTTGAGATAGTTTTATTTGACAATTTTTTCCTTTTCTATTATCTATTTTTAAAATATAGGGTTTATGTCTAACCAGTGAAGCTATCCCAAACTGAAATTTAAATAAAACTTGAGATTTATTAATTCTGAATAAATATCATTAGTGAATTCAATAACTAATTTTTTCTTCTTCATATAATATGTAGGAAATGAAGATTCAAACTTTTAATTTTATAAATGGATCATACAGTTAAATTTAGTTGATATTAATTATTTTAAGTTGTATTTATTTATATTGTAAGATTGAATTTGTTTAAGATAGAAAAATTTGAAGAAGAACAAATGTGTGTTGAAAATATATGAAATCAAAAAAATAGCAATGCACAACTCAATAATTTTTAAAATATATTAAATATATATAAAAAAATTGTATTTTTTTAACGGGAAACTCAAACAAGGAAAAGAAACAAACAGCTACAGCCTCACTAACCGGCTAATCCGGGGAGAAAGATCAACCCGGAGAGAATACCACTTAATGCCTTATTTGACATTATCCCCTCCTATTATCTATTTTTAACATATAGCGAACATGGTTTAAACCAACAATAGTTAGTTGCTTTAAAAATTCAAGATCTTGAGAATTAATTGGGAAATATACTAAGTTAATTCAAGTGACTTTTTTAACAAAATAATCATTCGTGAATCAATAATTGATTTCTATTATAGGATTGTGAAAACTCCCGGGCTTTTACTTTCAATTTAAGTTGTATTTATTTGAAAACTTGATCGTTAAGTTTAGTATTTTCTTACATCGCAAAAAAATAGTACCTATGCTATATCAAGCCAACCAAAAATATATCTTGAATTGAAGCAATCAACATTTAATTTTAAAACACCCTCAGGTGGTGGAAACCATAAGAGAGCTTCAGAGTGATAGATAGGAGCAGATGCAGATGTTGTTGCCATAAAAAAAATTGTATTTTAGAGTTATTGAGTGAGTTAATGACCATGATAATGAGATTATTTCACCAATGAATTGAGTGCTTCTTATTATTATATACATGTACAGAGACTCAATTAAGTCTCTCCTTCTCTTAAATTTGAAATAATATTAAAAATTAACTCAAATCGCTATCATATATGTAATTAATATATATATATATATATATAGATAGATAGATAGATCGATCAAATTAGGGGAAGAGAGACTCGAATTTTTGATCTCATAGAAAGGGAACAGATGTTTAACTGCTTGAATTATGTATAAATGGACAAATATTTATTTTTTTATTTGAAACATTATATACGTACGGAATGAAATTATCTTCCATTTCTCAAGGTGACAAGACCACTATATTTAAATTGAAGAATTTTTTTTTGAAGAAATAAATCTAAACCGATGAAAAAATAATTGGCACAGAAATATCCTTATCCTTATCCTTATCTTAATATATAAAAGAAGGGATGTTTAAGAAACATTTTTGGACACTTATACGTACCTTTTTAAAAAGTTTAAAATTACTATACATACCATTATATATACCCTTTTGAAACATTTTTGGACACTTATACCCTTTTAAAAAGTTTAAAATTACTATACATACCATTATATATACCCTTTTAAAATCACTAAATTACTAAACATGCCATTGTTATTTATTTTCCACTTTTTATTAAATGACCATTTATATTTTTAGACTACTAAACTCATTTTTATCTTCAAATTGCATGCCATTTTTCATATACTTTTAGAAAAATAAATTTTGGAGTTGTTAAAAACAATAGGTTTACTTTGTAAAGTGACTTTTTTTTTTCATACTAATCATAGCTTTTTTTTCTCTCTAAAGTAATAAGATTAAAATATCTCTCTTCAGTGAATAAGAAATGATTAATTTTTTTTTTAAATAAATTCTTTAGCTTTTATTGCTTTCACAACATCAAATTATAAAATAGTTGAAAAATTAAGTTATGATGTATGATATTTTATAATATTTAAATAAACTTTAATTTTTTTTAGTAAGAAATATTTTAAAATCAAACAAAAAAAGAACTTATATAATTTCTTTTAATATAATTAAAATAAAAATAAATAATCTACACATGAATAAATTAACTTTTAGAAGTGGGAAAGTGATTAGATATTCCTTTTAACTTCGTATCAATAAACTATAATAAATTTTCACGCATTTTTAGCGCCAAAATCTCTTGTGCCCGTGGGGTTACTTAAAAAAACAAATTACTTAAAAAAAATATTTATCAATCTTTTTCATATATTCTAAAAATATTTTAAATACTCGTATAGATGGTTGATTTGAAAATCATATCCTTTTGTCATTTAATTTTAACGGAATCAATACATGTGATAATAATGTGATTTATAAATTAGATAAATAATTGAAAAATTATAATTGACCATTTTCTTTACTTAATTTTAAAAATATAAAAGTTTTTTTTAATATCAATTTTTATTTATATTGAATTACCGAATTCATTTTCATTTTGTTTTTTATATATTATAAAATCTTAATTATTTTTTTTTATATTTTTTATTGAAAATTTTAAATTAAATTTTGTAATTTATTGAGTTTTGTTAATTTTGGGATTGGATAAAATCATTTTATTATAATATTATTTGAAATTTTTTTATTATATTTAAAATTTATAAATAAAAAATGCTATTTTTTTCGATGCCCCTATTTAAAAAGTGCAACAATTTTCAAATATTTAATGTAATAAAACCAGCTATTTGTGATGTCTTTTTTCATTGGAATAAAGGGTCACTTATGTGCAATTTTATTATTAATATTTTATTTTTTCCAATTGGGTGAAGCGTGTAAACGCATTTACATTTGTCTTTCTCCATATTGATAGGCTACAAAAACCAATGCGTACGTCGGTGGGTTTGATATTCAACCAACGAAACATGGAAAAAAGTAATATAACTGTCGACTTGTATAATAGACGATATAGCAAAAACTATATAAAATCGTCTGTGTAATAGATAATTTAGTAAAAATTGAACAAAATCGTCTAATGTACAGACGATTTAATGTATTTTTAGTATAAGTTTTATGAATACAATAATTTTAGAATAAATTTATAAGAAGGCAATATTCTTGTAATAATTCCTATAAAATCGGTTAGGTCAATTCAAGGTCCTTTAACTTTTTTTCTTTCAAAGTGATGTCATATATATATTTATATTTATATATATAAAAAGAAAAACCACAATATAACTAAACATTTTCTAACTTAAAAATAATAAGTATGCAAATGCATTATATCAAAAAAGTATGTAACATATCAATCTCTTTTTAAAAAAATAAAATTCACCTCACTTTCTAGCTTCTAAAAACATATCAATTATTAAATTGAATCTTTATAATATGATGTTTGGTGGAAATTTTGGATATAATGAAATCTCGTATAAAATCCCATATAATAATTGTAAACGATTCAAAATAATTATTCTTTAAATACTCAAATTTAAATCAAAAGGCCTTCAAAATGGAATTAATTAGGGGGAAAAAAGGTAACGTATTTGATACTCTATTAAAATAGGAGGTTTAAATGTCCATTGTAGAATTGACATGATCCACGCGTGGGTCGCAATGATAAATAAAATATTTGACTTTCAATTGGTTGGATTCAAAGTGTATGTTTAATTAGATTAGATGGGTTATCAAAAAAAATAAAAAATTAGATTAGATGGAATAATCAAAGAGTTGTAATGGATATTGTAAAATTAATGGGTTTTGGTTTTTGTTAGGTAAAGGGATTTGTCATTGAAAGTGGTCCACTAAAAAACCACTTGCTTTTTTGACCCATAAATGGAATTTGGTTTTTAAACAACTAAACAATTGGTGGTTGTGTCGAGGGAGGAAAGGAATGTATTCCCTTTTCAATTTTTTTTAAATTAATTATGCAATAAGCTTGTTTATATTTTGTTTTTTCTTTGATTAAACTAATAAGTTTTGTGCGTTCTATCTTTAAATGTCTTTGATATCCATTTTTAGTACTTTTAATTCCATTTTTATTATTTTGTTTTGTTTATGTAACTAAAAAAGGTCTATTTTTGATTTAAATTGGTGTTAGTTCAAGTGAAAATAACATATTAAATTTTAAAATTATCAATTAAGATTCAAATCTTTGTCACCAATAAAATAGTCTAGTGATGAAAAGTCACTAGTTAGGACTCTTTAAGAAAAAATGAGTTCGAATCTTCTCAATCTCAATCCCTTAATATTAAAAAAGAAAAAAATTACATCAATAATTGCATTCATTTTAAAATAAACAAACTATGATTTTATCGAAGAAAAAAAATATTTATTATTTATAGATATTTAGGTTTAAATTAATTATACATTTAGTTCTATGATTTTAAAAATTTCCATTTATCATGCTTTTATACATTCGTGATTTAAATCGACACTAGATTTAGAGAAATAAATTGATTTTTTTTTCTCTTTATTAATTATTATCATTTTATTTTATTGATAATTTGTATTTAAATTTAGTCAATTCTAATTGTTAGGTAGATTTTTTTTAATAGATAAGGTGGATTTCTATTACCAACAGATGACGTTTTAATGATTGATTTCTATAATTTTAGAATTTTCATTAGTGGTTGTCCCATAATCTCAGGGATAGAGAGCAAGACCAAAACCGAACATAAAAAAAAAAAAAAAAAAAACTTCCAAAAAAATTATAGGAAAAATTAAATAAGTAGTCATTTTCACGGATTGGTTTCAATAAATAGTAACATACTAAGTATAACCATGTGGGTTTTCCACCGTTTTATTCCTATTTTACCCTTAAAAACAAATATGTGTTATACATTAGTATTGTAACTGACGGGACAGTACGTTAAGTATTATTATTGTCCAATAGGGGTGAAAGCTAAAACCCCAACCCCGACCCCACCAAACCCGCATAATAAACGGGGCAGAGGCAGGGATAGGGGCGGGGCGGGGGAATTTTTTTTCCCCCGTTTAATAAACAAGGCGGCAAGGTTCCCCCCCCCCCCGGCCGTTTATCAACTTTATTTATTATTTTTTGAAATTTTTTTCTTAGGTTTATTTTGATATGGATTATGGTGAAGGGTTTTATTTGTTTAATTTACGCTCTATTATGCACTATTATCATTGAAAAATTGAATTTTGAATATAAAAAAATTAACGAAATCATGCATTTTTAACAATTTTCTCCACCCCGTTTAGCACCCGCCCCACCCCACCCCCATTTAATAAATGGGGCGGGGTCCGGGACTGGGATTAGAGTTAATTGGGCCAGGCGGGGTGAGGAAAAAAACCTTAAATGGGACGGGGTATAAATAGGGTATCCCGTTTACACCCCGCCCCGCCCCATTCACACCCCTACTGTCCAATCAACTACAATACATTTTTTCTATTAAAAAAACCAGGTTATGTGTAATTGCGAGGTACTTTTTGTACATTTTATCATTTTTATATTCATAATATACCAACATATTTATTTTCATGATTTCGTATTTTCCTTTCTACATGGCAACTCATAATTTACTGGTTTTTTTATTTTAATTTTTTTTAATCTCTTTTAGTTATTTTCATATTTTTATTTTAATTCATTTATATTGTATCTTCATTCAATGTACAATTTTCATTAAGTTTTTAGTACATATTTCGATTTTAATTCAATTTTATATATTTGGTACATTTTTTTTCTACATAATTCTTTTGTACATTTGGTAGATTTCTTCTCTGCTTCGTAATAGCATTTGAGTACAACTTAAAGGTATGTAATATACGTAGTATACGTATAATTTAATTTGCATTTAAAAAAACAAGTGTTAACAAACTTTAAAATCGATATATAATTTATACAATACTTAATGTACAAAATATACTTAATATCAACACATTACAGTAAACTAAAATATAGAAAGGCGACTACTTACCCTAACATACATAATGCATAGTATAATTAATTTGAACACATCGCACCAAAGTAAAAAACAGAAAGACAAATATTTAGCTAACGTACATAATTTACATAATATACTTAATTTGGACACTTCACAACATATGAAAAATCAGAAAGGTAACTATTTATCCTAACGTATATAATTTACAAAATATATCTAATCTGGATAGATAGCAGAAAAAAAATGTACATAATATACATAGTATACATGTTTTTTAACCTGTATTTGAATAAAAAATGTAAGCAAATATATAAAACATACTAAATGTACAACAATATACTTAATATGCACACATCGCAGTACATTATAAGACATAAATGTGAGCTTAATGTACATAAATTCACAAAATATATTTAATCCGGGCACATGTAGGGTACGTATAATAAAAAAAGTCCTAGTAAAAACAGAACATAATGTACAAAACAAGCTTTAAAGAACATAATGTACAAATTATATTAAAATAGAACTCATCAAAGTACAATAAAACACGGAAAAATTCATGAGAAAATGAATAAAAATTCAAAAAAATGGATGAAAATATTTATATATAAAAAAAAACCAAATCTTTCGTCAGATCTATATTTTTCCTCGTTTAGATATTCAAGATTCGTGTTAGATCTAAGATTTCATGAGGGAAAAAGGAATGAGTATGTAAGAAGAAGAAAAATCACCATTTTTTTTGCAAGCTCTCTCAGATTTATGTATTTTCATTCTGAAAGTTTTAATATCTAACATTTTCAAAGCTTTTTTTTGGATAAAATGGAGTTTTTTTTAATGAAAAATGGTGGTTTTTAAAAAGAAGAAAAAATGAAGAGAGAGAGGGTAGCTACGGTGGGGAAGGTTTTAAAAAAGAAGATGATTTTTGTTTTAAAGTGAGGTGATGGGAAGTTTAGTAATTGTTTTTTTTTTTGTCCCTCCATAGGGCTAATTATCATTATTTTGGATCAAGTAACTATCAAATATTATTTTATGTACTTTGATGGCTATTACTTTACTTATCCCAAAATTATAGTACATATAAAAAAATATTAAGAAAACAAATAACCATTCCAAATAAAACTCATTCAAAGATAGCAATTTCATAAGATTACCCTTCTGAGATTGGTCTAATCTCACATAAAGATTGGTGAAATCATGAGAAATGTTATTTTTGAAATTATTGGTAAAAAACTGTTATTTGTTGAAATTTCTCTTAAAATTAAGGAAATATCAAAATTAAAAGCTAAAAATCAAATATGGAAATGATTTTATTATGATTCTTCCTAGCACACTTTAATCTCCTCCTCTTCTTTTCTAAAAAATTCATGTGTTTTTTTTTTCTGCAATAAAAAAATAGTTTAACTTAAAAGCAGATGGAAAGTAAGAAAAATAGAGAGAGAGGTCGACTTTTACAGCCAATTTTCAGCAATGTCTGACTTCTCCAATTCCAATATCTTATAGTTTTGGTGTTTCTCTGAGTCTGAAGCACCAAAACTAACTACCATTTTCTCAATAGAACTTCTGTTTTATTTTATATATTTATCCAATTATTTCATTTCATTTATCACATGATACTTTTTACTATTTTTATCTTGGCTTGGCTTAGCTTATAATATTAACTTATATGTATTAGGATGGTCTGAAAACAAGTCAATCCTCGACAATATATTGACCAAATTCCACAGGTATTTTTCTTCTATTAGAATAGATTTATATATTCACAACCCGAACATAACTTAATTGATTAAACATTTTTTTCTCACTTTAATCGTTTATACAAGATTAACGATGGTCGGTGTCGTGGAAACGAGTGTTCGTGACTGTGTCGACGGTTCGACAGAAAACTGCCAATTTTAGTTTATTCATATATTTTCTTTATTTATGTTATTCTCTTTGATAATTAACTTTTCCTATTTATATTATATTTTCCTTATTTATCTAAGTTAATTTTTCTATATAAATAAATGCATTACTCTTGACAATAAGAATAAAATAAACTACAATGTGGTCATATAGCTTTGTACGTTTTCCTTTCTTCTCCCTCTATCTTTACTTTCAATTTTCCATTTAACTTTATCATAGTTGTAAGTTTAACTTTTTGTTAGCACCTATGATGATTCACACCAAATTTTATTAGTTTTCTAAAATTCAAGAAAGATGAGACCATAAACCTTAAAAAACAATTATCTAATACATTAAATAAATTACAGATGAGATGTCAAATCACATCTTTTGTGTTATTAATTACATCTCAATCTCGTAAAATCTAACACACAAGCTTCAATTTAATCATTTTTTTTTCAAACCATTCAGATAAATTGATACCCTTTATATAAAAAACCTTACATACATTTTACATAGGAAATTGTTAACAATTAGATTATAGAAGGTTAAATTTTTAATTATTTATATTGTGTAGAATTAAAATTGATAATATTAAAAGTTTAAGGTTAAAGTTTATAATACTCCTAAAATTCAGGATAATTTTTTTTTTTGGGGAAATTACCGTCATTTTCAAACCCAGAGAAAAAGAAAAAGAAAATGCTTAATTTCATTTTTGCCAATTGTAGCTTCATGGATTGGAATCCTTGTTACAAAGGCCCAAAGATATTATATGGAAACTCTTATTAGATGATTTGGACCTTGGAATTGTGGGTCTCGACATAATGATCGAATATGATTATGAACAAGTAAGGATTCTAGTATATTATGTTCTTGGTTTTGTTATTTGTGTAAACTCCAAACTGCCTTTTTACCCATCTCTTAATCTTTCTTTTAAAAAAAAAATCATTTTTAGAATAAAGTTTTCTTGATTGTACTTGCCATGGTTATTGTGAAAAACAATCCAAATTTTTTTAGTCTATTTAGATGTTTATGCTAAGTAAAAATTTGTTGGAAATGAGTTTGGTAACTATTTTTAAAAGTTATTTTTTTTATTGTTATTTTGAAAAAAATGCATTTCTTCCCTTCTAAAATTATATATTGGAGAATAGTGATTCTAAATTTACAAATATCTAACCATTAAAAAAATTGTTAAATTTGTTCTCGACTTATTTTTAGCTAGGAGAATGATGATATCTGTTGGAATAAATTCAATAATTAGGGACCATACATGTAATTAATTAAATGTATATGCTATTTATAATTAGCCAATTAAAGTGATCTAATAAAGTTTAGGTATTGGCATAATAGAGTTTATAAGATATTCCCATGGACTTACATATATGCATAGATAACATTTGATATTTATAATTTATCGGCGCTAAATTATAAATATATAAAACTTGAATCACCAAAGCTTATCGCAGTGAGTTATAGTCTCCATTCGTAAACATTTTCACGTAACTTCTTTCCCCCATCTGAGAAGTTTTCTATCAGTGAGTTTACAGAGGAAAGGAAGGCAATAACTCTCATTTTCTTGCATTCATCCATGGATTCAGGTACGCTTCCGCAATTAATCTCTTGAATCGGTCATGGATCTAGTCTAACAAGTGGTATCAGAGTCATCCCAATGATTGATTCTTGAGAAATTTTGATCATGATTCTCAATTTTATTTTTGCAATCTGATTTGGGTTGATTTAAAAAAATTATTACCAATTGATCTAAGTTGAATTCTATGAAATTAGTGTGTTCAATTTTGATCAAATTGATTACTGTTCAAGTCGTAATTATGGTGATTTAACAAGAAATCGTGCAAAATTTGGATCTGGTTTTTTTTTGGAATTCGTTAGATTTGTACCCTCGATGAACGCATGATGTTGATTGATTTCAATGAGGTATAAAATAATAAAAATAAAAATTGAAATCAGTAAAGAAAATTGATTTCTTGCGCAATTTGAATTCTGACGATTTGGCGTTCGTCAATGATAATACTCTTCTTCGTAATAAATACTGGCGATATCATGAAGATGAATCCTGAAGATTATATTTATTTATCATGAAAATTAATCCTTATTTTATATACATACATATTATTTATCGGCCAATACAATCTTCATGATAAATCATAACCTTAAGTGCAAAAATATATAAAATAATTCTGCATCAAATTGTGTGCTTGCAATTAGATTATGGTTTAAGATATATATTTAATGTTTTCATAGCCACGCTTTTCGGGGTTTATGAATTTGGGTGTAAGGCTGTTGAATGATGATATAAGGCAGAATCATTCATAATTTGTTTTTATCATGAATGTTTCAAATTTTGAATATGAACTTTTCCAATTTTGATTTTACCATGTAATATCTTATGTATGTAAAATTCATGGTTAGTCAAAATTTGATATATGCATTTTATTATTTGGTAAAATTTAAATCTGTTGTATAATATTTGCCTCCATTTAAGTAATAAAGTAAATAAGGAAATTACAAATTCAAACATGGCATATAATTTTATGGTTGTTTAACATTCAATTGGATTAATTAAAATAAGATATTGCCAAAGTAACATCTCTAGTTTAAATTTATCCATGAGAGATGTTAAATATTTTAAGTGTATGTGTATTCATGTAAATACTAATCGGCCAAAAGGAAGGTTAATATTTAAAAGAATGACATGTACACTTGTGGTAAATATATGACGATTATAAAGCGAATTTGCATGTAAATAATAAATCGATCCAAAGATAGTTTTATTATTTGACATGAACTTATTGTCAATATATTATCATGATATCAAAATACCACTTACAGTTAATATTACTGTCCAAAGACTTGATATTAATGTCGTACTCGGTATCTTGAGATGGGATTGCCATTATTTGAATTATTGATAATTATGATAAATTATTGATGTGAGCATGTTTGTTTGTTTGTTTTGTTTTCTCAGCTAATATTTCTAATCTACCTTCTAACATCAACAATATTCCTGTCCTTAATGGAACTAACTTCAACAATTGGAAGGAAAATATCCTTATTATCCTGGGATGCATGGATCTAGACCTTGCATTAATGATTGAGGAACCCACTCCTCTTTCAGATGAAAGTTCTCTTGCTGATAGGAGAATCTTTGAGAAGTGGGAACGCTCAAATCGCATGAGTCTTATGATCATTAAGCGTGGCATTCCTGAAGCATTTAGGGGTGCGGTATCCTGAAGAGATTACCAATGCCAAAGATTTCCTGATCGAAATTGAGAAACGTTTTGTAAAAAACGATAAGGCAGAAACAAGCACGCTTTTACAAAGCTTGATTTCTATGAAGTATAAAGGAAAAGGAAATATGAGAGAGTACATTATGGAAATGTCCCATATTGCTTCAAAACTTAAGGCATTGAAGCTCGACTTGTCAGACGACTTGCTCGTGCATTTGATATTAATCTCTCTTCCTACACAGTTTAACCAATTTAAGGTTAGTTACAACTGTCAAAAGGAGAAATGGACTCTTAATGAGCTCATTTCTTATTGTGTCCAAGAGGAAGAGAGATTGAAGCTAGAAAGGACTGAAAGTGCTCATGTGGCTAGCACCTCTAAGAATAAGGGCATAAAGAGAAAGAATAATGAAGCTGCTAAAGGTCCAACTAATTCGAAGAAACAACAACATGAACCTAAGGGTTGTTTCTTTTGTGGAAAACCTGGACATGTGAAGAAGGACTGTACCAAGTATCACGCATGGCGTGCTAAGAAAGGTACAAATCTTACTTTGGTCTGTTCTGAAATTAATTTGGCTTCAGTACCTAGAAACACGTGGTGGTTAGATTCTGGTGCAACCGCTCACATTAGTGTTTCTATGCAGGGTTGCCTGAGCTACCGAAAGCCTGATGATGATGAAAGATACATCTATGTGGCTGATGGAAAAACGGTGGAAGTAAAGGCAATAGGCCATTTTAAGTTGTTTTTCAGTACTGGTTATCATTTGAATTTGAAAGACATTTTTATTGTACCGACTTTTCGGAGGAACTTAGTTTCTGTTTCCTTATTGGACAAATCTGGTTATTATTGTTTATTTGGAAACAATATGGTTAATTTGTCTTTAAATTCAATTTTTATTGGAACCGGTATTCGTCATAATCATGATGAATTGTATTTACTTGAAACAAATGGGTCTTACAATGAATCATTGAATTCAAAAACACAATGTGTTAAAAGTAAAAGAAGTAGAGAAAATTCATCAATTTTATGGCACAAGCGATTAGGGCACATCTCTAAATCTAGAGTTGAACGACTTGTGTCTGATAAAATTTTGGATTCTTTTGACTTTACAGACTTCGAAGTCTATATTGATTGTATTAAAGGCAAACAGACTAAAGTGAAGAAAATATGTGCCAATAGAGCTAAAGACGTCTTAGAATTGATTCATACTGATATCTGTGGTCCATTCCCTACGGCATCTTGGAATGGACAACGATATTTCATATCATTCATAGACGACTATTCAAGGTATGGCTACCTATATTTAATTCATGAGAAATCACCATCTCTGGACGTATTCAAAACATTTAAAGTTGAAGTTGAGAAGCAACTCAACAAAACTATTAAAAGTGTCAGATCTGACCGTGGAGGTGAATTCTATGGTAGATATGATGGTTCAGGTGAACAACGTCCAGGACCATTTACTAAATTCTTAGAGGAATGTGGAATCGTCCCACAATACACCATGTCGGGTTCACCTAGCATGAATGGTGTAGTTGAAAGGCAAAATCGGACTCTTAAGGATATGGTAAGAAGTATGATTAGTCATTCTTCCTTACCAGAGTCACTCTGGGGAGAAGCACTTAAGACAGCAGCTTATATTCTAAATAGAGTGCCAACTAAAGCAACTACTAAAACGCCTTATGAGCTTTGGATAGGCAAGAAGCCGAGTCTAAAACATTTTCATATTTGGGGTTGTCCAGTTGAAGCTAGGCCTTACAGGCCACATGAAAATAAATTGGACTCTAAAACAGTAAGTAGTTACTTTATTGGCTATGCTGAACGATCCAGGGGGTATAAATTTTATGATCCCAAGATTAGGAAAATTTTTGAGACGGGAACTGCAACATTTTTTGAAGATGTTGAGTTTGAGGGGAGAAATAAGGTTAGAGATATTATCTTTGAGGAAGAGGAATTAATTTCTATTCCCACAATTGCTTCTGATGATATGCAGGTTTTCTTACTTGTTATTGATCAGGAAGCTGATCAAGATCCTCAATCAGATAATATTGAAATTTTCCCCATGAATAATGAAATAATTATTCCTGAGGTGCAAACTCAACAACCTCAAGAAATAGTGCCTTTAAGACGATCTACTAGAGAAAGAAGAAATGCTATTTCAAAGGATTATATAGTATATCTCTTAGAACATAAGGACATTGGAGTGATGGAAGATGATCCAATCAACTTTCATCAAGCCATACAAGGTTCTAATTCTCAAAAGTGGATTGAGGCTATGAATGAAGAGTATAAGTCTATGCAAGATAATAAAGTTTGGGAACTTGTCCCATTACCAGAAGGAGCAAAACCTATTGGTTGTAAATGGATATTTAAAACCAAAAGGGATGCAAAGGGTAATGTGGAAAGATATAAAGCTCGTCTTGTAGCTAAGGGCTTTACTCAAAAGGAAGGGATTGACTGTAAAGAGACATTCTCTCCAGTTTCAACGAAAGACTCTTTTAGGACAATCATGGCACTAGTTGCACATTTTGATCTTGAGCTTCATCAAATGGATGTCAAAACGGCGTTTTTCAATGGAGACATTGATGAAACTATTTATATGGTGCAACCAGAAAACTTTGTATTGGGAGACCCAAAGAATATGGTTTGCAAATTGACAAAATCTATTTATGGGCTAAAACAAGCTTCCCGTCAATGGTACTATAAGTTTCATCAAGTGATTATCTCATTTGGTTTTGAGATAAATGCAGTTGATGATTGTGTGTATCATAAGTTCAGTGGGAGTAAACACATATTTTTGGTTTTATATGTGGATGACATTCTACTTGCCACAAATGATCTAGGCATTTTGCACGACACCAAAAGATTTCTATCAAATAATTTTGAGATGAAAGATCTTGGTGAAGCTTCTTTTGTATTAGGAATCCAGATACATAGAGATCGCTCTCAAGGTATTCTTGGGTTGTCACAAAGAAGCTATATTGATAAGGTGCTAAACAAATTTGGTATGCAGAACTGTGAACCAAGTGACACCCCTGTTTCTAAAGGAGACAAATTCAGTCTCAATCAATGCCCAAAAAGTAATCTTGAAGTTAAAGAAATGCAAAAGATTCCTTATTCATCAGCTGTTGGGAGTCTAATGTATGCTCAGGTATGTACGCGTCCGGATATTGCGTATATTGTTGGCATGTTAGGTAGATACTTAAGTAACCCTGGTATGGATCATTGGATAGCAGCCAAATGGGTTATGAGGTATTTGCAGAAAACTAAAGATTATATGCTCACATATAAGAGATCGGATAAGTTAGAGATCATTGGGTATTCTGATTCTGATTTTGCTGGATGCCAAGACAGTAGGAGATCCACTTCAGGCTATATTTATCTGTTAGCTGGTGGAGCTATTTCTTGGAGGAGTGCCAAATAGACACTCATAACTTCTTCCACTATGGCAGCAGAATTTGTAGCATGTTATGAGGCATCTAATTATGGAATATGGTTGCGAAATTTTATCACAAGGCTGCGCATTTTAGATGGTGTTGAAAGACCACTTAAGATCTATTGTGATAATAAGTCAGCGGTACTATATTCTAACAACAATAGGAGCTCTTCTAAGTCTAAACATCTAGACATCAAGTTCCTAGTTGTGAAGGAAAGAGTGCAGAGTGGACAGTTATCCATAGAGCACCTTGGGACAAACTCCATGATAGCGGATCCGCTTACAAAAGGATTACCACCCAAGGTCTTTCATGAGCAATTTGCTCACATGGGTGTTATCTTGCATCAGGATGGTTAAATCATGTGGGAGTTTGGATAATTTTCTATTGCTCTATATTTGGTTTTAAGACATATATATGTTTATATGTAATTGGATATTTTCTGATCAGAAGTAAAGAATTTCAGTTAATGACACTCTGTTACATTTAAGTTAAAGTTTTGATCTCACTAAAGTAAGGTAGGACTAGTTGGAATAGATATGTACAGATCACACTACATATAATTTCCATGCTATGCATCCATGGTTGATCTATGTCATTTAGTTGTATTGGTATTTGTGACCATTGATGGGTTTAGTTACGATAAATGTGACGAAAACCGCTTTGATCCAATATTGATATAGTTAATGGACGAGATTGTTAAGGTACTCTATTTATGATAGCAATTTTTGGAGTTCATAAGGTTTAACACATTTGTAGAATTACATATGTGGTCCAGTGGGAGATTGTTGGAATAAATTCAATAATTAGGGACCACATGTGTAATTAATTAAATGTGTATGCTATTTATAATTAGCCAATTAAAGTGATCTAATAAAGTTTAGGTATTGGCATAATAGAGTTATAACATATTCCCATGGACTTACATATATGCATAGATAACATTTGATATTTATAATTTATTGAGGGGCTAAATTATAAATATATAAAACTTGTAACTGCTGAAGCAGTTATCAGGGTGGGTTATAGTCCCCAGTCCCTGTAAACATTTTCACGTAACTTCTTTCCCCCATCTGAGAAGTTTTCTATCAGTGAGTTTACAGAGGAAAGGAAGGCAATAACTCTCATTTTCTTGCATTCATCCATGGATTCAGGTACGCTTCCGCAATTAATCTCTTGAATCGGTCATGGATCTAGTCTAACAAGATATCTTCATTGTTCATGATGCCCTTAGATATGGAAGATGTCGATTATCACTTGAGTGGCAAGTTTTTCATTCGTCGATTTTGTCACCATTTATTTTAGATCATGAGCTTGTCGATAGTTTTGTTAGACCTAATTCTTGTGATTGATTCAATTAATTTCGTTTAATAAAACAAATTAACAAGATTATGTAAAACAGATTTATGTCTCACGGAATCCACTGTAGACCCCGAATTTTGTCCGGAATTATTTAAAAATTAAGATAATTTTGATTCTTTGCTTTGGAATTGAAAATTAAAAAAATGGATAAATATGATGAGTTTTGAGCATATTTCAGGTGATATAAAGATTTACACCGTTTATAACCCGAGACCATAAGCAAGATAGTTTTGTGAGTGGTTAAAATGTTATTTTTGAAATATCCATAAAAATATTAGCTTGTAAATTTCAAGTTAGCTTATCTAGTATGTATAGCCTATTATACCCATGCTTTTTTTTATGATTTACGAATTGTTCTTTTGTGTTTTACTATTACTTATGGACTATTCTCGTGAATCAATAAATCGGTGGCGATTATACCCCTATATTGGTTTCCATGGATTTATGGTGGTTTGAATGTTATATATCGATTTTTGTAATCTATTTTCAAATCACTAAATTATTGTTCCCACTACTTCAGTATTTAGCAGGTTTTTTACTACGCACTTTAGCATACACATATGCTTTGAGCCATGTGTTAGGGTGTATAGCCCTTTGGGGGCAGCTCTGTATGCATATGGTCAGTTTTAATATGATTAGTTACATTGCTGCATATCTTGATTTCTCTTATGTGTAGCATGACCAGTTGTGGGAATGAATTTGGTGTCGGTTTTGATACCTTGTGATTATGATATTATTAAGGGAGCTTGTTAGTAATGAGTTTTTAATACGTTTGAAAAGTGATTTGTTTGTGTGAGTTTTCTTAAGAGTCCTGTTTTCTATGATATTTATCTCAAAGAAACGTGTTAGTTTGCAAAAGATCTCACTCATTGAGTTTTTGCTCATTATTTTCCATCTTTTGTTTTCCCCCTACAGGTAGGACCTGAGTTGAGAACAAGACTATATAGGGGCATAATCGCCATCGATTCACCTTTGGCTGGCTTATGTATGACATTTGTGTGTGATTTGTACATGTCTGTTTATTTGTATTGATGTTAACTTGTGAAAGAGTATGTAGTTTTGTGATTTTTGAAGTTAGCCCAAGTCTTGTATATTGTTGAACAACCGTTTACATATTTCTTCAATATCAATCAAATTAGACTTAGCGTTTTTTGCTGTATTTGAGTTGTTTTTTGAGATGGTGGTATTGCGGACGGAGCCTAGAATGTGGAGAGCTATGCTTAATGTTTTTATAGGTTGGTTTACTCGAAAAACAAACGCTATCAAAATTTTCTTAAATAAGTTAGACTTAGAATGATGTTTCTATAGTTATTTTAGTTCGCTTGACAGTAGGCATCGGTATCTAGCTATCGCTTGTCATCAACACGTGTCGTCTCGAGTCTATAAAGGGATATCCGGACGGGTCGTGTCACAATGAATCAAATGTATTATGAAAGAACTAAACATATAGATATCAAATTACATTTCATTAGAAATGTGATGTCCCAAGAAGAAATCAGATTGAGAATATCCACACTGATCAGAGTCCTTTTGACATCTTTACAAAAGCAGTGAGTAACTCAAAGTTCAAGAAGTGCCTCGATATTCTACAAGTCATTGAATATGATCCCCCATGATCTACTCAATGATTGAAACTCTCCAAAGCAGAAGCATCAGTCAATAGTTAAGGAATGATCATGCTATCTCTTATGATGCTTATACTCAAGATGTAGTTTTGTGAGCTATATGAGCTTAGGCATCTATTGATGATCAAATCAGTTTAAAGCCTAGTTGTCAAGACAGTTAAAGAAGTTGAAGCTGCTAGTAACAGAAAACAGTTCCTTCTTGTAATTAGCTTAAGTAAATAAACTGAGGCAATCTGATGTAACAGAGTTGATTCATTCCTTTGATAAAATAATCAATAAAGACTTTTCTGAAGAGAGTGGACGTAGAAGATTTGCTCCGAACCACTATAAAACTCGAGTGTTCTTTTCATTGCTTTTATCTTGAATGTGTTTTAATAATTTGTTTGTGATTGTTCTTGACTGTTAAAAGATTTGCAATTAGTCATAATAGAATCATTTCAAAATTGCTATTTGTAAAAATACTCATAAAAAGAGTCATATGTTGAAATTGCTCATTAAAATACAACTTTGAGAGCATTTCTCATTTATGGATAGTTTCCCTTAACTTTGGAAAGACTCGAACCTCTGACCTCATAGGAAGGGAGCAGGTGTTTAACCAGTAGCTTGTTATACTTTAGCTTGTTTATCAACAAAAACATATATAATTGTTAATAATGATTGATAGTATAGTTTTTCTTGAAGAAAGGCCCAACTAAAAAAAGTCCATTGATAAAAACCAGTAATTTAGAAATAAACTGAAGCATAGAGTGGACCTTCTTTTGGATACTTCAAGAGGTTAGGCAAAATACAATCCTTGAGCACAAAACTCTGCCTGAAAGTAAACATGATCTGCCTATATTACAGAAATAGTGAGCTCAAACAAGCCTGATCTTTGAAGTTTTATCAATGACCAAGCTTCAGAGAAGTCTTGTGCACGTCCATGGCGATAACCCGACATCGAATAATTGCCAACAAACCCAGAAGTGTTGTGCTTGTATAGCGAGCTGGAAACTAATCCTCATTCATTTTTCCCTAGAACTTCATCATCATAGGTTAAAAACTCTAGAGAAGTGATTGTGGTGTAAAACCACCATTTCTTCAAAATGATCTATTTATAAAACTAACCAAGAACTAAAATGATGAAAATGACTAAAATAACCCTATTCTACTACATCAAGAAAGTTAAAAACACTTCCTTGCCTTTTGAAATATAAGTTAAAATAAATAAACATGTAAATAAATATTAATTAAAAAAAGAATAGAAAACTTTTTTTTAACCCAAAATTAGTTATTAGATTTTGTTATTCTTATGATTAAGAGTTAAATTCAAAATACACATCTGCACTTTATATTATTGCTAACTCATAGCCTTACACTTTAAATTTTTTTAGAATACTCCTGTGATATTATAAATCACACCCTTCTATGGGTTAGTTTTAATGAAATTGAGACACATAAATATTCTACGCATGTTATGTATTCCAATGTCATGAAAAATAACAAAAAAAAATTAGAATAAACCGTAATGTTACTAAGATGTAAATCTATAAATCAAACTCATATGTTCTAATTTTCCGTTATTTAAACAGTAGTGGGACATGTGACATGTGTGGATTATGTTTGTATCTCAATTTCTTTAGAACTAACTATTAGAAGAGTGTTTCATTAAAATAAAATAAAATAGAAAGGCGTGATTTAGAATTTTACTAAAGTGTACAAGTGTTTTTTTTTTCTAAAATAATTTATATATAGGGATATGATTTAATAATAATCTCAAGTGCATGAGGTATACTTTGCATTTAACTCTTAATCATAAGAATTGAGGATTAAAGCAATTTGATCTAGTTCATATTTAGAATCTCGTAACACTATATATAAAATATTCACATACCTCGTCTTTGAATAATCTATGAATACTGTCATCAAAATCATCCTCCCAAAGTTGTCGAATAGTAGCATTTATGTTACCTGCCCAATACTTGTTTGGTTTTGTCCTTGAATCACTTTCCTTAGACTTTGCAGCACCTGTAATAGATTTCAATAGAGGTGTGTATACAAGTCCGGGTCCATGAGTGAACGTCGTCATTTCCGGGCATTGCTCGATGGCTAAAGTTTTCAAGTATGGAAATCTAATAGCACCTTTTGCAAATTGAAACATTTTGAGTTTAGGCAGATCATAAAGCTCCAAAACTTCCAACTTACTGAAAACAATTTCATCCTCTTCTCTTTCATCCTCCCTACCTACAATAACTGTAGTCATATTCTTGCATTCGAATAATTTCATTATTTTGAGACACGCCAAAGTTTTCGCCACAGAAGGATCAAACAAGTAACTCAATCCATGACATTTGCATATGGTGAGTTGTTTCAAGTTTTGAAAAGAGAACGAGGACGACATTACCAGAGTATCTAATCGGCTACAATTTTCGACATGAACGACTTCCAAATTGTTGAATGACGGTTGGACCGTGTGTGAGCCTTGTTTCCATATATGCAAAAGCTTAGGCAAATTCCTCAAATATAGTATTTTCAAAGCAGAAGAAGTGTATCTTGTACTCTGATTCCTTTCATTTGTAGTGGTGAAAGCTTTATCATATGAAAATATTTCTACCAAGAAGGCCTTATGAACTTCGAGTTCCTCAAGATTGTACAATAGTTGATGAAATTCCAATGAAAAAGGAGCTGATTCATAATCATCCAAATCCTTCAATTTAACAACTTTGAGTGCAGGGAATAAGTCTTTTGAAAAATTAGGATGGCATAATAATTCTCTAATCGCTTTTTTGCCATCTAATTCCATCCCTCTAAGTTTTATAAACGCATCCTGGATAATAATATATAATTTTATGAGATCAAAGGTTAATCTTGGCATGATGAGTTACACAACAATCATCAATCAACAATTATGTAAAGTTCAACTCATAGATTATATTTTTTTGAGTAAAATATCCGTTTGGTGCCTGAACTTTCACTCCAGTTTAATTTTCGTCTCTAAACTTTCAAAAGTTACATTTTTCATTCATGAACTTTACGCTAAGTTCCATTTTAGTCATTCTGTGTGTGTTTTTCCGTTTGGGACACCAATGGAGGATTTATGTGGCATGTAATTGATAATGTGACATTATTGAAATATGAGTGAGGTTAAATGACGTGGAAAAACATACGGTGAGGTTAATCTCATCATTTTCTTCTTAATTAATCTCACTGTATATTCGTTTTTCCACATCATTTTATGTCATTGTATAATTATATAATGTCATATCATTAATTACATAGTACATAAGCCCTTCATAGTGTCCCGAATGGTAAAGTTTGGGGATGAAAAACAGAACGAATCGTTAAGTTCAAAGACGAAAAATATTATTTTTTAAAGTTTAGAGACGAAAATGAAACCTGAGTGGAGTTTAGAAACTATAATGATATTTTACCCTTTTTTTTTCTCAAGTATAAATTTAGAAGGGGGTTTTCAAAAATGGAATTTTAAGAATTAATATTTTCAAAAACAGCAAAACTTTTGAAAATTTTTAAAAATGACACTTCTCTGATGAGATCCACGGATCACAAAAATCTCATAATGATATTGGTGGAATCCAAATATGATATATATCATTTTAAAAATATTTCAAAACATTTGCTATATTTTTAAATTAGTCATAAAAAATTGTGAACCTATTGAAAATTTCTCATTATTAGAAATCAATTTTGTGCTTAAGAAAAATTACAAATTATTATTATTGTTATCTTAATAGAGATACACGTGATCAAGATAGACTTTTAATACTTCTATTAAAATTAAAAAAAAAAACAAAACAAAACAATTTAGTATTTTTTTAATGTATATTATATCATGTATTTTTTTTTATTATTTAAGTTATTTTTATTGATAAAAAAAAAAAACATAGATGATCTATAATTATACTTTTCTGTAGGACGTTAATTATTGAATTTACTAGTTTAGATAATTCTACGTTTTAATCAATTAACATGTGGAAAAAGTTTTCAAATAATAAGTTGGAGAAGGCTGTTTGGTAAATCTCAAAAAAAAAAAAAAAAGATGGCTGTTTGGTCAGTGTCTTATAAAGCAGTTTTATTTTTTTTAAAAGTGTGTTTGTAATTTTTACAAATTATAGGAACGTTTAAGTTCATTTTATAATATAAGAGTATGATTTCATAATAAGTTAAAAGTGCACTTGTATTTTCATTTAACTAGTAATGTTTAAGGAGAAACAACTTTTTTTTTTTTGTTTTTTAATGTGTTTTTCACTAAATTAGTGTTAAAAAGCAAAAAGTAATTTTTAAAAAAGAATTTATCTCTAGCATAAATTTGCATACTAATTACTAAAATGTCATAACTTTTTAAAAATGACTTAAATAGCATAATTTAGTTCAATAAGTTTATTGAACTATTTTTCATAGGTATTTTTAATGCATTTGTTTGTTTTTGCTTTTTTAAGTTCAAATTCAATAATTTATCGAACGATTTGATTATTTTTCATTATTATTTTCAATGAATTTATTAGTTTTCTTTACTTTTTTAGTTCAATAAATTTATTAAAATATAATTATGCTATTTGAGTAATTTTGAAAAAAATTTGACATTTTAGTAATTAATGTATAAAAATATGTTATTTCAGTAAATGACCCTTTTTAAAAACACTACCACTAATGATGTAATAAATAGTGTGATAAATACCTTGTCAAATTTGATCTCTGCTTCCAATGTCTCTGTCTTAGATGTTTCTTGATTCATAAAAATTTCATCCAAAGAAACATCTACGTGCAAGCGTTGAAGATGGTATGGAAGGTCTCTTGCTAGGGAGGGTGGAAAAATGGTTTCAAGTTTTGGACACTCGATAACTTCCACATCTTGAAGATTTTGAAACTGATACATCCCATACGGATCATTGCTCCACACATGTTTCAAGTTTTGTAGATTACATAATTTTAATTTCTTCAAATTGATGGTTGCTACCTCTTGATTTTCTCGTTCTTCCCGATTGGTCATCCATTGAATTTCAAACACGTCTTCTATCGAATCACAATTTTGTATTGATAATTCCTTCAACGTCTTGAGCGCCTTCATCACGTTGGATGTGAAAATACTTTTTAGGCTTTTACAGTTATTCAACTCTACAGATTGAAGCTTGTACATATCATCTACAATCAATCTATTGTGCCATATTATAGCTAAGTTATCAACATCTTTGATTTTCAATGACATCAAACTGGGAAATGAAACCTACAAAGTTCAAAATTCACAGTTCATTGTTAGTAATAATATAATATGGGAAATTTCAATTGTGTAGCAAAAATATTCTACAATATTAATAAATATAGCATTAATAAAAAGTATTTGTAGATATAACAGTTTCTTAAAAACTCTCATTGATGATGAGTGATAACTTAGTAGGTCATCGGTGATTACATACACGAAATATTAGTTGATATAACGAATCAATAAAATTAGTGATTACTTGGGAGTAATAATATAATATAATATCCACTAATTGCTAATACTATTATTATGTAGCCACATATACCTTGAAGATCTCCAACTCAGATTCAAAAATTTCATCAATTCCACACTTTGTTATCTTTAGATATTGAAGTTGTTGAAGATGTTTGGTGAGATAGGATGGAAAAAGCCTTTTAAGTTCTTGGCAGTCTCGTAAATCAACACGTGTCAAAGATTGGAAGCTGATTAGATCTCCATCTGGAACCTCATTCCAAACTTGCTTCAAGTTTGGTAGTTTTCCAAGATCCAACCATCGTATACATTGCGTTTGAGTCTCACCATAAAAAATAGTAATTAGATTTTCACAATCATAAACATACAAGCAGTCAAGCTCGATGAAGTTATTTGCAATTACTAGATCATGCCATATATTCTTTACTTTATGTAATCGTTCGATATTCAGCTCCTTCGAATTTGGAAATCCAATCTGCAAACAAAAATCTCATTACTCATAATTATAGTTAAAAACAAAACTTGGAGTCGAAAAATGCTGCCTCTACTCTACCTGGCCGTCGAAAGGCGTGATGGCGTTTGCAATAAGTTGGTCTTCTTCTTCTACAATTTCACTGCTTTGGCTTTGGCTTTGGCTTTGGATTAGTTCTTTGGCTTTAACTTTACAACAAAACCCCATCAATTGAGGTAAGTAAACAAGCTTTAAGATTATTAGTCTTCTGAACTCAATCGTTGCCTCGATCTGCTCCTCGTTTTCTATGACGACAATTGCTTCCATCATCTCACAGTTGCATACCTCAATATTTTTTAGATTCCGAAGAGCCTTCATGATGGAAAATGGGAATAAATATTTCATTTTCTCACAATTTTCTACTTTTAATCTTCCCAATTTTTCAAAAACATTCACAGAGTACCCTTGAATTATTGTGACCAATCTCCTCATATTCCAAAGTTGCAATGTCACCAAAATCGAAAACCCGTTATATGAAAGCTTTTGATCCAATTCACTCACTATGTATTCAACATCTTCATTATTTCCCAATTTCAGGTTCCTTAGATGTGGAGACATACTTCTATTTAATTCCAAAAGAACATTTTTCACACCACTTTTAGCTTCCAAAACCAATGCTTCAGATGTAATCAATAACCTATTTATCCATTCCTTGAAAAGAACATTTCTCGAATCCGTCTTTATATCCAACATTCTCTTGGTGGCTGAATACATATAATCCCTATTCTTACCAATAAGAATTCGAAAACTTTCCAATTCTGAGTTGTTTAAGAATTCATTTTCTGGAAGATATCTCACATTTGGAATGCATAAATATACCCTTCTAAGACAAGGTAGATAGTTTAACTCGGAAAGACTCGTATTCTTCTTCTGACTATAAACGAAGCCTTCCACTTCCCATCCATCAAAACTATTTTTTAAATATAATTCTTCCAAACTTGTCAATCTTGAAATAACTCCAGGTGGAATTACCTCAAGCTGTTTACAATTTGAAAGGTTCAACTCTTTGAGTCGCGATAATTGTCTCACACTCAAAGGCAGCTCCACAATATCAGTGTTAGAGAAATCGAGAATTTCAAGATGTTTTAGATCACCAATCATATCAATGCTCCCCAATCGGCACCCCGTTAGTGCCAAGATGCGAAGTTTTACTAAATAATTGAAAGATGATGGCGGTATCGAAAAATGTAGTTGTTCCAATTGTAAAACTTTGAGGCTTTCCATTCCTTCCAAATAACCTTCGCGAATCCACAAATCATATACAAAATCTGACTCGTTAATCAATGCCAACAACTCGACTTTTGGAAAATTGAATTTCTCAGGAAGACCTTGAAAATTTGTACAATTCACTAAGATCGCTTTGTAGTGTCCATGTGTCTTCTCATCTTGCCATTTATTCAACCCTGTCCCATAACTTAATGTGCGCATTTGATCATCCTTTGACGCTATATAAATTGCGACATCACGAACTACATCGTGCATTTTTACACGATGTTTGCCATCCCAACTAATGTAAGATTTTTGAAGCAAACAAGAGGATATAAGATGATCAACCATTGATAAGATCTTGTCTCTTGTGTTCCCCCAAAGTATCTATACCTTGTAAAAATTTCAAACCCATAGCGTATCTAGACAAATGCTCCGTGTCAATGTCATAATCATCTGGAAAAATGCTACAAAGTAAAAATAATAATTGTTCTTCTCGACCGTCTAGATTATCATAACTCAATTTTAAGGAAGCATATACTTCCCTGCTAACTCCTTTGATGTCGACGCTTGCAGGGTTCTTCAATTGTCTTAAGGCATCTTGCCAAGTAGGCAAAGGTTTTCCTTTTAAAGCCTTTGCCACTATAACAAGTGCAATGGGTAACTTTCCACACTTGTTTGCTACCTCTATTGCTATTTTATTCAATTGACGATCCGTTTCAATAGATTCACACACTATATTCTTGAAAAAATTCCATGACTCTTCTCTCGTTAAATCTTTCACCTTAAAATTATTCTCGATCCTCATCTCATTGGATAATACGTATTTAGATCTAGACGTGACGAGTATCTTGCGTCCTTTATCATCACCTGTAGAAGGAATTCCAACTCTTTCCAAATCAATGCCATTCCATATATCATCAAATATAATGAGGAATTTCTTCTCAGTTTGTAGCCTCTTTCGTAGTAAATCTGCTCGTCCTTCTTCTGTTTCTTGACAGAATGTCAAATTCAGTTGATCTCCAAGTAATCCTTGTATGTGTCTGACATCTGAATTCTGACCTACAGTAGCAATAATAACTGGTTTCAATAGTTTCGATTCCTTCACTTGATATGAAATTTCTTTGACGAGCATTGTCTTTCCAATACCTCCCATGCCATACACCCCAATCATGTAAATATTAGGATCTTTTAGTCCCGTCATGATTTCCTCCATGATCGACTTTCTTGATTCGAAAGTTAGATAATGTGGGTTATAGTCGATCCCTGGGAGAGGTCCGCGATAAGAAACTTTATCGATTGATTTTCCTTGTTCTTGGATCTTTGCTAGCTCATATGCCATTTTCTTTGCTTTTCTACTTAACCGGTGACGTTGGACCGGCTTAAAACATGAACCAGTTAAACAACTTTTCTCTTCACCTCCAATATTTATTAAGAAAGTGTAGGTTTCTTGAGTGATCTTATCCACCCTAGTAAACCAAATGTGGACATTGTCTTCAATATCTTCTGCTTTATCCATAGCCTCATCAACCAAATGTTGCATTCTAGTTCTAGCAGACACGAGATTTTCGGCTTGTTCTTTAAGATCCTTCATGTTATCCTTGAAATTAACTATATATCCAAACTGATGGATGATGGCATCAATTGCATACTCTGAAATTTTTGTAGCAATTGAACTAATAATTTCCATTCTTTTGTTCTTCTCTTGATTTTTCTTATTTCTTTTCAATCTTCTGGAGGAAAAGAGGAGAGAAAGAATAGAATGAGTGGACAACAGGATTAAAAAGATAGATAGAACCATGGCTAGAGAAACTGGAAAAATGATATAAAATTTTGAAACTGAAAAATGAGTTACTTCAAAAACTTCAAAATCATCGGTAAATAAGAGGGTTTAAGGCTTCATTCATACTTAATGTTTTGATGATTATAACTCTTTTATTTACTAATGATTTTAAAGTTTTTGTTTAACCTCCTAACACCAATAAACTTCTTTTTGTCATTACTTTTTCGTTTAAACTTCGATTTGGATGATTCAAGATGTTCTAGAATTCTCGTTTTGAGATTTACGTTATGGTTACTTCAAAACCATAAAATCGTCAGTAAATAAAAAGGTTTAAGACTTCAATCATACTTAATGTTTTGATGATTATAACTCTTTTATTTACTAATGATTTTAAATTTTTAAAGCAACCATAATGTAAAGCTCAAAATGAGAATTTCAAAACATCTTATTTCATCAAAATCGGAGTTAAAACAAAGAAATTATGGCTAGAAGAAGTTTAATGGTGTTAGTAGGAGGGGTCAAACTGCATGATTTTAGAACTACAAGGGCATAAATTTTCATTTTTAAAGTACAGGGGATGTGTTTGCATTTGACCAATACCAAAGGGGTGTAATTTGCATTTTGCCCAAAAATTTAAGTTGAGGAAAACAGATTTGAAAATTTTCTGGAAATTAGCATGTCTCTCTTAAAAGGGTAGCTGATAGTGATCAATAAGATTCTAAGCTTGAATGTTTGTGGTCTCGGCGATACTTTCATGTCTGTATTTTGCCTTTGCTTTTCATTTCCTTTAGTCTTTTATTTTTCCTTTTCTATATATATTCCCTGGATGTCTGCCTTAGCTAAGCATGAAGTGCATCACTTTTCATGTCTGATAATAGCTTCTGGATCACCATTTTACTAATCTACCTCCTGCTACTCCTATAGCCCATATTAATCCTCCAATCAATCAAAACAGAAAGCATTAAATGACTATTCTCTTCTCTCTTAGAAGATAAAAATGAGCGAGTTCGTAAGCTGCTCCAATGCTTTTGAAATATGGGAAACTTATCGAAGGGTCTATGAATAAGTCTCCACAACAAGCATTATGAGTTTCAGATAAAAGGCAAAGAAAGATGGCACAAATTTCTGATAAACTATATGCAATTGGGGAACCACTATCATATCGAAATTATGTAGCATATATCCTTGATGGCCTTGGAGCATAATCCAATCCTTTTGTGACCTCTATTCAATATAGAACAGATAGACCATCTTTAGAGGATGTTAGAAGTTTTTTCCTAATCTATGTAGTCGATTAGAGATTCAAAACTTAGTTGTACAAGCCAATCTTGCCAGCTTCTTCTTTGATAACTCATGTCGTCCCCCATGGTCTTATCCTCCGAACTTTGCTCCATCTCAATCTGCTAATCAAATCTCCTTCCAATCCCGCAATACAGCCAATCTTTCACCTCGCCCGACTAGATCTGATTTATAATCTAAACCAACTTTTTCTCCAAATTTGAATCCAAGATGGGGTAGACAATGACCATAGTGTCAAATTTGTACCAAACTTGGTCATACTGCCCTAGTGTGCTACAATAGAGACGACAAAGAGAAATATCCTCCTATTATTCGGCGTCCACAAGCACATTTTGCTGCTCAATACTCTAACACTCCCATACCCACCCTATAATCAAATATTTCTATAATGCCTCCTAGTCCTGCTACTTTCTCTCCACCATCACCTCAACAGCTACCCTCTTCATATATTACTCCAATCCGTCATCACATTCTTCCACTTCTCAGCCTACTCACCCAGATCAGGAGTGTTTTTTTTTTAATTTGAAGCTATGCTGGGAAATGGTAAGTTTGCACCGATTTTGCACACTCGTAGTCCCTTTCTCCATACGCCCTCTAAGTCTCTTGTACTAAATTATGTACTCCATATCCCATTTCTGTGAAACAAACTAATTAATGTTGCTAAATTGTGCTATGACAACAAGGGTTTTGTGGAATTTTTTACTTTCTTATGAAGGGTCTTCAAACCAGGGGCATTCTCCTTCAGGGTCTTCTTAAGAAGGGTCTCTCTACACTTCTTCGTCAGCCCCTGTGACCTCCTTCACTACTATGCTTTCTTCCCCAACACTTTGGAATTATAGACTTGGTTATCCTGCCTCAAATATCGTTAGGGCGTGTTTGTGAAATAAGTGTTTTTAGTCAAAGTACTTTTAATATAACTACTATGATAAAAGGATCAAACACTTAAATACTTCAATCGTTTTCTTTTCATGGTTGAAATTCAATATGACAATAAATTGAAATGCTTCCAATTCGATTGGCGTGGAGACTACAAATCCTTATCTGCTACTCTTGCCACAAAAGAATTCATCATCGAATCTCCTGTCCTTACATTCCCCTAACAAAATGGAAAAGTTGAAAGAAAATATAGGCATGTGGTTGAAGTTGGTCTTTCTCTTCTAGCACACTCTCATTTTCCAAAAACCTTTTGATCATATGCTTTTCATACCGTTATTCACCCAATCAATAGATTTCCTTCACCGTTCTCCAAAACAAATCTCCTTATGAACTTTTGTTTTCCAAACTCCCTAACTACAAGCTCCTTGAAGTCTTTGGCTGTGCTTGTTTTCCTTACTTCAGGCCATATAATCAGCACAAACTTCAATTCAAGTCTTATCAATGTATATTTCTCGGCTATAGCTCAAATCATAAGGGATACCTTTGTCTTGATCCCTCCTTGGGTAGAATTTATCTTTCTAGACATATAATCTTCAACGAGACTCTTTTCCCGTATTCCAACATTTCTCTTCCCCTTCAATATGTCCAGTTTTACCATTATGACATATCATCTTTCCTTCATTCCTTTGTTCTGACACAACCTTCTGCATCCTCTCCTTTACTATCTCCTTTCCCTAAACACCTCTTCAAATCTATTTCCCTCTTTATCTCCTACTCGTAGTTCGACACAATCTATTACTACACCTCATTCCCTACCCCGGATTCTACATCTTTCATATCTCCTATTTCTCTTCCCGAGTGTCTAAGTCTCCTACTATCATACCTGTCCTCTCAGCTCCTACAGGCCATCCTATGATTACTAGAGCCAAGGTTGGAAGTTTCAAACCCAAAGCTTGGCTCTGCCAATCTCCTTCACTTTCCTCATCTACTGACAAAACAGCTTCCAAATTTCAAGAATGACAGGCTGCAATGGATCAGAAATTTAAAACTCTTTTGTCTAATAAAACCTAGGTTCCCACTTCTCTTCCTCACAATTATAAATCATAGATAAGACCAAAATAAGGAATAATGGTGAGATTGAGAAAGATATAAAGCAAGGCCTTTAGCTCAAGGCTTTGATCAATCATATGGGATAGACTACTTTGAGACTTTTAGTCCTATTGTGCAGTCTACTACTATCAAAATTATTTTTGGCCTTGATGTCTTGTACAATTGGATAATCAAACAACTAGATGTGCATAATGCGTATCTTAATAGAGATTTACTAGAGGATGTTTTTATGAACCAACCCCAAGGCTTCATTGATCCTTAGCATCCTCATCATGCGTGCAAATTGACAAAAAGGCCCTCTATGGCTTGAAACAGAGTCCACGAGCCTAGTTGACGAAAGTTAAGCTCTTGTCTCTCCTCTTGGGGTTTTGTTCCTTCCAAATTCGATTCATCTATTTTCTTTTAAAAAAGCATTCAGATTTCATTACTATCTTAATTTATGTGAATGAAATTATAATCACTGGCCCTAACTCTTCTCTCATGGACCACTTTATCAACTCTCTTAACTCCTTGTTTATTCTTTAGGCTCTCTAAACTACTTTATGGGAATTCAAGTTACAAACACCAATGGCCATCTCCATCTATCTCAAACCAAGTATATTATTGACTTAATTATTGAGTGCAAGCCCTTCCCTACCTCAATGAAAATCAATACCACTCTTTCTATAACAGATGGAGAGCCTCTTGAGGATCCAACCATGTATCGAAGCATCGTGGGAGCTTTAAAATATTGCACAATTACCCGGCCTGACCTCAGTTATGCTATTAACAAAGTATGTTAGTTTATGCATAAACCTTATCTACACATTAAATAGATGTCAAAAGAATCCTGAGATATCTTCAAAACACACAATGTCTCATGGCTATTTTACTGAGACTGAAGTTTTCGATACTATTTTCAATCTTGGTTCTTAAAAAATTCTTGGAACCCCATCAATTCTGATTTCCTGATTAATATTTCATGAGGTTTTCGAGAAAGGCATTGTCAACGTTAGTGCTAATGAAACTTTTATTACTCTATAAATTGATTCTCTTGTGGGGTATTTCTAGACTGATTTGGTGTGGTAATTTCCCTAAGAAAACCAAAGTTATATCCCTATGGATAGGGCCTTACCCATCACTACTACTAGTGGCGAGGCTTGCTCCCCCGAAAATTTTAAAAGTTTAGTTTACTATATATAATTTTATTTTATCAATTTTCCCCCCCCCACCCCAAAAAAATTTCAATTTTCAATTTTACCCTTTCAAAAAATTATGCCCGGTTTTTATATGGAATATTGAGGGACATTTTTAAAAATAAATTTCTCTACAATAGTCATTTGAGAACAAATTGGAAGGATTTTATTCTTCATTAATGTATGTTTTTATTGTTTTAAATAAATTTTTTTAGTAGATAAGACTATTGTTTATTTTTCTTGATAATTTTTATTGCAGTCATCCATGATTCATACATTGCATTACTCATTGTTAAGTATTTAATAAAATGCTAATTTATATTGTTATTTTTTATATGGCAATGATGTGGTCAGGGCCGGTCCCAAGATAATAGGGGTCCGGTGCGAAAAATGAGATTTTGGACCCCTTATTGTATAATTTTAAATGGGGTAAAATACCACTTGGTATCTGAACTTTCACTCATGTTTCATTTTCGTCCATAAACTTTCAAAAGTTACATTTTTCATCCCTGAACTTTACGATTCGTTCCGTTTTAGTCCCTCCATCTGTGTTTTTCCTTCTAGGACACTCCCGAAGGATTTATGTCACATGTAATTGCTGACGTGACATTATATAAATACACAATGAGGTTAAATGACGTCGCAAAACGAATATATAGTGAAATTTAAGGCTAAAATTAAGGAGGAAAATATGAGATTAACCTCACTATATATTCGTTTTTCCATGATATTTAACCTCACGATATATTTCTATAATGTCACATTATCAATTATAATGCCACATAAGCCCTCCATTAGTGTCATACACAGGAAAAACAAAGATGGAATGACCAAAACAGAACTAATGGTAAAGTTCAGGGACAACTTTTGAAAGTTTATAGATGAAAATGAAACTAGAGTGATGGTATTAGATACTCTGGTATTTTACCCATTTAACCTAGTTTATAACTGTTTTTATATTAAGATAAAATAATATAAATTTAAATTAGAGACCATTGCAAATCTAATAAATTTTTCGACCATATTTACAAATATATTATTTTTTATAAATAATTATATGTATGATAAATCATCAAGCATGTTAATCGACGATCAATATGATTACTTACCGTCAATCAATATCTAAGTCAATCACTAAATTTATGAATAATTAAAATGTGAAATCAATAGTTATCCAATGAAATTATTACCATTTATCACAACCAATCAATATTTTTTTTTATTTTTTATGAAAAAAATACTATAATACAAATAGTTTTTAAAAATATTAAATTTGTAAATATTGTTTAGTTTTTTTTTTCTATCCATGAAATATTCACTTAAAATGATCCATTTAAAAAAAATGTATATATAAATGGGAAAAAGAAAATGAGGGACCCACTACTATAATTATATATATTATACTTGAAAATAAGTAAAAATGTCATAATATATATATATATATATATATATATATATATTAAACAAAGAATAGTCTCAAGTGGGGGGGAGGACACTGCTTCATCCGCCATTGCACGCTGCAGTTCAACATCCCACCTCCAATTCTCGAATGATACCTTGATCTTTACCCCTTATGATAGAACGAAGATTGATAATCTGATTGTTGTTCTTCAAATTTTTGAAAATATGTCAAGTCTTAGATTCAGTTTGGAGAAAACTTTAGTGGTGGGTGTTAATGTGAATGAAAATATGGTCAAGGAAGGGCACGTTTGATAATCTTCTCAATTTCTGTTTCTTGTTTCTATTTCTTATTTTTTAAGAAATAGAGTTGTTTGGTAACTCTTCTTGTTTCTCATTTTTTTAGAAACAACAATTTCTTATTTCTTATTTCTTTTTCTTGTTTCTAAAGTTTTCAACACATTAAATAAATTATTACGTTGTCCCGTTTTGACTTATAAAATATATTATAAATATAAAAAAAAATTATATTAATATAATATTTTAAATATATCATTTAAAATTGTAAAATTTTCAAAAAAAAATTATTTTTTTAAATTAGAAACAGAAACAAGAAATAGTTACCAAACACATTTCTGTTTTTTTTTTCTTTCAGAAACAAGAAATAAGAAACAGTTATCAAACATGTTTCTGTTTCTCTTTTTAAAAAACATGAACAAGAAACAAACAATAGAAATAAGAAACAAGAAATAGAAACAATGAAGGTTACCAAACGGGCCCGAAGTGGCTGATTATCTTCATTGTAAGGCTGCTACTTTGCCTATTATCTATCTCAGTCTTCCCCTTGGTGGCAACCCTCATTTTATGGGATCCCTTTTTGGAGACAGACTCCAAGCATATTGATATATGGAAAATGTGATGCTTTCGAAAGGTGGTAGGCCTACTTGCAATCGGTCCTTTCCAGCTTACCGACTCATTACCTTTCGGCTTTCTCTATCCCCAGGTTTGTGGCCAAGTTTCTTAATAGAATGGTGAGGGATTTTTTCTGGTAAGGAGCTAATCAGGAGGGTGGTTCCAACCAAGATTGTTTCTAAACAGTTGGATTAGGGAGGGCTTGCTTTTGGCGACATCACCAACAAAAACAAATCCCTCCTTAAATGGCTTTGGAGATTTCCTCTTGAAGGAGATTCCTTGTGGACAATGGTTGTTAAGGCGCGATCCACTCGGTGACTGATTCGGGGTGGAGGACCAACTCTAATCCTTCTTGTTCTTCATGTAGCCGTTGGAAGCAGATTTCTATTTCTTGTTTCTTGTTCTTGTTTTTTTAAAAAGAGAAACAGAAACATGTTTGGTAACTGTTTCTTATTTCGTGTTTCTGGAAGAAAAAAGAAACAGAAATGTGTTTGGTAACTATTTCTTGTTTCTGTTTCTCATTTTTAAAAAATAATTTTTTTTAAAAATATTACAATTTTAAATGACATATTTAAAAATATTATATCATTATAATTTTTGGATATTTATAATATATTTTATAAGTCAAAATGGGACAACATAATAATTTATCAATGTGTTGAAAATTTTAGAAACAAGAAACAGAAATAAGAAACTAGAATTTGTTGTTTCTAAAATTTCTACACAACTTTAGGAAGTGTTTCTTAAAAAAAGAGAAACAAGAAACAGGAAGATTTACCAAACAACTCTATTTCTTAAAAAATAGAAATAGAAACAAGAAACAGAAATTGGGAAGGTTACCAAACGGGCTCTGGCTGCTAATTCTGCTTTCCAATTGGGTAATGGGGAAAAATCAACTTTTGGGATGATGTTTGGGCCCCTAGAGGTAGGTCACTTGCTGCTTGTTTTCCCTCTCTTTTTAGGCTGCCCACCCTTCCTAATGTGACTGTTGTAGATTTCTGGGATCTGGTCTATGGCTGCTGGAATATTTCTTTTAGAAAAAATTTGAAGGACAATGAGATTGAGGAATACCTTTCTCTACTAGATTTGATTAGCCCTCTTAAAATTGGTAATGCGCAAGATGGTAGAGTTTGGAAAGGCAAAGGGGGTACTGTTTTCTTTTGTAGAATGTGTGTAATTCTCTTGCCAATGCCAGTACTATTATTCCCTCGGATCTCATTAACTTTATTTGAAAGGACTGTTACCTTAAAAAAATCCTTTGGACTTTTATTCAAGGTGGCCTGAATACGAATGATAAAAGTTCAAAGAAGATTCCCCTCTATGTCTTTGAGTCCTAATCGGTGCGTATAATGTAATAGCAATTCCGAAGACCCAAGCCACCTCTTTTTGCTATGCCCTTTTACTTGCCTCTTATGGAAAAAGCTCATCAATATCATCATATTCCTATGCTGATCCATCATCATGTCTTCCAAGTTTATAATGTCCTGTTTTGTTGCTCTTTGGTGAAAGGAAAAGCCCTTGTTCTTTAGTCCAATGCCATTAGAGCCCTCTTTTGGCTTATTTGGTGGGGAAGAAACAAAACACTCTTTCAAGTTAAGACTATGGCTATTCCGGATATATGGGATCTTATTGTCAGATTTAACTCTTAATGGAGTGCCCAGTCGAAGGTTTTTTGTAGTTATTCACCCTCTATAATTGCCCATTGGACAGACTTTTTGTAATCCTTGGGTGACCCTTTTGTATAATATCTCCAATCCATCAATGAAAATGTCTCTGATAAAAAACAAAAACAAAAAGAAAACCTTCAACTTCATAGGAAGGCTGCAGCAAATGCCTAACCACTTAGCTATGCTCATGTTGGTAAATCCATTTGGATTTGATTTTTTTTTTTTGATACCGTGAGTGTCTGGGTCAGCTTACACGCACCACGACTAATCTCATGAGACAACCTCATGACCTACAACACTTAGTGTCGGTTTAATCAAAAGATAATATCCCACGAAAAAAAAATCAAAGCACAGGATACACTAAGTTGCTCTAACGAATAAGGATGCTCTATATCTCTCACGAAATTTGACAAAATTTTTCCAGACCAGAATATTTAACAATACAATTTAAATAAACTTGTTTGGTAACAGATGGGTTAAAAAAGGATATCATAGATTTCAAGAGGATCAACAACTCAGCGTGAAGATCTTCAGAATGAGGGATTCGTTCTTTCTGAACAATAAATACTAGAATTATTTTGGGAAATTTTATTGGCAGCAAAATTTCTATAATATCTATAAATATAACAATTTATTTAAAAGTATTTATAAATATAGGATTTTGTTGATAAATTAAAAAATCTTGAATTAGTGAAATCAATAATAGTTATATGCATGATATATCAATTAATATTATGAATCACTAAAATCAGGCATTATCTTTGTATACAACTGGTGATTACATGTACGAAAATTAGTGATTAATTAAACGAAATTAGTGGCAACTTTGTAAAGTTATATGAATAAATTTAAGTTTTAAGCTATATTTGCAAATAAGTTTTTGAGCTATTATTTTTGTAAAATATTGGCCTTGATTTTGCAATATGTGCAAGAGCCCCATTTTTTTTTCTTCTTTTTATTTATATTTTCTATAAATTCTCAATTATGGTTGAAGCTCAAAGTGAAGAACCCCTGGTACAAAATTCGAGGGGTTTTGGGATAACTTCAAAACTAACTTTTAACATTTATTACTCTCCCCTCAAAAAATAAGTTTTTCTAACTTTTCGTTTATGTGAAATAGGGATGGCAAAATTCTCTGGGTGTTACCCTATAGGTGCGGGGAATCCCGTTTTATTAGGGTAAGAGTTAGGGTTAGGGGGAAAATTTCATTTTTATATTTTTTTAGAAAGTAAAATTAAAATATAAAATGGAGAATTTTCCCCGCGGGAAACCTGATCCACGAACCCTCCCCCGGTTTTTTTATTAGAGGATAGGGTAGGTTATGGGGATTAAAAATCTCTACATCACCGACCCCGCCCTTTTACCATCCCTAATGTGAAAGGACAAAAATACCCTTCAATTTTCTTCTTGTATTTCTCGTTTCATGTGCATTTCATCTTCTTCCTTGAGTTTTCATTTTTCTAAATTAACGGTATATAAAAGTGTTTACGACTTCAACCCAATCGAATATTTTGATGATGATAACTATATTATACACTGATGATTTTCTAAGTTTTTAAGTGATTACAACGTAGAGCTCAAAACAATGATTCCATAAGATCTTGAATCATTCAAATCAGCAAACGAAAAAAGTTATGACTAAAAGAAAATTAACTGCGTAGAGGGAATGGGTCATTTTGTACAATTATGAAACTATATGTGTATATATTCATTTTTCAAACTATAGGGGATGTGTTATCTTTGACCAAAACCACACGAGTGTTTTTTACATTTTGTCCAAAAAAAAAATATTGGTTTGAGATTGAGAAAAATAATATGAGTTAGGTAGGAGATAGAAGCATTTCAATCTCTCTATGCTGCTTGCTTCAACCCAAGGGGATTGAAGTGAAACTTGAAGCGAGCTTCAAACTTTATTTTTTCAATGATTATGAGAGAGATGAAGTAAATTTATAGTTTCTTTTTTAGATCGAAGTTTTTTTTTTTTTTCAAACCGTTCAATTCACTATGAAAGAGAGAAAATAGATAAATTAGTTTAACCCTGTAAGTAGCTTTTGATTTATTTGACTTTGATTCTCTGTGTTTTTTTTTTTTCTCTTTTATTGCATTTAAAAAATTTCCAATCCAAATGGATCTAAGAAAAAAAAAAAAAACATATCTCAAACGCAATACAGGAAAAATAAATAAAAAGATTTGAAACTACGAAATAAAAAACATACCTCAAACACCAATAAGAGACCCAAAAGCTGATCTAGAACAAACAAACTTAACGCAGGACAATACTCTTTTTTTTTTTTTTTTTTTTTTTTGGAAGAAGCCAATACTCAAATCAAAGGCCAAGCTATAGTTGAGTAAATGATATTTCAAAGCAAACAGAAAAACAGTATAACATTGAAAGATAAAATAATGGGGAGTGGGAGACCAGATTTTAATTAGTCTTTTATTATTATTATTATTATTATTATTATTATTTATTTTTCTTAATTATATTACAGGAGCCAAAACCAGAGAGAGATTATTCGGAGTGGCCGGAAGAATGAGGCTGCTTTTCCTTTTTAATGACACGTGTCCTTTAATAAATCTAAAACCCACAACAGACAGACACATGCATTGACTCGCCGTCCGGTTACGAAACAGTTTTTTAAGAAACAACCAGCATTTTTTTTAATAAACTAAAAGTTAGAAACTTTTTAAGGAAATTTCATTGGATAGCAGAATTTTTAGCAATATTTATAAATATAGCATTTTAAAAAAATATTTGTAAATATAGCAGATTTTTAAAAACCCTCATTCATGTGATCAGAGATATCACTGATAACTTATAAAATAATCAGTGATTACTATCAGGTAATCAGTGATTCCTGCACAAAATATAAATCAGTGATTACTTGTGAAGATGTCACTGATTACTAGTGACAATTTTATAATATTTTATGTGCAAATTTAATTTTTCTGCTATTTTTGCAAATATGTTTTTTTACTGTTATTTTTATAAATATTGGACCTATTTTTACTATTTTCGCAAGAGCCCCAACTTTTTATAACTTATAAATATATATTAGTTTATATAATTTTAATTAGATTGAGATTAAAAAAAAAAGAATGAGATTGAGATTTTTTACTAGTTCTTTTCATATTCATTATTTTATTTTTCACTAATTGTAAATTACAATCATTAAATAGTAATTGTTTTAATGTTTTAAGTTTTAAATTTTAAATTTTAGTTGGGTTTTTTTTAAGTTAATATAAATATTTATTAGTATAAAGGGTAAAATGCACCAATGACCCCTGCACTTTCAGACTTTTTTATTTTACACCCTTGCATTTTCAATTTGGTTTTTTTCACCCCTGCACTTTCAAAAGTCCAACTTCCATCCAATTAAAGTGTTAAATTTAACAGATTCTATTATTTTATTATTTGCTCATGTGAAATGACATTTTTACTCCAACTTAATTATATTATACTTACATCCCTTTAACTCTAATAAATAAACTCAACCCTAATAAAATGATTTCCACCAAGTAAGCCCCAAATCTCTTTTCGATTCAAATTGTTCCTACCATCTCCAAAATCGCACTTTTTGCATTTTCTCTTTTTCAAATCATTGTATCAAAAAAACATGATTCGATTACATATTTGAGTTCCTAAAAATAATTCTCCAATTCCCTCATGATCTTTTTTACATTCAATAAAATTTAATACAATTTTTTCGACTAACATTAACTCTTCTTGTGATCCCTACCATTCCATATAAACCCAAAAAAAAAAATCTATCTCATGCTTCCCGATATGATTTAGAAAGAGAGGAAAAAAGAAGATTCAATGAAAATTAATCTCATATTTATTTAGTTAAGAAAGAAAGAAAAGAATCCTTGTTAAAGATAGTCCATTTATCAAATTTCCGATTAAAGTTCATCCCAAATTAGGATAGTTCAAATTTACCCTCATCCGAATCAATCACCGAAATAACCATTTGACGATTATTTCTCTACTCTAGATCTTCTATATTTTGGGGAAAATCGTTTTATCGAGACTCAAAGTTCTCAAGCTAATTAGATGTACGTGATGGAGAAGGCAATTTGTTAATAAAATTGAGTGATTTTTGTCTTATGATTTTCTTTTAATTTTTAGTTTTTTTGCCAAAAAAAAAAAAAGAACAAATAAAAAAAAAAAGGTAGACAACGTTGGAATGAAGGAAAGTGCGGTATTTTAGAGATGGAGGGACGAATGAAAAGAGATATGGAGAACTTTAATTAAGTTGGGGTAAAAATGTCATTTAACATGAGAAAATAATAAAATAATTGAATCATTAAATTTAACCTTTAATTGGATGGAATACTTTTGAAAGTGCGGGTGAAAAACCAAATTGAAAATACCTAATAAATTGAAGAGAAATTACCTAGGATAATATTTTATTTAAGGTAAATGATTCAAATAGCACAACTTTCTATATATTCCTCAAATGACATTTTTCATTTAATTCCTATTCTTCTCTCTCTTTCCCTCCCTCCGTGCGTCTTCTTCTTCCATCTATCTAATCCTTTTTTTTTTTCTACCTAGTTCACTCGACTTCCCTTTCTTTTCCTTGGAAATTTAGTTTTCCTTTCTCTTCGACACTATCTTCGATTCCGTCGGACACGACTCTGATTTTACTCAGGTTTGTTCTTCTTTTAAGTTTTTTCTTTTCCGATTCTCTCTTTCTTTGATTCAGTTTATCGATTGTTTTCTTTAGTAATTGAAATTTTGAGGAAATTTAATGGATAAGAGAAGAAGTTATGGTGAATGAGTGATTGATTTGAAGAAATTTAATTGTTTTCTTTGTGTTCAGTGGATCGATTTATCAAAGCCGCTGTCGGTTGGGGTGTTGCCGTCGGGATCTGGCTCGTTCAGGTTTTCTCTCTTTTTGCCTCATTTCTTAAATTTATACTGTTATTTAGGGCATTCGAAGATTGTTGTTGTGAATCTTGTGATTTTGTGTTGTTATATTTGAGAAATTGATCTCCTTGGAAGTTGTTTTTTCTTTTGTTTGACTCCTGATTATGGTGGTGATGATTTTCTATTTGCTAATGCGTGATTTGTATTTTATCATTAGGGTTAATATATGTTATACTGAAGATGGGATTTGATTTCATTTTTTATGGTCATTTTATTAATTTGAGATCTGGCAGAGATGTGTTTTGTTCTTGGGATTTGAATTATGGTGTCTATGGGCTCGTGTTGGTTATGAGTAGTTGGTTACTTAATTTTCTCGAATTCTGACTGGGGCGAGAAATCTAACATCAATTTTCTTAACAATCACATGGGTTCTAGCCTTGAAGAGCGTCCGCAGCCATGGATTACAAATGTTAGTGTTGCTGATATTCACTTTGGAGATTTTCTCGCACTATCCAAAATTCGTAGTCTGTGGAGGTAGTTTTGAGACTCTACAGAAGTGGGTTAGTGGATCTTATATATATCGGTCACTCTTCCGTTTGCTTGAGGGACTTTTGAAGGAAAAGGAAAGTTGTGGGATCTCATTAGTGATGTCAAAAACCATGACCAAAGCGGCCAATTGGTTGAAAAGTTGCAGAAAACTTCATTTTGTATAAGAGGACTGAGTTATTTCATTAATATTTATTTAAACTATTCTTAATAAAAAAAATTTTAATAAGCTAGTTCTTTGTGTAAAACTTTTGATTTGTTATAATATATGGATGTCATATAATATCTAACTTCTCTTTTATGTGTCTCATTACTAAGAAATTTGGTAAAACAAATGAAAATAGGCTAACCAATTGGAAGTAGTAAGAAAGAATTAAAATAATTTTGATTTTAATTCAATAAATTATTGAATAGAATAAGTTCACATAATTAACATATTAAATGGAATAATTTAGTGAATTAAAGGGAATAAGTTAGTGAATTAAATTATAGTGTAAATTTGGGATACCTAATATTGATTTTAATTGAATAATTTAGTGAATTAAAGAGAATATTTTAGTGAATTAAAGGGAATAATTTAGTGAATTAAATTTAAATGTACATTTGGGATACCTAATATTGATTTTAATTGAATAATTTAGTGAATTAAAGAGAATATCTTAGTGAATTAAAGGGAATAATTTAGTGAATTAAATTTAAATGTACATTTGGGATACCTAATATTGATTTTAATTCTATAATTTAGTGAATTAAAGGGAATAATTTAGTGAATTAAATTATAATGTATATTTGGATACCTAATATTGATTTTAATTCAATAATTTAGTGAATTAAATAGAATAATTTAGTGAATTAAAGGGAATAATTTAGTGAATTAAATTATAATGTACATTTGGGATACCTAATATTGATTTTAATTCAATAATTTAGTGAATAAAAGGGAATAATTTAGTGAATTAAAGGGAGCCGATTACATACCGGTTCGGTTCGTAACCTTTCCCGTTCTGATTCTGGTTCAATTTTTTAATGAATTTTCTTACCGGTTGGTTTCGATAAAGTTTGTAAACTTTGTCATTTTAGTTTTTAAAATAGTTTTTCATCCTAAATCCTTTTTTTGTGTCAATTTAGTTTTTCATTATACAATTCAATAATTTATACCATATTGTTCACTAAATTATTGAACTAAACTTATTTGTTTTATTCTGCAACATAGTTTATTGAACTTTTTATTTTGCAGTGTTGCTTTACATGTGCTAGGGTATATGTGAATTGGAGAAGAAAACAAGGAAGAAAAAAAAAGTGAAGATAGGCCAAATGAGGACACGAGAAGATGCCATTTTTTAATTCTTTTTTGTGTTTGTTATAAATTTTAATGAATTGTTGATGTATATAGGTTTAAATGGATCGTACTGTTGAGATTTACAATTCAATTATTTAATGCGTTGAGTTCAATAAATTATTGAATTGAAATCTTGATACTATATTACCACTATATGAAAATATTATTTTGTATTTCAAGTTTATAATCACTAATATTGGTTATTGATGTTGCATACTAGTGTAAATGAATGTGATTTTTATTTGCGGAAAACTTTAAGATTTTATGTGTTTTTTATATGCAAAATCAAAACCGTTATTCAATAATTTATTAACTTCAATTACTTATTGAATTAAAATCAATATGAAGTATCTCAATTATATGTAGTAATTTAGTTTAATAAATTATTGATGAAGGGAGAAATTTTATTGAATTAATAAAACTCAAATTTTAATTCACTAAATTATTGACTACGAGAGAAAATTTAGTGAATTAATAAAGTTCATATTTCAATTCACTAAATAGTGAATAAGAGAACAAATATAGTGAATTAATAAATGAGTGGCATTTTTATAAATTTAATGAAAACAATTAATTTTGTTATATTACAAAAAATGTCATTTGGGGAATTTTGAAAAGAGGGTGCTATTTAGGGAATTAGTTTTATAAAATGTGTCATTTGAGTCCATGCCCCTCAATTGAAGTAACATAAATATTAAAAATCTATCCATCCTCTTGAATTCGCAATTTGATTTGACAATAAATTGAGTGTTATTTGCATTTTGCCCAAATATAGATTATCTTTAAAATAAATTTTTAGATATGTATTTCCAACCAGTGATTACTCGAATATTTTTTTTTCTAGTTAAATAGCATATTTATTTTTCAATACATTATTGAAAATAAAAATAGATTATCAAAATTAAATTAATAATTGAAAGTTGCAATAAAAATTAAAGTTTTAGTTCTTAAAATAAATTAAGATTACAATTATTTCATCTCAAATTGAAAGTTAAAAAAAAAAAATATTAAAAGTTAATTGTTCAATAATTTATTAAAGGAAAAGTAATAGATTTTTTTGGATTTTTTTTAAATTGTTCTATATAAGTAATTACATATTTTTATGTTATTTTAATAAGAATAAATTGTAAATAACACCCTGATGATTTCGGTCAAATTCATGAAAAGCCCATATGGTTTAAAAATGGTAAATCAAACCTCGTAGTTCCAAATTACACCAATAAGACCCCTTGTTCACACAGAAAAATTTCTAAGTAAAGAAATTAAAATGCGGAATAAATATATGTTGTATTGATTTGAATTGAATGTTACAATCTCTAATCGAAATGATCCTCTGATTCTTTCTCAGAAGTATAAACTTCGATGCGAGGGCCGTCGGCGTATTTCTCGGATCAAAGTGTTGATGTTGTTGAAACTTTGGTCTTCAAAGCGATCTTCAAGCAGTCTTCGAAAAGTTTTCGGTCTTCAAAGTCTTCTCAATATTTTTTTCACCTCCCTTAATGAATGAATGATCTCTCTATTTATAGCGTTTTTGGTGGGCTTCTAGTGGATATGGGCTTCATTTGACTTTGAGCCCAATTGCCATGTGGCATAATTTTATTGGACAAATTTTGTGTCATCCAATGGTCATAAAGAAGACACGTGGCATTATTTGATTTGCCAGTTTTATGTCTTTTAATTTTATTTAAAGACATGTGTCGAATTTGGATTTGTCTATATTTTAATGACATGTAATTTTGTCATTGGTTTAAATAATTACTTGGCAATTTGTAATTTGACAAATTTTCTCCTTCTACACCCCTCTCCTCCAATGTTATAAATTTTCTTTTAGCCATAACTTCTTCGTTTGAATTTCAATTTTAATAATTCAAGATGTTTTGAAATCTCCATTTCGAATTGTACGTAATGGTCACTTAAAAGCTTCAAAATTATCAATAAATAAAAGAGTTTATTATCATCAAAATATTAGGTATGATTGACACCATTAATCCCTTTGTTTACCGATTATTTAAAACTTTTCAACTGATTATAACATAGAACCCGAAATGAGGATTCTAAAACATATTGAATCATTCAATTCGGAGTTCGGATGAAAAAGTTATGACTAAAAAAAAATTTACAACGTTGGAGGGAATGAGTGTTATTGACATAATTTGAAACTACATGTGTGTGATTTGTCATTTTTAAACTAGAATGGTCATCTATGAATTTGACCGAAACCACACATTAGTGCTATTTGTAATTTACCCTTTTCATAATGGAGAAAAAAGAGGGTGAATAAGTTAAATTTTGTAAAAGATAAAAGTGGAAAAATTCTCCAAAATATAAAATATAAAATATAAAACCGGCCGTGCTCGGCATGTGTCTGTTTGTTTGTTGGTAAATAAAAATTGAGAAGGGGAGAAGACACATGTCAGCTAGTTAAGACACATGTTAGGTAGATTAGGAGGCTGGCAGTTTCAATAATATCTCTGAATAAGGTGAGGTTGAAGAGTGACCAGATCTGTTTCGGGAACAAAAACTCATTCATTCCTTCATTCATTAAAATATATTTATAATTTATATATATGTGTGTGGGTAAAAGAGCAGCAAAAAAAGCATATTATTATTGAGATCGTGAAAAACTTAGTAAAATAGAGATAGATTAATGTGGCGGCTTAAGATTGCAGATAATGGGAATGACATGAATCCATACCTATATAGCACAAACAACTTCGTAGGGAGACAGACATGGGAATTTGATCCACAAGCAGGAACTCCTGAAGAGAGACAGCAAGTTGAACAAGCTCAACTTCATTTCTATCTAAACCGCTATCAACTCAAGCCTAGTTCCGATCTACTCTGCCGCTTGCAGGTATTCATCATGTTTTCTCTAAGGATAAAATGCAAATAACACCCACGTGGTTTCCGTCTGAATCATGAACAACCCCTATAGTTTAAACATACTAAATCACACCCCGTAGTTTCAAGTTAAACATACTAACATTTAACTTGTTTGTTTGAGCTCTAATTTAGATGATTCAAAATGTTTTAGAATTTTCATTTTGGATTCTACATTATAGTCACTTGAAAACTTAAAAATCATTAGTAACAAATAAATTAATAGATTCAATCATATTTAATATTTTGATTATAATAAACTCTTTAATTTATTAACGTTTTTGAAATTTTGAAGTGACCATAATATAGAGCTTGAAATGAGGATTTCAAAACATCTTAAATCATTCAAAAGTTTACAACGTTTGGAGGGATGAGTCTTATTGACATAATTTGAAACTACATGGATGTGATTTGTCATTTTCAAACTACATGGGCTATTTGTGATTTTGACTGAAACCACATGGGTGTTATTTACAATTTACCATTTCTTTAATAATTATTATTTTTTTATATAAATAATATATTGTGTAGTTGTTGAGAGAGAAAAATTTCAAACAAGAAATTCCGGTAGTAAAGATAGAGGAGGGCGAGGAAATGACGGTGGAGAAGGTGAGTGGTGCATTGAGGAGGGCAGTCCAATTCTACTCAGCATTGCAGGCTAGTGATGGACATTGGCTAGCTGAAAATGCGGGTCCTTTGTTTTTTCTTCCACCATTGGTACGTAAGTCCGTGCCACGTGGTCATACAGTTGCTTGAAAATCGACCCATAACAATATCTATCAGGGTGATGAATATGGTTTGAAATTGCAGGTGATATGTGTTTACATAACAGGGCATATGGATCAAGTGTTCCCTTGTGAGTACAGGAAAGAAATACTTAGATACATTTATTACCATCAAAACCAAGATGATGGATGGGGATTGCATATTGAGGGACACAACACCATGTTTTCTACGGCTCTAAACTATATCTCTATTCGTATTCTTGGAGAAGGCCCTTATGGTGGTCTTAACAATGCTTGTTCCAGAGCCCGTAACTGGATTCTTCATCATGGTGGTGTTACCTATATTCCTTCTTGGGGGAAGACTTGGCTTTCAGTAACTAAACTAAACTAACTTTTTTTATTCGTTTTTCTTTTTATCCCATTCATATATAAAATCTTAAATTATAACAACAGATATTTGGTGTCTGACTGGGCTGGAACCAACCCAATGCCCCCTGAGTTTTGGATGCTCCCTTCTTTTCTTCCGATGCATCCAGGTACTCAGCTGTCAAAGTAGTTCTTTCAAACTTTCCCACGTATCTCATTTGTATGTTTATCATTCACCACTATATTTTATCATCCAATAGAAAGAGAACACGTGAGGAAGTCAAGAGGTAATCTCGCATCTTTATAGAGATAGGAGGCTAATTAAATTCATATTTTACAGCAAAAATGTGGTGCTATAGTCGAATGGTTTACATGCCAATGTCCTACTTGTATGGTAAAAGATTTGTTTGCCAAATCACACCTCTCATACAACAACTGAGACAGGAACTTCATACTCAACCTTTTCATAAAATCGACTGGAAGAAAACCCGTCATCTCTGTGCACAAGTATACACATTTTCTTCCTTAATAATGAGTAAATCATTATGTACTGTTATTAATAGGCGTATCTCTATGTGTATATATATATATATCTAACATATTATATATCAATTTTGCTCTATGCCATGAAGGAGGATCTATACTACCCACATCCTTTAATTCAAGATCTACTTTGGGACAGCCTTTACTTTTGTACGGAACCTATTCTTACTCGTTGGCCATTCAATAAGTTGATTAGAGAGAAGGCTCTTCAACTTATAATGAAGCACATTCATTATGAAGATGAGAATAGTCGTTACATTACTATTGGTTGTGTTGAAAAGGTAAAAGTAAAAACAAAGGGAAAATGCAAATAGGACCATGTGGTTTTCATCAAATGCAAACACACCCCTGTAGTTTAAAAATTAAAATCTATACCCTTAGATTCTAAATGTATGCAAATTGACCCTTCACCACTACGTCGTTAACTTTGAACTATGATTTCGATGATTTAAGATGTTCTAGAATTCTAATTTTGAGCTCTACGTTATAGTCACTTCAAAATATTGAAATCATTGGTAAATAAAAGAGTTTAGGATTTCAATATCATACCTAATTTTTCTCATGATGATAAATTTTTTATTTACGGATGATTTTGAAGTTTTGAAATGGTTATAATACAGAGATCGAAACGAGGATTCTGGAACATCTTGAATAATCCAAATCAAAGTTTAGACGAAAAAGTTACAACTAAAAGAAAGTTATAACATTAGTGAGCAGGGGTCATATTGCATAATTTAGAAGCAAATATTTCATTTTTTTAACCATAGGGGGGTGTTTGCATTTGACCAAAACTAAAAGAGTGCTACTCTTTTGATCAAGTTTAATCACTCCATTCATTGAGAGCATATCATGTATATATCAGGTACTGTGTATGCTAGCTTGTTGGGTTGAAGATCCGAATGGGGACGACTTTAGAAAGCATTTGTCAAGGATACCAGATTACTTATGGGTTGCTGAAGACGGAATGAAAATGCAAAGTTTTGGTAGTCAAGTGTGGGATACTGGTTTGGCTGTCCAGGCTTTGCTTGCTGCTGATATGGCTGATGAAATTGGACCTACTTTATGTAGAGGACATGATTTCATTAAGAAATCTCAAGTCAAGGATAACTCTTCTGGAGACTTCAAGAGTATGTATCGACATATTTCGAAAGGCGCATGGACTTTCTCTGATCAAGATCGTGGTTGGCAAGCTTCTGATTGTACTGCAGAAGGTCTAAAGGTATAAATACACTTTTTAGAAAATAATTAACTGACCTATATATGATAATTATTTTTTCTCCTCTAGTGTTGTCTTCTTTTCTCAATGATGCCACAAGAGCTCATTGGTGAGAAAATGGATCCTCAGAGGTTGTTCGATTCTGTCAATGTCTTGCTTTCCCTACAGGTTAGAATTGATTATTTTTAACTGTTAGAATCCCATATCGAAAAGATGAAGCTAACTCACAAGATTTATAAGATACATGAGATACTCCTCTCATGACCAATTGGTTTAGAGATGGATGCACATGATTATCAAGATAGAACTCAACAAATCCCAAACGGGCAGTCGGTCCAAAATAGGATTCAACCCAAGAATGGTGAACCCAAAAAGAAGCACCATCTTAAAAGGGCATGTTTAGAATCTCACATCAAAAAGATGAAAAGAACTCACAAGTTTTATAAGATGAAGTGAACTACACTACTTAAAGGCCAAAGAAATTTCTTAATTAATTATTAACTTTGATATTCTACTGAATTATAGAGTAAGAACGGAGGTTTGTCAGCGTGGGCACCAGCAACCGGTCACGATTGGCTAGAAGTAAGTAAGTAATTGAAATAAATAAGGGTTTGTAGAAAATATAATTAATCAGTAATAGTATTTTGGTTAGTGTAGATGCTGAATCCGACAGAGTTTTTTGCCGACATAGTGATTGAGCATGAATATGTAGAATGTACTGCATCAGCAATCCATGCAATTGTAATGTTTAAGAAAGTGAATCCAGGACACAGGAAAAAGGAGATTGATAATTTCATAAAAAAAGCAGTAGAATACCTTGAAAATATACATAATGCAGATGGTTCATGGTACGGAAACTGGGGAGTTTGCTATACATATGGTTGCTGCTTTGCAATTGGAGGATTGGTTGCTGCTGGAAAAACTTTTAACAAATGTGCAGCCATTCGTAAGGGTGTCAATTTCCTACTCAATATTCAGATGCCAGATGGTGGTTGGGGAGAGAGCTACCTTTCCTGCCCCAATAAGGTAAAATAATTGGATTAATTCATCAAATTAATATAGGGGCTCATGCACATATAGTTGAAAAATGTTTAATATTTGTGAAAATAGTAAAAAATTCAAATTCACGTCTAAAATATTATAAAATTGTCACTAGTTCGCGTAAATAATTACTGATTTCCACATAAGTAATCACTGATTCTCCGCATAGATAATCACTGATTTTACTGATTCACTATATCAAATGATATTCCATGCATGTAATCACTTGTTAACTTCAAGTTATCTCTGATTTCTTTGATTCACTTAAATGATGTTTTTTTTAAACTGCTATATTTACAAATGTTTTTTAAAACTGCTAAATTTATAAATATTGAAGAAAATTTTACTACTCAATCAAATTTCCCATTAATCAGGAATACATGCCTCTTGAAGGAAACCGATCTAATTTAGTTCAAACGGCATGGGCTATGATGGGTCTGATTCATTCAAGACAGGTTGGTTTTATTTGGGGATATTTACTTAAAACATTAAAAAAAAATTAATTTTTGTATAACACACAACACAAATATGTTTAACAGGCAGAAAGAGATCCCTCACCTCTTCACCGAGCTGCTAAGCTGATAATAAACTCACAAATGGAAGATGGAGATTTTCCCCAATAAGAAATTACTGGTGTTTTCATGAACAACTGTTTGCTACACTATGCAGCATATAGAAATATTTACCCCCTTTGGGCTCTCGCTGAATATCGAAAATGGGTCAAATTACCTTGATTTTTTTTTTGGTTCAAAATAATTGTGTATTTTTATGATCCATCTTGTAAAAGTAAAGAGCAAACCTACTATTTAACTTTGTTACCACTTTAATCATATATCTAAACAGTTAAAAATTACTTAATTGTATAGTATAGGATGTTGGGAATTTGAAGGGTTAACTCCCTAAACTCCCTAATCCAATAATGATAAAATATTATGCAATAAATAATAAATTAAAGCAAGAGAAAAACGACGCCATAATTTATACAGATTCCCAATCGGTACGTGTCTTTTGCAGACTTTATAGGTTCCACTATGAAGTTAAATATTGCATCAATGAGAAAAATAATAAAGAATGTATAATTACACACATCGGTGCCTCCTGACCGTCCTTTCCTTTTTGTTTCAGATACTCGAAGTCGAAAGAAACAACGTGTGAGAATTCATCCCTCATATTATCGATGCAAATAAAATTAAATTTTACATGTTAGTCATCAAATTCATCATTTTTTGACATGGAGTGAGGTGAAAAATAGACTCATTCTCGGATAATTGGGATTTTTTTACCTCCAAAATTGGGATTAAGGGTTATTGACCTTTATATTCATTTTACCACTAATCTAGCCTTGAAAGTCTTTACTTTCTCGTCTGCACCTCTTTTTCTCTTATAGATCCATTTACGTCCAATGGGTTTTTTACCATTTGAAAGATCTATGAGAGTCCAGACAGAGTTGGAATACATCGATTCCATCTCGAGATCCATGGTTTTGAGCCATTTTTCTTTATCAATATCCTGCATTGCAATCTTTAAATCAATGGGTCTTTCAGATTGTCATCAGATATGGTAATGTGGATTTCTCCAAATCCTATAAAGCGGTCTGGGCCTCCCACTTCTCCGAGGTTTCGATAAAGCTTGCACTTGGGTTTCAGGTGTTTTATCAACAGCTCTTGTTGATCAATGAATTGTATTATTATCACTTATTTCATTTAACACCATTGCACTTCTGGGTTTTGTGTCTTTCATAAAGTCTTCTTCAAGAAAAAATACATTTGTCGACACAATTACTTTGTTTTTAATGGGACAATAAAAGTACCCACCCTTTGTTTCTTTTGGGTAGCCTACAAAAAGGCATACTTTACATCGGGGTTTTAATTTCTTTGTGTTCGCCATCAACACATGAGCGGGCGATCCCCAAATCCTAAAGTGTCGTAAAATTCCTTTACGTCCATTCCATAACTCTTGCTGAGTTTTAGAAAAACTTTTTAATGGAACCACATTGAGTATGTATAATGCAGTTTTAACTGCATATCCCCAAAATGAGGGTGACAATGTGACGAAACTCATCATTGATCTAGTCATGTCTACTAACGTTCAGTTTCTTCTTTCAGCTACACCCTTTTGCTGAGGCAATACAGGTGCTGAAAGTTGGGATGTTATCCTATATTCTATCAAATAATCTATGAAGTCTAAGTCTAGATATTCGCCACCTTGATCAGATCGAAGTGTTTTGATAGTTTTACCTAATCGGTTTTCCACTTCAACTTTATACTCTTTGAACTTATCAAGAGCTTCTTATTTATGGATCATTAGGTAAATGTATCCATAGCGTGAATAATCATCCATGAAAGAGATGTAATATTCAAATCCACCTCGAGCTTTTGCATTAATTGGTCCACAAAGGTTCGTATGCACGAGTTCGAGTGGTTCTGAGGCTTTATTACCCTTTCCAGGAAAAGGTCTTTTGGTCATTTTGCCTTCCAAACTGGGTTCACAGATCGGTATGGTTCCGATTTCTAACTTACTTAGGGAACCAGCTTTCACAAGTTTTTTAAGCCTGTCTAAGCCTATATGACCTAGCCTTAGATGCCATAAATATATTTCTTCTTTTGAAACCTTTTGTCTTTTAGTTCTTGTTTCATCAGTCTTGAACATTTCAATATTATGCGTTGTTGTTCCTATTGACAGACTCAATATGAACAACTGCTTCTTATTGACTGTCGAGGTTTTATACGAATCTTCTTTGTATATCTCGATTTCATCAATCCTCGAGTCAATTGAATAACCATTTCTCATGCAACATGTAACTGATACTATATTTCGAACAAATCCAGGGACCAGTAAAACGTTGTATAACTGTATATACTGAGAATTGAATGGCAGACAAATTTCTGCTCTTGCAACTCCCGTAAAGAACTGCCCTGTTCCTACATGCATTGTATATGTACCATGTTCTATTTTAGTCCAAGAATCGGACATTAGAATGGATGAACAAATGTTGTTTGTGGCACCAGAATCAAATACCCATTCGGATAAATTATCTTCCACTAACCACGATTCTGCCACTAGTAAATTTGAATTACTATCTAAGTCATTCATACGTTTGCTGGTCATATTTATGCGACTAATTGCATCTAATTGCAAATTAAGATATTTAACAATTAGACTAGTATCTAGATTTAAAGTGTCATTTAACAATTCATTCCATTTGACAAAGTTATCAATTTTATTGGTTGCAATATTAAAGGAGGACATTATTGTTGTAATGAATAAAATTAAGTGAACTTAATTGGCAGTTCTATATTCAAAATATATGTTTTGCATAAAATTAAACATGATACATGAATGTTGCAATGTTCAATAAATAGAAATACCCTAAACAGATTATTATCCCACGGTAGTTTAACCTTTCCAGGTAGAGTGTCGTCGAATGATATGTCAGTCACCCTATACGTTAAACCGAGATCCTTCTTGAACAACTTCCAATCCAGAATAATTTATATTCTTATGGAATTGTTTGACCGTGTGTTTGGTCAAGAAATTTGATAACAAACTTTAGTCTTTTAAATGTAAAATGAATAGTGTCTACGAAGTGTAGATTCAGTCTTCAATCTTCATTTAAAATTCTTTATCTCTTTCGGGAGACCCATGTGGAGTATGTAGATGAGTCACGGACAAACGGAGAAAGTGGCTCGAAGGGGAAGTAGAGGCCGAATAATCAGCATGCTGCCCCATCCCGCCCTGAACCTTCCTACCATGGACAATCTCGACTGAAAGGAGGATCCGACCTCCAGGATGTTCTCAATCTAAAAAGGAAAGAGCAAACTGAAGTTATGAAGTCCACCACGGAAAGTGCTCAACCTTGGGCACCGGAGTTAAAGAAGCTTCAAGACGAGCTCGATCACATTAAGAAGGAGTACCGAGGTAAGGCTCCCCTTGCTTAGGAAGACCTCCTCGAGCAGGCGGAGCCTCCATTCACCAATGACATTATGGCGGTGGATTTACCCGCCAAGTTCAAGATGTGAACCATGCCCACCTATGATGGTTCTAAGGACCCGGTTGAACATGTAGATACGTTCCAGACCTGGATGGAGCTCTAGGGAGTCCGAGACGCTATCAAATGTAGGGCATTCCCCCTCACCTTAGGAGGCTCTGCGCGAGGGTGGTACAGACAACTCAAGCCAATATCCATTTCATCATTTAAGGATCTCACTCGGTCTTTCATGACTCAGTTCCTTGGGGGAAGAGATCACAAGAAGCTGGCTACACACCTCTTAACTATTCGTCAGAAGTGGGGGGGAGCCTACGTGACTACATGGTGAGATTCAACAATGAAGCTTTGAAAGTGGAAGGGTATAGTGATGATATAGCCCTGACTGCTATGATGGCGGGGCTGAAAGATGAAAAATTCTTGTGGTCATTAGGCAAGAAGACGCCGACTACATATACTGAGCATCTTTCTAGGGTGTAAAAATATATGAGTGCCGGAGAGTTGCTTAGTGCAAGAAGAGCTCCAGATGAGGGGGTAGTAGCAAACACTCACAACATAAAAGAAAAGACCGGACGGAAGATACTACCCGGAAGGATGATCGCCATGGGGATGATAAGAGAAGGAAGACAGAAGATCGACCTGATAAACAAAGTCTTCCTCTTAGCAAGTTCAAAAAATACACCCCTACCACCATACCAGCAGAGCAGCTACTCATGGAGATCCAAGATAAGAACTTGGTCAGGTGGCAGTCAAGGATGAAGGCAAGATCAAACAAAAGAAATAAAGACAAGTATTGTCTTTTCCACAAGGATCATGGTCATACTACCTCCGATTTCTTTGACCTTAAGGAGGAAATTGAAGCTCTAATTCAAAGAGGGTACCTAAAGGAGTTTGTGATGAGAAGGGAAGAAGGTCCGCGAACCTAGACCTGAACAGAAAGACCAGGACTGAGCTGGTCAAAAGCCCTTGGGGGTGACATAAGAACCATATTTGGTGGACCAGTAGGTGGAGAGTCAAACAGGAAAAGAAAGGCAAGTGCCTGAGAGGCAAGTTACACCACACCTAGACTCGAGGTCTTCTCTACTTATACAATGCCTAGACGGGAGGCAAAAATAAATTTTGATGAAGAAGAAGTTGTAGACATCCATCAACCTCACAATGATGTGCTAGTGGTAGTAATCATTATAGCTAACTTAAGAGTTCACCGTGTTCTGGTCGATGGCGATAGCTCGATAGACGTACTCTCTATAAGTGCATTTGAAAAGTTGGGAATCGAGAGAGAAAAATTGAAAAAAATCCAGCACCCTTGGTGGGATTTAGGGGAAAGCAGGTCATCCCTGAAGGAAGTATTGAGTTGTCGGTCACTTTCGGAGAAGAGCCCAACACCGTCACTAGGATGGTAGAATTCCAAGTGGTTGAGTGCCCATCAGTTTACAATATCATATTGGGACGACCTACTATCCACGCTCTCAGGGCCGTATCGTCAACTTACCATCAAATGATGAAGTTCCCTACTACAAGTGGAGTAGGGGTGATCAAAGGGGAGCAAAAGGTCTCCCGAGAGTGTTACTACACAGCTATGAAGGGTGCTACGCCGGTAAACATGATCGCGGTAGAACAATCTAAGGAAGAGGTGCAATCCGTGATGAACTACTTAGCCAAAGAGGCGGAGCAACCTCCCTTAGTAGTACCACCAGAAGAGTTCAAACGAAGAGCTATGCCCACGGAAGACATGGAATCTGTCTCGCTTCTAAATGAAGAAAAATTTGTCAAAATCGAGACAAGACTAGGGGGTGACAAGAGAGATGACTTGATAAAAATTTCTAAAAGAAAATATTGACGTGTTTGCCTGGACTCATGAAGATATGTCGGGCATCGACCCAAAAATTATGGTTCATCGTTTGAACGTTTATCACACATTTTGACCCGTCAGACAGAAACGTAGAGTGTTCGACCAGGCCAGGAATGGAGTTATAGCTGAAGAGGTAGGAAAGCTTCTAGAAGCTGACTTTATTCGTGAAGTGCATTACCCGGACTGGCTATCCAATGTTGTTCTTGTTAAAAAAGCTAACAGAAAATGGCTGGTATGTATAGACTTCACTGACCTCAAGAAGACATGTCCAAAAGATAGTTTTCCCTACCTCGAATTGACCAGCTGGTGGACGCCACAGCAGGGCATGAGATGATGACTTTTATGGATGCCTACTCAGGCTATAATCAAATCAAGATGTACGAGCCTAACCAGGAGAAAACTTCATTTGTGACAAGTCAAGGGCTTTATTGCTACAAGGTTATGTCGTTCGGGCTGAAGAACGCAGGTGCAACCTACCAACGAATGGTGAATAAAATGTTCGCGAAGCAGATTGGGAGAAACATGGAAGTTTATGTAGATGACATGTTGGTCAATAGTCGCCAAGCAGGCCAGCATACCTCTGACTTGAAAGAGGCATTTGATGTACTAAGAAGGTACCAGATGAAGCTCAACCCAGACAAATGTGCATTTGGAGTAACTTCAGGAAAATTCCTTAGATTTATGGTCCACCAAAGGGGTATAGAGGCAAACCCCGACAAGTTGAAAGCTGTCTTGGACATGGATTCTCCTAAGAACATTAAGCAATTGCAAAGCTTGAATGGGAAAGTAGCAGCGCTGAATAGATTTGTATCAAGGGGGACGGACAAGTGTCTCCCGTTCTTTAAAGTTCTCCGAAAAGGAAGTAAATTTGAATGAACGGAGGAGTGTGAGAAGGCCTTCATAATTTCAGCAACTTTAAACCATCTTACTTATTTCTCATAATTAATTTAGAATTTAGTCTTTTAGATTTGCATATTTTCATAATTTTAGTTACTTGGTCTCATAAATCACATCACTTTCAAAATACCATTGTTTTTTATTTCATTAAATTATTTGTTAAACACCACTTTAAATCATTAATCCTCTTGGGAACGATATCTGACTTATCACTTTATTACTTGTTTGACTGCGTGCACTTACGTATCATGGTTTCACACAACAGCAGGCAGTCAAAAGAGTACTTTGTTATATTAAAGGAACAATTAGTCGTGGATTAGTTCTATCAAAACCAAGGAACTTTAATATTCAGGCATTTGCAGATGCTGATTGGGCTTCAGATCCAGATGATAGAAAGTCAACTTCTGGTTTCTATTTGTTCATTGATAATAATCTCATTTCCTGGCATTCAAGGAAACAACATATTATTTCCAGATCAAGTACTAAGGCAGAGTATGCGTCAACTGAATTGATATGGATTCAGTCTTTGATTCGTGAAATGAAAATTCAACAATTAGCAACTCCCATTCTCTAGTGTGACAACTTAAGTGCAGTCCATCTTAGCTCCAATCCAATTTGACATTCCAGAACTAAGCACGTGGAAATTGATATAGATTTTGTACAAGACATGGTTCTTCGCAAGTAACTATTTGTTTTTCATCTCCTTGCACAAGACCAAGTGGCAGATGTCTTTACCAAACCATTGTCAGCTCATTCCTTTAACAAATGGAGAAATCGATTGGAGGTTGCCGGTAGAGTTGACTTAGGTTTGATAGGGGATATTAAGATAGCTCATTAAACTTGTAATTGGATGATTAGTTGGAGTTATTTTCAAGAGAATATAGTTAGTTTTTCATATAGTTAGTTAGCTGAGAATGCTAACCTTAGTTGAGTTATTGTAACTCTTTTCCTACAATGTCTATAAATAGACAATGTATTTTGATTACTAAAACTAATGAAAAATACTTATTTGAGTGATCAATACTACTTTTCTTATAGAAACTCTATGAATATGAAGGAATTAGTCATTTTATAAAAACGTCAGTCCAAATTGATTAAAATTATTATCTACCCTATCAAATTAAAAAAAGAGAAAAATAAAAATACAAAATCCAGTGGTATACCAAGAGTCAAATAAAATAGGATAAAAGTAACAAAGATGATTATATAGTGAATACAAGCAATAGATACTAATATGGATGAGATGTAAAGATTTTATATTTAGATATTATATAAAAAAAAAAAAAGAGAAAAGACTCGAACCATAGATCTAAACGAGAAGAGGATAATATACGAAAATGAAAATGAAAATGAAAGGATGTTGAAATAATCAAATCAAAACAAATGCATTGTATGCCATGAGCAATAAGTAAGTTTCATTTCATGGAACATACATCTAAATCATTAAACTACCAAATTAACCAACTACTCTTTGAAAAAATCATTTAACATATAATAAGCAATTGATAATACGAGCTGTAAAGAAAAGCCTCTCTTTTTCTGTCTTTGGTTATTTAACTTGTAAGCATGTCTTCATGATTGTGAAGAAGATATAATCATCCTCCACATCTCCCACTCAACTATCTCATCATAAATTAATGTATTTTATTATTTAATTCAAAAAAAAAAAAAAAAATATCTCACACCCACACGAGAAGCTGAAATTAATCTGTGAAATGGAAGAGTGAATATGGAGCTTCGGATATTTATTTGTGTTAGTTGTATGATAATGATTGTTTTTAATATATGCCCTATTTTCCTTCTCTCTACCATACTATTTTATTTACTTTTTATTCCACTTCCTAATAATAATTATAAAAAATACATTTCCTTCAAAATTCTTATATGTATTCTCTTCTACCAATAAGTTGGTTATAATTTATTTTTTTTACCTTGAGCATAATACAATTAACACAATTTGATGGCTATCAATAAATAAAAAAAAAATTAAGGGCTTGAGTCTCTCCTCCCATAATTTGATGTATATCAATAAATGAAAAAATAAATAAAACATCCTTAACTATCTTTAAATATATAAAAAAAAAAGTTTATAAAATTGAATTCTTTTTTTTTAAATGAATTAAATTAACTTTCTAATGCTCATGCATGCAAAACATATTTATAAAATAATAAAGATATAAATGAAAAAAGAGTAAGGGTTCGAATATCACTTTCCATAGTTTTCCCTCCTTAAATTAAGAAATAAGTTTTTAACACTCCTACTGACAAAAAAAAATTCTAAATAGTATTAATTACAAATGTTCTTAGTTTTTTTTTTTTAAAGATTGTAATTGAAATCTTAGATAAATGTTAAAAACAAAACTATTTTTTCAAATGTGTTTATAATTTCAAAATGGTTTGAAATATATTTAGTATAAAAAAAAAATCTTATTTTGTAAGAAAATAAAACAAGAAACAAAAATTAAGAACTGTCAAATGGATCTTAATACAAGTTACGGTAAATTTCAACCAATGCAATGATTATGCAAACTAAATTTGATGCAAAGCAAAAATTTGTAGAAACAAAATTTGAGCCCACTGAAAATAGCTGTAAATTGATTTTTTATTTTTAAAATTTTAAACCCATGATTTTTTTTTATATAATTTTAAAAATAGCAAATGTTTTGAAATAGCTAATCTGTGTGAGATTACACCAATCTCAGGATCTCAATTTGAAAAATATCATTTAAACTTTTTTTATTATTTTTAAAATATTTTAAATTTAAAATGTCATTTTTATTTTTTTATTTATTTTTACCAAATAAATAGTCAAATAGTTAATAATTTCTCTCCGGTATCATAATTTAAAATATCTACTTTTGTTAGATAAGAATTTATAGAAAGTTGTTATGGACACTCGAAATAAAAAAGGATAAGACAAATTTTATTTTTATTTCCCAGAATTTTGAACAACCAGAAGAAATCCCAATCTCCACGAAACATCCATATTATGCTCAAAGACAATGATACTGATAATCAAGGCCGACACACAAAAAGAAGCACTCTTCCCTTGCTTTTCTTCTACTTCCCGTTCATTGTTTTCTTACCTCCACAAAAAAAATAATAAAAAAAACTTTTCTTTTATCAAAATAATTGCAAAGCTCATCATTAGTTTGTTAAATTTACCGTTATACCTTTATATATAAAAATTACTTTAAATATCTACGAATTTCTTAATAATAAATTTGTAAAAAAAACCGTGAATTTCATCCTCTTATAAGTTTAACCTTTTCTTTTCAAATCGATCAAATTGATTGATACCTTTTATATAAAAAACTTTAATGACAATTTTCATATGAAATCAATAACAACTAGTTAATAAAATGTTAAAATTTTAATTATTTATATAGTTTATGGTTAAAATTGACAACATTAGTTTAAAGTTAAAGTAGATAATACCCCTAAAATTCGGGAGTAAAATATGATTTATTTCTCTAAAAAATAATTTAAATATCTATGAATTTCTTAATCATATATTTCTTTTGATTATTTTTTAAAAATTAATACATATGACATACAAGAATTTTTACACACAACATTATTTAAAAAGTCTATTTATAAATATATTAATTTCTTTTAAACTTATCAAACAATGATTAATTACGAATTAAATTAATACTCGCATGAGATAATCACCATTGATCGTTGATCGACACGTTAAAAAAAAGGTAACATAAAAACTATCCTAGAATAAATCAAGCATATACTAATTAACAATTCCATAAAGTAATTGAAAAAATAAAAAGTCAATGAAAAAATAGTTTAACTGGTCAGACATCTACTCCCTTCCCACTTCTCATCCTCCAATTTGATGTAATATCTATAAAAGAAATTAAAAAAAAATAAAAAGATAGGATTAAAATAAGTTTTCAAACACATAGCAATAACATAGCTTTAGGTAGCAAATGAGTGTGATTTACTATTAATATTTGTATTTTAATTAATCTAATAATGAAATTAAAATGGCGGGAGGAGGAGATCCCACCAATAAAAAATCTCCATCTTCAGAAAAGGAGAAGTCTCTTTCTCTCTCATAAATATCCCTTCCATATCCAACCACCCTCTCTTCCTTCTTCCTTAACACCCATATTTCCTTCTTCTTCCTCACTCAAGTCTCAAACTCAGCCTCTTCTTCTTCTTCTTCTCTCTTTCCTTTTTGAAGAGCCAAAAAGAAAAAAATGATGGTGATTCTGGGGAATTATAATAATTATAATAATAATCTATTTCTCATTTTCTTTTTCATTCAATTCCCATTTCTCGTTTTCTCCCTTTCATCAGACGGTCTCTCTCTTCTCTCTCTCAAGTCCGCCGTCGATCAATCTTCCGACAACTTCATTTTCTCCGACTGGAACGACAATGACACTACCCCTTGTCGCTGGTCTGGTATTTCCTGTATGAATGTCTCCGGCGACCTACGCGTCGTCGGAATCGCCCTCTCCGGCAAGAATCTCCATGGCTACATTCCTTCCGAGCTCGGCTCACTCGTCTATCTCCGGCGATTAAATCTCCATAACAACAATTTCTACGGCTTCATTCCGATTCAGCTCTTTAACGCTACCTCATTACACAGTCTCTTTCTCTATAACAACAATCTCTCCGGTTCTTTCCCCCCTTCCATCTGCAACATCCCCAGACTCCAAAACCTCGATCTTTCTAACAATTCGCTTACCGGGCCGATCCCGAAAGAGTTAGAGAATTGTAAGCAATTGCAGAGGTTAATCCTCGCCAGAAATCAATTTAATGGAGAAATCCCATCTGGGGTTTGGTCAGAAATGGATAATTTACTCCAACTCGATCTCTCCGCCAACGAATTTCAAGGACCAATCCCAGAGGATTTGGGAGAATTAAAGAAACTTTCCGGTTCACTCAATTTATCCTTCAATCATCTATCAGGAAGAATCCCAAAATCCTTAGGAGATTTACCGGTAACCGTCAGTTTCGACCTCCGAAACAACAATCTAACCGGAAGCATACCGCAAACCGGGTCGTTTTCGAATCAAGGACCGACGGCATTCCTCAACAATCCAATGCTGTGTGGTTTCCCACTTCAAAAACCATGTCAAAATTCAGAACACAACTCCTCTTCAGAAAATCCAAATTCAAGACCAATTTACAGAAACCAAAAAAAAGGATTAAGTGCTGGATTAATCATCCTAATCTCAGCAGCAGACGCAGCAGGGGTAGCATTAATCGGATTAATAATAGTATATATATATTGGAGAAAGAAAGACAATTCAAATGGGTGTAGCTGTACATCAAAAGGGAAATTCGGAGGGAATCAGAAACCCAATCTATGCAAATTCCCATGCATTGAAAACCCATCAAAAGGGGATGAAGATTCAGAAATGGAGGAAGAAGAAAACAGTAGTGAGAGAAGAAGATCAGGAGATCAAGGAGGGCTGGTGGCAATAGATAAAGGGTTTACGTTTGAATTGGATGAGTTATTGAGAGCTTCAGCATATGTATTGGGGAAAAGTGGGTTGGGAATTGTATACAAGGTTGTGCTTGGGAATGGGATTCCTGTGGCGGTGAGGAGATTGGGGGAAGGAGGGGAACAGAGGTATAAGGAATTTGCAGGAGAAGTAATGGCGATTGGGAAAGTTAAACATCCTAATGTTGTCAAATTGAGAGCTTATTATTGGGCTCCTGATGAAAAGCTTCTTATTAGTGATTTTGTCTCTAATGGAAACTTGGCTTCTGCACTTCGAGGTTAGTTTTCTTTTTTCTTTTAAATCTTTTTTCCTTCGCAATTTGATTGTTTTTTAACTTAATTCCTCTGTTTTTATTTATGATTTCTGTTTTGTGTTTTTGGGATACATCATAGAAGTATGATTTCATAAGGGAGAAGAAGTAAGCAAGATATATTCAAATATTAGATAGTTTTTTTTTAAAAAATAATAAAATTTACACTAATTGAGAATATATAAATGATTAAATTTACCTAATTAAAAGAAATTTAAGCTTTTGGATTTATTAATGATTTAATATGGTATCAGTACGATGTCTTGAGTTTGAATTCTTGTGATGAAATTTACTCATTGTTTATTAATATTCCACGTGTTTTGACCTAGTATAAATATCTGGCTCATATGTGAGGGGACTATTGAAAATATATGATGATTGAATTTGTCCTTTCATGTGTCATATCTTTATTGTATCTAACATTCTAATGAAATTTCCAATTATATGTATATAAAAGACTTGTTGTATACTTTCTTAGGTATTTTATTATGGGAATATCTATATCATAATTTATAAATATATAATTTTACTAACATATATTTAATAAAAATCAAACATATTTAAAAATAATGAAGATCTCTTCCCAATTAGTTAAAAAAATCAATAGTTTTCTCTATTTATTAGATAATCAAATTAAAAATAAATAAAACACATAAGAATTCAAGTGTGTGTGTTATTCCACACACTAAAAATAACAAGAATTAAAAAAATACTAAATAGTAAATATTAGTTAATCAGTGCACCAACTTTCCCACCAGTGAAGGTGTTAGAGACGTGGGGTCCATCAAAGCCTACCCTTTGATGAATTAGGTCTCTTCATTGATGATATCTTCGGTGCCCACTCGACACAACCTTTTAACTATTATAACAACACATGGGAGGGATAGGATTGGCTAATTAATTTTTCAATATTTGATATTTGACCCTTTTTGTTTTAGGGTCAAGTCTTTGCTATTTATATTTTAGAGGGATTTTTGTCATAACGTAATGATTTCCAAACGTGAAATCCAATCCAACAAAGGATGCCCTTGCCTCTTAGCAGCCCCTACGCTCTATAATTACTAAGCCTGCTCTGCTGACTACTTTTATCAAATCTAACAAATTTCTTTTTCGTAATATTTGTAAAATTAAAAGTTTAAAAAAATATTCGTAAATACAGTAAATTTTGATCGAGTTTATCTGTGATAAACATTGAATTACATATTTTTACACTATGTTTATCACTGATAAATACATAAATCATTGTTAATCACTGATAAACATGATAAAAATTGCTATATTTGCAAATACTTTTTTTGAGTTAATATTTTTACAAATATTATATAAAATTCTACCACCCAATGAAATTTCTCTTAATTTTACGTGTCATAACTCTATTGATTTATTAAATTTTTTATAATTAATAAATATATGAAATTCATTAATATATTTATTCTTATAAATAAAATAATATATAAAATTATAGGGTAATTATTGAAATAATATATTTTTACTTATTAATTACTTAAATATTAGAATTTTTTTAAAAAATTATTCAAATAGCAGTCAAAAAAAGATTTAAAAAAAAACGAATATATTCATTGTAAAATAATAATGAAAAAAAATAGTGGAGTAAATTGTTGAAAAGTGCTGATATATATGTCATTTGAGACAATTTCAATAAAATTAATGAGTTTCTCCTTCATTTATATGGTTTTTTTTTTTTTAACAATTATTAATTTAGAAATGGCATGTTTGTCCGAAGCTAATGATATGTTAAACTTTCATCGAATAATTAATTCCTCCACTAATAAAAAAAAAAAAAACATATTTAATAATGAATGTACAGGAAAAAACGGTCAAGCATCATCAAGCCTTTCATGGTCAACGAGACTGAGAATCGCAAAGGGAACAGCAAGAGGATTGGCTTATCTCCACGAATGCAGCCCAAGAAAATTCGTCCATGGAGATATTAAACCATCCAACATTCTTCTCGACAACGATTTCCATCCCCACATCTCCGATTTCGGCCTCAACCGTTTAATCAGCATCACCGGAAACAACCCTTCCTCCGGCGGTCTCATCGGCGGCGCTTTCCCGTACCTCAAAACAGTACAAACTGACCGTACCAACAATTACTACGCACCGGAAGCTCGAGCTCCCGGCGGGAAGCCGACCCAGAAATGGGATGTTTATTCATTCGGTGTCGTCGTTTTGGAATTGCTCACCGGAAAATCGCCGGAGCTTTCTCCGAACACGTCGACGTCTTTGGAAATACCGGATTTGGTGAGGTGGGTCAGGAAAGGATTTGAAGAAGAGAAGCCGTTGTCGGATTTGGTTGATCCATTGCTTCTTCAAGAAGTTCATGCTAAGAAAGAGGTTCTTGCGGTGTTTCATTTGGCCCTTGCTTGCACTGAGAGTGACCCGGAAATCCGGCCTAGGATGAAGACGGTGTCTGAGAATTTTGACCGAATCGGGTCGTAAGGGATAATTATAAATCACACCCTTATAATTGATTTATCTAATTCGTAAATCATACCCTTATTTTATTTATAAACGGTTTTTAAGTATATTTGATTAGTTAAATATATATTTTTTAAATGAAATTAGTTCAAACCGTTTTTAAAATATAAGGGTTCTATGATTTATAGAAATAAATCATGGGTGTGATTTGTATATCTGATTTTAATTTTCTTTTCAGGTAAGGAAATAGTATAATTTGTTTCTCCCTTTTTCAGTGACGCTAGGGGGAGGGTAGGTAGTTCAAAATCTTCAGTCACATTCCTTTTGTAAGATTAATAATGATGACGTGGCACCTGTTTCATGTCTTCTTGATGTTTTCGGAAGAGTACGGTACAGATTTATCTTTTATATCAAATGCAATAGAGGAGTTTTATCTTGTATAACGTTTTTTTATTCATTAATTATATTTTTTCCTCAAAAAGTTCAAATTTTATTTTATTTGATAACAATTTGTGTTTGATGTTTTTTTTTTTTTTTTGGCGTGTGTGATAGGAGCATTAATAAGCTTTCTTAGGCCGCCCTCTGTTCTAAAATCTTGGGAGAGCTTTGATATTTTCCTTCCCCATACAAAACTATAACTATAGTATAAATTATACTATCTCACACAAAAATTGACATGTCTCTATTTACATGATTTTGGAATATTTTGGAAACTCTTATTTTACATTAATATTATTGAGATATATAATTAAATTTGTCTTTACCTATTAACTTAAATTTTTTGTTTATTGATGATTTAACATATTTAATATAGTATCATAATAGAAGATTTTGAGTTTGAACACCTGTGATGACCTTTTTCCTCACCATTTATTAATATTCCACATGTGACGGGACTATTGAGATATATGATTAAATTTATCTGTACTCATTAGCTTATCCTTTTGAGCCTATTGATGATTTAAACATATTTAATACATATTAAGAAGAATCACACATCTGAAAAATAAATGGACTTCACAATGTTTATTAGTCTACATGAGTTAATCTTAGGGGTGGATATTGGATTAGTTTGATTTGGATTTTGGTAAAATTTTAGATCCGATTGGATTTTTATTTTAGATTATATGAACCGAATCAAACCGTTCAACATGAAAAAACCAAACCAAACCAAACTAAAATGATTTGGATCGGTTTGGTTTTTATCTTACCTTTTTTGTTTTCTCAATTATTTATAAATACTTAATTTGCAGCATGATAAGTGTAATAAAATCTCAAAAAATAACTTCCAAAAACCATATGACTAATTTTTATTCATCTAAAAGTTCAATTAAAGACCAATTATAAATACAAACATAACAAATTTATAAAATCTTGTTATAACTATAAAACCATAACACAAATAATATTAACAATTCTTCCTATTTTTTTTTCATTTTATTAAGTTTTATTGATATTTAAAAATTTAAATATATCACATATATATTATGTATTTGTTTGGTTTGGATCGTTGTAAAAATTACACTTGCCCCTTTTTTTCGCAGGCAAAATTCATCGGGACATTTCGCGGTAAAAGGACCGTCGAAAAAGGATATACCGGCGAAAATTGGTTTTCTGCCGGCATATCCCATTTTTTATTTTTGTCATTAGACAGGATATGCTGGCGAAATTTCGCCGGCATAGTCTCTGTTTTAAAATTGTTATGCCAGCGACCACTGTAATTCTTTTTTACAAATTTCTCATTTCAAAGTTATTCACTACGAATGTTTAATTTCCTGATTTTCCTGTTCAATACAGAAAATTCTACATGCAAAATAATGTTCATATATCTAAATCAAAATTGAAGATTAGATAAATATTAATATTCAATATATGATATGAAAAAAAGGAGAATACATTGTGTTAGACAAAGTTTGGTTCCAAAAGTTACATCCTATTGAGGAGGAGTTTGCGTAAAAGACATAAACATAGTCCTCATGTTGTTGAGATCGCTGGAAAGCGCTTCATACATTCCCTTCATCTTTTGGTAATTGCTCTTTAGTTCTTTGTTCTCTTCCACAAGCTGAGTCACAATCTGATCTTGTGTTGCGCATGAGCGAGTTGGACACGGGTGCCCTTCCTACAATATGTCGGTCCTGCCCCTAATCTTTTGATATATCCGGATCGATAGCCATGTACTTTTTCAATGATCTCAGCTTCGGTTAGGCTTGTTCAACAACTCCATTCACTTCCACGTCAGGGGTGGCCAACATATCCCATATAAGTTTCTACATGTATTATAATAACAACATGTTTTAAATAAAATGCATAAAACCATAACATTAATATTACATATGTGAAACTTATAAAATACTTACATAATTTTCTTTAGCCACGTCATTTACCCAATCACCTTTATCATTAGTGTGTGTGACTCGAAATAGATCAATTTCGTTGAAGTCAACTTCATGATCCTCATCTAACGCTTGCTAAAAGAACAAAACAAATACAACTTGTTATAAAGAATCTAATACTAAGAGATGTGTTTTTTTTTATTTAACTAAGCACAACATACTTACATGATCGGTCATGACTCGCACATGTGACCTTGAGCCCATATTGTGATTATACTACATTTTCCCTTGATTTTCAACATTAGCTTCTGCAATGGCCTACATTACAATAAAAATGTTAACTTGTTGTATTAAGTGAGAAAAAAAAAGTCATATGAATTATGTGTTTACCTTGAACTTCGGTGTTTCCCACCAATCATACAAAAATACCTAATCGTTGATGTCCTCCATTTATGCATGGTTTAATACACGAGCTACTTGAATACCGTCTTTATCTGTGATCTTCTTATAATGTCTGTGCAACTTACCACGAAATTCATTCAAATCGTCAACCATTCTATAATTAAGGTAAACATGGGTCGCTTCTTGACTAAGGTCAATAATAAAGTTATCCTATATGTCAATGTACAAAGATTAAAAAACTAGTAAGCATTATAACAGTTCACAATTATCAAGAAAGTAAAAAGGTTTGCACTTACCAATAGCCTATGGATCACATTGTTCTTGTCCTCCGATGTAACAAGCTTCCACTTTACAATATGTCTGATTGGAATATATGTTCGACAAAGAACCCCAACTTCATTGATGAACAAAGTAGCATATTGGCCAATCGGAACACATAAGTTGTATGGAATTTCTACAGGAATTGAGACGCTACGAAGGTAGTAGCTCGAATGTAGAGGTTGTTGACGAAGAACGGAATGATGAACAACAGTATAGTCAGATGCAGCAAATGATACTTGAAGGTGCTGGTATGAGGGCAATGAAAATTTCCGTGAAAGTTTAAACGTGAAGCGAAGATGAACGGGTTGTAGAAGAGGAAATGAATTCGGATGCCACGAAAGATGCACAGATGCTAATGACAATTACCCCATTTATATACATGGGTGTAAGGTAAGTCAACTTCACCTCTACAACTTTTAAATATAAAGGCGCGGTACAACATACCCGGTAGAGGATTTGATGCGATTGCATCGTGGTTTCGTCGATGTGCTCCAGGAAGAAAATAATATGCCTCACCGGTTTATACGACATGAAAAAGCTAGTGGAGGGACTTGGATTACCCGTGGAGAAAATAGATTCGTGTCAAAACGGATGCATGATTCCTGGGATGTGGATGAGGACTGCATCATTGCAAATTCTGTTTTCTTTCAAGATACAAACAAGGGAAAGTGCTGATTAAACCCCCCATGTTCTATTTACCCACGTATGCGCCCCCTACACGGTTGTATGCATCGGATGTGACAACACTAGTGAGATGGCATCACGAGCATTCCCACGGATGAAGGTGTTATGAGACATCCCCGTATCTTTGCGGCATGGAAGCATTTAAATAATTGTCATCCGGATTTTGCACAAGAAACGTCAGTTGGGCTTATGCCGGATGGCTTCAACCGAACTGGGGCATCCAGGGCACAATATTAAGTTTCGGCCATCATGATAACCCCAATATAACTTGTCTCCCTCGATGTGCATACGAGACCCGGTGATTTTTGTAATCTGGATCGTACCTGGGCCGAAAAGTCTAAAAAGAACTGGATGTGTATTTGCAACCACTTGTTGCGAGTTGAAAAAGGTTGTGCAAGCGGTGTTATGACGCACGACATTTCCAAGAAACAAAATTTCTTGATGCGCGCCGCGTTAATCCCCGATCGGTGACTTCCCTGCGTATTCAATGTTTTCGGTATGTTGATCTTTAATTGCTTTCATATACATTTTTAGACTGTGTTTAGCTTTTGTTATTGCTTTCCTTAGTCGGTGTAGTTAATTGTGTGAACCTTAATTTCCTCCTCTTAAAGGATGGAGTACGGCGGGGACATACGATGTCCACATTGCATGCTAGACACGATGCATTTTTATCTCAAAAACGGTTGGAAAACTTGTTGGTTTGATGTCACCGTCGATTTTTGCCGTTGAATCACACTTTCCGTCGTCAAACGCAGCGGACCGGAAGAAGGGTCGACGAGTAAGAAAACAAACCCCCCGACCATGTATAGTGGAAGCAGATTCTTCACGGTATAGATGCTATAGGGATGCGAAGATTACGGTGGAAGGTGCAGAGTGCAAACAATGCGGATGGGAAAAACACGGTTGGAAGAACCGGGGTATTTTTTGGGATCTCCGTATTGGGAAGATCTCCGATTAGACACAATCTTGATGTAATGCATATCGAGAAGAATTTCTTCGACAACATTTTCAATACGATTTTGAACGTTAGGGAAAAACGAAGGACAACCCAAGGCACGTTATGATATTACGGAGATATGTCACCGTCCTGAGTTGGAGCCCCGACAATGATAATTACGCAAAAGAAAAGCACATGTTGACGACGGATGAAAAGAAAACATTATTTGAGTGGATCAAATCCATCAAATTCCGAACGGATACGTTTGAATTTGAGTCGGTTTAGGCAGTCAAAAACATATCATGTTCGGGATGAAAAGCCACGATTGTCATATATTCATGCAATGATTGATGCCCGTGGCGTTCAGGACCGTTCTAGAGAATAGACATTGGGAGTCGCTTGCCCGGTTGAGTGTTTTTTTCGGGGGCTACATGACAGGCGACGAAGCCCCGCCGCTTAATGAGTTCGGAGATTGCCGTTATTATTTGTAAGTTGGGCGAATGTTCCCACTGGCTTTTTGACTCCATGGAGCATCTTCCCAGGGCATCTTCCATACGAGGCATTCTTAACTACGGCCCGTACATTACACTGGATGTACCCATTTGAAAGGTAAGCACGTTATTTTGTAATGTACGCGTATAAATCAAGTGATCATCGAATGTTAATTATGTTTTGTACCCAAGTACTCACGTCGGTTGAAAAAGATGGTTGGAAATAGATCACAAGTAAAGGATCTATCCCAGAAAACAGTAGAGACTACCACATTTTGTTCATACTACTTTGATCAACACATTGCGAACTTCCCCCGCGAAACGAAACATTGTCGAAAATTTACTTGAAGGTGTTGACATGAACGACTTGCCGCTTGCCGTTTATACCGGAACCCTGGCATATTTGGAAGATCCAGCTAACGTACCGTTACGTCCCCAGTATCACGTAATGCGCATCTCGTGTTATGCAACCTCCTAGATCGAGCCTTACATAGAGTGAGTTTGTAACTTAACATTATTTCATCGCATAAACAATTACAAACTATTTGCTAACTATTTTTGTAACATACAGATTATTTCTAAACGTATACGTTCACGAATGACACGATTTGGACTTACAGACGTTGAGGAGGGGGTCAATAATCGACAAAGAGTTTCGTTCTTGATTCAGTGTATACATGAGTTATTTTAAATTGTCAAAAAACCGTTGCATTATGTTGAAACAATTACTATCTTCCTAACATTACTCTATGTGGACAATGACACAGGTTGACTCCCCTACATTACCGGTGGATGATCCTAGCATCATTTCTTTGGCAAAGGGATCCTGGCCGGATAGCAAGGTCGTATGGTGGATAAAATCATCGATTTGATTTCAAACGAAGGCGATTCGGTGACGGGAAACAAACAACGTTGGTGTTTGCATAAAAGGTCACGTGTTCGGACAAACGAAGACGATTACTCGAGTAATCGATGAGATTCTTGAGATTCAATACGCAAGTCCGATGCTAAAACGCATTATTCGTTCAACGACTTGGTTCGAGACAACCAGGCGATTGCGTAAGATTGATCATTTACAAATCGTTGAGGTAAACAAGTCTAAGCATACGCTCGCCGATAGGTTCGTCCTGGCTTCGCGGCGATTCAAGTTTATTACCTGAACTATCCGATTAATAGACGAGATCCGAAAGATTGGTTAGTTGTTTGTAAAGTTAAACCACGCCAGGTGAAGAAAACTTGTCCGAGAAAGGCGACCATGCAGAGGAAGTTGTTGCTTTTCAAGAAGATGAGATAAGATCTCGTGCAATCGACGATGGTCGAATGCAATCTTGTTAGTCCTTTGAACGATGGAACGATAAAATTGCATGATGATGATGATACAAATGCTTCCACTTCCCCCGCCCACGTGACATTGATCTGCTGAATTTATTCGAGACGATGAATCGATGAAGAAAAAGAAGAAGAAGAAGAAGAAGAAGAATATGACTGGACTTCTTAGACGATGATGAATGAGATATTTCGTTAACTTGATTATTCAAATGTGTGTGTATGTGTTTAATTAATTAAAACTATTTCTTTTAAGAAATGATTAAAAATATATATATATATATTAATATTTGCGACCATGTGGTCGCAATTTCACACAAAAGGTGACCAAATGGTAGTAATTTAGAAGGGAAAGGCGACCAAATGGTCGCATTTTTTTGAAAAGTATAATTATATTTTTTAAAAAAATATAAGTGAAATAGACCATATGGTCGCAAATATATGAGTAAATTTAAATTTCCATGAAATTTATGGCGGTGAATTTAAAGATTACGACCATCCCGGTGGCAATATTTGGCGGTGAATTTAATTATTACGACCCGGATGGTCGCAATTATTGATGGGACTCGTGATATTACGGATCGATCATGGCAAAGTGGCGACCATATGGTCGCTTTTTTAGAAATGCTACCATATGGTCGCCAATATCTCAAGAAATGCGACCAAATGGTCACATTTTCCCAAAGACCGCGACCTTTCGTTTCTTGTCATTATTACATATTTCGACCACGGCCGCAAAATCCATTTAAAATCGGATCCCTTTTCCTTTCCCCGTTTCTTTTCTTCCTTTCTCTTTTTCTTTCTCCTTTTTCTTTCTTTTCTCTCTTTCCTCCCGGTCCGTTCCCCGTTCTTTTTTTCCCCGTTCCTACCCTACTCTAAACCTAAAACCTAAACCTCCAATCCCGGTTTTATTAAGGTTAGTTTCATATCCATTTTAAGTTATTTTTAGTTAGTTTTAGTTTAAATTTAATTAGTTTAGTTTAATGTTGTTAATTTCATTAATTTTAGTTTAATTAATGTAATTTAGTTTAATTAAGTACTTAGTTTACTTAAGGTTAATTAATCTAATTTCGTTTACTTTAATTAATTGATACATTTTAGTTCAAATCAATCTAATTTTTAATTTAGTTTAATTTAATTAATTTTTTTAGTTAAGTTTAGTTTTTATTAATTAATGTTAGTAATTAAATTTAATTAATGTTAGTTAAATTTAATTAATTTTAGTTTAGGGTAATCTAATAGTTGAAATCTTCATTACTTAGTTTACTTTAATTAATTTTTAGTTCAATTAATCTAATTTATTTTAATTCTTCATTACTTAATTTAGTTTAATTCAATTAATTTTAGTTTCAATTAATCTAATTTTAATTTACTTTAATTCAAATTAATTAATTAGTTTATTTTAGTTTTAATTAATTAATGTTAAGTTTAATTTAATTAATTTTTAGTTCAATTAATCTAATTTATTTTTAATTCTTCATTACTTAATTTAGTTTAATTCAATTAATTTTAGTTTCAATTAATCTAATTTTTAATTTACTTTAATTCAAATTAATTAATTAGTTTATTTTAGTTTTAATTAATTAATGTTAAGTTTAATTTAATTAATTTTAGTTCAATTAATCTAATTTATTTTAATTCTTCATTATTTAATTTAGTTTAATTCAATTAATTTTAGTTTCAATTAATCTAATTTTTAATTTACTTTAATTCAAATTAATTAATTAGTTTATTTTAGTTTTAATTAATTTATGTTAAGTTTATTTTAATTAATTTTTAGTTCAATTAATCTAATTTTAATTTACTTTAATTCAAATTAATTAATTAGTTTATTTTAGTTTTAATTAATTAATGTTAAGTTTAATTTAATTAATTTTTAGTTCAATTAATCTAATTTTTAATTTACTTTAATTCAAATTAATTAATTAGTTTATTTTAGTTTTAATTAATTAATGTTAAGTTTAATTTAATTAATTTTAGTTCAATTAATCTAATTTATTTTAATTCTTCATTACTTAATTTAGTTTAATTCAATTAATTTTAGTTTCAATTAATCTAATTTTAATTTACTTTAATTCAAATTAATTAATTAGTTTATTTTAGTTTTAATTAATTTATGTTAAGTTTATTTTAATTAATTTTAGTTCAATTAATCTAATTTTAATTTACTTTAATTCAAATTAATTAATTAGTTTATTTTAGTTTTAATTAATTAATGTTAAGTTTAATTTAATTAATTTTTAGTTCAATTAATCTAATTTTTAATTTACTTTAATTCAAATTAATTAATTAGTTTATTTTAGTTTTTAATTAATTAATGTTAAGTTTAATTTAATTAATTTTTAGTTCAATTAATCTAATTTATTTTAATTCTTCATTACTTAATTTAGTTTAATTCAATTAATTTTAGTTTCAATTAATCTAATTTTAATTTACTTTAATTCAAATTAATTAATTAGTTTATTTTAAATTATTTACTTAATTTATGTTAGTTTAATTTAATTAATTTTTAGTTCAATTAATCTAATTTTATTTTAATTCTTCATTACTTAATTTAGTATAATTTAATTAATTTTAGTTCAATTAATATAATTTTTAATTTACTTTTATTCAAATTAATTAATTAGTTTATTTTAAATTATTTACTTAATTTATGTTAGTTTAATTTACATTATTTCATTAATTAATTAATTTAATTTATTTCAATATTTTACTTACGTAATTAGTATTAAATTAGCTTATTTTGGTTGTAGGATTATGACCGGCGGGACGGCGTCCTCCCCGGTCGAGCGGACGGCGCGGGTGACGAGGGGTCTCCGCGACGCCTCTTCGCCGCCGCCTCGATGCGGACGACTACGAGGAGTTGGACATCCTCTTCGACCAAGACGGGACTTGCCGCCACGCTCGATGATGCGATCCCCCGAGGCCGAGCTGCGACACCACGACCGCCGCAGACTCCCCGGCCACGACTCCGCTTAGCATGCGAGTGCATCGCGGTCGGATCAACTAGCCCCTCCACTTCATGCACGCAGCGCCTCGGCCTGACTTACCCCCGGATTGAAGGGATACGTAAGTAATTTTGTTTATTATTTTAATTACTTAATTTTTAAACCTTTAAACTTTTTTCAAAGTGTTTTTTTTTTCCGTTAACTAATAGTTTCTAATACCACAATAATTTTTATGATTTTACAGTGCCCCCGCATACAATCGTTTCAAAGCGGTTTCGCGAGGTCTTCGAGCATGCCTCTACCCGCGACCTTCGCTAGAAGATTTCGACGACGGAGAAACGTGGATGTACGACAATTGGAAGGTAAAAAACATCATTTATTTTCATAATTAATTAGTTTTGAAATTTATGAAATAAATTTATTACTTTAACAATTTTTTATTTCAATTTTTTGAAGGGCAAGTTTCTTGTTATCGATCCCGATATCACGGACGGTAGATTGTTCCCCCTATGGGACGGCCACGCCCAGGATCGATCAAGGACCTTATGTACGGGGCGCAGAAAGCAAGCGATACCGCCCCGTGTGGATGAGCCCCGGAGGACCACGCGCGGCCTCTCGAGCTTGAGCACTCCCGAGGGCAAGCGGTGTCAAGCAAGGAATAAGGCCAACCGCGCGAAGAATCCCACCAAACACACGGGGCCCGGACACACGACGAGCACCATCGTCGATTGGTAAGTTTTTTTTCCGTCGTTTTCTTACTTACGTACTTTTTTCTCGTTTTCTTTTTCAATTAGTTATTAATTTATTATGTTTTATTCTTCAATCTTTAATTTTTTAAGAAGCGAAGCACAGCGCCTGTCACTCGCCCGATTTCGCCACCGCGTTCTTCACACGAAGAGGGCGGGGCGTTCGTCGGCGATAAGGCAAGCGATTGGTATTTAATAATGTTTTCAATTATTATTTTTTCTTTAAAATTTTTCCTACCTTATATATTAACTATTTTATTTTCTGAATTTTAAATGTTTAGAACGTTTCACGAGTCCTTGAGTCAGCGGGTTGCCCACGGACTGCATTCAACCGACTCAGGAGGACCGTGAGAGGCGTTCTTGGAGGTCCCTGGAGGGGTTCGGCTTGATGGGTCAATTTAGGCTCGGCTCTGCGGCGGCGCCTTTACGTAGATGTGCCCTCCGGCCTCCGGAGCGGAGAGCACTAGCTCCGGCCCTTCTCCGGTTGAAAACATGGCCGCGGACATGGATGCTATCGCGAGGACTTCGTTACTCGAGTTCTGCGATTGAGGCCGACATGAAGGCACAAGTCGAGGCCCAGGTCGCATGGCTTTGGCCGCGTACTTGGATCCCTAAGGCGCGACCCTTCATCATCGACGCCTCCTCGCCACCCCCACCCTCCACAGTAGTTCTAGGATGTAATGCGTATAAAACGTTTTTTGAATATTTGATATATATATATATATTTTATTTTAATTCCAATTTTTTGTTATTAAATTTTAATATTAATTAAATAAATAATTAATAATTAATTAACTAATTATTGAAATTTAAATTTAAATTTAAAAAAAATTCTTAAATGCGACCATATGGTCACTTTTTACCTCGACCATCCGGGTCGTATTTTGATGAGTCTAAAAGTGACCATTTGGTCACATAACATACGACCATTTGGTCACTTTTTTATGTGACCAATTGGTCACTTATCTTTCACATAAATTACGACCAGATGGTCACTTTTTAGTCGACCATTTGGTCACACAAAATACGACCATTTGGTCACTTTTTTATGTGACCAATTGGTCACTTATCTTCAAGATAAATTACGACCATATGGTCACTTTTTAGGCGACCATCCGGGTCGTATTTTCAAAAGGTTGACTTTTTTACGACAAAAAATTTATGGTCGTATATTTGTGACTATCCAGTCGCACAAATTCTGGACCGACCAGCTTTTTGGCCACCACTTATTTTGTCGCTTTTTTGGTCGCATTATAGACAAAAAACGACCATTTGGTAGCAATTTCAAGGTCGCAAATTGTCAGTTTTTTTGTAGTGTTGGAACCGACTGTCTGGCCGATTGATCGGTCGGTCGGTTTGGGTCGGTTTTGGAGAGTGTGAATGGTAGAGGTGGTAAACGGTGACAGCAGCAAGCGGAGGAGCGGCGCCGGAAACGTCGAGAGGAAGAGAGGGTCGAGAAAATCAGTAGGGTGGTAGTGGGATCAAATGGTATTGAGAATGAAGGGGGTTTTCTGAATCGGGGGTGCAGTGAAGAGAGGGAAGGGAAATAAATGGGATGGGGAAATGAAAACATACAAAATGAAAACATACAACTAAATTAATTTAAACACTCATGAAAATGAATTGAGAATTAGAATTTGGAAATCAATTTGGAAATCATTCTCATTCTCAAATTGAGAATGAAAATTTGGAAATCAATTAACATAATTATTTATGTTAGGAGTTTTCCAAATTCTCATTCTCAATTCTCCTAACAATTACAATGATGAAAAAACCACCATTTAACTCAAATTAAACATAAAAAACACATAAGAACATTCAAATTTAATTACTAACAGTGACAATTAAGAAAAAACCCCAAAATTTGGTTCAAGCCCTAACTTAAGTTAATTCCTTCAATTAATAAATAAATCCCTCAATTAACAAACAAAACTCTAATAACATATACAACTACTTCATTTATATCTAAAATCATCAATTTATTAAAAAACTATCACAAATCCCCAATCTTTTTAGAAAAACCCTAATATGAGTTTTGGGCATTAATCTTAAAAAACTCATCTAAACCTTTTAATAATGCTAAAGATTGTTTTATAACAATGAAATAAAAGAAAAAGAAGTAAAAAAAACTCACTTTTTTGGCCAGAATTGATGGCTGCCACAGGAGGAAGAGGAGGGGAGAAAGAAAGAGAAAGGAAAGACAAAAAAATGAAAATGAGAACAGCCACTGATGGCCTAGCGTCCCTCTTAAGTCACAAAGTGTGACGACCCGACTCAATGTAAAATAAATAAATAAATATTAAAGGAACTAATTTCAATTTATAAATAAATCAGAGTAAAATCAATAAATGCGGAAGCCTTTTTATTAAATAACCAATAAAAGATAAAAACAAAACATTTAAATGTGGTGCCATTTTTAAAGGATAAAAGTCTAATGAAAAACAAATAAAATAAATGAGTTTAATAATAAATATGAAATATCCCAAATAAATTGGAAAATAACCGATAATGAAAATTCGAAAGAAAAATGTATAAATGAATAAGTCCTAAGGCCTCCATGTAGCACCATCCTCGTCACGCGCCTCGATTCCCAACATTGTTATCATTACTTGCAAAATTTAAATTTGCAGGGCATTAGAATATCGTGAGTTTTTAGCTCAGTAGATTAATTTCAACTTATATAAGTAAGCTAAATTGAAATCACACCAAATGTAATAAATATTGGATACTAGTCCAAATCCCCAATTTCTCATTTATAAATATAGGTACTTAGCCTATTTACTTAGTAGGTACTTAGCCTACAACATTTCCTTTAGTCTTTATTTGAATTAAATTTGCATATATGTATCATAGTGGGGTATAGGGCCACTCATGATATGTGCCATACTATGCGCTTGAAAATATGATCATAGTGGGGGTATAGGGTCACTCATGATACGTGTCATAGTACACGCTCTACAAATTTAATATTTATTATGCATAGATTCAACCCAAGTTGTAAAACCTAAAAGCTTTATTTATCACATATAGATAAACCAAACATAATAATAATTAAATAATAATCGGAAGTCACAATAATCACATAACAATTCCTATAAACTAAAAAAATCATCTCCCAGGTCATACCATTAATCAAAGACAAAACAAACAAACAAAAGAAATTCAATTTAACATTTTAAGTAGGAATTAACCTACCTTAATAGCAAATTGAGCAAGCAAACGAGCTTGAAATAACGCCAAATAAAATCCTAGAGGTGCCTCAAAACCTGAATTGACATTAATTTAAAGTCAATTTTATGAAAACTAGAAGAACGAGATGAAAACCGGCCTGAATTGACCCAAAATCAGGTTTGGACCGGTCTGGACCAGCTGAACCAGTCCAATTGGACCAGGCTCAGCCGGTCCAGTTGGACCGATCATCCCTTCCCCCATCAGCTCGCAGACACAAAGAACAGAAAAAAAAAAAAAAACGACGAGCAGCTCACCTACGCACGAACAACGTTGTTGATCCGGGGCCGGGAAACAGTTGGAAACAATTCAAAAATGTCCGACAATAAGCGCTACAACGAACCCGATCGAAACAGTCTCAAACTCGCGAAGGAAGACAAAGAAACCGAGGGTTGAAAACCCAGAATCCGGCGAGGAGAAGCAGATTCCGGCGACGTTTAAAACTGACGATCACGCAAGAAAAACACGATCAAACAACTTGAAATTATAGGAAATCGAAAGGGAAACCCAAAGGACGCACTCACCTCGCGTGAAAACGACAGAAACTCGTTAAATCTTGAATTTTCAGATGAAGCAAAAACCCTAACGCCGGCAACCTAATAACCCTGTCGAACAACAAGGAAATCAACGTCCATTTTGTTTGGAAACAACCCAGAAACAATAACGACACAACGAAGAATTACCTAAGAAAACAAAGGAATGAATGATGTTTTCTTCGATTCCCGACAACGTTCAAGAAACCCTAGTGAAGCTCGTTTCTTGAAGATTCGAACATGAAATCACAGAAGAACGAAAGACGGCTGAGAAGTGTGGCTGCGTGAGAGGAGAGTACGTGAGAAAAAGAACATATGTAACCTAGGGTTTTGTGTCAAAAGATTGGCTGGAAAAATACGATAATGCCCCTGAAATGAATAATATGAGTTAGGGACGTAAACGGTATTCAGGCCATATCTTTTTACTCGGGACTCGGAATTGAGCGTAGTCAATTTCCTTAGACTCGTAGCGACACGACGGTTTGGGAAAACTAAAGATAATTTTATTTGGATCCAAATTAGTGAAAAGGCTAAAATGCCCTTGAGCAAAAATCCCGGTTGTTACACAAAGCCAGCGTAATTCGCTGGCTTTTTTAAAAAAATAAAAAAATTTAATTGGGCTATGCGGCGATTTTCGCCATCATAGCTCATGGGCTCACAAAATCAGCGAATTTCGCTGGCTTTGTTTTTAAAAAAATATTATATAGAGCTAAATCCCGACATAGCCTTTGTGACTTAAGAGGTGACGAAGCCAGCTAAATAAAAAAATATATATTATATTGAGTTATGCCAGCGATTTAACCCATGGGCTGACTTAAGAGGAAAAGCCAGCGCGCACTGGCTTTGATATGCAAAAAAAATAAAAAATTATTATACTTTAAAACCAATGCCAGAGAAATATAAAGTTCGCTGGTATTGCCTTAGAAAAGGCCGGCGAATGTTTCAGCCAACAACACAGGCAAATTATTTATTTTCACTGGCATTTCTCCATCAATGGCAGTGAATTGAATTTCGCCACCTTTGCCCATCTTTTTTGCAGTGCTATCAAACCGAACCAAACCGTTATTAATTGGTTTGGATTGGTTTGGGTAAATGAAAGTTTAAAAACATAACCAAATCGGTTTGGTTTTGTTTGGACAATTGGTTTGGTTTGAATTTGTTTACCCCTAGTTACTCTTGTCATTATCACAATCGGTTTTGAGATGAACTTCATATATATTATGAATGTATCGAAGTCATACAAACTCAAATGAATCGATCTAAGAAATGATGAGTAAAAAAAGAGTTATCATCTTATAGGACATGTTTAAAATTTCATATAAAAAAGATGAAATGATCTAACATTATTAGTTTATTAGTTACTTCTCTCATTACAAATTAGTTTTCTAATTAAACAATTAAGACATCATATTCAAATCAAATTAGGTATTTATTGAACTATTGGTTGATGATTATTATGTGCATTCCTCCATTACCGATTTCCAAACATTCATTACCATTTTGACTGGCCAGACTGTGGTTGTTTTCTTTTGAGATATAATTTTTTTCTTTTGTCTTTTTATTAATTAAAAATTGCGGTGCATTTATTAAGGAAGTTGGCTTTTAATGTGGTAGAGTCATTCGAGAAATTATTAGAGGAGGTACTCTCCTCCATCGGTGACCACATATCATTTTATAGACAAATCTCTTTTAATTATAATCAGTTCAATTAAGAGGCGCGGTTAAAGATAAACATTTAGAGCTGGTTTGATAATCTTCGTTTTCTTTTTTTTCTTATTTTTTATTTATTGTTCCTTTTTTTTTAAAAGAGATTTAAAAAATTATAAACATGTTTGATAACTATTTTTTATTTCTTGTGTATGAAAGAAAAAAGAAATAGAAATGTGTTTGGTAACTATTTTTTATTTTTGTTTCTCATTAAAAAAAATAAAAATATTTTGAAAATATTACAATTTTTAATGACATATTTAAAAATATTATATCAATATAATTTTTAGATATTTATAAGTCAAAACGGGATAGCGTAATAATTTATCAATGTATTGAAAATTTTGTAAACTAGAAAAAGAAATAAAAAACTAGAATTTGTTATTTCTAAAATTTATTGTTTCTGTTTTTTTTTTAAAAAGCGATTTATAAAAACATAAACATGTTTGATAACTATTTTTTATTTCTTGTGTATGAAAGAAAAAAGAAATAGAAATGTGTTTGGTAACTATTTTTTATTTTTGTTTCTCATTAAAAAAAATAAAAATATTTTGAAAATATTACAATTTTTAATGACATATTTAAAAATATTATATCAATATAATTTTTAGATATTTAAAAGTCAAAACGGGATAGCGTAATAATTTATCAATGTATTGAAAATTTTGTAAACCAGAAAAAGAAATAAAAAACTAGAATCTGTTATTTCTAAAATTTCTACACAATTTTAGAAAGTGTTTCTAAAAAAAAAAAAACAAGAAACAAGAAAATTTACCAAACAACTCTATTTAAAAAAAATGATAAATAGAAAAAAAAAACAGAAATTGGGAAGATTACTAAGAACCCTTATTTATCTTTCTTCATTGATTAAGTAGCCGATGTTTTTTTTGTTACAATTTGAAACTAGAGACGACAAATTCAAATTATATAACGCAAACTGAAAAATATAAAATCATTTTAAGATTTTCAGTAAATAAATAGTAAATTTTGACGATTTAGAGAAAAGGCAAAAAGGAAAAAAAAAATCTAGTTCAGACCTCAATTTCCATTCATTTCTTTATTAGTCTAAAATGACATAATTTCTCCATAAAGGGATACATTTTGAAAGGATTAAATAGTGTAATAGAATCTTCCTAAACTATAAATGGTGGAGTTTGTACTTTTACATTTTGGAGACGTAAAATCTAAGGGATGCAAATGAAATGATCTGATGAATTCTAAAGAAAGAATATTTAAATCATTGTGACTAATTCAATTTTCAACAAAATGATAGTATGGTTTGTTCTACATCCTAATTAACTGTAGGTTTTAGTTCATCATTTCATCATTTTCAATCTTTTTTTTAAACTTTAGGAAGCTGTAAAGTATGTCTTGGAGTTGGGGACAAAATAAAAAGTTTCCTTGTATCAAATTATGTCATAGGTTGACTTGTATCATATTATAAGGTCGTTTTTCTAGAGATATTACGTTAAATTGGGAGAGTTAAAACTCGAACCTTCAACCTCATTAAAAGGAATGATTGGTTTTAAACCACTCGAGTTGTGTTCAGATTGACCATATTACAAGATTCTATTTAAGAAGAATTGATGAGTATTACAACACGTAAAAATTAATGAACAAATTTCTTTTAATTGAACGGCAATTAGACCTATATCTTGGTCTAATCCTAAATAAAGAAAAACAAAAGACCAATATGACTTCTCTTAGGGATGATTTGTTAATTTTTCTTCTATTTTTTTCACCCCTGATTTGAATTGGAAACTTTTAACTGCCATTCCAATTTTGTTCCCTCTTTTTCATCCGATGGATAAGATTAATCATAAAAAAAAAACAGTTTTTCTCCCCTTTTGAGGTAGACGACTTTGAGATAGTTTTTAAAAGTGTTTTCTTCTAAAATAATCTCCAAACGGGCACGAAATGAGATTGAGTGACGCAGGGATAGGAAAAACAAATTTAAAGAAAGAAAAGGGAAATGGAAAAGGAAACAGACTGAAAGCTTTTGATCATTTCATTTGGCTGTCAACAACTCAATACTAAAGAGAAAGCAACAGTATGAATTGGTAAAAATGAAAAGAAAAAAAAAAACAATAAATGAATGAAGCAATAATTCCATTTTCATGCCTTGGATTCGGAGCAAAGTCGTTGATATCAAATTGTTTTTCAATTAAAAGAAAAAAAACAGTTTCCGTTTCCCTTCCCATACTTGTAGTCAAAGCCAATCGAAACATATTTATTTCAATAAGCAAAAGCATAAATATGTCAAGGACCCACTCCTCAAAATACTCTTACTTCATTTTCAAGCCCTGCTGGAAAAAAAACAAAAACAAAATTATTCAAGTTATTTCTTTTTCTTTCCCTCATTGAAATGCCAAAGGCCCCTAAAGAATCAAGCAAAACAGCTTCTCTTTTCAAATAGTGGTCTGTTTTCAGACAATGGGTAATTGTGTTCGTGTTCATAAAGCCCAAAATTCTGCTTTTAAATTCAGGTTTTCAAATACAGCCAATGTTCCTTCTGAAATCAACAACGATGTCGATTGGGAGAAAGAAATGGGCCGGCTTTGTTCGAATCATCGATCTTCGACGTTAAATCACGTACCGAATTCTCCAGAATTGAGTTTGAATTTCTTCCTTTTTTTTTTCTTTTCCTATTTCATTTCTGTTTTTGAGACAAGTAAATTTTTATCATGTCCTTTTTCCCTATTCATTTTTTATTGTTTCTTTGTGGTGTTAATGGCAGGTAAAGATGAGGATATGTTTTTTGATTCACATCCATGGTTAGATTCTGATAACGAAGATTTCTTCAGCATCAATGGAGGTGAGAATTTTTACATTTGATTAATTTATGAACTATCATTAGACACGAATGAAAGTTAGTAAAAGAACTCTTATCTAACAGAAAATACTTGTCTAGTGAATAAAAGTTTTCTTGATTTTCATTCATATATAATTTCTATTAGATCGAATGAACTAATATTTTTTTTAATGAATAAAAATTGAACACGTATGAAAGTTTACCACGAGTATGGGCAAGTATTCTTTTTTATTTATTTTGATAATCTCAAGTTTCAATTAAAAAACTGTAAATATATTATCGCTTAAAACTATTTGTAAATATAGTAATTTTTGCTCTGTTACTAGTGATTAATGTGATCGATAATTTCTTATTGTAAAAATATATAATTTAATGCTAATAATTAATTATCTAGCTCAAAATTTACTATATTTACCAATGTTTTTAAACCATGATATTTTTTAAAAAAATTGAGAAAAATTTGTTAGATTTACAATCATCCCTTCCCACCTAAGAGGTTTACGTACGTGTAGATAATACGCCGTCGTACTGCAACACTCCGAAATCCGAAGCCGCCTCTCCTAAAGATGCAAAGAAACAACTGATTGAGTTGTTTCGTGAGAGCTTCAATGATGATCAAGGAAGATCAACGAGTCATTTTCAGCTTCAGCCATTTCTTTCCTTTTCCCCCCCCCCCCCCCCCCCCCCCCCCCCCCCCCCCCCCCCCCCCCCCCCCCCCCCCCCCCCCCCCCCCCCCCCCCCCCCCCCCCCCCCCCCCCCCCCCCCCCCCCCCCCCCCCCCCCCCCCCCCCCCCCCCCCCCCCCCCCCCCCCCCCCCCCCCCCCCCCCCCCCCCCCCCCCCACCCCCCCCCCCCCCGCACATAGATATGGAATCAAAAAACAAGTCAATTTCCATTGAGCGTTCGAAATCTGTAAAAGGAAAATCGGCCCAGTTTTCACCAAGTTGCATTCCAAACTTGGCGCGGAGCCTCAGCCTTGGCGGCAAGAAGAATAGGCTAAGCCCTAACCGTGGTGGACAAGGACAAGTTGATCCATAAACCAATGATTGTGTTTCCGTGTATTCTAACTAAATGCCCTTTTAAATACGTTTGGTGTTTAAAAATGTTTTTGATAATTATTAAAAAAACATTTTTAAAAACTATTTCAAACAGACATCAAGAAACGTTTTAATTTTTAAATATATGTACTTCAATAATTTATAAGTTAGACGTGATGTATCATTGATAATTTTATAAAATAATTAGTTGTATTGTTAATAACAATTAGCCTGATCTAACACATAAGCTATTAAGACTTTTGTTATAAGTTAAATAACTAACTGATCTTAAATATTTGATGAAAAAAATCCAAATATATATAAGAGTTCTAGGGATTTTAAGCTTTAATGAAAATTTTACAATAATAACTAAAATTATATACGTTGGAATTTATATAGATTTCACAGAAAATATGAATTGTTGACACTAAAAACGGGGAATTAAAAAACGAAATTCTAGAATTACACAAACAATCCACATCACAATTCCCAACTCCCGACTCCCGACTTGATACATCTTGAGAAAAAACAAAGTAATAGATTCATCGTCAACACATTCCTAACTCACTTAATCTAACCTATATCCCTACAATGCAATTCAAATTGCTGCATCCCACGCCATTGAAAAACGGCTCCCAACTGAGAGTATAGAATCTATATAAAATAGTGTTTTTTCATAGATTTTCGGACCGGACGCAAATTTAGCGCGAATTAAATTAAGTGGAATTTATTACCAGGTTTTAAATTCAATTTAGCGCGAATCTTCATTTCAGTGCTCAGCTCTCTCTCTCTCTCTCTTCATTTCGTGATATTTCGTCGACGATCGTAGATTCTGATTTTCAAAGTCGAATGTGAAATCACAATTCTCAATCGTCGACGAAATCTTTCAACTCTAAATCACGAAGCTCCATTCGTATCTTCAATTTCAAATTGAGGATTATGCTAGGGCTCACCTTTATCGCATTCTTCGTGATCTTGTATCTGATCAGAAGCTTGATTATACCAGTCGGAGATGAGAGATTCTCAGTTTTAGAGCATGAGAGTTATTACGCTCTTTCCTGCTCCTAAAGTTATCGAGATCTTCCTCAGGTTGGTCGTTAATTTAATCGTTCGGTTTTTTTTATTCATCGTTCTACTTTTCTCTGACGTTCGTTGATTTTCGATCTTCCTAGTTCAGTCGAGGTATTGATTTAAGTATACGGCGTTCTTTTAACAATTGAATTTACTAGCATAGTAGCAATCTTATGAATGTTTGCGGATTTAGTGTGATTTTGAAGGAACACTTTGTAATATCATGCATTTTATGGTCGAGTTTACCGTAGCCTTAAGCGTGCTTAGCGATTGGAGTGTTTTTGTTTCTATGTTGTGTTCTGGAAGCCAATTATGTACTCTATATCATTTTAGTTAGTCTGTATATAATGTAGTATTCAAACCTAGCAAGATGTAGTTGCATTTTATTCTTTGTTTAAGGAGTGGTTTCTAGTTAGTTTAACACTGGATTGCGTTTTTTCGAGTTTTAATCTTTATGGTTTCACTTATATAATGATGATTTACCACAATGATACTCTTGACTTAATCCAATTAATCTATATCTATGATCTGCTCTCAATTGAAGGTACAAAAGAATACTGATGTTGTTTTGAAAACACATGTTAGGCCTGCTACAATCCGGTTCGGTGCTAATAAATAGTTTGCTTGACTCTAGGTCTCAAGAATGGAAGGTATTTCATGTGGCGTGTGTGCTAAGATTCTGATGAACTGAACACGTATGGTTGGACTCATCGAACGGATGTGCTTTTGGACATCAAATTCTTCTGGACATGACATTGGCAACTAGTCTTTTGAAAGCAAAGGAGAATGACAGTGGCTATGGTGGAGATTGGATTGTTAGCATTGAAGTTAGTAGCAAGAGCCGAGAAGTAAATTGCTGCAATAGTATGTCTTAAGCATTATTTGCGTTATTGTGCTTTAATATTAAGGGATTTTACAAATATTATCTTGTTAATAATAGATGTAGTATAATTGGACTGGATACTGAAGGTGCTGTTGGAACTTATTTGTGGCACAGTAGTCCTTAATAATTAGTTCATTCATTCATGATCTAGCTTTTCATGAAATTATTCCTGATGAAGACAGGTTGACTTCATAGTCATTATTTTGGCAGAGGATTCATGATTCACTCTATTCCTATGCTTTAGATATCGGTAAATGCTTTGATTACTATGTGCACTCAAACTTATATGCTAAAAATATTTATCTAGCAGTGTATTTCTTGTTGATCCATTTTCAGACGTTAGTTAACAGGCATCTCAAAGGTGGCAATAAAATGAAAAATGATGTATTTTGGCATTTGAATCGCATTTATGTTTTATTAATATGAATGATTCAAGGTACTATAGACTGAAAGTGAGAGATTTTATTCTGCAAAGGGAACACACATTGTGCCGCAGTTACTCTCTATTTTAGGATGCTTCACATGGATTCTCAATTGTAGTTAATTGATTGAAGCACATGTATGCATCTTATGCGTTCTCATCTTTTTTGATATATAATATAATCAGTCTTCTTATTGAGCTTACTTATTCTGGGAGATTGCCTGCAGGGCTTAGAATTTGACTATTAATGAGTTAATGAACAGTGGATATTGTTACAATTCATTTAACTTGCATCTTTAAGGAGAATGCAGGCTGAAGGAATGCAATATATTTTTTCCCCTTTTCTTCTTGGGAATAAGGTTGAGTTTGTCATATTCTTTTTTTGTAAATTAAAAAAAAAAGAGTTCTGATTATTTCTTGTTTGATCTACAGATCTATGGATGGAGGCTGAGGGAATTGCTGGAAAGTACACATCTTTTTTTTCTATTTGGAAGATGAAGAAGGAAATTCCTAAAGTTTGAGTAGAGATGCCATGGACGCTTATGAGACTTCACAACTTGCATCAGGTTCTCAAAGCAATATTGGAAATCCGCAGCTACATTTAAAATCACGGGTAAGTTCCAGAAAATAATGGTGTGATACCTCTAAGGATTGTTTTGAATGTTTTTTTTTCCCCATAGTTTCTTTCTTTGGACTCTTTTTGCATGAGGTTCATCTTCCACTACTAAAGTTTGAGGAGTTTCTGATTTTAATTATATGAATAGCTACTAACTAAATAGTGGGCATTGACATGACAACCTATGAAGCACGGATACTTCAATTTGGGTGACGTATCCGTATCGGATAGTCCGATACTTCTTGGTTACGTCTGGGAAAAAATTAATAAGAGTTGAGATTGAAAAACATCAAAATCTTTATTTATTTTAATTAATTCTTTTTTATTCTCTTTCTAATATAGATATCATAAAATAAAATAAACACATTTAATGTAAAAATCATTGTAATGTATAAAAATAATCTAATTAACCTAAAGATTGTATATTGTAATCAATGTTTCCTTGCCGTATCCGTATTCTATTTTTTTTTTTTTTTTAGAAAATGACATATCGCCGTATCCATATCCGTTTCGGTGCTTCTTAGTTTACTACTTCCAATCCACTAGTAATACCTGATGAATGATATGTGCTTTTATATCATGCTCATGACATACTAATACTTTACCTAATTTCAAGATCAGCTTTTGGTCGGGGATGGGGATGAAAAATTCCTTGTTTTAGTTTTGGGGACGGGGATGGGGAATGCAATCCCCGACCCCGTTTCCCGATTAAATACCTGAAAAGAATATATATATATATATATATATATATATATAAATTATTTTTAAATATTTTTATATATAAGCCTAATCCTTTCCCTAATGTTCATAGATATTAGCCCAACTCTTCCACTAGTTTTATTAAGATATTCATTTGGAGAATCATCTATTTTTATGTTTTTGGATTTGAGTTAGATAAATAATTGAATTTTGATAATTGTATTGAGAAATTTAACTTGAGAAATTTAACTCTATTAGAGATTTTATTTTAAAATTTAAACGAAGAAAATTCCCCTCTAAATTCTCCGTTCCCCATGATTTCCCCATAGGGAAACCCTATCCCCGTTCCCAACCCCTTTGAATGCGGAATTTACCAGGGACGGGGAATGGGAGTTGGTGCCCGCTCCGTGAACACTCCTAGCTTTTGGACAAAATAACATTTTGGAGATTTGATTGTTTGTGAAATGCATGAACGCATGCATCCTGTTGGCTGTGCCCATTTCTTTCTCAGGATTTCATTGTCATTCATTATGGTGATATCAAGTTGTCTATTATCATATGGTTGTCCGTACATGATGATGTGAAAGTCCATTATAGTGGTTTTAAGACCGAACAGATTCACAATTTATCTAAACTTGTCTGGGAAAATCTTGGTGCACGTATGTTACATTTTTATGCATTTTTGATGTTCCATATTGTCTCATTTTTTTCCCTCCATAATTTTTTGGCATATTTCTGTGATGGATGTTGCATCAATATCCTTTCGTACATCTTTCTTTTACCTGGCAAGAACATTTGGACGATTTCAGTCCCCTGACACATCTGACTCTTCAAGAATTTTGAGTCTTAAAGGTTAGGATTACCTATTAGATGGTTAGGGGCATAATTGTAATCAGATAGTAAGTTTATTAGAGATGTTTGGTTATAAATAATGAGAGCTAGTGATATTTTGAATTGGGACATTTGCAAATCTAACAGTATTTTTAGTAATATTTGTAAAAATTTTATCAGTGATAAACATTGAATTACATATTTTTACACTAAGTTTATCACTGATAAACACATAAATCACTGATAATGATAAAAATTGTTATATTTGTGAATACTTTTTTGAGTTGATATTTTTACAAATATTGCATAAAAATTTGCCACCCAATGAAATTAGGCAATTATGTGTTTATTTTAGCTCGAGTTTTACTCATCCAAGTTCCTCAAATTACTTGAGTTATTTTATTGTTTTTCTTATTGTTATTCAATATAATCATTGTTATTCCTAATAGAAAGTGAAGTTCCTTATCACGCAGAAGTGAATTTCCATATCATATGAGTTGCAGGTGTTTTTCTTGTTTTCTTCTCTGTTGTTTTTATTTTATTTTCTATTTACAGATCTCTTCAAGGATTTCATTTAAAACAGATTTGGCTTTCATCCCTGGAACTGGTTTGACAATAGCCTAACAGGTGTTTACTTTAATCTTATTTTGGATTTACAAATTACAAGACCCACGCCGAATTATTATTGCATGCATTCTATTGCAGAGCTAATCGTGAAGGGGAAGAAATCTGGAATGGTAAAGACATTTGCGAGATCAACTTAGTAACTCACCGATTTTTAAAAATTACCATTATTCATGGGGTGAAGTGTTGGATCCAACCTAAATGTTGTTCGGGCATATAGTTCTGCAGAAAAATTACTGTCAGATTTTGAGTGACATCTGGGGAAATGAATGATTATTTATACTGATGCATTTCATTTTTTTTTTACTCATAGAAAAGGAGTGACTGTTAGGTGTTACTATTCTGATATGATAATATTTGGTGACTGAATAGATGCCCTTCGATGATGCTTTTGGAGCTTAATTAAGCTTTTGGAAATCACACTGAAAAAGTAAGAGCTCTCGTTTCCTTCGTCTTTGCAATGACTTTCGATTTAGTAATATTTTCAAGAAATCAATTATTCATAAGGCATGAGATTGGCATGTGAGTTTACCAAGTTGTTTCCTTTGTTCATTTTCAAATTTCTGTGTCTACTTCCCGACAAGTATAATTATTTCTGTGTCAAATTATACCACGAATTTTTTTGAGGTGTTATCGTGTCTTCATTCTTTTGCATTCTACTATACATTTAACCAGGATTTTTTTTTGTTGATGCAAGGATTACAAGTTCATTCAAGAGGGCTATACAACTCGAGCACTTATCTGGGATGTGTTAGAGATGCCAAAACCGAGACTGGTTTGCAGTCGTTTTCCATTCATGGGGAAAATTATTCCACCTGTAAGTCTTGGTGACATTAAAATTTTCAATAATTTCTGTACTAATATGTTCTTATATAAAGGTGTGCGTTGTGCTTATTTTCCAGTGTTAGAAAAGCTTCAACTTATTCTCTTACTTTCTCCGTACAAAAGTCTTGGATTCTTGAAGAACAGCTTGATCTTGTTTCAAATTGGGAACGGACTATGGGCTCCATTCACTATCCAAACTGTGGTTTGCTAATAAACATTCTTCGGCTGCATGATATGGAAATGGAATTAAGCCGTCTCAAACTGCTTCTCCCCAGTTTGTTGTACATGAAACGGAATACTGATACTGAAGCATGACCTGCCTTATTGGAGAAGTCCAATTTGGATGAACTTGAATAATTCGATTCAGAGCTCAAATGTTGTGCCACACACAGTTAATCATTCCATCACCTCATGTGGGTCTGTTTATTACCTTAATGCTTTACTAAGCAAGCTAAATTACAGGTGATGGACCTTACAGAGAGATCCCCAGACATATCCGTGATGAGTCGAGAGGCAATCCGATAAGGAGAAGTATACATTTCCATCCTAAAGCTACCTGCTTTTGTTTGTTTTATGCTAATCATAAAGCTTAAAATGCATTAATCGCAGGAATGTGGTTACCAATCATCAACAGACTAGATATTTACGTGAACGGTTGATCCAAGGCAAACCCAGAAATTTATTTAGGGACATTTTTCTTTAAAAAAAATGCTTTAAACTAAGAAAAATGATATTAAAATTTTAGCTTTTTATTGAAAAGAATTAAGCCCCGTTTAGATTTTTCTATTTAAAGATTTTTATTGTTTGTTTTTAAACAATAAAAGCAATATTTGTTTGAAAACTATTTTAAAAAACATGCAAAATAATTGCAAAAAAACCATTTTCAAAATCTAAAAACTGAAAATAGGATGGATTATCAAACAACCGTATTTTTAAAAAAAAAACACAAAAAGGAAACAAAATAGATTTCAATCCGAGGTTAAGATTTTTAATAATAGGGGGCACCCCTAAGTTGATCAAAAGACTGGCAGGGGAGAAGGTTACTTGGTGAAACAATGACTATAATTTATGAAGAGCACTGATTCGAGCTTCCTCACTTTTGGGGAAAATACGAAATATTGGATTGTGGGTTTAATTCAAAGCTTATAAGCGTTTAGGTAATGAAGCGTTAAAAGTGGTTATAAAAAAACACTTGAAACTGTTTTTAAAATTATATTACGATAACAATTTTTTGTAAATGACCTCTAAATTCAATATTCTAATGAATAGGTTATTTTTTAAACAAACCTTGTTATAAATAGTAGTTTACTTGTTTCATTTTGTTATTTTTTTATTACAATTTATTTATATTTTTAAATGAATGAATATATAATTTTAGTTCAAAACTCAAATTTTAAAACTTATTTTTCCCAAATATATATATATAAATTACAATAAGAATAATAATAAGTATTTACTATTATCTTATACATATAATCCACATGATAAAGTCGAGCTGAGGAATACAAACTCCATTCTCAAATCTGAGTAAACTCAAGGTCAAGGCACTTCCTACTAAAATCATGCCATTTCTAAAAGTAAGTTAACTTGGCCAATTCACCTAACGCAAAAGCTCCCATGAGCCCACACTTTTAAAATCTGAACACATATGTAGTCCCGAACTAATTGGTTTTACCAAGGCTTCGAGGGCTCATTCGGGATGCCTCAAACAAAAGTATGAAACATACAATTACTCAATAGTGCTCAAAAGTAAAGCCTTTTGACTGCTTGAAACCTTTACTAAATATGCCTAATGCAGGTCAAGTTGCAAAAAATAACATATCTACCAACATTGCAATAACCCATGTGTTATGAAACAACAAAACAGCACACTCAACTTTAAATACGAAATTTATTATTTTAACTCACATCATCTGTCATCTCTTTGTCTTCGGCCATTATGATTTCCATATCTCTAACATCTCGCTTTAAAACATTGCCGAGTCGAGCAACAGCCTCGGTCTGCTGCTGCAAAACCTGGCACGTGACATTGAAATTGTGAGAAAATTGATGAGACAATAACATAGCATGAATATCAGATTCTAGCTTGCATAATCAATCACTCCAGCCTTCTACTAAACCTCAAAAAGTTGTAATTGAATCAAAACTCGAAGTTAAAAGTGAGCATTCACACCTCCTGCATATCAGCAAGACTCTGGTCATGGATTTTTGCTGATCCTTGGAGATATATAGAATTACCAGCACTGCTGCCATTTGCTTGAACACGAGTAATCGTCAGCAAGGTTTGCACCCTTCTAGAAAGCTCTGCCCCAGATCCTTTCAACTGAAAACATGTCCAAGTATAACTATGTAACTTTTAAGGATAAGCTATATATTTTCCCTGATATTTTTGCTTTTAATAAGCACATCCCCCATTCTAGTTTAAATCCCCCCAATGGACCAAACGAAACTTTCATTTGCAAAAAAAAAAAAACATAGAAGAATCCCCCCACCTCCCCTATTCTATTAGTCTAATTTGATTTTTATTCGGATTTGATAATATTAAACCATTTCGACATGGAAATTAAATTTATTTTATAAACATATATTATAATGATAGACATGTGCTAAAAAACATTTCAGTGGGTATTCATTATTCATTACTAGTAAAGAAAAAACCTATCATAGTATAAGAAAAAAACATTAGGAAAAAAAAAAACTTTTGAAATTTTCTTTTTAATATGACTTTCTCAAAAACATTAGAGCTTGTTCCTTTCAACAATATAATTAATGAAAATTTCATTGAGTTGTTATATTTTAGGTTAATTACCCTTATCATATGTATAGTTAATGGATAAATTTGAATGTAATCAAAACTAGAGGGAAATGTCCTACTAAACTTGATTGGTCATAGGGGAGAATTTGCATGCCTTTTTTCACAATTGAAGTACAAGGGGTGAGGGATACCAACCTGCCTTGTTATTAAAGCTAATTTTTCAGCCAACTCAGCCTCCCCTTTCATCACAGGCACTCGGCAACCCTTACTTTCCAGTGCCTCCACAATTCTCATAACCTTTTACCAAATTGCACGGACAAGTCTATGGTCAAATTTAATATACTCACTTGGGCATTAGTAGCATGATGAACTAGAGAGAGAAAAAGAGGAAAATAAAGGCTGAATCCAAGCATTCTTTTGCACAATGGCTGATTGGTTGAGCTAAACGATACTTACTCTTAAAAGACGCCTTTGAAGACCTTGCTCCTTCTGTCTCAATCTTTGGATCCAAGGTAGCGTGTCAGCTTGAAAATGCCTCTGGAGCTGCATCAAGAATCCATTTAAAAAGTGAAATTCTAAACTTTTTTGATAATAAAAATTGAAAATTTAAATTTATTAATAAAGTATATAGATATTTACCATTTTCACATTGCTTTGGGTTGTCCGCAGTCTCTCAGCATCAGAAAGAATGACCTCATCTTGAAGCTGCATCAACACCTCTAAAGCATCAGCACAAGTAAAGAGACTATTCCACTTAGCTCATACACAATAGCATATAAAAAGAAAAATATACTAATAAGAGGCAGAAAAGTATATACAGAAAAAAGCCTCGAGAAACAAGCTATCAGTCAGCAAACACCAAGACGTTTTTAGTTCTATATTGTGTGCTCAAATGTAAGAGTCAAAACTACTGAAAATAAAAATATCCAGTGATTCCTGTTTCATGATAAACTAATTCATAAACAGCAACTGGACCAAAACTCACTTTCAAAAACACTATGATGGAAAACAAGACTTACATAAACAAGTCTAAAATTACAAACAAAAGCAACAGTTAGAATATAACTACCCAAATGTAAATGACAAACCGTGTATATAACTTCATTAATTTGAATATTTACAGGATGCAGACCAAATGATGGTGGTACATCTTTTCTTGTATGCATACATAAATGTTTGGCTAGGTAAGAAAGGAAAATCACGGAGCAATGATAATTTGGAAGGCTAGGAAACATTTATATGAGAGAAAAGTTAATAAAACTCCTTGTTGTGCATTAGCATTTGTCACCAAAATTATAATCCAGAACTCAATATCAATATTCATGATACATAAAACCATTTCAACATCATAAAGAATATATTGTTATGAATGAAATTCCAGCAAAAAAAGTTGATAGAAATATGAAGAACAAAAATCGAATCAGCAAAAGAATGGGAGACATACACAAATCTTCGGTACATTGAAAAAATTACCTTCAGGCGCTGAGATAAATCCTTAAAACCTTGAACAAGCTGTGGCCACAGGCGCTCTCTATCAGCACTTTCCATACCCTCAAGCTTCGCCATAGCCTCAGCCCACATTATCTAGCAATGCAAACTATTCTCCGCAATTAGTGTACAATTCGACAATTTTAAAAGCTCGAAACAAATAAAATTCATCACAATTAAAAAAACACGATAGAATAAACTCACATCTGATACACCAGAAGGTTTCATCTTATATTGAGGATCAGTCACACTATACAACAAATGCTGCAAAATAAACAGAAACATCAACATTAAAGCTACTACAGAACAACTAAATCTATGGTTACAAGAAAAGAAAGAAATCATTTCCTATCTTCAGGCATTCTTCCTCGCAATCAATAACGCTAAAAAATGAAGAAATCAACAAAGTAACACAAGGCATTGGCAATTAAAACAAAAAACAGGAAAACAAACCTTAAAAGCATATTTAGGATTTCCAGGTTCATCCTTATAAGCATCAACAATCGCCTGATGAAAACAATAACAGATAAAACAATCAGGAACAGAAACAAATCGAGTAAAAGAGAATTTTCAGAAAATTTACTTGAATATCACGATCAGCAAGGGAGAAAGGAAGTGGAGCAACAGGAGCCATCTGAGTGGTCAATTGAGCATTAGGAAATAGACTAGACTGAGGCGGCGCTGAAAGAGGAGTCTGGAAACCGAATTGCTGAAACGGCGGCGTTTGCTGTTGCTGCTGCTGTTGTTGTTGCAAAGGCTGAGAAGAGAAAGGAGAGGAGAAAAGAGAAGATCCAAAGCCGCCGGCGAAAGAAAGCGTAGAAGGAGTACCGAAGGCAGGAGTTGAGGAAAAGTTTCCGAATGCAGAAGAAGAAGATGGAGTTCCGAAAGCAGGAGTTGATTGTGGAGTGCCGAAGGCAGGCGATGAAGTTTGAGATCCAAACATTTTTGTAATTTGTAAGGGAAGAGGCTGTGGAAACGAAACCCTAATTTCTTAAAATGAAATCGCCATGAGAGAGGGGGGGAGGGTGGAAATTTCAGAGGATCTGGTGTTCGACGAAATGCCTCTTCCAGTTTCCGATTCAGACTGGGGTTTAAGTGATGGTGAGATTAGGGCGGGGCGCCAAGACTTTTAAAGGGGGGGAATTTTACGTTCGGATTTTTAATAAGAAAATGGGGCTTTATTTAGAGTAAACTATGAAAATAGTCAAATTTTTCCCCAAATAACATTAATTAGCCACATAGTAGTAAATTACTAAAAAAATGGCCACAATCAATACGTCAGTGGAGGTAAATTACCAAACAACCCTTGAAAATTTGAAAACCAAAACTATCGCTCTTGTGGATCTCGGTAAGACACGTCCAATCCGTTATGGGAAGCGCACGTTGCTGATTTTGCAGGAATTAATACGGTTAATGGCCACTATTTTGTCAAAAATCAAATTTTTCATCTTCTTCTTTCATTTTCCATCCTGACTACTCTCCATCTTCTTCATCTTTTCTTTTACATTCTTCTTGTTCTTCAACAAACAAATTTTTTTTCCTCACTTTCCTTTTCTATGATATTTTCAGAAATTGAAACTTGAAATTTTTCTAGTTTTGAATGTTGATAATGTATGTTCAACGGTTTTACATGTGCATTGTGTTTGTTCACTTTATTGTGTGGCTGTTTTTTAAGGTTTTTCTACTTTTGCATGTTCAATGGAGTGTGTTTGACTTGTGTGTTTCAACGTTTGTGGCTATTTTTTGAAGGTTTCATTTTTGAATTTTTTTTATCAATGTTGGTGGCTATTTTCAGAAAAGTTTTTTTTTTATAAAGCCACTGATTCAGTTCTTGATTTTTCCCTATGTTGTGACTAATAGATGACAAGAACAAGGAGCAAGAGTTCGGAAACATCCCATGAACACACGAGTGAAAATGAGGTACAAAAAAAAAATCTTCACTTTGGAACTCGGATAATGTTCTACTTGTACTATTTGTTCGACCTGTATAATCTTCTTTATTCTACTTGATCTCAGGCACCAAAGGGCAAAGAGATCCCAAATAATTCACCAAAAATAGCTCTGAAAACGAAAACTGAGACACTAAAGAAAAAATCACAACCAGTACATAAGGTATTGTGAGTTAACCTTATGTCATCTGTTCTACTTATTCTTTATTATTTGGGTTACTTTGTACTGCTAGTATAATTCGTATTATTTTACACATTCTCTAGTTTCTGTTCTACTTTTTATATGTTATAATTCAAGCTTATATACATGCGTATGGTACTATCAGTACATAATGAACGTCCTTCCAGTATATTGTCTTGAACTTATGAATAATTCATATATAATATTTGGTATAATTCATGTTGTTGGTACAATAATTTAATCTACTCTAGTCTCTGATCTTTTTGTTCTCTGATGTTTGGTATAATTCGTAATGCTAGTATAATTCGTATTATTTTAAAACTAATCGGTTTTTTGTTCTAATTTTTATCTGTTATAATCCAACCTTGTATACATGCGTATGGTACTTTTGGTATATAACGTCATTCCAGTATAGTATGTTAAACTTAGGAATAATTTGTATATAATGGTACTTCCAATGTATATTTCGGGTTGCTGGTCTATTTGTTTAAGGTATAATTCGTGTTGTTGATACTATATTTTAAGTATATAATATGAAATCACTGCTTCTGGTCTATAGGGTCATTTGATATCTATTCTGTATTATTTGTATTCTGAAATGTAATGTAATATTATAATGGGTAACAATACACAATGTTCTATGGTTAGGGGCCAAATTTCCTATTTCCAAAGCAAGCTTGGTTGCGAGACCAGCGGGTGAATGTCTATTGTAAACCACAGATTTTAAGCACCCTAAAGATGAAGCTAACCAGTAGACAAAAAAAAAATGTTGAGCAAATCCTTAATAAGGTGCTTCCTAAATATGCCAACAAAAAAATTCTCAACCCAACTCTTGCATAAGCACCTTAAAGTTGTATACTTTGGTATGGCCAGTACATTGAGAATTATGAGTACATTATATTACACAATACTTAAACACAAAGTGTGCATACAAGAAAAATATACTCACCCAGATTCCTTTCTATCACCGCGTGGAAAAACCAGGAAAGATTGTGATATGATGATTCAAGACTCCCACGATATTCATTTAAGACAATCTCCCTAGTAGCGCACGCCTTCGCATAACTTATAGAAATACCATGGTTAGAGCGCATCATTTCTGTAATGTCATGCCCCTTCAATACTTTCCCTCGTACCGGAGGATGAAATTGCTTGACAAATTTAGCAACCAAGGTAGCACTTGCTTGTTGTTGTGTGAAATCGTGATACGCAAGTGCACGTAGTCTAACAAGTAATAAATGATAAGTAAGATATTGTTCCCACGAGAATTAATAGATTAAGTAGGTGTTTAACAAATAATTTAAAGAAAATAAAAACAATGATAAATTGGGGTGATTTGATTTATGAAACTAAATAATTAAAATTGTGAAATTAGAGTTGTTTCAATTTTACCTTTATAGTTTTAAAAGTTTCAATTTAATTCCTATAGTTTGATAAAAGCTCTCAAAACGTCTTTATTTTTACTACGTTTACACGTAAAAAAGTCTCATATTTACACGTTAGCTAACACTATATCGACATCTGTCTTAATAACATAGTTACCACATTTATAGAAAGGGGACACACATAAAAACAATGTTAATTTATTTTATAGTGATGAGGACATTTCATGATTTTTTATGAAACCACAAGGACCAAATAGAAACTTTAAAACCTATGGTGAATAAATTGACACATACCTCAAACCCATAGAGACTAGATTTGTAGTTAAACCTATATTATGTTGTAAATTTATAATCTAGTGCAGATTAAGTTTTTTTTTTTATTATGTTTGATAACTAGATTTTTTTGTTTAAAACAGAACACAAAACTCAAAAAATAAAGATGATTATCAAACGAGATTGTATCGTTATAAAACAAGACCCGATATTTGATTTAGTTTTGTTTAAATCTAATATGGGTGTGGTTGAGGACAGGGCAAAGAGGGAGAGTTTGATTTTGCATTTGTGGATGCTATGAAAACAGAGTGTCGAAAATATCATGAATTGCTATTAAAACTGGTGAAAATTGGTGGAGTCATCAGATATGATAACACACTGTGGTTGGGAAGTGTTGCATTAAGCGATAAGGAAGTGCCGATTCTTTAAGGGAAACCAGAATTTTAACTCAAGACTTCAATGCTTTTCTAGTCAAGGATTCACATATTGAGACTTCTCTTCTCTCAATTGGAGATGGTCTCACCCTTTGTAGGCGTATCATCTAAATTAATTCTACTATTGATTTGTAATGAGAGACCTTTAATCAAAAGCTAGACTTTTTATGTGAACTCGAAATAATAACGTAAGAGTTTGAACTTATGACCTATTAGCTCTGATATCAAACTAGTTTCATTGAATGTTTCTTAACCTAATATGGACGAGAATTTATATTTGTCAATTCTTTTAGTTTCAAATAATATTTTTTAGGGAAATTTTATTGTGAAGCAGATTTTGATGCAATATTTGTAAAAAAATCAACTCTAAAAAAATATTTATAAATATGACAATTTTTACTATGTTAATCAGTGATTAATGTGTGTATCAGATAAACTTAGTGTAAAAATATATAATCTAATGTTTATCACTGATTCACCCGATAAAAATTGCTCTATTTATAAATAAGAACTGATATTTTTGTAAATACTGCTATAAAAATTGCTAAATTTGCAAATGCCCCTAATTTTTATAATTTTGATAGAAAATAAAATAATATGATACGGTTTTTGGTTTCTAATTTTTATAGTTATTTTATTTTGGTCATTGCTCTGTCAAATAATTGAGTTTATCTTATATTATTTTTATTTTGCTTCCCAATTTTTTTAAATATCTCTAGGTTGTTTACTATTTAGATGTCGTATTCAGTGTAATAAGATATTACAAAAGAAGAGACAAAACTAAAAGAAAGATGCTACTACAATAGATTCAAATTATGATTAAGAAAAGATAAAATGATTAAAATATAATTAGTTTTAAAATGTTAGAGGTCAAATTAGAAAATGGATGAAGATTTTGAATATCTAAATTAAAATTTGAAAAGCTCAATGGTTAAAAAATATATATGTTTTTTTTTTACTTAAATCATCATGTAACCTTAGATTAGAAGAGACATCTATTTCATTTTGATATTGCCTACCTTCAAAGTTCAAATGTTACTCTATCTATTCTTTTAGCTTTAGTTTTTTTTTCCTTCTATTTAACCACTAACAAAAAAAAAAAAATTCAGTTTGAATTCAAATTTCAAAACATCAAACTAAAGCTAAAAGTATTAAGAGAATGGAAAGATTAAAAAAAATAAAAATAAAAATTATAGAATTGGTTTATAATTGAGTTAATTTCAGTAATGGACGATTTAATATTATTTATTTTTGGAAAAATACATTTTTTATTTATTATATATATATATTTATTATTTATATATATATATATATATATATATATATATATATATATATATATCAAAACTACCTAAAACCACCACTAGAAATTTAAATTACATTGTGAAAAGACGAAACATACCCCTGATTTAACTTCTTCTTAATTTGTTTAAGATTTAAAGAAAGATACAAAATACATTAACTTTTACAAAATTAATGGAAAAATTAAATCTAAATAAAAATAAAACTATAACAAAAAAATAAAAGAAAAATCTTCAAACTTTTGAATAATTATTTCTTCCAGAAAAATTCGAATGTCTTTCTTCTTCATCATCCTACAAAATACAGAGAAAAACGATGACTAGGGGTGAATAAACACCCCGCTACCCCGTGAACCCGCCCCGCCCCACCACACCACATTTAAGCGTGTAATTGGGGTCGGGGTTGAGGCCATCCAATATGCCCCGTTTATTAAACGGAGCGAGGTTAGGGCGTTAGGATTTCACCCCATCGGGGCCCCGACCCCGACCCCTATTAGAAATATTAATTTTTTTTCTCCCAGACCCATGCGTGCCCTCAGTCCCACTGCCTTTCTTTCTTTCTTTTTTTCTTGTCTATTTCTTTTCTTTTATTTTCTATTTTCTTTTCTTTTCTTCTCTAATCTTTTCTTATCTTTTCTTTTCTAATCTTATCTTATCTTATCTTATCTTTTTTCTTTTTTTCCTTTTCGTCTTTCTTTTCTCAATGTCATGATGCCTTCTTCTACCCTACTATTCTTCATTTTATCCTCTCTTTTTTTTCTCCAATCCTTTGAAGTTTGGATTTGACTGACCTCCCAGTCCTGCCCATGCTGTAGAATACCGTGCCTCTTCCTTTGAACGTCGTCACCCCTGTCGTCGAACGTCGTTGTTGTCACTTCCGGTTTGTATTCTAATTTTTTTTTTAAACAAGGTGAAATCGGGGTACCCCCAGTGGCGAGGCCACTAAGGGCATTGGGGGGGCAATTGCCCCCCCAAAAATTAAAAAAAAAAAAAATTTATATATATATATATATATATATTTATATAAAATTTAATTTTGCCCCCCCAAAAATTTGATGCTTGCCCCTTATTTATATAGTATTTAGGAAATTTTAATCTTTTAAAAAATAAACTTTCTCTATATATTATCCCACATTTGGGTTTGTGACTATTAAATTTCCTATCTTAATCCGTATCCAATCTATTGTTCATTAATGTGAGTTTTTATGGTTTTAAATATATTTTTTTTAAATAAATAGAATAATTGTTGATCTTTCTTGAGAATTTTGTTGCATCCATATGTGAGTTATACATTGTATAATTTATTGTTAAGTTTAATTAAATGAAAATTTTAATTAAATACATTTTTTTAATATTGTAATTATGTAGTGATGATTTTATGTTCAACATTTATAAATAATTTAAATCATATTTATTAGGTAAGAAGTGAGTCTATTTTTTTGTTTATAAATAGTTTATTTTTTCTAAATTATAAATAATAATGTTTGTTCAGTGAAATCCAAATTTTATCAATAACTATATAGTTTTATGTTCACGAGCATCACAATTGTTTTAATTTTTTATTTATTTTAGACTTGTATTTTTAGTACAATATTTCAAACTTGTTAATTGTTATATAAAATTAGTAAAACATTTCTATGATACACAATAAAGTTAATTTTGATTATGATTATTAGTATTAGCTTTAAAAAAAATTGAAATGAAAAATCAATCTCAATGATTTGAGAGATTAATATATTTTTTAATATACTAAGAAATTATTTTAAAATTTGCCTCTATTTTGAAGACATGTATACTTTTTAATTAACATAATTCTAGCAAACAAAATTTTTATCCGTTTTATAATTTTATATTAGGCACAAGTCAAAATCTAACCAAACCTAACTTTTTTTTTATTAATTTGTAATATAATATAAGGTAAAATACCATTTTGGTCCCTGAACTTTCACTCAAGTTTCATTTGCGTCCCTGAACTTTCAAAAGTCACCATTTTCATCCCTGAACTTTCAAAAGTCACCATTTTCATCCCTGAACTTTCCAATTCGTCTCGTTTTGGTCCTTCAGAATTTTTTTTTCATCTAGGACATCACTGAAGGGCTTATGTGGCATATAATTGATGATGTGACATTATATAAATATACAATGAAGTTAAAAGATGTAGAAAAACGAATATACAGTGAGATTTAAGACTGAAATTAAAGACAAAAAGATGAGATTAATCTTCCTTTATATTCGTTTTTCCATGGTATTTAACCTCACCGTATATTTTTATAATGTCACATCATCAATTACTTGCCACATAAGCCCTCCATTAGTGTTTTAGACGAAAATAAAATCTGAAGGACCAAAACGAAATGAAACGGAAAGTTCAAGGACAAAATTGGTAATTTTTGAAAGTTCAGGGACGAAAATGAAACTTGAGTGAAAGTTCAGGGACCAAAATGGTATTTTACCTTATAATATATCAAAACGGGTGTGAAATTGACATTTTACACAACACTCTCTTCATATAGATTTTTGCCCCCCCCGAAAAAAAAATTCTGGCCTCGCCACTGGGTACCCCGACAGTTAAATGGGGTGGGGTCAGGGTAAATTTTAAATGGGGCGGGGTCGGGGTGCCCTTTTTTTTTGGCTTAAACGGGGTCAGGGTATAAACGGGGTTGTTGACTTTCTAAGCCAATTAATCTTATTCTTATTTTGATGATAACAAACGTGTTTTTGTTACTAATCAATTTTCTGTGTTTTGATAGTCCATTGTGTAGAGAAAATTATAACGAGTCCAACGCAATTGGAATCGACTCAATCGGACTTCAAGCGAGCAATATATTAATTTTAGAAGATTGGAATTAAATTAATTATTTCATCCGGATCGTATATGGCGAGTTCATTATATATTTTATGCGCTCAAATTTTCATCCGTCAGATCATAATTTCAGTTGAGATGGAAGGCTAAGATCTACTCAATATTTTCGGATTAAAAGAAAAAGGAAAATAAATGAAGAATTGATATCAGCCGTTCGATCGTGCTAGTGATCATCCGACGCTCCAGGATTTTCCATTATTTATATTATATAAATCAAAAATTAAAAAAGAAAAGAAAAAGAAAAACCATTTTCCAGCCGTTCGATTGAAATCCAAGCGCCATCTAACGGTCCTTGAACTGCCACGATCGCGCGTGACTTCATCTCCCTGACGCGCCTGCTGCCTCGCTGACACGCGGGCCCCAGCTGTTCCCCATCTTCTTTTCCTCAGCCAGCCAACGCGTGACACGCGTCATGCGTGTTCCCCATGCCATGTTTTTACTTTTTCTGATGCAATGAATTGTTCATTTTACCCTTGTCTTTTTGTCCAATACCTTCTATATCCTGACCATCCTTTTTGTATTCCCTGACCGAAATTCAAATTTACTTCTCAACGGTCATCTGCCCAGAATGCCCCTGCTGACCGGATTTTTATTAATAATTTTATTATTATTAATTTCTATTTCAGATTTGGCTCAACCAATGACGATTTGACATGTGGCCTTCTCCATTGACTTATTCTGAGGCATTTATTACAGAATATGGTTGATTACAATTATGCCCCTCCTTATTTAAATTTATATGAAGACTTCAAAGGATAGAAACGTCATTTCGTGATCTTCTTCTTCAGCCTCATTTCTGGCAATTCTCAGTCCGAAAATGGCAGTTGCTGCCCATTTTTTTCTTCTCCAATTTTGTCAACAATGGAGCCTATTTCTTCTTCCATTCACACAATTGAAGTCAAAAATTATTTACGAAGGTTGATGAAATAGTAACATTTCATTGGCTATAAAAGGAGCTCGAAAATGACAGATTCTACACACCAAAAAATTCAGAAGCTAATTTTCATTGCTAAGATCAAAAGTTCTCCATTTTTAGTCTTTCTTTCTGAGCCTTCTTGTGAGCAAAATTTGTGAATTACCAGCCATTGTTGAGGGCTAATTTGTTGAGATTTTTATCTCTTATTGTGAGCAAAATTATTGTAACATCTATCCTTTGTGAGGATTTATCATTGTAAAAGGTTTAATTCTTAAACCTTAGTAAAAAGAGAGATAGATAACGGTTGTCCTTACTCCGTGGAAAGGGTCATTGTTCGGGTTTGATCTTGATCCCGCTAAAAGGATTGAGTTGCACTTGCTCCCGCAAAAAGTGAATACAAATTCCCGAGAGGCGCTCGGGGAATGGACTAGGCCGCATTTTTGGCCGAACCACTATAAATATTGGTGTCACTTTCTCTAACCCTTACTCTTTAATTATTGCTTTACATATTCATTCCTATAATTTATCCAAGCATAATTAAATGGTTAGAAATTAATTGTGATAAAATACTTTCTATCATCATATCATTTTTGCGTACTTTGCTAAAAAAGAATTTTAAGTATAAAATTCATTTATATTAATTGATTTTAAAAAGTGAAATTATTTTATTAATCTTAAACTTTGAATTGATTGAAAAAGTTTTATAAATTTTTAATAAACCCTATTCACCCCCCCCCCCCCTCTAGGGTTGCCCTAGATCCTAACAGGGGTACCCCGACCCCGCCCTACCCCGCCCCATGTTCACCCCTAATGATGACAGACAAGTATGTATAAAAATTGTTTACTTTAATAAACATTTATTGATGAGTACTTAAAATTAATACATGACACAAATTGAAGATGAAAGAGATAACAATTTTGAAAGATATGTAAATAGAAATTTAAAATAAATATTGAATAAAAATAAACATATAACTAAAAGTAACTTGTTCTACAAAATACAATGAAAGGGAGTTTGTCGGAGAATTGAAAAGTAATTTTTTTTTTATAAACTATTTACTATTAGTAAATATTTATTGATGTGCACTTAAAATTGATACAAGGCCCAAATTGAAAATGAATAGGGTAACAATTTTGAAAGGAAAACGATCTGGAAAACAATCTAAGAAGATTGGGAGAAAAAATGTTTCTATTTAAGACACTACAAAAAAACAGTCAAAATGCGACCAGAAATTTGTTGACTATAAGTGACCATCTGGAATGACAGTTGGAAGATCAGTGCGTAGGCCGTTGACCGATTTCGAGTATCACGTAATGCAGACGTACGTGTTATGCAACTGCGCAGAAATCGAGCCTTACATAGAGTGAGTTCGTAACTTCACATTATTAATTCATCGCCTAAAAACTATTACAAACATCTCCTAACTATTTATGTAACATATAGATTATTTCTAAACGTATACGTTCGAATGACACGAGTTGGTATTATAGCCGCTGAGGAGGGGTCCATAATCGACAAAGAGTTTCGTTCATGGTTCAGTGCATACGTGAGTTAATTATTGTAAATTGAAGGAAAAAAAAACGATATCAATTTGTTCTTAGAGCTTCTAACTTAACTGTATGTGATCAATGACAGGTTGACTCCCTTACAATACCGGTAGATGATCCTCGCATTATTTCTTTGGCAAAGGGACCTGGATGAATTGCAAGGTCGTATACTGGATACATCGATAACGGTTACAGATTTCAAACGAAGGCGCACTCAGTTAACTGGGCAACAAACAACAGTGGTGTTTGCATAAAAGGTCAGGTGTTCGGCACAAACGAAGACGATTACTTCGGAGTAATCGATGAGATTCTTGAGATTCAATACGCAAGTCCAACGCTGAAACGCATTGTTCTGTTCAACTGCACTTGGTTTGAGACAACCAGAAGAGGCGGAGTCCATAAGATTGATAATTTACAAATCGTGGAGGTAAACAAGTCTAAGCATATGTGCACCGCTGATAGGTTTGTCCTGGCTTCACAGGCGTTGCAAGTTATTATCTAAACTATCCAATTAATAGACGAGATCTGACAGATTGGTTAGTTGTTTGTAAAGTTAAACCACGCCAGGTAGAGGAAAACATATCCCAGCAAGACGAACATGCAGAGGAAGCTGGTGCTTTTCAAGAAGATGAGATAAGATGTCATGTAATCGACGATGGTTAGAATGGAAGTACTGTTCGTCCTTTGAATGATGGAACGATAACATTGCATGATGATACAAATGCTTCCACTTCTCACGCACGTGACATAGATGCTGAATTTATTCGAGACGATGAATCCGATGAAGAAGAAGAAGAAGAAGCGACGACCGAAGACACTGAGGATGATGAAGAAGATATTTTGTAACTTTATGATTCACTGTATGTTTTATTGAAATTATTTCTTTAATGAAAGTCAAAAAAAAAATATTAAGATTTGCGACCAGATGGTAGTAATTTAGAAGTGAAATGCGACCTTATTTCTTTAATGAAAGTAAAAAAAAAATATATTAAGATTTGCGACCAGATGGTAGTAATTTAGAAGTGAAATGCGACCACTTGGTCGCATTTCACTTCTAAATTACTACCATCTGGTCGCAAATCTTAATATATATTTTTGAAGAAGATATTTTGTAACTTTGTGATTCACTGTATGTTTTATTGAAATTATTTCTTTAATTTAGAAGTGAAATGCGACCACTTGGTCGCATTTGTGTAAATAGAATTAAGTTTTTTCAAAAAATATAAGTTAAATTACGACCATTTGGTCGCAAAAATGAAGGGATATTATAAAATGTTCATTAATTTTTTGGCGGTTTATTTCATAAGTGCGACCATCTGGTCGCAAATATTTGGCGGTGAGTTTAAATTTTCATTAAATTTATGGCGGTGAATTTAACATTTACAACCACATGGTCGCAATTTTTGATGGGACGCGTGAAATGACAACTGTTGTGGATAATAGCAAATTAGCGACCATATGGTCACTTTTGAAATAAATGCGACCTTCTGGTCGCAAATATGTGGAAAATGGCGACCAGATGGTCGTAATGTCCCCAGCACGCGCGACCTTTCGTTTCTAGTCATGATTACATATTTGCGACCTGTTGGTCACAAATTCTGATTTAAATTCTCATCCATTTTCCTTTCCCCCGTTTCTTCTTTTCTCCCTTTCTCTTTTTCTTTCTCTCTTTTCTTTCTTTTCTCTCTTTCCCCTCTCCCGTTCCCCGTTACTTTTTCCCTTTCCCGTTCCCGTTCTTACTCTAAACCTAAAACCCTCAACCTCCAATCCCGGTTTCTATTACGAGGTTAGTTTTCATATAAAATTTAAGTTTAGTTTACTTAGTATTAGTTTTTAGTTTTCAATTAATTAGTTTAGTTTAGTTTTGTTAATTTAATTAGTTTTAGTTTAATGAATCTAAATTTGTGTAATCAATTACTTAGTTTACTTTAGTTTAATTCATAGCATTTTAGTTTACATTAACTAATAGTTTAATTAATCTAACTTAGTATACTTTAATTCAATTTAATTAGTAATTAATTTAATTTCTTAATCTAATTTAGTTTAATTACTTATTTAGTTTATTTAAGATAGTTTACTTTAATTTAATAAAATTAAACTAAAATTAAAAAATTAAACTAAATTAATTTATAATTACACTAGTTTAAATTTTAATTTTAGTTTAATTAATGTAATTTAGTTTACTTTAATTTAATCAATTAATTTAAGTAGGGTAATTAATTAAAATAGTTTAACTTCAATTATACTTAAGTAGTTTAAATTAATTAATTACTCTAATTTAATTAATTAGTTTAGTTTAATTTTGTTACTTTAAGTAATTTTAGTTTAATTAATCTAATAGTTTAATTAATCTAACTTAGTTTACTTTAATTCAATTTAATTAGTAATTAATTTAATTACTCAATCTAATTTAGTTTAATTACTTATTTAGTTTATTTAAGATAGTTTACTTTAATTTAATAAAATTAAACTAAAATTAAAAAATTAAACTAAATTAATTTATAATTACACTAGTTTAAATTTTAATTTTAGTTTAATTAATGTAATTTAGTTTACTTTAATTTAATCAATTAATTTAAGTAGGGTAATTAATTGAAATAGTTTAACTTCAATTATACTTAAGTAGTTTAAATTAATTAATTACACTAATTTAATTAATTAATTTTAGTTTAATTATTAAATAAAAATTGTTTAATTACTTAATTTTAGTTAAATTTGATTAAAGTAAAGTACAATTAGATTAATTAATTAGAATAATTTTGTTTAAGTATTAAACTTTACTGAAAATTATTTAATTAATTTAATTAAGATTATTTAATTAATTCATTTTAATTAGTCTAATTTTACTTTAATTAATTAAACTAATTAAACTTAATTAATTAGTATAATTTAGTTACTTGATTTAATTTGCTTTTTTTTTTGTTTTATTTTAATTTAGGATTATGACGGCCGGATGACATCCTCCCCAGTCAGACGAGCCTGAGGACGAGACTCCTCGGCCCCTTACTACTGATGAGTTGGCCATACTCCTCGCATAGTACGAGACAAAAGATGATCTCACTCCCGATCATTCAGACCTCTCACCAGTCCAGGATTCGACGCTTGCAGCACCACGGTTGGCGCAGGACTCCCAAGCCACGACTTCAGGAACTGCCACCCAGTCAGATGCACCTGGCCCATCCACTTCTTCCTCGCAGCCTCCTCGGGCCGCATTCTCTACCCTTCGGATTGAGGGGGATACGTAAGTTTTGTTTATAGTTCTAATTAATTATTTTTTAAATCATTTTACTAATTGTAAATAAATAGATAAATATAAATAGTTTTGTTTAATCTAATACCACAATATGTTTAATGTTTTTTTTGCAGATTGGAGCCGCATACAACCGTATCAAAACGGTTTCGCGAGGTCCTCTAGAGCATGCCTCTACCCAGTGAGCTTCGCTGGCAGAAGATTCCGACGACGGAGAAACGTCGGATGTACGACAATTGGAAGGTAATTAACATTAATTGTTTTTATAATTACTTAATTTTTTAATTTTTCATAATAAATTGATTACTTTAACTAATTTTTATTTGAATTTTTTCAGGGCAAGTTTCCTTCTATCGATTCTGATATCACGGACGGTAGATTGTTTCCCCTGTGGGACAATCACGTTCAGGATCGATTCAAGGACCTCATGTACCGGGCGCGCAAAAAGCAAGCAGACAAACGACCCGTGTGGATGAGCGAGGAGGAGCACGCACGGCTGCTCGCCAGTTTGAACACTCCCCAGGGCAAGGCAGTGTCAAGCAGGAATAAGGCCAACCGTGCGAAGAATCCCAGGAAACACACAGCCGGGGCCCGGACCCACATCGAGCACCATCGTTGATTGGTATGTTTTTTGTTTCTTCTTTTACGTACTTTTTTGTTATTATCTTTTCTTGATTAATTATTAATTATTAATATACTTTTTTCCTTCTCAATCTCTCTACTATTTTTAGGAAGAGAAGCACGGTCGCCCTATCCCACCTGATGAGCTGCATCTCATTCTGCACACAAAAAAGGACGGGACGATCGTCGACGATAGGGCGAGAGAAGTTCAGGTATTTAATTAGTTTTTCAATTATTTAATTTTTTTTACTATTCTTTCTAACTTCTATATTAAATATTTTATATTTTGAATTTTAAAAATTTAGGAGCGTTTCACGGAGTCATTGAGTCAACAGTTGCCCACACCTGACTCGCAACCGACTTCGGAAGACCGTAGGGAGGCATTCTTGGAGGCTGCTGGAGGGGTTAGGCCTGATGGATCAGTTCCAGGCCTTGGCTCGTACGGTAGACGACTGTACGCAGATGTACCTCGACCTTAGCGCGGCGGAGCGAGCACGAGTTCTGGCCCTACTCCGACGGAGCAGCGGTTGCAAGAGGAGGTTCAGCAGCTTTAGACTGCTATGGCGGATATGCGCTCTTCGATTCAGGCGGATGTTTAGGCCCAGGTTGCGGCCCAGGTCGCAGTGCATTGGCAGCGTTCTTCGGGCCCCGAGATCCCGGGTCTTCATCATCGGCGCCGCCTTCACCACCCCCTGCTCCTCCGCAGTAATTTGCATTTCTTTTATTCTGTACAGTACATTATTTTGGAAATTTATTTATATATAGTTTTATTTTCATTTCATTTCTTTATTTTTTAATTAATTAAATAAATAAATAAATTTAAATGAAATAAAATTAAAATACTATTTACAAATGAAATAATTTAATTTAAATAATTAAAAAAATATAATATAAAACGACCTAGAGGTCGCATTTCATTATACATATTACGACCACTTGGTCGCCATTTGATATAAATTAAACGACCTGTTGGTCGCAATTTGGTATAAATAAAACGACCTCTTGGTCACAAATAACTTGACTGAAAAGTGACCATTTGGTCGCTTTATTGTGGGACCACCTGGTCACTTATCTTCAACTTAAATTACGACCATATGGTCGCTTTTTAAGTGACCACTTGGTCGTATTTTAAAATGTTGACTTTATTGCGACCAAAACTGTTCTGGTCGTAATTTTGTGACTAAACGGTCGCACAAAAGTCAGGAACGACCATCTTTTTTGCCACCACCATGTTGGTCGCTTTTTAGTCGCATTCTAACAGAAAAACGACCTTCTGGTAGCCAATTTCTGGTCGCAAATTGACTTTTTTTTTTGTAGTGAGAAACGGTGTATTATAGATCATCAAACCTATAGTAGCAGCCATAGAGCCAGAAAGAGAACGAGAACGGGAAGGAGAAAGCCCATAAATCACTCATATCCCTCCCAGGGAACGAGAACAAGAATGCATTCCTAAGGAAAGGATCAAAAGATTTAATTCTTTTTCATGGGGTTTCAAATCAATGATTTTGATGGACTTTCGGTTCAACGTATTTCTCATATCTTCATTTGAGAAGACAAAGATACAACGGGGGATGAAAAGGTTGGGCAAACGACGTCATTGTGGAAATAGAGCGAGGAAAAGACGGGAATAGGAGAAGGAGAAGAACATGATGATCGGAATTTTGACAAAAAAAAAATCAAAGAGCTTATCCACATGATGACAGTGGTGGTGGTGGTGGAAACGGAGGGGAAAATATCCATGATCTGAGGTTTAGTGTTCAGGTTTTGAAAAAATGGAGTTTTTTTAAATGAAAATAAGGATTCTTAAATCAAGGAAGATTGATTTGAAAATAGAAAAAAAAATTAAATTATATGTAATTAATAAAATATAGTTATTCGGAGAGATAAAAGAGTAAGATGGTAAACAATTAAATTATAAACCAGCAGATCACCACCATAATTGGTGGTTTTTAGTTAAGAATGATAAAAGATCATAACAACCAATATTATTGTAATTTGGTGAATTAAACAGATTATTGGTGTAATTAATTTTTTATAATTAGTGAAAGGAATCTATATTTAGACTGATTATCAAATCCAATACAAAAGAAAAAAAAACAAAAGGAATCTCTCATGTGATTTTAGCGGACGTTAAGCATCTTTCATCCACCAAGCGATTTAATAAAGCAATGTTCTCATCACATTTTTTTCTTATAAACAGCGGAATTGGCACAATCACTTTTCATCGTCACCTGGGAAAAAAAAAACCAAAAACCAAAACTAAAACCAAAACCAAGAGATCCGATCACTGTATATCGCGGTGGGCGGCGGCGGTCGCATACCATGGCCGATGATTATCCCGATAAGAATATTCTCAAAAGCTCTTCCCTTCTCAAGGTCTTTTTCTATAATATATTTTAGCTTCATTATTTACTTTTCTCTTTTTTTTTCTTCATCATTTGCTGCTAATTTATATGATCTATATTTGAATATAGTACATCTTAGAAGAGACAGCTTATCCAAGAGAGCATGAACAACTCAAAGAAATTAGAGAAATCACCGTTAAGAAGTACAAAGCTGAGTGAGTTACCAATTTTGTAAAATTACTCCACGAGTTTGTTAAATCTGTGTTCAGATAAATAATACACAAGAACGGGTTTGATAAATATAGATTAATAAAAATAAAAATATGTTGAAATTGTGAAAATGAATACTTTATTATAAAACATCGATATCCTAATGCAGGAGCATCATGAACGTGCCCACAGATGAAGGACTATTTCTATCAATGCTTGTTAAACTAATAAATGCGAAAAAGACGATTGAAATTGGAGTATTCACCGGTTATTCTCTCCTTAGCACTGCGCTTGCGTTGCCGGATGATGGCCAGGTTAATCTTAATTTGTTTATTTAACTAATCAATTCTCTTGTCTTTGTTCCTAATTATTCATATAATTAAATTGCATGATATAATAATAAGCTTGAAATAAGAATCATGTGTATGATTTAATCAGTTTTAATATTTTTGCAGATATTTGCAATTGATATAAATAGAGAAACATTTGAGACTGGTTTGCCATTTATCAAAAAGGCAGGAGTTGACCATAAGATCAATTTCGTAGAATCCGATGCCTTGGTTGCCCTCAATGACTTCCTCATAGATGTAAGGTTTTTTTTTTTTTTTTTTCACCCACTAATTTCCCCTTGCTACTAATTTTAAATTATATATTGACATGTATTAAAGGTCAAATTATACAAAATACTCTTGATTTATCTGTTTATTTGTAATTTTACCTTGAATTTTTTAAAATTTTCGTTTTTACACTCAAATCTTTTAATATACTTTAAAAATATACGTTGTTGGGAAATTACCCCTTTTCAAACTAGCATATGTTTTGGAAATAACCCTTCTTCAGGAATCTACTCTTTGTTTAAAAAATACTCCGTTAAAAAATACCCTCAATATTTTAATTTCCTTTAAACTTAACAAAAGTAACACACGAAAAATATTTTCAAAAGGCTAATTTTCTCAACAAAGCGTATTTAAAAAAAAAATTGAGGGTAGATTTGAAAATTATATAATATTATGGGCAAAATAGAAACTAACCCATAGGTGAGTGGTATTTTGTATAATTTAATCAACTATTATGTTATAAATTTATTAATCACGTGCGGATGTATTGATGCATGTGTTGGGTTTATTCCATTTGTGCAACGTAGTTGGTTATTCACACGGTTTTAATTTTTGTTTTTTGTTTTCTGTTTTCAAACTTATTTTATTAGAATTTTTTTATTTATTTTGTTAATCATGAATAAAATAATTTTATTTTATTTTATTTTTCAAGAATTTAAAGATATTTTAAAAAGTACAAATACAGAATAATATTCCCACTGTTGATGAATAAAATTAACTTTTAATATTAGCAATAATTCCTAATTATTTTTGTTTAATAAATATATGAATCTCATTAATTTTTACCATTCAATAAAAATAGTCTTGTTTATTAGTCCGTTATAGAAGGAAAATCGTTTCCCGATTTATATAAAACTAAAAACAAAATCATTACGAAAGGAAAACTAAATTGAATTATTGGTGTGGTTGGAACAGGGTAAAGAAGGAGAGTTTGATTTTGCATTTGTGGATGCTAAGAAAACAGACTATAAAAAATATCATGAGTTGCTTTTAAAATTGGTAAAGATTGGTGGAGTCATCGGTTATGATAACACGCTTTGGCTTGGAACCGTGGCGTTGAGCGATAAGGAAGCTATCGACATTCCTGCATCTTTAAGTGAATCCAGAATTTCCATTCGAGACTTCAATGCTTTTCTAATCAACGATTCACGTTTAGAGATTTCTCTTCTCTCAATTGGAGATGGTCTCACCCTTTGTAGGCGTATCATCTAAATACCTAACTTTTTCTTCCTTGTGTGCTTTGTTGGTTATGTTTTTACGACTCGAGTAGTCGACCTCATGAAAAGTGATTGTTATGTCAAACCATTTAAGCTATACTTATATCGACTATGACTATTGTTGATGATTATGATTTTATAGGTATATTAATCTCCTATGAAATGCGTATAATATGCAATGGGCTGCTTTTTTATACAACACATAATGGACTGATTTGAGTTGCTTTAGTTCTTTTTCTTTTTACGCTTTAGTTCCTTTTCCACTCTTATATATTCCCATCCTTTTCTCTTATTTTCTGTAATGTATTGCTTGGTATTAGAAATGAAGTTGCTTTACAAACATGTTGGTTAGAAATGGCTATTCACTCCCTGACTTATCAGAAACTACTTAGACAACTTGTAGGATTGAACCATCTACTTCATATTCTACTCACACTTTCACAAATCAAATTGAACAATGGCCACATTGCATTCCATCGTTAATAAATGTTTTGTTATATATTCATGCACCTCAAGATCAATTAATAACGATTCCTCTAAAAAAAAATCCATTAATAATGATAATATTAATATTACTTACTAGAATTAAGTACACTTTTATCTCTCATGCTAACCATATCTTATTAATTACATATAATTTAAATTTATAATTTATTTAATTATTTATTTTGAATTTAAATCAATCTACCTTGATTAAAGGAATTCTTAATTAATGAAAAAGAAATTTAACTTAAATATCTCTCATCTTCTTCTTCCTCCTCCGCCTTCGTCAACCACTGGCAACGTTGAAATCAATGGAGTTTTTTTACGAAACCTCAACACGTCCCTTTCAGATCCGACCCATCCAATATCTCTCATTGATTTTTTTCTTTCAAAATAGATACATATTCAAGCTTTCACTGAGTTTTTTCTTACCACTTCTTCTTCTTCATCTTTGTTTGTTTTTTCATGGTGATATTGCAAATGTCGTGATTCATTCATTTCTGTTTAGAACGATTTTCAGTTCGCGATTTTGTTTTGTTTTGTTTTTGCCATATTCGAAGATGATTTTTTTGATTTTTTATCCATATTTGATGATTTTTTCAATTTTTTTATCCAGATTTGAAGATTTTATTTAGGTGATGTTGAAGCTTGCTTGTCGTGTCGCCGCCGAGATCTGGGTAATAATATCATCGTTGGATTTGGTTGGAATGAGGGTTAGGGTTTGAATGTGTGATTTGATTGTAGAACGAGGTACTTTTAATAAAATGTTTATTTTTATTTAATATTTATTTTAATTTTCTATTTACATATCTTTAGAAACTGTTACATTTTTTTCATCTTCAATTTCGGGCCTTGTATCAATTTTAAGTACATATCAATAAATGTTTACTAAAAGTAAACGGATTACAAAAATTTTTACCTTTTAATTCTCCGCCGAACTTGCTTTCTCTGTATTTTGTAGAATAAGTTATTTTTAATCAAATGTTTATTTTTATTCAATATTTATTTTAAAAGCCTATATACATATGTTTTCAAAATTGTTTCCTTAATTTGTGTCCGTTATCAATTTTAAGTACACATCAATAAACTGTTTACTTATTATCTCTGTATTTTGTAGGATGACGAACAAGAAAGACATTTGAATTTTCCTGGAAGAATAAGTCAAAAGTTTGTAGATTTTTCTTTTATGTTTTGTTATAGTTTTATTTTTATTTAGATTTCTATTAATTTTGTAAAATTTAAGAGATTTTATAAATTTCCTTAAATTTTACACAAATTAAGGAGAAATTAAATCGGGGTATGTTTTGTCTTTTCACAATGTAATTTACTTTGGCCGGTGGCGGTTTTGGGTACTATTGATATTTAAAAAAAAGTCCGGTATATTTGATGTATCCCTATTTTTTTTTATTATTAGTGAAATTAACTCTACTTACTACTATAATTTGGAGAAAAATCTTACCCAGACGGGAAAATCCCATCTTGCTGTCTAATAAACCTATTACATATAAACATGACAATATCAAGTCCAAGCCATGGTTTGAGAGTGGACAGTGTCCTAGTCTAACCAGAAATTAACCTAATTTTTTGTTGTTGTTGGTCTCTCTCTTATATTCCTCTCAACTTATAAACTACTTTTTTTGCAACTTGTTATTAAGATTGATATGAAATTTGGAAAATCAAATGAGGTTAAGAGTGATCAATGCATTAGACTATTAGCTATGAACTCCCACAACCTTTTTCATTCTTCACCAATTTGAACATCAAGTAGCTGTTTTTACTGTAGTTCTTACTTGTTTCATCATAAACTTACATTCCTACTCAAAATTAGACCCATGAAGAGTTTGAGACGGCAAGACCAATATGCTCAACATCTCCCATCCACTTAACTAGCTAAATGAGATTTATCATACTCACTTCATGGTCGGCCCATTTCTATTAGGTTTCTTCATTTTATTTTCTTCCCCTAAAAGAAGCAACTTGTACTTATCATTCACTCTTACTCCTTGTATATGTGTTACTATAATTTTGATGTATTATTACTCTTTAAGTATTGACATTACTTGTATTGTACATCCTCCATTTTTATTAATGTTGTTGCGTAAAAAGGGAGGACTGGAAGCTGACTTGTGGGTCGAGTGTCTCCCGGACCGCGACCGTGCCACGAACTTGAAAGAATGAGAAGAGGAGTGAGAAATGAGCTGAACAGCTTAGAACCTAGGATAGAGGTGACCTGCACAAGGAAACAACTGGGCACCGGTGTGGTGCAGATCTATCCACTCTGAAGCCTAAGTCAGACCAGAGGTGGTGCTGAGCATAGTAGTAGGAGAATTAGCGTATCTTCACCAGTTGGTCTCCTTCGGTATTTATAAGAGAGGTGTAATGATGACCCTACTGTGTAGGTGTTAGGCGTAGACAGTAGGCCAAGTGCCGACTCTCGGTTGGATGATCACCTATTATGTCTGAGAGCGGGTCTCGGTGGTCGGTCCTCTTCCTTTGGAAGACCAGCTGAGCTCTTTACCTTGGTGTTGAAAATGAGCTCCCATGTCTTGTCTGGCCTATAAGCTCATCTTTATCCATTCTCTATTTGAATGGTCACCTACTCTTCCAAGTCTTAGTGGGTTGATCTTCTAGGGATGAACACACACCTTGTCAGCCTCATGTGCTCAATCCACTAAATTCATCGTCTTGGTGCTTGGTCCTCTTCCTGAGGCTGAGCTCGCTAGAAGTCTCTAGAAGTAGTCTTCTACTAAGTTCATCTGGCTCACTCCACTAGTACTATGTGGAGGTCTTTGATCATCCTATGTGGTCCTCTAAAAGGGTGCCACATGGTCATACAATTGCTTGAAAATCCACCCATAACAATTACCATGTCTTTAGATCTATTAATGTTGTCCTTTGATATTGTTGGTGTAAACTATTATGTTTTTAGTAAACTATTTTTTAGATGACATGGAAAATCAGTCGAGTCCCGTGAAGTCTGTTAGAGTGTTATTGTTGTTAATAGTTTGTTATATTTTGGTTAGTTAGTTGGGTTTGTTGAGTTGTCATGAGCTGTCAATTATTACATTATATATATATATATATATATTGATTTCCTCTCTAGCATTTGCTTTTGCTGAGAGTTTCACTGAATCTATTATGGTATCAAGAGCTTATGGTCCTGGTTCTCAATTTTTCATCTAATTTTCTTCCGTTGTCTCACCAAGCCTCGCATTTTCTTGCGATTTTCTCGCCACTTTCTTGCGTTTTCTCGCATTTTCTCGCCTTTTTCTTCACTGGACGCGTGTTGATTGCATGCTAAGGACATTTGTCCTTTCTCTTCTCCAAATTCACCGCCTTCCTCTCCAAATTAAACGAATGTCTACCACAACCGATTCAACGTTTCGGCTCATATTCGACTTGATTCGGTGAAATTAGTCGCTTCTGCCAAAAAAATTGGATCATAGCAACTTCTTGCTATGGCGCCAACAAGTGCAAGCTTTGATTAAAGGTCATCGCCTTCAGAAGTATGTTTTTGAGAAGGATCGCTATGTTCCTACGAAATTTGCTTCACCAGATGATGAAAAATCAGGAATCTTCACTTCTGAGTATCTTGATTGGGAGGCACAAGATAGTCTTCTTGTTTCCTTGCTTTTATCATCCATGTCTTCTACAATCCTAACCAAAATGGTAGGTTGTAACACTGCTGCACAAATCTGGTCTACCTTGATTGCGTATTTTGCAGCGAAAACAAAGGCAAAGGTCTCTCAATTCAAGGATTTGCTCAAAGATACGAGGAAAAGTTCACTCTCTGTCAATGATTATTTACTGAAAATTAAGCATGCTGCAGATCAATTGGAATCTATTGGTCATCCTATGAGTGATTCTGAACACATTGATGCAATTTTTGATGGATTATCTGATGAGTCTATGGTCAAATTTAATATACTCACTTGGGCATCAGTAGCATGATGAACTAGAGAGAGAAAAAGAGAAAAATAAAGGCTAAATCCAAGCATTCTTTTGCACAATGGCTGATTGGTTGAGCTAAACGATACTTACTCTTAAAAGACGCCTTTGAAGACCTTGCTCCTTCTGTCTCAATCTTTGGATCCAAGGTAGCGTGTCGCCTTGAAAATGCCTCCTGGAGCCGCATCAAGAATCCATTTAAAAAGTGAAATTCTAAACTTTTTTGATAATAAAAATTGAAAATTTAAATTTATTAATAAAGTATATAGATATTTACCATTTTCACATTGCTTTGGGTTGTCATGATCTTTCAAGATAAGAAAGAATGACCTCATCTTGAAGCCGCATCAACACCTCTAAAGCATCAAGACAAGTAAAGAGACTATTCCACTTAGCTCATACACAATAGCATATAAAAAGAAAAATATACTAATAAGAGGCGGAAAAGTATATACGAAAAAAGCCTCGAGAAACAAGCTATCGGTCAGGAAACACCAAGACGTTTTTAGTTCTATATTGTGTGCTCAAATGTAAGAGTCAAAACTATCGAAAATAAAAATATCCAGTGATTCCTGTTTCATGATAAACTAATTCATAAACAAGAACTGGACCAAAACTCACTTTCAAAAACACTATGATGGAAAACAAGACTTACATAAACAAGTCTAAAAGTACAAACAAAAGCAACAGTCAGAATATAACTACCCAAATGTAAATGACAAACCATGTATATAACTTCATTAATTTGAATATTTACAGGATGCAGACCAAATGATGGTGGTACATCTTTTCTTGTATGCATACATAAATGTTTGGCTAGGTAAGAAAGAAAAATCACGGAGCAATGATAATTTGGAAGGCTAGGAAACATTTATATGAGTGAAAAGTTAATAAAACTCCTTGTTGTGCACTAGCATTTGTCACCAAAATTATAATCCAGAACTCAATATCAATATTCATGATACATAAAACCATTTCAACATCATAAAGAATATATTGTTATGAATGAAATTCCAAAAAAAAAATTGATAGAAATATGAAGAACAAAAATCGAAGCAGAAAAAAATGGGAGACATACACAAATCTTCCGGTACATTCAAAAAATTACCTTCAGCGCCGAGATAAATCCTTAAAACCTTGAACAAGGTGTGGCCACAGCGCTCTCTATCAAGACTTTCCATACCCTCAAGCTTTGCCATAGCCTCAGCCCACATTATCTAGCAATGCAAACTATTCTCCGCAATTAGTGTACAATTCGACAATTTTAAAAGCTCGAAACAAATAAAATTCATCACAATTAAAAAAACATGATAAAATAAACTCACATCTGATACACCAGCAGGTTTCATCTTTTATTGAGGATCAGTCACACTATACAACAAATGCTGCAAAATAAACAGAAACATCAACATTAAAGCTACTACAGAACAACTAAATCTATAGTTACAAGAAAAGAAAAGAAATCGTTTCCTATCTTCAGGCATTCTTCCTCGCAATCAATAACGCTAAAAAATGAAGAAATCAACAATGTAACACAAGGCATTGGCAATTAAAACAAAAAACAGGAAAACAAACCTTAAAAGCATATTTAGGGTTTCCAGGTTCATCCTTATAAGCATCAACAATCGCCTGATGAAAACAATAACAGATAAAACAATCAGGAATAGAAACAAATCGAGTAAAAGAGAATTTCGGAAAATTTACTTGAATATCACGATCGCAAGGGAGAAAGGAAGTGGAGCAACAGGAGCCATCCTGAGTGGTCAATTGAGCATTAGGAAATAGACTAGGCGAGCGGCAACGAAAGAGGAGTCCCGGAAACCGAAACCTGATTCTTTGAAACGGCGGCGTTCTTTGTTGCTGCTCTTCTTTGTTGTTGCAAAGGCCGAGAAGAGAAAGGAGAGGAGAAAAGAAAAGATCCAAAGCCTCCCAGGCAAAAGAAAGCGTAGAAGGAGTACCGAAGGCAGGAGTTGAGGAAAAGTTTCCGAATGCAGAAGAAGAAGATGGAGTTCCAAAGCAGGAGTTGATTGTGGAGTGCCAGGGCGGCGATGAAGTTTGAGATCCAAACATTTTTGTAATTTGTAAGGGAAGAGGTGTGGGAAACGAAACCCTAATTTCTTAAAATGAAATCGCCATGACAGAGAGGAGGGGGGGGGGTGGAAATTTCGGAGGATCTGGTGTTCGACGAAATGCCTCTTCCGGTTCCGATTCAGACCGGGGTTTAAGTGATGGTGAGATTAGGGCGGGGCGCCAAGACTTTTAAAGGGGGGAATTTTACGTTCGGATTTTTAATAAGAAAATGGGGCTTTATTTAGAGTAAACTATGAAAATAGCCAAATTTTTCCCCAAATAACATTAATTAGCCACATAGTAGTAAATTACTAAAAAAATTGCCACAATCAATACGTCAGTGAAGGTAAATTACCAAACAACCCTTGAAAATTTGAAAACCAAAACTGTCGCTCTTGTGGATCTCGGTAAGACACGTCCAATCCGTTATGGGAAGCGCACGTTGCTGATTTTGCAGGAATTAATACGGTTAATGGCCACTATTTTGTCAAAAATCAAAATTTTCATCTTCTTCTTTTCTTTTACATTCTTCTTGTTCTTTAACAAACAAATTTTTTTTTCCTCACTTTCCTTTTCTATGATATTTTCAGAAATTGAAACTTGAAATTTTTCTAGTTTTGAATGTTGATCATGTATGTTCAACGGTTTTATATGTGCATTGTGTTTGTTCACTTTATTGTGTGGCTGTTTTTTAAGGTTTTTCTGCTTTTGCATGTTCAATGGAGTGTGTTTGACTTGTGTGTTTCAACATTTGTGGCTATTTTTGAAGGTTTCATTTTTGAATTTTTTTTTTATCAATGTTGGTGGCTATTTTTGGAAAAGTTTTTTTTTATAAAGCCACTGATTCAGTTCTTGATTTTTTCCTATGTTGTGACTAATAGATGACAAGAACAAGGAGCAAGAGTTCGGAAACATCCCATGAACACACGAGTGAGAATGAGGTACAAAAAAAAATCTTCACTTTGGAACTCGGATAATGTTCTACTTGTACTATTTGTTCGACCTGTATAATCTTCTTTGTTCTACTTGATCTCAGGCACCAAAGGGCAAAGAGATCCCAAATAGTTCACCAAAAATAGCTCTGAAAACGAAAACTAAGACACTAAAGAAAAAATCACAACCAGTACATAAGGTATTGTGAGTAATACCTTATGTCATCTGTTCTACTTATTCTTTATTATTTGGGTTACTTTGTACTGCTAGTATAATTCGTATTATTTTACACATTCTCTAATTTCTGTTCTACTTTTTATATGTTATAATTCAAGCTTATATACATGCGTATGGTACTATCAGTACATAATGTTCTTCCAGTATATTGTCTTGAACTTATGAATAATTCATATATAATATTTGGTATAATTCATGTTGTTGGTACAATAATTTAGTCTACTCCAGTCTCTGATCTTTTTGTTATCTGATGTTTGGTATAATTCGTAATGCTAGTATAATTCGTATTATTTTAAAACTAATCGGTTTTTTGTTCTATTTTTTATCTGTTATAATCCAACCTTGTATACATGCGTATGGTACTTTTGGTATATAACATCATTCCACTATAGTATGTTAAACTTAGGAATAATTTGTATATAATGGTACTTCCAGTGTATATTTCGGGTTGCTGGTCTATTTGTACAAGGTATAATTTGTGTTGTTGATACTATATTTTAAGTATATAATATGAAATCACTGCTTCTGGTATTTCTGGTCTATAGGGTCATTTGATATCTATTTTGTATTATTTGTATTCTGAAATGTAATGTAATATTATAATGGGTAACAATACACAATGTTCTATAGTTAGGGGCCAAATTTTCTATTTCCAAAGCAAGCTTGGTTGCGAGACCAGCGGGTGAATGTCTATTGTAAACCATAGATTTTAAGCACCCTAAAGATGAAGCTAGCCAGTAGACAAAAAAAAGTGTTGAGCAAATCCTTAATAAGGCACTTCCTAAATATGCCAACAAAAAAAATTCTCAACCCAGCTCTTGCATAAACACCTTAAAGCTGTATACTCTGGTATGGCCAGTACATTGAGAATTATGAGTACATTATATTACACAATACTTAAACATAAAGTGTGCATACAAGAAAAATATACTCACCCAGATTCCTTTCTATCACCGCGTGGAAAAACCAGGAAAGATTGTGATATGATGATTCAGGACTCCCACGATATTCATTTAAGACAACCTCCCTAGTAGCGCACGCCTTCGCATAACTTATAGAAATATCATGGTTAGAGCGCATCATTTCTGTAATGTCATGCCCCTTCAATACTTTCCCTCGTACCGGAGGATGAAATTGCTTGACAAATTCAGTAACCAAGGTAGCACTTGCTTGTTGTTGTGTGAAATCGTGATACGCAAGTGCACGTAGTCTAACAAGTAATAAATGATAAGTAAGATATCGTTCCCACGAGGATTAATAGATTAAGTAGGCATTTAACAAATAATTTAAAGAAAATAAAAACAATGATAAATTTGGGTGATTTGATTTATGAAACTAAATAATTAAAATTGTGAAATTATGCAAAACTAAATAAATAAATTCTAAATTAATTAAGGAAAATAAGTACGATGGTCTAAAGTGGCTTAAATTACTCCTAAAAATGCAAGAATATTAAAGTGATTAAATTATGTAGAGACAAACGGTTGGAAAATCAAGAATCCCCCTAAACAGCCTTAAAATTCACAATGTTGCAGCAGTGCTGTGGCTATGCTGCAGCAATCGGCAATAACAAATACACTTTTTATGCAAGTAAACCCAATTGTTCAAGTGACTTCGTCAAGCCTAACATGATTCTAATTCCTAATCCAATTTAAATCCTATGTCTAGGTAAAATTAGATTAAGAAATTATGGTTTTAGTGTTCCGGTTTAGGCTTTAAGGTGTAAACACATATGTTTATGCATTACCAAAAACAATTTCAAGAATCGTTAACCCCTATCAATCAATATTCTTCCATTCAATTTTAACCTTTTCAGAATTAAAACTAAACTAAGCAATTCATTTAAGTTGATAGAGCATAAGCAAAGAGACAAGAAATATCAAACTATTGATTGAGCATAAAAATTGAATTCATTAAAGCTTGTGAAAAACTAATTCCCCTTAGGGTTCATCTTTCAATTCCAACCTAAGAAATTTAGTTCATAATGAAATTCAAATAAACAAAAAGTGTTCTTCAAAAATAAGCCTAAACCTAACATAGCTTCAAATCAATAATGGAAATCTAAAGAATGAAAGAGAAGAAGAATAGTCTAAGCAAGAATGAGAAGGAAATTTAAACGAATCCCCATGAAGAATGCTCCTTTTCCCTCTCCAAAAGTTGCTGCGTTTTTTCTCTGTCTCCTTTCTTTTCACATTCAAGTCTCTAGTCTTCCTCCCAAGTCTCCTCTTTGCCTCTTTTAGATCTAGGTTAATTCTTCCTCTTTTTCTTTGTTTTGGGCTTGGGCTTGGGCTTTTCTTAAATCTCCTCAAAATTCCTCCTAAGTTGGACCCCAAGTAGTGGGCTTATTTAATCTCAAGTGGATCTGCTGAAACGAGCCCGAAAAATAGACTTTTTGGACTAAAATCGTGACTGATGTTGCTGTCCAAAACTGCTCCAGTGTGCTGCAGCCAGGGTGTCAAAAGTCGCTCGACACGTCGACATTTCGATCGACATGTCGAGAAATTGAGCACCACGATATTTTAAACTGGGAGAAAAAAAATTTCTCCCAATTAGTTAAAATATCGCCGAAAAGTGAAATTATCGTCGATATTTTGAAAATATCGTCGATATTTTGAAAATATCGTCGATATTTTGAAAATATCGTCGATATATTACAAAATGTCGCTCGATAAGTCGAAACATATGAAATTTTTTTAACTTTTCGTGGGCCTATTCTTAACTAAGCCCATTCATATTTTGAGTGTTAAAGTTTAGGCTGGAGACTTTGTTTTATAGGACTCTGTGAAACTCTTTTTTTCAGATATTTTCGATGTAGGACAAGGAATACAAGCACAAATTTTTTTAGCTCCCACTTGTCTCTTTTTTTTACACCCTCCCACTACTTTCTAAATTTTATTTTTTCCATCATTTTTTAAAATTAATTAACATAGATAGTAATATAATATTGTTTTTAAGTTAAATAATAAAAAAAATATAAATATAAATCATACTATTTATACCTTATTAATTTATTTAAATATTGATATTAGTATTTTTGTCACGAATATAAATTTTATGGCTATATTTTTTTATCACAGAATTAAACTATTTAAGTGTTTTTTAAATTTATTATTTCAATTATCGATGTTTAATATCATTTATGTATAACTTTATTAGATGAGAGATTATGACTTATTTGAACTACTATGAAAGTTTCATTAATACTAAGAATTTATTAAAGTTTCCACCGTTTTCTTAAATTTTCCATGAATATCCTTCGACATCGATATTTCCGTAAAAATGAACCTCGACATCTAACACCTTGGCTGCAGCATGCAAAAATCTGCACTTTTTCCCTTTGTTTCTGCATCAAATTTGTAACTTTTTAAGAATTTTTTTCATTCCAAATGACAAGATTAAAATACCAAAAGCCAAAAACACTTCCAACATATTATTTAAAGTGCTAAAAACCCGAGTTTTCTCAAAGTAAGCTTAATTAAAGAATTATGCAAAATGAGTTCAAAGTATGCAAAATATAAGCAAAGTTCAATCAAATAATTATCACATAGGCATTAAAATAGGACCAAAAGTTGTAGTGAAGCAACATTAGCATAAAGCTAGTGAGAAAAAAACGAAAGTAAATGACGTTATGAACTCAAATCCCAAATAGAGAATGTGTCTAATGTTCTAAGTGTTAGGAATGGTGTCCTAGAACTTGTAATTATTTAATAATAATAATTTATTTAGAATAAATTAAATAAATAAACATAAGTTCTTTATATTATCTAGATTGATTCAATTGACGATATTAAGAATATATGGAAATATATTAATATCAAACATTCAAATAGTAAACCCTAAGTTACTCTTATGAAATCACGACTTAGTATGTGAGTCATACGAGAGGATTAAAGTCGAGATGAGTAACTTAAAAGTGTCTACAGGAAATGGATAACGTTTGGAAACCTTATCCTGGTAACACTGTTGATAGCTTCACATTTTGTTTATAGACAAATGATCTAATCCTGATCATTCATGTGGGAGACATGAAATGGAAGTATCATATGCAATGTTGATTGTATAAGACAGGACCATGATATTCGATCAAATTTCTCATTAGTACCGTTTACGAGAAATGATCGAATATCAAACTAAGTTTATCAACCGTGATAGATCTCAATCCTGAGTGAAATGCGGACTCCTATTTATGGAGTTATGTTCTTTGATTCACATGGTTGAGAGCGATCTGTAAGAACGCTCAATATACTCCTGTTTTGGGAACATGGCTAGATAAGTAGCTGGGAACTCATCTTCACGAAATGGAATTCATAACTTTCCTATAAATTAACGGTATCAGTGCGATACCTAAACATTTTAGGAACTTTAGGAAACTCCCTTGATGTACTGATTCAAGACATGAACAAGTGGCGCCACGACTTCTATTGATCACAGAAGTATATTATCTCTAGTTCGACTAAAGATAAAGTTCATTAGAGAATCAGCGGGAACACAAGGATAAAGCGGTAATTACAGGGGCAAAACGGTAAATTTATCCGCCTGTAATTATGAGGGTTCCACGTGAAGGATATATCACAGATATAAATAAAAGATAAACTAAATGGACATAACTCATCTATAGTGAGGGGAGTTCAGCTATGAATCTATAGTGGAATTATTCATAATTAAATAATAAGTAATTAACTGATTAAGAGTTAATCACTTAATTGACTAATTATTAAGCCCATGATCTATAGGTCCATTGGGTCTCTATGCTAGCCCAAATATCGTTGTAGCAAAACTAAGTTATTAATTTAACTTAGGAAGAATAAATAATTTAAGTAATTGAATTTACTTAAAATTAGGCAATATTAATTATTTAAATAATGAGATTATTTAAATGATAATTAATATAAATATTATTAACATTGAAACAATATTATGTTGACTTTCCAAGCCAATTAATCTTATTTCTTATTTTGATGATAACAAACGTGTTTTTGTTACTAATCAATTTTCTGTGTTTTGATAATCCACTGTGTAGAGAAAATTACAACGAGTCCAACGCAATTGGAATCGACTCAATCGGACTTCAAACGAGCGAGATATTGATTTTAGAAGATTGAAATTAAAATAATTATTTCATTCGGATCGTATGCGGCAAGCTCATTATATTTATTATGCACTCAAATTCTCAGCCGTCAGATCAGATGGAATTCAAATTCAGTGGCCCAGATTATTTGATATTTTGATTTAAAGAAAAGAAATCAAATCAGATTTATTTCCAGCCGTTAGATCAGAAGGTAGTTGAGATTGAAGGCTCAGATTTATTCAAAATTTCGGTTTAAAAGAAAAAGGAAAAAGGAAAATAAATGAAGAATTGTTATCAGCCGTTAGATCGCGTTAGTGCTCATCCGACGCTCCAGGATTTTCCATTATTTTTATATAATTGGAAATAAAAAAAACAAAAAAAAAAACAGCAGCGAATCGCAGCCGTTGATCAAACGCATCCAACGCACGAAACGAGGCCACGTCGCCCAAGCGCTGATGCGCTTCTGCCTCGCTGACGTCACCTGTACGCGTGGGCCTCAACTGTCCCCCACTGAAGCTGCCTCCGCCTCTCTTCTTGCGACACGTGGCACGCTGGTTTCCAAGGCCAGCTGTTTTGCTTTTCTGATGCACGCGAAATGTCCTATTTGCCCCTCAGTTTTTGGTTAATGCCTCCTATGTCCTGACCATTATTATTTGCATTGGCTGACCGAATTTTCAATACCTCTCACAACGGATAGCTGCCCGAATTGCCCCTTCTGACCGAAGATTTTATTAATAATAATATTATTATTAATTTCAATTTCAGAAATGCTCAATCAATGACGATTTGACACGTGGCCCTCTCATTTGACTTATTTTGAAGCATTTATTACACAATTTGGTTGATTACTATTTTGCCCTTCCTGATTTGAATTTATAAGAAGAATTAAAAGGGTATCTATGTCATTTCACGATCTTCTTCATCAGCTCATTTCTGAAAAAATGCAGCACCGAAAATGGCAATTATCTACCTTCAATTTGTCAACAATGGAGCCATTCTTTCCTCCATTCACACAATTAAAGTCTAAATTATTTATGAAGGTGGATGAAATAGTAACTTTTTTTTTACCTATAAATAGAGCTCGAAAATGACAGATTCTACACACCAAAAATCAGAAGCTAATTTTCATTGCTAAGATCAAAAGTTCTCCATTTTTAATCTCTTTTTTAGCCTTCTTGTGAGCGAAAATTTATATTTCTAGCCATTCTTAAGGGCTAATTTATTAAGAGTTTTATCTCTTATTGTGAGCAAATTATTGTAATATTCATCCTTTGTGAGGATTTACTATTTGTAAAAGGTTTAATTCTTAAACCTTAGTAAAAAGAGAAATAGATAACGGTTGTCCTTGCTCCGTGGAAAGGGTCATTGTTCGGGTTTGATCTTGATCCCGCTAAAAGGATTGGGTTGCACTTGCTCCCGCAAAAAGTGAATACAAATTCCCGAGAGGCGCTCGGGGAGTGGACTAGGCCGCATTTTTGGCCGAACCACTATAAATATTGGTGTCACTTTCTCTAATCCTTACTCTTTAATTATTGCTTTACATATTTATTCTCCTAATTTATCAAAGCATAATTGAATGGTTTGAAATTAATTGTGATACAATATTTTCTATTATCATATCATATTTGCTCACTTTGCTAAAAAGAATTTTAAGTGTAAATTTCTTTTATATTAATTGAACTTATAAAGTCCAATTATTTTGTTAATATAAATCCTTAAATTGATTGAAAAAGTTTTATAATTTTTTAAAACCCTATTCACCCCCCCTCTAGGGTTGCCTTAGATCCTAACATATTAATTGTTTAAATAAAGAGCTTATTTAAATGAAAATTAATATAACATTATCAATTATAATATTATATGGCAAAATTATTTGTTTAAATAAATAACTTATTTAAACGGGAATTAATGTTAGTATTATTAATTATTTAAATAATGAGTTTATTTAAATGAAAATTAATAATAATTATTATTAATTAAATAATGAGTTTATTTAATTTAATAATAAATATTAGAGAGAATTAAATACAATTGGTTTAAGAAACAAATTGGTTTGACCCAAAATAATTAATTAATTGAATAAGATTCAATGGTAATTAATATATTAATTTTTGGCTAAATGTATTTAATTAGAGGTTATTATTTGAATTTTTTCTAATTATATATATATATATATATATATATATATATATATATATATATATATATATATATATAATTATTATATAAAGAAAAGTTAATATAAAAAATATATATAAATCTTTGTTGGATTTGGCGTCTGTGCACATTGCGTAGTGGCGCATGACTTTGAAAGACTTGTATAAATATATATTTTATTTATTTATTTTCTATTATCTAATAATTAAAAGATAAGCATATCTAATTAGATTAGATATTATATTTTCCTATAAATATGACCATTGGGATTCATATTTTATACACTTCTCACTTTAATTAGAAAAGTGAAAATTCTCTCTCAAGTTTTTGCCCAATTTCCGATTTTCCTTAGGGAAAAATTTAGAAGAAATTTCTTCTTCTTTTGTTCTTCCGGTTCGATTCCCACAAGTCGGTTTTGCTTTCGATCAGGATATAACATAGAAGATCCGGTGTTGCTGAGGATTTGTTGCTGTAAAGAAACCTCCAACCGATTCTCCATTAATTACTCAATGTAAGTAAAAGGGTTTTAATTTTCAAAATTAAGCATGAATCTACATGTTTTATTACAAATTACATGATGTTAATAGATCCGTTGTTAAACGTTAATAAGTTTACTAAATAAATTTCCGCTCATTTAGTAAATCATCCCTTCACTAAGTACTCCATATACCCATTTCACAATTCTAAACATACATGACATTTCCATTCAAAATAGATAAAGTATACAGAAAATAAATATTCATTTGAACTACAAGAATACTAAGTAACAAACACACGGTTTCAATCGAGTAGCAAATCACATGCTTTCAATCGGTAGCAAATCACATGCTTTCATTCGGAAGCAAATCACATGCTTTCAATCAGTAGCAAATCACATGCTTTCATTCGGTAGCAAATCTCACGCTTTTAATCGGTAGCAAATCACATGCTTTCATTCGGTAACAAATCACATGCTTTCATTACCAAATAAGGACAAGGGAAACTATAACCAAACTTTGCTTCTAACCTCCCTTATACTAATCACTTCACCCAAGTTCCCTCAAATTCCTCTTTTCACCACACGTCGAACAGTAGACTCTTACTAAGCTAGCTAAAACCTTACTTGAGTAAGTGATGAGTCTATGAAAGTAGAGTTATAATGCCCTTATCTTGTAAATATTTCAAGAGAATAGATGAGTAGTAAATAGATTTTTGGCAACTTTAGCTTAGTTTTAGGACTTTTATAATTTATCTTTTATTTCATAGCTTTTTAGTTTTCTTTGCCTTTTTGATGATAAATTGAGCTTAAATGTGTTAATATATGCCTTGATAGGTTTAATATGTATTTTGGAGCTGATTGAAGATGTTTTGAAGCAAGAAATTGATAATAAACCAAATGGAACAAAGCTGTTTTTGGTACAGGTCTGAAGCAGCTCTGCACGCCAGTGCATGAAGAAATCTTGCCCCGGATCTGAAGTAGTGAACAGTGCATCTGCCAGCTCATTTAATGAACCCATTTTTTTCTTTTCTGCCCGAGTTCCAGCCTCTGTTTTCAGCCCTAAAAACAGAGCATCTCTTGGTATAAAAGCTTTCATTGATGTCTTAGAGAAAGGGGGATGCTTATGGATTGTTAAGAAGGTTTGAGAGATATTTTAGGGTTTCTTAAGGGTGGCCTTAGAGGCGCCATGCAACATCCTTTGGAGAAGAAGACTCATGAGAAATCTGGGTTTTTGAGATTTAATATTCTGGAAAAGAAAGAGATCTAAGCTGATTGTGAAGGGGAAAAGCTCCTTCAACCTTGGGGAAGTTTCAACCCATCTTTAGCTTCTCTTTTCTTACTTGTATTAGCATAGTTTTAGCCAATTAGTTTAGATTTTATCTTATTGTATGGATTTTATTTTAGGATTTGTATTTACTGATTTATTATTTATTTTTATGCATATGAGTAGCTAGGTTGATATTGGGTTCATGTAAGGTGATGGGGAACAAATGACAAAAAAATTTGATTTTGTTGAATCTTGATGAATGAATGTTTGTGTAGTTATTTTCTTTGCATTGATAGATGAATTAAGAAATGCTCTAAAAGAAAGCTAACTAATTTATGAGAACTATGTCACTAGATATAGGGTAAAGTTCTTATAAGTTTGGATGTGATGTTGTATTTGGAACTTTTAATTACTAAATCTTAGAAATAAGGTTAGGTAGTTGATAGTTAAAGTTTGTGAGTTTTGAAAGAAACCATATCGCATTCCATTTACACACATATCCTCATATCCATTTATTCTATCAAATCTTAGGAGTCAATAAGCAAAGTTTGCAACTTTGAGAAGAAAAGTTCCCTTAGCCCCATGCATGAACCCTCTCATCTAAAAGTAGACCAAAACTTACTAAACTAAGCACTCTAAACTTGTCTTAAAAACAACTATCCTCGTGGGACACGACACTCACTTACCACTCTATTACTTGTTGACCATGTGCACTTGCATGTCACCCTTCACCACTTAGTTTAACAACCGTTTCTCATCCCAACAAGTTTTTGGCACCGTTGCCAGGGATAGTTCATTTTAAGCGTGTTTAGTCAGCTTAGTTCAGTATTTCTTAGTTAGTTTACAGTTTATATTATTTTGTGCTAGTTTATTTTCAGTTTGTAGCATAGATTACTTAGTGTTACTTAATTGCTTTTTTTAATAGTTCATTATGTCGTTTTATCCTTTTAATTATTGTCACTATGGTTATAATGAGTCTAATGATCAATATGTTGATGCTCTTGCAGAAACCACATATAATGAAGCATTCAACACAGTAGATAACTTGAGTTACAATAACTATCAATGGTGGCCAAATCAAGAGAATTGAAGAGGATGGGAACCCGCTGGTCATGTCGTGGGATCTAATGTCTTCTTCCACCAAGAAGTACCACTGATTATTCAAAACATAAATATGAGTTTGGGAGGGGGTATTCAACATAACAATGAAAATTTCAACATGAGTTACACTCCATTTTCAAACTCATTCAACCAAGAGTGTATGATTGTTCCTGGAACAATGAAAGAGATAATCAAGGAATGAGCTTCGCAAGCTTGAGCCAAGAAAGTACACAAGTTAATTTTGAAGGAGAAGAACCTTCAATAAGGAAAAATTGGCCAATGGCAGATCAAGAGGAGTATGAACAAGCTCATATGAATCAACCTTTCCAACAAGAAAATGTAGATGAGTCTCTTAGTACTCTAAAGAGCTTCATGAGAGAGTATGTTGTAAGAAATGATGAACATATGAAAAGATTGGAGAATCAAGTTAGTCTACTTACTAAAGCCATAAACACAAGGTTAGAAGAGTTCATTCCAAAAAAATGTGAAAATGCTCCGGAAGGTGAGGAAGAAAAGACTTGTGCTCTCTTTGTCCCAAAAACTGAACAAGTATTGGGGCTTGATGAATTAGATGTTGAGAGTACAAGTGAATTAGTTGTTGACCCAAAGTTGGATGAAGAGATGAGAAAAATAAAAGAGGAAGAGGAAAGTGCACAATCCAAACCTTTAGAGGAGAAAAGTTCTTCCATTATTATTGCTATGGAACCAAAACTTGAAGGTTTTCTGGTTCAAGTAGTTGATTTCATATTTCCAGAAGATTTTTCACCTTTTAATTTTGAGGAAGATGAGAAAGAGAAAGTTCACAAGAGTTTCAATGGGTATATATTGAAGAAGCCTAAAATAAAATATTTGAAGAATGGGCTTTCAAGGAAAATGTCTCTTCCTTTCAAATCAAAGAAGAAAAAGAGAAAAAGAGTGAAGAGGGGCAACGCTAGAGGAGTTTCTCAAGTTGGTGTTCAAAGCATCATGTATTTCCAGGTGCATTGAGAAGGTTGAGGTATAACAACATCAGGGAAGAAGCTAAAAAAAAAGAAGCTAAATTCCTGAATGTTTAAGTTAGGAGTAGTTTATTAACTTTAATTTATCTTAGCTTTGATTTTTATTTCATTATTTTCTTTTTTACCTTGAAATTTTTAATCCTTTCTTTTAGTTTTGTAGTTTTAGATAGTTTGGAGGTTTTTCAGGAGAAAATGAAAAGAAGCAAGGACTTGGAGTGCTTGTAGCCATGGAAGAAGTATTCTAGAACTTCTTGCTCAAGCAGGAAAGAAAAGTTGTTGTAGCGAAAATTCTGTGCTGCATCATGCAACATTTTCAGGGGGTCTTCTTATCCTTTCTTTGTGAAATTTTTCACTTGTTGGCTGATTCTTAAGCACACCTATTGTTTCTGATATCGTTTTTTTGCAATAGTCATGTTATTAAATTAGCCACCTTGTTGATGATTTGAAACTCCCTACATACTATTTTTGCTGCTATGCTCATAATTGAATATCTGATTATTATGATTCTCTGTCCTTTTTTTCTATTGATGAAACAACCTCCAAATTTTTATTGTAGCATTAATTTAATATATTATAATTTTTTCCATGATTTTGATAGAAAATGTTATTTAAGGATTTGAAATTTTTTATAGAAAATGTTATTTAGATGAATATATTATAATTTTTGCCATGATTTTTATAGAAAATGTTATTTAGGGATTTGAAATTTTTGATAGAAAATGTTATTTAGATGAATTTATTATAATTTTTACCTTGATTTTGATAGAAAATCTTATTTAGGGATTTGAAATTTTGATAGAAAAGTGTGATAGAAAATATTATTTAGTAAATTTGTATATTTATTGAATTTGTCTATTATTGTGTGTTTAGGTTTTGGATTGATTTAATGGATGATAGATTGGTGTCATTATTGTGTTTTGTGAATGGAAGTACAATTAAAGGAAATAATGGGATTGAATATGATAAACCGACAAGTCGAGTGTTGAACGTTCGTAGTAGTATTGGGTTTGATTCATTCATTGAGGGTGTATGCAAAAACTTGACTTAGGTAGAAGTTCACCTAGGGTTGGAATTTATTTATAAATATGGGTCAAGAACACCTTCTGGTAATGAATGGTTCGTGCCTCTATTTATTCGTAGTGAAGATGATCTCACTTTTATAATGAACCGTTCACCTTCTCCATAACACCTAGTAGAATTGTTCATCACAATACCAAGTGTTGAGAGTCACATGTCAGGTAATTCTAGAACTTTAGTGAGTGAGAGTGAGAGTGAGCAGGTAGAAGATAATGATGATGATGATGTTGGAAAAGAAGATATAGATAATAGTGTAACGACGGTATATGAACCATTTGGACGTTTCCATTCAATACCAGCATCAAATGACGAAAATGTTGAAATAGACATATTTACTGATGAAGAAGATATTGATGAAGGCGATGGGCGTTTACATGAGGTTCCTTCACCTTCCATGTCTGAATTAGACATGAATTACATAAATTCAATGACTACCTTGGGTCTAGAAAATGGAGAATGAGGAAGATCTGCCGAGTTGAAAAAGGAAAGACTTATGTCTCGAAACAGGATGTTAAAAATATTGTAAATAGGCATGTCATACTTGGCCATCATCATTTTGATGTAGTGCAATCGAACAAAAAGTAATGGGTCGTTCAATGTAAGCAAAATGGAAATGGGTGTGAACAGAGATTTCATGCATTACCTCGAAAATCCCATGGAAAGTGGGAAATAACACAATATTATGGTGTCCATACTTGTATTTTTTAGAATTATTCACAAGATCATGAGCAAATTGATTCGAAATTCATTGCCAATGAAGTGAAACAACTTGTCAAGAACGACCCAACTGTTAAAATTGTTTCTTTACAAGAAATTTTGAATAAACTTTTCAAGTATAATGTGCATTATTGGAAGGAGTGGGATGGGAAGAGAAAGGTAGAAGAAAGGTTGTATGGGAATTTTGAGGATTCTTATAAATTGTTACCAAAGTGGATGAATATTCTGAAAATGACAAACGCTGGTAACGTGGTTTAGTGGAGGCTTGGAAGAATGGAAGAAAGAGGAAATAAGATGTTTGAAATGGTATTCTGGGCATTTGGTGCAGTGATAGAGAGTTTCAAACATTGTAGACCGATTATACAAATTGATGAGACATTTTTAACAGGGAAATATAAGGGGAAATTGTTGGTAGCTACAATTATTGATTCAAATGGACACATCTTTCCACTTGCTATTGTTGAGGAGGAGAGTGCCGATTCATGGGGTTGGTTTTTATGGCATTTACGCATAAGGTTACTGACAGGGAGGGTATGCATTTGATATCTGATAGGCACAAGGGAATTATAGTTGTTGTGAATGATGCAGATAATGGTTGGGCGGAGCCAATAACACATCACATATTTTTTTTACGTCATATCGCGAGCAATTTCAATCACAAGTATATAAATAGGCAATTGAAAAGTATGGTCTATGAAGCTGGAGCACAACATCAAGTCTGTAAGTTTGAGGCGTGTATGAACGAGATCAAAGATATAAATCCCAATTGTTTGCGCTTTTTCGATTCTCTTCAGCTTAGACAGTAGACATTATCCCACGACGGTGGTCATCGATATGGTTGGTGTACAACCAATGTGACTGAATGTATAAATGGTGTATTAAGGGGTGGGAGAAGATTACCGATAACTGGTTTGGTGCAATTAACCTTTTATCGGACTGTGAAATATTTTGAAGAAAGGTGAAAAGAGATACGTGCTGCATTTATGAGTGGTGAGAAGTACACGAGGTATTAAAGTTGAGTTGTATTAAAGTTTTCGTGTTGCAGTTATTTTAATTTTTAAACATTTTAGTGTTATTAATGTGTGTCAGGTTGGTACTTGATAAAGTTACTGAGTGGCATGATCGAGCAAATAGGCATCATGTGACCAGTTTCAATAAAGCAGAGGATGTGTTCGAGGTAGTCACAACTGTTCGAAAGACGACTGGTCCAGGTGGAAATACACATGTAGTGAAACTATCTGAGTGTACATGTATATGTAACAAATGGAAAGGGTTTGGGATTCCTTGCTCGCATGTTATAGCTGCTTGTAAGCATTGTCGTATCGACTATATGCAATTTGTTGAGAAGTGCTACCTATTGGAATCATATCAAGAAAATTATGCACCAAACTTTGAGCCTATACCACATTAAGATTATTGGTCGGAACCAGACTTTCCTATTTTACATCCTGATCCTAGTTTAGCAAGTCCACCGGGAAGACCTCGTACATCTTGAATTAGAAATGAGATGGATGAGAGGGCAGCAGTAGTTAAAGAAAGATGTGGTATCTACCATAGAGATGGACATAATCGTCGAACGTGTCATGATGCAATTACAGCTACCAGACCTTAGATTATCATTACTAGTAATTTGTATAATACTTTATGCAGTACGATGTAATAACTTGGTAATTTTGAATATGTTTGTAAGACTATCTTCAATCTTTTGAATGTTTATTTCATGATAGTTTGTAATATTGTTATGATGTTTTATAATATTGATATGATGTTTTGTAATATTGTTATGATGATTTATAATATTGTTATGATATTTTGTAATATTATTATGATGATCTTTCATAGTATTTGGATACTTTGTAATATTATTATGATATTTGTAATAATGTTTACAAATTTTATAGGGCATGAAGCCTATTGAGCCAAGGTCGATAGATCCTACTGTGTTATATTTCTAGCCTAACCATCGGTCTCAGACGGTTTGGGATGACGAGTATTCAGGTACTCTTCATTGTAGACGGCGCCAGCCAATCTTACAGAAATTATCGAGGGTTATTGATGTAAGTATCGAGTTATGGCTTTGTGCTGCAGGATTCTATGGCGTCTCTCGTCTCAAATTTATTCAAATAGATTGGCATTTGATCACTTCATTTGTTGAGCGATGGCGGCAAGAAACACATACTTTTCACATGCCACATGGGGAGTGTAGTATCACACTTCAGGATGTAGCTATACAGTCAAGATTGCCTGTGGATGGATATGCAGTGGTGGGATCTACTAAACATAGTTGGATCGGGTTGTGTACTAGATTATTAGGATTGACACCCACTAGTACTGATTTGAAGGGAGGTCGACTTAACCTCAACGCGTTAAGTGATGCTTTTAACGCCTTCACTCCACTTCCAGACGATGCATCCGAGGAGGCTTTAGTTCAGTATGCTAGGGCATACATACTTACTCTTATTGGAGGTGTAGTTATGCCAGACAAGTCTGGGAATACAGTGCACTTGAGGAGGTGCTTGCCTCACATGGTTATACCTAGAGTTGTGTAAAACATCTGTGATTGATGGTGCTAATATTGATGGGTCTCTTATTTTATTACAATTATGGGCATGAGATCGATTTTCAACCATTGCACCTCGTCGAATGAAGGAGATTGATCTTACTGGGGGACCATTAGGTGTTCTGTAAGTTTCTACTAAACTAACCTTGTTCATTTGCAACAATAAAATAAATATCATATAATGACATTATCTTATCTTTATTTATAGATGGAAGGGGCGAAGACCACCATAGAGACAGTTACACACATCTTAGTGCAGTATCGCTACATGATCGATCGACTTACTTGTGACGAGTAATCGTATTGTATATTTGGATTAATACACACTTGATTTATATTTGTTAATATAATATTTACTTTTATAGGTCATATGGGAGCCATATTAGTCTATCATGGATTATCTACCATATTATTGCTTATCGGATCAAGCGATTTGGACAGCTAGATGTCGCTCATATATGTTTTTGTTACTGAGTGGCATTACCCAGATCGTGTGACACGTCAATTTGGGATCTGTCAGACTATTCCAGAAATATGCAATACTGATAGACGATTGCATGTCATTGACCTTCGTGGATGACAAGAAGAAAACTGTCTCCTAACACTACAGCCAGAACTTGCATTGTGGGCAACTTGTATGGATTCTCTCATACAAGGTGAGCTCATAAGTGATGGTTGTGATTTTAATGATTCGTACATTACTTGGTACAATCGCATCACAAGACGTTTCATCACTCAAGTCAGAGCATCATTTGACTATGTGGTACATACTATTATTCTTTTATTCATAATTTTAAATAAAATGTTTTATCCCAATTTTGTTTTACAGGCCAACTCATATCCTCGTCTAGTTATAGAGGATGATATGGAACAAAGAAGAGTTATATGCGATACTTCACTTGCCTGCATGGATACTATAGGCGGTATGTATCGTGTTTGACATGAACAAGTTTCCATTCAGACATATAACCGAGGCCGACGTACACTCGCACAATCAGGTTCTTCTATTCATGACGATCCTTACGATGATGGGCATGATTCTCCCCCTCCTTCAGATACACACTATACGCCGATGATGTATACGCTCCCCACTCCAGGGTCGTCTAATCAGTTTCATCCTAGTTCATCTACACATTTTGCCTGAGAATCATCATCTCATGTTCATTTTGAACCTCTTTTCCATGAGTCTGATGATGTTCATACAGATATTGGGGAACCTTCTGCTAGTGTAGTAATCGTGGACAAATCGTGCGGCGAGAGCAACCTCTTCGTAACCGGCGTCGACCTCGTTGTGAAACTGGTGGTCATCATTAGTCTTTTTATTTTTATTCTACCTAAGTTAACTTTTGTAACTTTATTATTTTGTGACATTATGATTTTGTAACATTTCAGATCTAATTAATTGATTTTTCTTAAATTATTTATTTGTTTTCTTAAAAATTAGAAATTGTCTTGTGTGGCTATTAAACATCATTGTAATTACATATTAAAGATTCAAAATCATCAAATTAAAGTTTATGGATTTTAATCAATGTATCATAATTAAACATGTTTTAAAAAAATCTAAGGCAAAAATTATTCCTTTTATTTTATAAAGAGGAAAAAAAAAACTAACAGTAGAATGCGTATGGTTTGACTACGCATTCTTGGGCTTGGATGTGTAGTCATTGACTACGCATCCTACGTGTAACAATATGTGTCAAATACATAGTACTTGACTACCTATTTGAGGTCTGATTAGTCAAACCAGATTTTTTCCTAAATAAAATCTAGGTTATTCCATTTTGCCAATTTTTTTAATTTTTCAGATTACTTTACTACAAACATGCTGCATACACTCTATAGTTATTCGATCGAACCACACTATATTGAAAATGATTCTTGATGGCTAAAACCTTGATCGTCATTTTCAACAAACCCTTGGTAGCATATATGTCCTTAACAAAGACATCAAAATTGGACCGGTAATCGCAAAGGTCAAGACGGTCAATAAAACGATAACCTTTCGGTATATATACACCGCCCACGTCCGTTTCACTATCTTCTATCAAATTGTCTTCCACACCATCATGACCACCAAAGGCCTCGTTTGCTCCTCCATCTAAGATGTTGTGTACATCATCCTCATTATAATCCTCAAGCTTCTCAAGAATAGGTGCAAGGTTTGGTATACGCCATCCAACGCGTACTTGTTGTTCATCAAACAGAACATTCATGTCTAGATCTACGCTGTCTATTCTAATTCTATATGTACTTCAGGTATAAAAGGTATAATGGTTGAATCGACGTTAATCTGTGGTCCATTTGATTCGTTCTGTACACAATATGAACTTGATATAACTAGTATATCGGTAAAGTTGTTGGTATAATACGTATCAGGGACGTATACCAAATCCTCCATCTTCATGCCACAAAAGTCATCCCTTGACTATCCTGTTTGTACCTCGTTTAGCACGACATTAGCTTCTATATCATGATCATGATGCATATTGTCTTCTCCCACACTACCAGAACTACCTCTTTAATGTACTACTTGTACATATTCTTGACCATTCGCACCTTCAATATGAGATCTATTGGATAACCCATCAATGCCATATGGAGCATACTCAATGGCAAGTGAAGTATTTAATGAACCAACTTTGAGACACTCAACCAAATACGAAAAGTCTTCATCCACGTCAAACGATACATATTTTGCTACGTTGCAATCAGATATGAGCTTAATAAATATCTGATATAGATTAACTTTTTCAAATACCTTAATGTGCTCTTGTATATAATCCCTATGCTCCTTGATACCACATATTCCATGAATATCAACAACTTTCCAAGAAAACCCAACAAAATTTCTATCTTCATCCCACTGACCATCGTATTTCACAAGAACCTCAACATTATCCATTCTTAAAAACGAAGGAAAAGGAAAATAGGAACTACCATTAACAATCTACCATTTTCGTCTAGAGGAAATCAGAGGAGAAGAAAAAAGGATTATGAAAAATTTAAAAATGGATTCTTGCTCTAAGTTGTGGCTGTTTGGGAGAGACCATACCTGATATGAATAGTAAAAATAAAAAAGATGAGGTAACACAAATTTTGGAAAAGGTGATAAGATCTCAAAAGCTTACGTGAGAAGTTGGATTTCCCTTGAAATCCGGTTTGAACATAGGTAACCGCCAGTTAAAGAATCCCTTAGCTGCTGGACAACCATTCCCATCGCGTCAGGAAGGTACAAGGAGAGTAGAGGGAGAAACTAGCAAATGATTGCTAAAAGGGTATTCATGGTATAATGCAAATTAACTTTTCAGAATGTGGCTAAAAAACTGTTTATTAAAGCATGTGGCTATTTTTTGTTTAGGGTGTATCAAATGTGGCTAGTTTCTTAATTTTCCCCTTTATTTAAATATGGTTTAAATACAATTTTAAACCCTATGATTTAAAAGGTTTTAAATTGGTCCCTATGATTAAAAATTTTTAAATTAGTGCTCATATTTTGATAAAAACTTATAAATGGTTCCTATCTTTAATGAGTTTGACATAAATACTATGTGGCCCATTAAATGGTGACATGGCGTACACGTGACAGAGATAGTGAATGATAACGTGTACACTTAAACACAAATACAAATATAAAACCAAAAAAAGTGAGTCAAGTCGAGTAGAGACGGGTCAAATTTGGCCGTATATGGTGGTTCTCTCAATTTTTTTTTACCCTTTTACCCTTTATTATTTATATTGTTGATTTATTTATTAATGAATTAGATTTTACAAATGTTAACTGCCACCAAATCAGAATTCAAATTATCCCATATCTTACGTTTTCTATTTCCTTTTTTTATTTTTATTTATCAATTTCAAATTTTAAGAATATTGGTGATTTTTTCCCTCTCGTTTTCATTTTTCTTTTGTGTTTTCGAACATTTTGTGCCTCTCTTTTTTTTTTTTGTTTATTTTATCTCTTGTTCATCAATTTTCTTTTTTCTTTTTAACATTTTGGAGGTGGTTCATTCGATTTAATTCATATTTTTACGTACTGGAAGATTTGATGAAAATTTTAGTTACATTCATTATGAATCTTCCTCCTTTCGTTGTGTCAAAAATATTAATCTCATAAGTTTACTGTAACGTCCCGGTCTTTCAGGTAATTAATAATTTATTTATTTATTTTAAATGATAATACATTAATTTTAAAATTTAAGTAATAGCCATTTTTAATTATCTAATTTTTTTAAAAAAAGAAATTAGTGAGTGGTGGATTTAAATCAATTTTGTGAAAGTGGTGTTTTAAATTAGTATATTAAAAGGGAAGAGATTTTGAGAGAGCTTTAGTAGAATGGTGGGCCATGCTTTGTTAGAGAACTATTGGGCCTTCTTCATGCTTATATTACAATACCCTTTACCCATTGGTGATTAGGGTTTTAAATTGGTTTAAAAAAGAAAAGAAAAGAAAAGAGACACCATCTTCTCCCCCATCTCTTGTCTGTCGTGGGTCTTGCTTCCCAACAATGGGAAATTGAAATTTTATTCCATTTCGTATTCTTCTTTCTTGATCAAGTTCATGGAAGATCGAGTTGTTGATTCTCTTAAGAGGGGTGATAGGAATTAGAAGGGAGGATAACTTTTTGAAACTCCAAAAGGTATGGACACCATTATTGTTGTTTTTTTAAGCTCTTCTCTTCCATCAATGGAGTTTGAAAACCATACTTTCCTTGTGTTGTTAAGCTTATGAAAAATCAATTTGAATTAGTCATCTTCCTCCTCCTTAGCCACTGTTTTCCGGCGAGCCACCGGCGACCACCACACCACCACTAAATTCCCATTTCTCATCCATGAACTACGCCATCTAGACCTCGAGCCAATCACCCCTTCTTTTAATAATGCTTGTTCGAAACCCCCTCCCTCTCCTTATGCTCTCGGTGGCTGCTCCAAAATGACCATGTTTCTTTTTTTTTCCTTCATGTGTTCAACTCTTTGGGCTGCTAGTTGTAGCAAAATAAAGCCCATTTGAGCTATTTACATCCCACGGCCAAGACCAAATAAATTGGCCTTGGTACCTTTTTATTTTTATATATATATTTACTATTTAATTTACTTTAATGTATCCTATAGTTTAATTAATCCCTTTTTTAGTTATTTAGTGGCGAGTTTAAAAACATTTAGTTTTGACTTGAATTTGTAGGTGGTGGATAAAATTGAGCTCTTTGGCTAGAATTGAAATTTGGTGGATTTTGGTGAATTGTGTTATTGCAAATTAAAGGTGAGTAATAGATTAGAGTTAAAATGATTCTTTGGGAAACCCAAAGGATCATTTGAATGGTATAATTATTGATTATGCTTGAATATACATTTACTTTGTAAAGTGCCATTTTGAAAGCATGCTTATGATTGTAAATTGATTTTGATATATAAATTGATTTGAGATGTGATCGATCCATTTAATATACCTTCTTAATGCAATGCATCATGAATGTATATAGCTTAGGGTTCCCATAGTGGGGAGAGCATATAGTTGATATTAGGGAATTATGTGAATTGAATGACTTAATTTATCATCAATGTCCTTGTTTGAATTGAGTGAATTGTTTGTTGAGGTGTGATTGCAAAAGTATCATGTGAGGTTGATGAAATCGATGGGTCATTCCCGGAGATACTTGTGTGTGATCCAAGGAGAGCGTGCCTTGTGATATTATATGGGAGAGCGTGCCCATGGACAATTACGGGGAGAGCGTATCCCGGATTGATCCTTTAAGAGAAGGTTGAGCATCACACCTTGATACGTGTTAGTTGTTTGATAGGATGTTATATTGTGAGTTAGGTGATTATGAGAAATGATATGAGATATGTGATTATGATAAAGGATATGAAATGTGAAGATGGGAAATGACATAATATGTGAGATGTGAATGTTGTGAATTTATAGACTTGGGATGTAAAGTATGTGAATAACCTCTTATTGTTGCTCTACTAAGATGATTGAAAGTTTAAAAGTTGTTATTTGAAAATGGGAAGGGTTGGGAATTCAAATGGTGTTTTGGGAAGTATTTAAATAATCATTTTGATTATAGTTTATTACTCACTAGCCATGTGTTGCTAATGGTGCTACACCAAACATTTCAGGTAATTTTGGAGGTACTCGAGGCGGCTGATCGATATGGAATCATGGCTTAGGATCTAATTTCAATGCATGATGTTTAAATTTGGTCTTTTTGGAACATGTTTATCTCACTTTTATGGGATGTAAATTTATAACTATTTTGGCTTTTGTTTGACTATTTGAACTTACATTATTCTGTGAGTTCCGGAACTCATTTATTTCAAATGAATTATCAAATGATGTTTATTCAAATCTTTCACTGCATATTAGGAATTTTATATTAAAACAGGGTCAAGTTTTTACATTTACAAAAGAAATTAGCGATTGAATATGATTTCTACATTAATATGCACAAAATTTATATGGAGACGTATTACGATTTGGGGGAAAAGAAGTTCGTTTTGTTAAATTCAGTTGGTGATCCTTTTTAGAGGCAATATCTATCAATTTTATACTTGTGAACAAAATTTAATTATTTTTCGTGTTTATTAAAAATAAGGGTAAAATGAAAATAAGACCCTTGTGGTCTTTTCAAAATGCATGAGCACCCCCTGTACTTTGAAAATGGCAAATCGCACTCCTGTGGTTCCAATTTTTTTCAATCAGACCCCTCCTCTTCAATGTCAATAATTTTCTTTTAGCCATAACTTCTTTGTTTGAACTCCGATTTGGATGATTCAAGATGTTTTGGAATCTTCATTTCCGGCTTTACATAATCGTCGCTTCGAAACTTTGAAATCATCAATAACCAAAAGAGTTAACGATGTCAATCATACCTAGTGTTTTGATATTAATAAAATCTTTTATTTATTAATGATTTCAAAGTTTTGAAGTGACATTTATGTAGAGCCTAAAATGAGGATTCCAAAACATCTTGAATCGTCCAAATCGGAGTTCAAACGAAGAAGTTGTGGTTAAAAGAAAATTATTGACATTGAAGGGGAGGGGTCTGACTGAAAAAAATTGGAACCACATGGGTGCGATTTGCCATTTTCAAAGTACAGGGGGTGTTCATGCATTTTGAAAAGACCACAAGGGTCTTATTTGCATTTTACCCTAAAAATAAATGATATTAAATATTTACCTTTTATAAATTCAACAATATTTTCATTTATCAATTGGATTTAAATGTTTATTAAAAATAAATATATGGTTCGGACGTCGCTTATCATAGTTTACAATGTACATGATAATTTAGCAATGTTTAACAAATAGAAATATTATGGGTCTTTTTCCTCGTATGTTCAAATCTACCGAATTCCCCGGCAACGGCGCCAAAATTTGGTGGGCGTCGAATCCACCAAAAATAAAGATCTCTACTTTCGGTTTATGGATTTGTAGTAGTGGAAAGTAGGGTCGAATCCACAGAGATTGGTGAATTAAAGTTGGGGGGTTTTTGAGTTTGTTGAGAAATTGAGAAAGAAAACAATAAAAGTTTAGAAGAGATTCAATGGGAGAAATTTCCAACCAAAGGTGTAATCATCGTTTGATTTATATTATTTGATCATTGATTTTCTAATGAAATCCTAACTCATTCTCTAAACTGGTTATGATTATTAAGAACATCTTATTAATCTATTCTTCCTTAGTTTGTCGGTAATTAAGATACGATCATTAATGACTTCCCTAATCAATGACAACCCTAGAGTACGACAATAGAATTTAATCAGTGACAGCAATAAGATGAGAAGGACCACCAATTCTAGCCAACAAATGCGAAACGTTCGATCTATTTAGACTAGATCCTATATTTTCATAGCATGAGATGAGAAGACTTATTAATCATTCATACTAATTGTCACATGGATTAGAATACATAAACAATTACGAATTTAAACACTCTAATTGACGATCTATCAAATTGAAGAATGATCAAAGGGCCCTATTTGAACAATCAAACAATGTGATATTGAATGCATAAAATAGAAAATAGAGAAATAGAGAAGAATTAGAAAGAAAGATGAAGAACAAATCTCACAAATATAAAAATCAAACTTTGATTAACCTTGGTTGGAAAGTTGAGTTTAGCTAGACATGGAGTTCATCATTCTCTAAGAAAACCTAAGGAAAAACCGTTCTTCCCCTATTAGAAAAGAAGTATCCTTTTATATCCTTGAAAACTAGGGTTTAAAACAAAAGATAAAAGATTCTATCCTAAAAATCCGAACTGGCGCCGCGGCGCTGATTTTTGGGCGCTGAGGCGCTGAGCAAAAGACTAAAATCTAGAAAATTAACGCTTTCGTTGCTATGGCGCTAGAAAATCAGCGTTGGGGCGCCGAACTCTCTGGAATTTTGGCTTGGAATCAGACTTTTCCTTGTGGCTGCGGCCACTAAAAGTTGTTGCCATCGCGCCGAAGTGTCAAGAAAGCTCCAAAATGCAATTTTAAGCCCTTTTTCATCCCATCTTCTTCAATCTAGCACATAAACACAAATCAAAGATAATTAATTAGTTCTTAGGCTATTTAATCATCAAAGTATGAACAATTAACACAAATTTATATGCTAAAATAACGACTTATCAATGTTCTTCTTCAACGCTTTCTTCATCCTCCATGTTTTCCTCCTCGCTTGAATTTGCAAAGTATTCAGATTATTCTAATGTTTCTTTTCCTTTTAACGTCATTTTCTTTTTCCTTCTATGAGATTTTTGTTTCCTATTTCATGATGAAAAATAATCAATCATTTTTTTTTCTAAACAAAGAAAATATGAAATCTGTAAATAATTCATTTTCTCTCATAAAAATTAATTTTTTTTTCCAAGAACATACCTTTTCTACTATTTTTGTATCTAATTTTGCTCCATCCTTTGTGTTTTCCTCTTCTGGTTGCTTTTTTTCTTCCTCATTATAATGAATGATCAGTTTTCTTCTAGCTATCAAAATCTCTTTTTTGCTCATCATCTTCATGCTTCTCCTTTGCTCTTTTTTTTTTCTCAGAATGTTTTTCGAAATCTCTAGTATATTGATTTCGTTTTCGATTTATTGGAGATAATGGATCCTTCTAACTAGGGGTGTGCACGGTTCGGTTTGGTTCGGTTTTGGAGTAAACTGACAATCGAACCGTACATATCGGTTCACACAATAGAGAAACCGTTCGGTTCTATCTTTCTTCCTAAACCGTACATATCGGTTAAGGAGGGTAGACTGTAACGTCCCGTTATTTTGAAGTGAATTTTTTTTTAATTTTATTATTTATTTATTTTATTTTATTATTTATTTAATGTTATTTATTTATTTATTTCAATTTAAGTATTTAGATTAATTATTATTTTTGTAATTTCGATTTTAGTAGTTAATTTCACCCGAAATTCTTTTTAATCGTTTTAATACTTTAAATTTCGTTTCGGTGACATTAATAATTATTAATAGGCCAATTAATAATTATTAATCACCTTTAGATTTATTTAAGAGAATCGGGTTTCGTTTTAGAAGTCAAAAGTCATAAAAGGACGCAACCGTCATTTCCAATTTCTTAAAAATATCCAAAACACTATTCATTCATCTTTAAATATACCAATTGACCAAAGTTGACTTATTTTGCTCATTCATTTCCCTTCAAAACCGTGAGCAAGGAGAGGGTTATGGGGGATTTCGAGTTTTCTTCGTTTCTCGACGGATCGGCTCGATCTTGGTTGCATCGGAAAGCCCTCGAGTCTAGGATCCATTTCCACCTAACCATCGTGCGTTTCTCTCGAGATCCAAGGAGTTCTTAGTAAGTAAAGTTTCAAACCCTAAGCTCCAAATAGTGTTTTAATGGAGTTTTCTTTGTTTTCTTTCGATTTCTTGCCATGAAACTCGGTGTTTGTAAATACGGGAGTAGTTTTAAGAGTTTTTGGAAACTTTTCCATAACCCTAAAACCGAGTTTCAGTTGAAACCCTTCCCATTTGAAATTTACCTTTTTGGGTTTGATTATGGGTTATTTATTGTTGAATTATTGTTTATTTAAATTCAATTCGGGTAATGACATAACGTTCAAAAACCCTAATTATCGATACCCATTGAAATCGGGAATATCGAATTTGTTTGAAACCAACTCAAAACACCTCTAAAGTACCTAAAAGCCGGAAAACTAAACCCGAGACCCACTTTTTATTGGGGGGCCGAGAGCCTCATAGTGGGGTTTATGGGGTTGTTCATTGTTTTGAGCTTTTAGATGTTAATTGATCGATGTATGTTTATTTATTAATTGTTAGATGTAATTAATTGTAGGTGTTTCGGATCATTGTTTGATCGTGCTTTCGGAAACTTGGAGCGAAATCTTATTTGGCTAAGGTGAGAATAGTTAGGATTTAAAGTAACTATAGAAAGCGAATGAGTATGAAGGTTTGTAGCATTTGAAACTAAGACTAGAAACCGAATCTAAGAATAGAGGGAATGAGCTAGTACCCTAGGATTAGGAGCTAGTTCTTTAAGTGAGAACTTAGGAGTTCTCGAGGAAAGCATTGAACCTTAGAAAGTTCTAAGTTAGATTCATTTCGAAGTTTAGGATGGATCATTGGAGGTTAAAAGATCCAAACTTGTATTTAGAACGATTAAAAGAACCTCGGATTATGTTGGAAGTTTAGAATCCTGGAAGGTATAGGTTAATCTTTTAAGTTATGATTTTACTTTTATTATTGTTAGCGGAGTTCGATTGACATATCGTTCGTCCGGAGTTTCCTATTTATTTACTTTATGTCTTTTACTTTATGCCCCTTTACTTTATGTTTGTTTCAGTAACTTTATTATTTGCACTTTACTTTATTTACTTGTGCAAGCATAACCATAACATCTCGCATCATTGAAAAGAGAAAAAGAAAAGAAAGTGAGAAAGAAAAGAAGGGAAGAATGTTGGAGCCTACGGGATGTCCGCATCACCTTCAGAAAAAGAAAAGAAAGTGATAAAGAAAAGAATGGAAGAATGTTGGAGCCTACGAGATGTCCGCATCACCTTCAGAAAAAGAAAAGAAAAAGAAAAGAAAAGAAAGTAAAACTAAGAAAGAAGACGAATGGGTAGCCTACGGGAGGTACTCATTACTTCTTCATGCATAAGGTTGAATGGGAGCCTACGGGATGTCTGCATTACCTTCATTCATGCATAAGGGTATATGCGAACCCTACATTGCATATGATCGATGGATTAGAGAATCGAGATGTTATATTTTATGCAAAGTTATTTACTTTTCTTATTTTATGTCGTAATAAGTTAATGGATGAGGATTGACTACGAGTGTTAGTAATATCATCCTTTGAAAAGTCTAAAATTGAATCACCTAAAGTTTGGAGAACTTTAGGATTGATTGTGTCAGATTAATTGGACACAAATCGGAATACGAGTTTGAGGTCTATTCTTACTTTTTATTCTTATTATTCTCACTGGGCTTAGTTTGTTAGCTCATGATATTACAAACATTTCAGGTAATGTTTGGGATCGTGGGAGAGGAGCTGGTGCGCGCTTGATCGAGAGGGTGATGATTTCAAGATGGACTAAGTAGTTGTAAAAATCCATGTACATGGTTTGTGAATTTTATATAATTTTGGAGTTGTATATTTGTAAATGGCTCTTAAGAGCTTTTGTCTTTACTTTTATGTTTATAAATCATTTGAACTCCTGATAGGAACTTAATGTTCCTTGTGTTTTTAGATATTTGAATTTAAGATGTAAACAGGTTTTGGCTAGCCTATTTTCAAACATAATCACGTCAATTTTCTTAAAATAAAAGGCTCCCGCTGTTTTCTCTGATTTAATTTATTTAAAAATGACGGGTCGTCACACTACCGTTTATATATATTTAGTTTATCATTCTAAATTTCGGGGTTTAAAATATATTTTTTCATTTGTGTTATATTTTTGGTATGTATCTATATTTGTGTTCTAATGTGATTAGACACCTATTCCCTCTCCATCATACATAAAGTTTCAAGTCCCTCCCTCAATTTAATGTAATATTTAAAAGGAAATGAAAATTATTTAACAGGGCCGGTCCTAAGAGAATAAAGGTCCGGTGCGAAAAAATAGTTTTAGATCCTTTACCATATAATATTTATTATTAAAAATTAAAAATTAAAAAAAAAACAAATTATAAACTAAATGATTTCAGAAAATTATATTTTATAAATATTTTTTCCTAATCCACATAAATAAAGAAGTTTTTTTATTAAAAAAACAGTTCACTACTTTTTTTTGCAAAATAGACACACGATATAGATACATATATAATTATAGCTATAAATAACACATGTTTTTTAAAAATGGTAAATTTTTAATAGTGCATTTAAGAAAAAAACACCATAATTTTATAGACTATTATAAAATGATATTTTTTTAATATGTATTAAATAAAAGAAAAATATTAAATTTATAAAAGAGTTAAAACTTACAAACTTGAAAAAACTATTAATTCTAATACAAAACATCTCAATTTTCATTATAAAGAAAAAACAACGGCTAATACAAATATGCAATTGCTATGTTAGAAATTAAGGTTAAAATACTATTGATTGTGATTTTTCATTATAAAATCATTTTAATTATTGATCTATAATATTTTATTCGTTAAAAATTGAATCAAGTTAAAATAAATACTTTTTTACCAATTAAATTTAAAATCTTTTTACTCATATTAATAACAAATAAATCAATCATTAAAATACAAAAATATTAAAATTTGTAAAAAACATAATCAGGATTTATACTCCAAATTTATTGAAATTTCTAAATTCTATTAATAGTGCAAAAGAAAAAGAAAACTATGGCTTCAATTGAATTTCGAAATAGAGCCTAAAAGTATTCCAATTCCAACTTATATAGAGTCGTTAGCCAACGAACCACAAAGAACCTATTATTGCATACAATTCCTAATGTATATAAAAAATATTAAAAAAAATATTGATTTTGGGCACCATAATTTTGGGGGCCCTGTGCCAGTGCCCTTGTTGCACTCCCTCAGGGTCGGCACTGTTATTTTACCACTCATTAAAACTTAATGTTATCGGGTGTCATTTAAAAAATCTGAATTATTCTTCTAATCGGGTAAAAAAAATCTCTAACTGTCATTAATATTAGGAACAATTATCTAAATAGCCATTTTTTACCTCCCAAATTTCCAAATAGCCACTTTTTTAAAACTTTCTCTAAATAGCCACTAAAATAAATGAAAATACAATTTTACCCTTAAGTCAAATCAATTATATTTTTAAAAAACATTCTCTCTCCTCTCTTTTCACACGTCCATTCCTCTCTTTTTTTTTTCCCTTTTTTTCCTTTATCTCTCTCTCCTCTTCTCTCACCTCTCTCCTCTCTCTCATTCTTCCCTTCATTACAACCTCTTTCTTCTTTTTTTTTTTTAAAATTAAATAACTCTCTACTTTTTTAAAAATATTTCAAATAAAATTTCCGTCCTATTTTCCTCCCATTTTCTTCTATATATTAGATTTTCCCCATCCCTCCCTCTTTTTTTTTCTTTCATTTTTCATTTTTCTCTCATCTCTCCTTCCTTCTCTCCCTCATTTCTTTATCCATTCTCTATCATTTTCTCTCAAACCTCCATTGATTCTCTTATTCTTTCTCTTTCCTTTTAAAAAATCTACCATTTATCCTTAATTTATTCTCATTCTCGTTTTTTCATAAATATTTTTCACGTTTTTGTTCCGAATCTCGAAGATCTAAACCAAAAATATAGCATGAATTTGACGAAAGGTATTATTATTTTTAAGTGTTTTAGTTTGATTTATGTCTTTTGTTGTTTTATGTAGTATACATTAGTTCTTAATACTGTTTTCTGCTATATATGTGATATACGTTGTTTTTACAATATACGTAATATACATATTGAAGGGATGATTTACTAAATTAGCGAAATTTATTTAGTAACACAAATTAACACTTAATTTAGGATCTATTAATATCATGTAATTTGTGATAAAAACACGAAGAACATGTAGATTCATGTTTTGTTTTCGAAAATTAAAACCGGTTTACTTACATTGAGTAATTAATGGAGAATCGGTTGGAGGTTTCGTTACAGCATCAAATCCTCAGCAACATCGGATCTTCTATGCTATATCCCGATCGATCAAACGAAATCCGATTGTGGGATCGAACTTTAGAAGAAATTGGGAAGAAGAAAAAATATTTTTTTCATCCCAATAACACTAGGAATTTCGGCCAAGGGAGGGAGAAGGGAAGAAGAGAGAGTTCCAACTTTCAATGGAATTGAATTGTGTGATTTATGAATGACTCAACCCTCCTATTTATAGAAAAATAGGAATCCTAATCACATTAGGATTAATCTATAGAGATAAATACAAAAAGAATAAAGATTATCTCTTTCCTTTATCTTGCAATTTCGAAAATGCCATAGATAAATAGGAGATTATTTTATTTTATTTATCTTGGGTAAATAAATCTATGTAATTATTTTAGGATATAATTCAAACAATTATCTCTTCCTAAAATACATGTCATGGCCGAAAATTGGCTTAATAATTAATAAATAATTCTAATTTATTTAATTAATTATTTTGGGCCAATTTCAATTGGGTTCATTAATCCAATTGGGCTTGAAATTCTCTCTTAAATTAATAAGTCCAACTTAATTAATTAATTTATTAATTACCATTTAAATAAAATATTTTATTTAAACAATTAATAATATTAATATTTTCTCCCGACTAAATATTATCAAATTATATTTAATTATTAATTTCCATTTAAATAATTTTCATTATTTAAATAATTAATAATAAATATTTTAATTATTAATTTCCATTAAATAAACTCATTATTTAATTAATAATTTTATTGATAACATTTTATTATTAATTAATTAATTTTTAATTATTAATTCCGTTCAAATAAAATTTATTATTTAAACAATTAATAATTGTTAATTAATTTCAAATTATTAATTACCATTTAAATATACTCAATATTTAAATAATTAATAATATCTAATTAATAATATTTCATTATTAATTTCCTGTTTAAATAAACTCATTATTTAAACAATTAATAATGTTTATATTAATTACCATTTAAATATACTCAATATTTAAACAATTAATATTGCCTATTTTAAGTAATTCACTTTACTTAAAATTTCCATTTCTTCTACTTGATTTCGCGACTACGATATTTGGGCTAGCATAGGGACCCGATGGACCTATAGATCATGGGCTTAATAATTAGTCAATTAAGTGATTAACACAGAATCAGTTAATTACTTATTATCTAACTATGAATAATTCCACTATAGATTCATAGCTGAACTCCCCTCACTATAGATGAGTTATGCCCATTTAGTTTATCTTTTATTTATATCTGTGATATATCTTTCACGTGGAACCCTCATAATTACAGGCGGATAAATTTACCGTTTTGCCCTTGTAATTACCGCTTTATCCTTGTGTTCCCGCTGATTTTCCAATGAACTTTATCTTTAGTCGAACTAGAGATAAAATACTTCTGTGATCAATAGAAGTCGTGACGTCACTTGTTCATGTCTCGAATCAGTACATTAAGGGAGTTCCTAAAGTTCCTAAAATGTTTAGGTATCGCACTGATATAGTTAATTTATAGGAAAGTTATGAATTCCATCTCGTGAAAATGAGTTCCCAGCTACATATCTAGTCATGTTCCCAAAACAGGAGTGTATTGAGCGTTCTTACAGATCGCTCTCAATTATGTGAATCAAAGAACATAACTCCACAAATAGGAGTCCGCATTTCACTCAGGATTGAGATCTATCACGGTTGATAAACTTAGTTTGATATTCGATTATTTCTCGTAAACGGTACTAATGAGAAATTTGATCGAACATCATGGTCCTGTCTTATACAATCAACATTGCATATGATACTTCCATTTCATGTCTCCCACATGAATGATCAGGATTCGATCATTTGTCTATAAACAAAATGTGAAGCTATCAACAGTGTTACCAGGATAAGGTTCCCAAACGTTATCCGTTTACTGTAGACACGTTTAAGTTACTCATCTCGACTTTAATCCTCTCGTATGACTCACATACTAAGTCGTGATTTCATAAGAGTTACTTAGGGTTTTACTATTTGAATGTTTGATATTTATATATTTCCATATATTCCTAATATCATTAATTGAATCAATCTAGATAATATAAAGAACTTATGTTTATTTATTTAATTTATTTATTCTTAATAAATTATTATTATTAAATAATTACAAGTTCTAGGACACCATTCCTAACACATATCTTGTCTATCGTTTGTTTTTGTTTTGCTTAATCAGTCTGTAATATACGTAATATAATATTCGTAATGTATTATCTGCAATATATGTAATATATGACTGTTTGTTTTCTAAATATATATTCTATAATATACGTAATGTACGTAAGTGTTGTAATATACGTGATATACAAACTGAGGAAATGGTCAACGCATTCCCATCATTTGTTCTGTTTTTCCTTCTTCTTTTATATTTTTTTACTATCCAATATACGTAATATACATTGGTTGTTTATTTTGCACATATTCGTAATGTATTATCTGCAATATATGTAATATACGACTGTTTGTTTTCTAAATATATATTCTATAATATAGGTAATGTACATAAGTGTTGTAATATACGTATATAAACTGAGAAAATGGTCAACGCATTCCCATCATTTGTTCTATTTTTCCTTCTTCTTTTATATTTTTTTACTATACGTACACTATGTAATATACGTAATATACATTGGTTGTTTATTTTGCACATAACCGTAATGTATTATCTGCAATATATGTAATATAAGACTGTTTGTTTTCTAAATATATATTCTATAATATACGTAATGTACATAAGTGTTGTAATATACGTGATATACAAACTGAGGAAATGATCAACGCATTCCCATCATTTGTTCTGTTTTTCCTTCTTCTTTTATATTTTTTTACTATCCGTACACTATATAATATACGTAATATACATTGGTTGTTTATTTTGCACATTAAGTATTATGTATTAACACTCTTTTGTTTTCATTTGCAGGTTAAATGACATGTATATACTTATATTTACATACCCGTGTTATTTTTCAAGTGCATTTACAAAATCGGAGGACGATATACTCAATATCTTAAAAGACAAAAACATTTTACCTGAAAGAACGATATACCCAATATACTAAAAACAATATACTAAAAACAATATACATAAATGAATTAAAATGAAAATATGTACAAAATATACAAAATGCAATAATTCAAAATCGAAATAAAGCATTTACTTAAAAATATTGAAAATGTACAAAAAATATCAAATGCAATAAAAACTATACACGATATACTGAATATACGAAAATTAGAGAAAAAAAATGCATTGGGAAAGAAAGTATTGGGAAAGAAAAATTGTCAGAAATGTCAGATATACGTCATATATGGAAGTGTCATACGTGTCAGAATATACTTGGTATACGAAAAAGGGCATTTAGGGTATATTTAAAATTTGAATAGTAAAAAGTGGCTAATTCAATCACTTTAAAAAAATGTGGCTATTTTGTTAAATAGCCCCTCAAAAGTGGCTAGTTTGATTTTCCCCTTAATATTATTATTAAAAATCTCAATAGTTTTAAAAGTTATATTTTATGAGCCAGAGAGGAAAGATGAATTTGCTGCCCCCAGGCGACTAAAGAAAGAAACGTCTCAGATTCTCCAATTTGCACGACTCTCCATTTTAGCCCTTCTCTGTTCCTTCCACCAGCCTCGACCTCGATCTCGACCTCGGCCTCTACCTTGCATGTCATGGCCGATAAGAATATTCTCAAGAGCATTGCCCTCCTAAAGGTCTTTTTCTTTTTAAACTCCTTTTTTTTTTTCGTTTTACGATATAGCTACAAATTTGCTGCTAATTTTTATTTATTTAATTGTATTTAAATTCAGTACATATTAAAAGGGACAGCTTACCCAAGAGAGCATGAACAATTGAAACAACTCAGAGAATTCACCGTCGAGAAGTACAAGTCTTTGTGGGTTAACAATTTTTTTGGATTATTCAATTGTGTTTTACCAAAATTCAATAAAAATAAAAGCAAATTTTTTTTCTTTTAATTAAAAATGATTGATTTATTAAACATCGATTTTGCTATTGCAGGAGCATGATGAATGTGCCCACAGATGAAGGACTCTTTCTATCAATGCTTCTTAAACTAATGAACGCCAAAAACACTATTGAAATTGGAGTCTTCACTGGTTATTCTCTCCTTACCACTGCGCTTGCCCTGCTCGATGATGGCAAGGTATCTTCATTTTTTTATTATTTAATTTTCTCTTTTTTATTCCAAATTAAGTTTATTTACCAACCAAATAATCATCTTTATTTTTTTAGTTTCATGTCTATAATTTAATGTATGTGTCAATTTAGTCTTTTATGTTTTTCAAAATTTTAATTTTGTGCTTATGACTTGATAAGAACTCATGACAATGTTATTGCCGTTAAAAAAATATATTATTTATATGTTTTCCGTGAACATTATTAAAAAGATGGCGGCATAATGTTAACTAATATGTAATATGCGATTTTGTGACATGTAAATGTGGTAAATAATATGGATATTTTGTGACTTTTTTTTTAAATTAAGGATTAATTAAATTGAACATTTTTGAATTATGGAGACTATATTTTCAACATACCTTAAAGCATAAAGATTGAGCTTAGTCTTACTTCACCGCCAAGAAATGAAAGAAGACTTCCATCTCCAAGTTAACTCAAACACAATTTGGTTTTTTTTGTGCGTGAAATAATGTCAAACTAAAATACCCAACAAGCATTAGCTCTCCCGGAAAAGGAGGTGATCCAACCGCACATTCTAGTACAACTATCTTATACGATTTCACTCTAATCACTACATCCAAATTGTTTAGGATTAAACTGCGCAAGATAATAATAAGAAGTTAGAATGGGTATGATTTAATAATTAATTATAGTACTTTGCAGATATTAGCCATTGATATCAATAGAGAATTCTTTGAGTCTGGTTTGCCATTTATCAAAAAGGCAGGAGTCGACCATAAGATCAATTTCGTGGAATCAGATGCCTTGCCTGTCCTAAATAACCTCCTTCAGGTTGTAAGTTTTTTATGCTTCACCCACTCATTTCCCTTCGCTATCAATCTTTAATAATTTATTGACATATATTATATTATAGGTTTAATTACTATTTTAGTCCGTATGGTTCATGGTCCGTTTCAATTTTGTCTTTTAAAGTTTTAAAAGTTTCAATTTTGTGCGTATAGTTTAGAGTTGTTTCAATTTTACCTTTATAGTTTTAAAAGTTTCAATTTAATTCCTATATTTTGATAAAAGCTCTCAAAACGTCTTTATTTTTACTACGTTTACACGTAAAAAAATCTCATATTTACACGTTAGCTAACACTATATCGACATCTGTCTTAATAACATAGTTACCACATTTATAGAAAGGGGACACACATAAAAACAATGTTAATTTATTTTATAGTGACGAGGACATTTCATGATTTTTTATGAAACCACAAGGACCAAATAGAAACTTTAAAAACTATGGTGAATAAATTGACAAATACCTCAAACCCATAGAGACTAGATTTGTAGTTAAACCTATATTATGTTGTAAATTTATAATCTAGTGCAGATTAAGGTTTTTTTTTATTATGTTTGATAACTAGATTTTTTTGTTTAAAACAGAACACAAAACTCAAAAAATAAAGATGATTATCTAACGAGATCTGTATCGTTATAAAACAAGACCCGATATTTGGTTTAGTTTTGTTTAAATCTAATATGGGTGTGGTTGAGGACAGGGCTAAGAGGGAGAGTTTGATTTCGCATTTGTGGACGCTATGAAAACAGAGTGTCGAAAATATCATGAATTGCTATTAAAACTGGTGAAAATTGGTGAAGTCATCGGATATGATAACACACTGTGGTTGGGAAGTGTTGCATTAAGCGATAAGGAAGTGCCGATTCTTTAAGGGAAACCAGAATTTTAACTTAAGACTTCAATGCTTTTCTAGTCAAGGATTCACGTATTGAGATTTCTCTCCTCTCAATTGGAGATGGTCTCACCCTTTGTAGGCGTATCATCTAAATTAATTCTACTATTGATTTGTAATGAGAGACCTTTAATCAAAAGCTAGACTTTTTATGTGAACTCGAAATACTAACGTAAGAGTTTGAACTTATGACCTATTAGCTCTGATATCAAACTAGTTTTGTTGAATGTTTCTCAACCTAATATGGACGAGAATTTATATTTGTCAATTCTTTTACTTTCAAATAATATTTCTTAGGGAAATTTTATTGTACAGATTTTGATGCAATATTTGTAAAAAAATCAACTCTAAAAAAATATTTATAAATATGACAATTTTTACTATGTTAATCAGTGATTAATGTGTGTATCAGATAAACTTAGTGTAAAAATATATAATCTAATGTTTATCACTAATTCACCCGATAAAAATTGCTATATTTATAAATAAGAACTGATATTTTTGTAAATACTGCTATAAAAATTGCTAAATTTGCAAATGCCCCTAATTTTTATAATTTTGATAGAAAATAAAATAATATGATACGGTTTTTGGTTTCTATTTTTTATAGTTATTTTATTTTGGTCATTGCTCTGTCAAATAATTGAGTTTATATTATATTATTTTTATTTTGCTTCCCAATTTTTTTTAAATATCTCTAGGTCGTTTACTATTTAGATGTCGTATTCAGTGTAATAAGATATTACAAAAGAAGAGACAAAACTAAAAGAAAGATGCTACTACAATAGATTCAAATTATGATTAAGAAAAGATAAAATGATTAAAATATAATTAGTTTTAAAATGTTAGAGGTCAAATTAGAAAATGGATGAAGATTTTGAATATCTAAATTAAAATTTGAAAAGCTCAATGGTTAAAAAATATATATGTTTTTTTTTTACTTAAATCATCATGTAACCTTAGATTAGAAGAGACATCTATTTCATTTTGATATTTCCTACCTTCAAAGTTCAAATGTTACTCTATCTATTCTTTTAGCTTTAGTTTTTTTTTCCTTCTATTTAACCACTAACAAAAAAAACAAAAAAATTCAGTTTGAATTCAAATTTCAAAACATCAAACAAAAGCTAAAAGTATTAAGAGAATGGAAAGATTAAAAAAAATAAAAATTATAGAATTGGTTTATAATTGAGTTAATTTCAGTAATGGACGATTTAATATTATTTATTTCAGAAAAATACGTTTTTATATATATATATATATATCAAAACTACCTAAAACCACCACTAGAAATTTAAATTACATTGTGAAAAGACGAAACATACCCCTGATTTAACTTCTTCTTAATTTGTTTAAGATTTAAGGAAAGATACAAAATACCTTAACTTTTACAAAATTAATGGAAAAATTAAATCTAAATAGAAATAAAACTATAACAAAAAAATAAAAGAAAAATTTTCAAACTTTAGAATACTTATTTCTTCCAGAAAAACTCGAATATCTTTCTTCTTCATCATCCTACAAAATACAGAGAAAAACGATGACTAGGGGTGAACAAACACCCCGCTACCCCGTGAACCCGCCCCGCCCCACCACACCACATTTAAGCGTGTAATCGGGGTCGGGGTCGAGGCCATCCAATATGCCCCGTTTATTAAACGGAGCGAGGTTAGGGCGTTAGGATTTCACCCCATCGGGGCCCCGACCCCGACCCCGATTAGAAATATTAATTTTTTTTTTCTCCCAGACCCATGCGTGCCCTCAGTCCCACTGCCTTTCTTTCTTTCTTTTTTTCTTGTCTATTTCTTTTCTTTTATTTTCTGTTTTCTTTTCTTTTCTTCTCTAATCTTTTCTTATCTTTTCTTTTCTAATCTTATCTTATCTTATCTTATTTCTTTTTTCCTTTTCGTCTTTCTTTTCTCAATGTCACGATGCCTTCTTCTACCCTACTATTCTTCATTTTATCCTCTTTTTTTTTTCTCCAATCCTTTGAAGTTTGGATTTGACTGACCTCCCAGTCCCGCCCATGCTGTCGAATACCATGCCTCTTCCTTCGAACGTCGTCACCCCTGTCGTCGAACGTCGTTATTGTCACTTCCGGTTTGTATTCTAATTTTTTTTAAACAAGGTGAAATCGGGGTACCCCGACAGTTAAATGGGGTGGGGTCGGGGTAAATTTTAAATGGGGCGGGGTCGGGGTGCCCTTTTTTGGCTTAAACGGGGTACAGGGTATAAACGGGGTACCCCGACCCCGCCCCATGTTCACCCCTAATGATGACTGTAACGTCCCGTTACTTTTAGAGGTAAATTTTTTTTTATTTTATTAATTTATTATTTTTATTTATTTAAAGCTTTTAAAATTAGTTAAAATTAGTAATTTCGCGTTTATTAGTTATTTCGTCAAATCAAAATTTTTTTTATCGTTTTTAATTCGTTTTAGTGACTCTAATAATTATTAACCGGCCAATTAATAATTATTAGACACCTTTAGATTTATTATAAGACCGTTGTTTGTTTTATAAGCAAAAGGTCAAAAAGCAAAACCGTAATTTCCAAACTACCAAAATATCTAAATTCACTATTCCATCATCTTTAAAAGTCACAAAATTGACCAAAACTTGTCATTTTTCCTTGCCATTGCCGTGAGCAACTTCAAGCCATGGATGAGAATTTCTTTTCTTCGTTTCTCATTCGTTTCTCGGGGACCGTCGTGTTTTGGTTGCGTTGGATTGGTAGGGACGAGGGCTACCTATCCAACCTACCTTTTCAAGTTTCCCGTTCTCTAAGGGAAGTCCCAAAAAGTAAGTTTTCAAAACTTTTTATATGGTTTTGTTCGTTTTTGATTATAAATGAGTTTTGAAGTTGAAATCATGAATTTCTATCATGGAAATTGACGATTTTGAACCCGGATTTTCGAAAAAAACACTATTCACCCGAAAACACTATTCATCCGAAATCACTATTCACCCGAAATTGCACACTTGTTCGCATATTAGTTATGAGTTGTAATATGTTGTGCAATTGGTGAATTGTAGGTGCGATTGCTCGGTTGTTGTTTCGTGAAAAGTGGTGATTTGGAGTTATTTGGCTAAGGTGAGTTTAATATGATAGTTAGCAATTTTATGAATTTAGTTTCATTATGTAATTGTTTATCAATGTTAAGAGGGGGTTAACTTCTTAGAATTAAGTTTTGGGTGGAAACTTTAATTCGGAAGTGTGTGTGGAGAAAGTTGGACTTATGGTTAGTTCGATGATTAGAGATCATCGGGGAGGTTTGGAAGTATGGTAACGTGATTTGGAGATGTTAGATGAAAGTTGATTTGGAAGTTACTTCGGTTGATTTGGAAGTTACTTCGGTTGATTTAGAAGTTACTTTGATGGATTTGAAGTCATTTGGATGACTTTGGAAGTAAAGTAATTAGAAGATGCACTTGAGTGTTAACTCGTGTATTCTAGTTAGTTAGGTTTCTATTTAACTTAGTAGACTTCTTCGGAGTTTAGCTAACTTATTGGAGACCTAGGGCACAATGATTCACACATGATAGTATGTTGATTCGATCCATACGTATCATGGTGTGATGAATTTGTGGGAACTTTGAGCACTTAGTAACTAGCACATGATAGTATGTTGATTTCGATCCATACGTAGTCATGGTGTGATGTTGGTACTTTGGTTTGTAACTAGCACATGATAGTATGTCGATTTCGATCCATACATATCATGTTGCGATATGGTGAAATTCCTGATACATATGGTGAAATTCCTGATACCTATGGTGAAATTCCTGATACCTATGGTGAAATTCCTGATATCCGATATGGTGAAATTCCTGATATCCGATATGGTGAAATTCCTGATACCTATGGTGAAATTCCTGATACCTATGGTGAAATTCCTGATATCCGATATGGTGAAACTCCTGATATGCGATGGTTGTGATATGGTAATACCGTACGGGCTTAGTATGCGATATTTATCCATATGGTATACCCGGTACGATGGTTGTGATATAGTACATGGTAGTACGTGGATTCGGATCCGTACGTACCATGGTATTATGATCTATGATATGGCACATGATAGTATGTTGATTCGGATCCATACGTATCATGGTGCGATGGTTGTGACATGGTATGACCGTACGTGGTATGTTGATTTCGATCCATACAATAGCACGATACGATGAAACTTGATTGGTAATAAAGATAGTTAATGTTATTTTTACCTATTCTTTAGAAACGTGTAGTGAGACTTAGTTGTGAATGTTAATTTTACTTTAAGTCTTTATTTCCATCTCATGGTTTTGAATGACGAATACGGGTAGTATGATACTATCTTATGTTTACATGGAAATTGGAATGTGGTTATTGGTAGAAATGAACATTTAGGCCTTTGGACACGATTTCTGGTATGAGATTTAGTTCATAGGATTACTTGCTTTCATTTTACTCTCACTAGCATTGTTTGCTAATGGTGCTACACCACAATATTTTCAGGTGAACCCCGTCCTAAGAAGCAAGGTAGAGGAAATGGTGACGCTTGACTGGCCGAGGTGGTGTAAGGACAATATTAAACACTTTTGAAGCATTAGTAGTAAAGCTTGTAAATCATATACTTTTTACATACTTGTGTCATTTTGAGCCCGTGAAGGGTGTATGTGTAAAGTATTTTGATGTTTTTATGATTAAACTTTACTTTGGAATGTGCATTCCCGATTTATAGCTTTCTCTGGACTTTGGGTTGTAAAACAGGTTTTGGTTATTCGACTTTTAAACGAACCCATGCCGTTTTTCTTTAAAAATTAAGTCTTCCGCTGTGCATTTGAATTTAAAGAATTTAACGGAAAATCGGGTCGTTACAATGACAGACAAGTATGTATAAAAATTGTTTACTTTTAGTAAACATTTATTGATGAGTACATAAAATTAATACATGACACAAATTGAAGATGAAAGAGATAACAATTTTGAAAGATATGTAAATAGAAATTTAAAATAAATATTGAATAAAAATAAACATATGACTAAAAGTAACTTGTTCTACAAAATACAATGAAAGGGAGTTCGTCGGAGAATTGAAAAGTAATTTTTTTTTATAAACTGTTTACTATTAGTAAATATTTATTGATGTGCACTTAAAATTGATACAAGGCCCAAATTGAAAATGAATAGGGTAACCATTTTGAAAGGAAAACGATCTGGAAAACAATCTAAGAAGATTGGGAGAAAAAATGTTTATATTTAAGAAACAGTGTATTATAGATCATCAAACCTATAGTAGCAGCCATAGAGCGAGAAAGAGAACGAGAACGGGAAGGAGAAAGCCCATAAATCACTCATATCTTCCGAGAGAATGAGAACAAGAATGCATTCCTAAGGAAAGGATCAAAAGATTTAATTCTTTTTCATGGGGTTTCAAATCAATGATTTTGATGGACTTTCGATTCAACATATTTCTCATATCTTCATTTGAGAAGACAAAGATACAGCGGGGGATGGAAAGGATGGGCAAACGACGTCATTGTGGAAATAGAGCGAGGAAAAGACGGGAATAGGAGAAGGAGAAGAACATGATGATCGGAATTTTGACAAACAAAAAATCAAAGAGCTTATCCACATGATGATAGCGGTGGTGGTGGTGGAAACGGAGGGGAAAAGATCCATGATCTGAGCTTTAGTGTTCAGGTTTTGAAAAAATGGAGTTTTTTTAAATGAAAATAAGGATTCTTAAATCAAGGAAGATTGATATGAAAATAGAAAAAAATAAAAATAAATTATATGTAATTAATAAAATATAGTTATTCGGAAAGATAAAAGAGTAAGATGATAAACCATTAAATTATAAACCAGCAGATCACCACCATAATTGGTGGTTTTTAGTTAAGAATGATAAAAGATCATAACAACCAACATTATTGTAATTTGGTGAATTAAACAGATTATTGGTGTAATTAATTTTTTATAATTAGTGAAAAGAATCTATATTTAGACTGATTGTATCAAATCCAATACAAAAAGAAAAAAAAAGAAAAGGAATCTCTCATGTGATTTTAGCGGACATTAAGCATCTTTCATTCACCAAGTGATTTAATAAAGCAATTGTCTCATCACCAGTTTTGTCTTATAAACAGCGGAATTGGCACAATCACTTTTCATCGTCACCTGGGGAAAAAAAAAAACCAAAAACCAAAACCAAAACCAAGAGATCCGATCACTGTATATCGCGGCGGGCGGCGGCGGTCGCATACCATGGCCGATGATTATCCCGATAAGAATATTCTCAAAAGCTCTTCCCTTCTCAAGGTCTTTTTCTATAATATATTTTAGCTTCATTATTTACTTTTTTTTTTTTTCTTCATCATTTGCTGCTAATTTATATGATCTATATTTGAATATAGTACATCTTAGAAGAGACAGCTTATCCAAGAGAGCATCAACAACTCAAAGAAATTAGAGAAATCACCGTTGAGAAGTACAAGTCTGAGTGAGTTACCAATTTTGTAAAATTACTCCACAAGTTTGTTAAATCTGTGTTCAGACGGGTTTGATAAATATAGATTAATAAAAATAAAAATATGTTGAAATTGTGAAAATAAATAATTTTATTATAAAACATCGATATCCTAATGCAGGAGCATCATGAACGTGCCCACAGATGAAGGACTATTTCTATCAATGCTTGTTAAACTAATAAATGCGAAAAAGACGATTGAAATCGGAGTTTTCACCGGTTATTCTCTCCTTAGCACTGCGCTTGCGTTGCCGGATGATGGTCAGGTTAATCATAATTTGTTTATTTAACTAATCAATTCTCTTGTCTTTGTTCCTAATTATTCATAATTAAATTGCATGATATAATAATAAGCTTGAAATAAGAATCATGTGTATGATTTAATCAGTTTTAATATTTTTGCAGATATTTGCAATTGATATAAATAGAGAAACATTTGAGACTGGTTTGCCATTTATCAAAAAGGCAGGAGTTGACCATAAGATCAATTTCGTGGAATCCGATGCCTTGGTTGCCCTCAATGACTTCCTCATAGATGTAAGGTTTTTTTTTTTTTTTTTTTTTTTTTCACCCACTAATTTCCCCTTGCTACTAATTTTAAATTATATATTGACATATATTAAAGGTTAAATTATATAAAATACTCTTGATTCATCTGTTTATTTGTAATTTTACCTTGAATTTTTTAAAATTTTCGTTTTTACACTCAAATCTTTTAATATACTTTAAAAATATACGTTGTTGGGAAATTACCCCTTTTCAAACTAGCATATGTTTTGGAAATTACCCTTCTTCAGGAATCTACTCTTTGTTTAAAAAATACCCTCAATATTTTAATTTCCTTTAAACTTAACAAAAATAATAGACGAAAAATATTTTCAAAAGGCTGAATAGAAACTAACCCATAGGTGAGTGGTATTTTGAATAATTTAATCATATTATAAATTTATTAATCAAGTGCGGATGTATTGATGCATGGGTTGTGTTTATTCCATTTGTGCAACGTAGTTGGTTAATCACACGGTTTTAATTTTTGTTTTCTGTTTTTCAAACTTATTTTGTTAGAATTTTTTTATTTATTTTGTTAATCACGTACAAAATAATTTTTTTTTCAAGAATTTAAAGATATTTTAAAAAGTACAAATACAGAATAATATTCCCACTGTTGATGAATAAAATTAACTTTTAATATTAGCAATAATTCCTAATTATTTTTGTTTAATAAATATATGAATCTCATTAATTTTTACCATTCAATAAAAATAGTCTCGTCTATTAGTCCGTTATAGAAGGAAAATCGTTTCCCGATTTATATAAAACTAAAAACAAAATCATTACGAAAGGAAAACTAAATTGAATTATTGGTGTGGTTGGAACAGGGTAAAGAAGGAGAGTTTGATTTTGCATTTGTGGATGCTAAGAAAACAGACTATAAAAAATATCATGAGTTGCTTTTAAAATTGGTAAAGATTGGTGGAGTCATCGGTTATGATAACACGCTTTGGTTTGGAACCGTGGCGTTGAGCGATGAGGAACCTATCGACATTCCTGCATCTTTATGTGAATCCAGAATTTGCATTCGAGACTTCAATGCTTTTCTAATCAACGATTCACGTTTAGAGATTTCTCTTCTCTCAATTGGAGATGGTCTCACCCTTTGTAGGCGTATCATCTAAATACCTAACTTTTTCTTTCTTGTGTGCTTTGTTGGTTATGTTTTTACGACTCGAGTAGTCGACCTCATGAAAAGTGATTGTTATGTCAAACCATTTAAGCTATACTTATATCGACTATGGCTATTGTTGATGATTATGATTTTATAGGTATATTAATCTCCTATGAAATGCGTATAATATGCAATGGTCTGCTTTTTTATACAACACATAATGGACTGATTTGAGTTGCTTTAGTTCTTTTTCTTTTTATGCTTTAGTTCCTTTTCCACTCTTATCTATTCCCATCCTTTTCTCTTATTTTCTGTAATGTATTGCTTGGTATTAGAAATGAAGTTAACATGTTGGTTAGAAATGGCTATTCACTCCCTGACTTATCAGAAACTACTTAGACAACTTGTAGGATTGAACCATCTACTTCATATTCTACTCACACTTTCACAAATCAAATTGAACAATGGCCACATTGCATTCCATGGATAATAAATGTTTTGTTATATATTCATGCACCTCAAGATCAATTAATAACGATTCCTCTAAAATAAAATCCATTAATAATGATAATATTAATATTACTTACTAGAATTAATTACACTTTTATCTCTCATGCTAACCATATCTTATTAATCATATCATTTAAATTTATAATTTATTTAATTATTTATTTTTAATTTAAATCAATCTACCTTGATTATAGGAATTCTTAATTAATGAAAACGAAATTTAACCTAAATATCTCTCATCTTCTTCTTCTTCCTCCAACTTCGTCAACCACTGACAACGTTGAAATCAATGGAGTTTTTTTACAAAACCTCAACACGTCCCTTTCATATCCGACCCATCCAATATCCCTCATTGATTTTTTTCTTTCAAAATAGATATGTATTCAAGCTTTCACTGAGTTTTTTCTTCCCACTTCTTCTTCTTCATCTTTGTTTGTTTTTTCATGGTGATATTGCAAATGTCGTGATTCATTCATTTCTGTTTAGAACGATTTTGAATTCGCAATTTTGTTTTTTTTTTTTACCATATTCGATGATGATATTTTCGATTTTCTATCCATATTTGATGATTTCTTCAATTTTTTATTCAGATTTGAAGATTTTTATTTAGGTGATGTTGAAGCTTGCTTGTTGTGTCGCCGCCGAGATCTGAGTAATAATATCATCGTTGGATCTGGTTGGAATGAGGGTTAGGGTTTGAATGCGTGATTCGATTGTAGAACGAGGTACTTTTAATAAAATGTTTATTTTTATTCAATATTTATTTTAATTTTCTATTTACATATCTTTAGAAACTGTTACATTTTTTTCATCTTCAATTTCGTGCATTGTATCAATTTTAAGTATATATCAATAAATGTTTACTAAAAGTAAACGGATTATAAAAATTTTTACCTTTTAATTCTCCGGCGAACTTGCTTTCTCTGTATTTTGTAGAATAAGTTACTTTTAATCAAATGTTTATTTTTATTCAATATTTATTTTAAAAGCCTATATACATATGTTTTCAAAATTGTTTCCTTAATTTGTGTCCGATATCAATTTTAAGTGCACATCAATAAACTGTTTACTTTTTATCTCTGTATTTTGTAGGATAACGAACAAGAAAGACATTTGAATTTTCCTGGAAGAATAAGTCAGAAGTTTGTAGATTTTTCTTTTATTTTTTGTTATAGTTTTATTTTTATTTAGATTTGATTGTCCATTAATTTTGTAAAATTTAAGAGATTTTATAAATTTCCTTAAATTTTGCACAAATTAAGGAGAAATTAAATCGGGGTATGTTTTGTCTTTTTACAATGTAATTTACTTTGGCCGGTGGCGGTTTTGGGTACTATTGATATTTAATAAAAACGTTCGGTATATTTGTTGTATCCCTATTTTTTTTTATTATTAGTGAAATTAACTCTACTTACTGCTATAATTTGGAGAAAAATCTTACCCAGACGAGAAAATCCCATCTTGCTGTCTAAGAAACCTATTACATATAAACATGACAATATCAAGTCCAAGCCATGGTTTGAGAGTGGACAGTGTCCTAGTATAACCAGAAATTAACCTAATTTTTTGTTGTTGTTGGTCTCTCTCTTATATTCCTCTCAACTTATAAACTACTCTTTTTGCAACTTGTTATTAAGATTGATATGAAATTTGGAAAATCAAATGAGGTTAAGAGTGATCAATGCATTAGACTATTAGCTATGAACTCCTACAACCTTTTTCATTCTTCACCAATTTGAACATCAAGTAGCTGTTTTTACGGTAGTTCTTACTTGTTTCATCATAAACTTACATTCCTACTCAAAATTAGACCCATGAAGAGTTTGAGATGGCAAGACCAATCTGCTCAACATCTCCCATCCACTTAACTAGCTAAATGAGATTTATCATACTCACTTCATGGTCGGCCCATTTCTTTTAGGTTTCTTCATTTTATTTTCTTCCCCTAAAAGAAGCAACTTGTACTTATCATTCACTCTTACTCGTTGTATATGTGTTACTATAATATTGATGTATTATTGCTCTTTAAGTATTGACATTACTTGTATTGTACATCCTCCATTTTTATTAATGTTGTTGCGTAAAAAGGGAGGACTGGAAGCTGACTTGTGGGTCGGGTGTCTCCCGGACCGCGACCGTGCCACGAACTTGAAAGAATGAGAAGAGGAGTGAGAAATGAGCTGAGCAGCTTAGAACCTAGGATAGAGGTGACTTGCACAAGGAAACAACTGGGCACGGGTGTGGTGTAGATCTATCCACTCCGAAGCCTAAGTCAGACCAGAGGTGGTGCAGAGCATAGTAGTGGGAGAATTAGCGTATCTTCACCAGTTGGTCTCCTCCGGTATTTATAGGAGAGGTGTAATGATGACCCTACTGTGTAGGTGTCAGGCGTAGACAGTAGGCCAAGTGCCGACTCTCGGTTGGATGATCACCTATTATATGTCTGAGAGCGGGTCTTGGTGGTCGGTGCTCTTCCTTTGGAAGACCAGTCGAGCTCTTTGCCTTGGTGTTGAAAATGAGCTCTCATGTCTTGTCTGGCCTATAAGCTCATCTTTATCCATTCTCTATTTGAATGGTCACCTACTCTTCCAAGTCTTAGTGGGTTGATCTTCTAGGGATGAACACACACCTTGTCAGCCTCATGTGCTCAATCCACTAAGTTCATCGTCTTGGTGTTCGGTCCTCTTCCTGAGGCTGAGCTCTCTAGAAGTCTCTAGAAGTAGTCTTCTACTAAGTTCATCCGGCTCACTCCACTAGTAATGTGGAGGTCTTTGATCATCCTACGTGGTCCTCTAGAACTAGAAGGGTGCCACATGGTCATACAATTGCTTGAAAATCCACCCATAACAATTACCATGTCTTTAGATCTATTAATGTTGTCCTTTGATATTGTTGGTGTAAACTATTATGTTTTTAGTAAACTATTTTTCAGATGACATGGAAAATCAGTCGAGTCCCGTGAAGCCCACCACTTTTCTACATTTTGTTGGATTTGGTGCAACAAAATGACAAAAATATTTATAAGCCATTAATTCAACAAATATAATTTCTTGAATTATTAAAACTATAAATAAATAATCGATAAATAAATAAATTGGCTAAAAAAAATAAGAAATATAGATATTTGGAACAAAAGGTTTATTAACTTGATTTGGTAGTATAAATTTTAAAAATAATTAAAATAAATAAAGATGAAAAATAAACAAATAATCACATATAAATCATTGAAGTAATAGAGTATAGAATAATTTAAATTTTAAATAAAACCTGATAATAAATTTTAAATTAAAAAAAAATAATTCAAAATTAAGCATGGAATTATTCAAACATAAATAATTTCTAAAATGTTTATGAAGTATAGAAAAAAAACATTAAAATATGTTAAATTTTCAAATACTAAATTAAAGAATATCAAATGTGTGTCACAAGTGGTAAATGACTAATATATATGTAAGAAGAATGTTTTCTAATTAGTGAGAAGAAAAGTTTTATTAAAAAGAAAATATATACAACAGAGACTAAATGTGAAGTTAAAGAAAAAAGTTAAAGGGTTCAAAATATAAGTTTTAAAGTGAAGGATCAGATTGAAAAATGGCTTAAGTTTTTTAACATTAAAATTAAAATTTGAAAAGCTCATTGCAGGTTAAAGTTTTTTTTTTTTCATCCAAATTTTACATCTGATCTGACCTTCCCACATCTATTTCATTTTAGTATGCATTTCTTTAGTAGGTTGTTTAATGGGCAATTACTGAAATAACATATTTTTACATACTAATTACTGAATGTTTGAACTTTTCAAAAATTACTCAAATAACATAATTATAGTTCAATAATTTATTGAAATAAAAAAATTAATTTCTTTTAATAAATTCATTGAAAATAATAAAAAAAAATGATCAAATAGTTCAATAAATTATTAACTTTGAACTTAAAAAACCAAAAAACAAACAAATTCATTAGAAATACCTATGAAAAATAGTTCAATAATTATGCTATTTGAATAATTTTTAAAAAGTTCTGACATTTTAGTAATTAGTAAGCAGATTTATGTTATTTGAGACAAATTCTTTTGTTTAATTTAAATGCTAATTTTTGTATGCGAAATGTACCAATAGTATGGAATTTTGATATTTTCATCTAATAATCAATATAGAATTTTATTCACTCCTAACAAATAACGTAAAATGTAATAACGTATTTTACATTTAATTATTTAAAAATAAAAAAGAAAGGAAAAACCATCACATTTTACAAAGGACTCAACCTTCTATAACCTTTGTAACCGAGACCTAACCATGATTCACGTTGATTAAATTAAATGATGGGCAGTACAAATTTCAGGCCCTTTATTTTTGTGCACCTTCTTATATGATTTTCTTTCCTTTTTTTTTTCTCCCTCACATAAATAACTAATTTTGTAACTTTTAAAAATCCTAAAATTAATAATATTCTTAGTCATCGTTTAATATACCATTTTGATAAAAAATATAATGTCATAATTTCCCAAACTAAAAAAAAAAAATTATATATCTGATTATTTCAAAAGATTTTTGTACAGGGCTATATTCTCAATAATGCATCCATATTCATTTTTATCCAGTTCAAACTAAAAATAAATTTATTTTATCTAACCACTTAAAAACGTATAGATGGATTTAAAACGCCAAACTAAAGCAAAAGGCCTTTTTTTTGTGTGTGTGTGTGAACCATAAAACAAAACAAAGACGAAACCAAACAAAACAAGTTACAAAACGAGATATTCTTCCAATAGCCTAATCTCTCGCCTTCAGCTGAAAGCTTCGCCAACCTGTGTGCCATGTGATTTCCTCTCTGATTTACATGTTTGAAGCTTGAAATCTTCAATGGTCAATCTGTGAGATTCGGGTTCCAACTTCAGTGAGGTCAAAATCTTCTTTATTTGTAACTCTAATGGCACCAAGACAATCAGATTCCACCAGCACATCCAAAATCACATCCACAATTGAAGTTAAACCTTCAATAATCGCTACACATTCCATCAATTTAGGGGACTCTACAAATCTCACCTCTTTGAATCCAGCCTCCACGATAAAGCCTGAATGATCTCTGAGTATCCATCCAACTCCTCCTCTTTGATTATTGAGATTCAAAGAGGAGTTGGTTCCAAAAGCATTTTGGAGGGGTGGAGCTATATTTTGATTAATGAATTCTTCTTCCCATCCCAGTATTTTATCAATGGAATTCTGCCAGGGGATTTCAATAGCTTTAGTCAATACATGAAAAGTAAAAATCAATCAATACATGAAAAGTAAAAATTAAAATTTAATAATTTATGATATAACTCAAGATCTATTAGGTTAGATTAATAAGTCAAAATCAAATCTATAAAAATAAAGATAGAAAACTAACTTTGATACATTAGATCTGTTACTGTTCTTTATGCGAAAATTCCTTCACACTACAAGAAATTGCCGGAATTGCGACGAAACGATAGCGACGGAAAGCAATGCGCCCCTAGGTAACGATGCAATGCATCGCCCAAGAAAGAGTTGACTTTGAGCGATGTATTTCTTCGCTATAATTGGCATCAAAAGTTCTCGTGCAAAATATGAACAATGCAATGAGTCGTTTAATATGGCGCGAAACTTCCCATGAAACGGGACGACGGAATGCGTCACCCCCAAATATGGCAGGAAAGCTTCCCGCCATATGGACGACGAAATCCATCGTCCCCATACTGACTAACGACGTATTTCGTCGCTACATGTGCTGAGCAATCAAATATATTCATCATAAAAAAAACTTTGTTACTTCTTTTTGCGATTTTGTTTGTTCTATTGTCTAAAAATGTCACGACCCGACCCGAGTACCCCCTAACCACTCGAGACGACACGTGCCAATGGCAAGCGAAAGCTAATGCCAACGCATACCATCTAACATAACTAAAATAACTAGTTAATAATCAATTTAAATTCAACTTATTTAAGAAAATTTTGGCAGAGTTCCGTTTGTTTTTCTAATAAACCAACCTGTAAAACATTTTACATAATCCTGCATAAACTATAACGGGCTCCGCCCTCAGAAATAACTCAAAATCAGTCAACTACGATAATTCTTAATTTACTAACATTAAGAGAAATATTTACGTGCTAGTTCATTTGTAAACTTCTCCATCTACCCAACTAGCCTCAAAAATCATAAAACCATTTACTTTCTCACGAGCTATCACCGGCACTTATAAACATACATGTACAAACACACACAAAAATGTCATACATAGGCTAGGTGTGAAGATGAAAGCAAAAACTGGTGGTGTAACGGCTCTCGTAGGCGTATCCTTGAAACTCAGGAGCTACCTGGAGGGGGGGAAAAACAAAACATGGAAATCATGAGCAAAAACTCAATGAGTGGGTTCTTTTATAAACTAAAATATACTTTTGAGTTAAATATCGTAGAAAACACGAATTTTAACAAACAAATACATTTCTGAGCAAAATACTTTTCATACATAATAAAAACTCATTACTCACAGGTTCTCAAAATAATATCGTATCATAATCATATAATAGAAAAACCGACACTAAACGTATACCCACAATGGTCATACTACACACAAGATAAATCAAGATATGCAGTGAGCACTATATATACTAAAACTGGTCATACGCCGCGAGTCGCCCCCAAAGGGCTAAGCACCCTAACATACGGCCCAAAGCCTATGTGTATGCTAAAGTGGGTCCCAAAGACCTGCTAAAAGTCGAGCTAGTGGGTACAACAATTTAGCTAGTTTGAAAATAGTTTACGAATATCATTATATAATTTTCAAACTATCTTAAAACCATAAATATCAATACTTTGTACATAAATACATATGGTTGAGTTCTATAAGAATATTTCGTAAGTGCTCGTAAAACACATAAACATAATTGGTATATCATAAAAACATATGTGTAATAGGCTATTCATAGTATATAATCTAACTTGAGATTTATAAGCAAATAGTTTAGGGATAATTCGAAAATAACATTTTAACCACTCACTAAAACTATTCCGCTTACGATCCCGGATTATAAGCGGTGCCAATCTCCGTATCACCTGAAATAAATATTTAATAAAATACCCATTAATAATCTTTTAGTATTTTTATATATAGAAAAACATATTGAAAACACCTAAATTGACGGTTAATATCCCAATGGCTAAAGTTTCACTTTTCCTTCCATAACTATATTTCCAATACACTTTCCAAGCCAAAAGATTTCATTCTTGTTGCTCATCCTCTTCCCACATAGAATCCTCTTTCTAAATCATGCAATTTTCCATAACAACTTCAACTTCAAAAATATGGAAAACTCTAATCCTCCACCATTCTTAATAAATCTTAAACACCACCATCTCAAATTAACCTATAACACTTAAATTCCACAAACAACAAAACTCATAAAACCCATAAACCAACTTTGAATCTTAGCAAAATCTATCAAAATCCATCAAATAAAAGAGTTGGGTTGAAGAAATCTCTTACCAATAAGCAAATTCACCACAAAATGATCACTAATTGTAGAAGCCTTCAAGAAATCAAGCCACAAATCCTTCCTTTCCTTCCTTTTTCTCTCTTTTTCTCTTTTCTCTTTTCTCTCTTTTTTCTATTTCCTTCCTACGGGTGGCTGAAGCAAAGAGAAGAATGTGTTTTATTTTTTTTTTTTTTTAAAACTAAGTGCTTGCCAAGTGTCAAGCCAATGACTTTTCTCTCTCTTTTTTTTTTTGACTTTATCTTCTCCATTCCTTCAATCCTATCCACTTATTATTATATTTTTCTTTTTTTTTTTTTTTTTTTTTTAAATAATAATAAGAGTTTACAAACTATTACCTCCTTTTAAGAATTTCGTCCTCGAAATTCAACTCGAAGGAAACAACTGAGGATACTGAGAACGCATAAGATCTTCACTTTCCCAAGTCGCCTCATCAGCCGTGTGATTCTTCCATAATACCTTAACAAGAGAAATAACCTTTTTCCGCAAAACATGTTCTTTTCTGTCAAGAATTCTTACTGGCTCTTCTTCATAAGATAAATTCTCCTTTAGTTGCACTGGCTGTGTCTCTAATATGTGAGATGGATCCGGTACATACTTACGTAACATAGAAACATGAAATACATCATGAATCCTAGATAGCTCCACCGGTAAAGCCAGACGATAAGCAACTAAACCAATACGTTCAATAATCTCAAAAGGGCCAATGTATCTCGGACTTAACTTCCCTTTTCTACCGAACCTTAAAACTCCTTTCCAGGTGACAAACGAAGAAATACTCTATCACCCACCTGAAACTCTAAATCTCTTCTACGTTTGTCTGCATAACGTTTTTGTCTCTCCTGTGCTATCTTCAAATTTTCTCTTATCACTTTCACTTTATCAGCAGTAATCTGCACTAACTCAGGACCCATTAATTTCCTCTCTCCGACCTCGTCCCAACAGATTGGTGTTCTACACTTTCTTCCATATAACCCTTCGTATGGTGCCATCAAGATACTGGAATGGTAACTATTATTATACGCAAACTCCATAAGCGGCAAATGTGTATCCCAGTTTCCTTTAAATTGCAGAACACAAGCTCGTAACATATCCTCCAAAGTCTGGATTGTTCTTTCTGACTGTCCATCTGTTTGAGGATGAAAAGCTGTACCAAAATGCAACTTTGTCCCTAAAGCTCGCTGTAAACTAGGCCAGAACTTAGAAGTAAATCTCGAGTCTCTATCAGAAACAATCGATACTGGAGTTCCATACCGACTAACTATTTCATCAACATATAGTTTGGCTAATCTGTCCAACGAGTATGTAATTTTAATCGGTAGAAATCTGGCTGTTTTTGTTAATCTATCAACTATCACCCAAATGCCATCATGACCATTCTGAGTGCGAGGAAGACCAAATAAGAAATCCATCGTAATACGCTCCCACTTCCATTCTGGAACAGGAAGGGAAATTAAAAGCCCAGCCGACTTCTGGCGCTCTGGTTTAACCTGCTGACAAATAAGACATCTCGATACACATTCAGCAATATCCCTTTTCATTCCACACCACCAATAATGCTCTCTCAAAGTACGATACATTTTCGTGCTACCTGGATGCATAGCATAAGCTGAGCTGTGAGCCTCATCAAGAATTTCTTTCTTCAAATCTACATTATTCGGAACACATAATCGATTCTCCATTACTAAGCCACCATCTTCTCTAACCTTATAATCCGTTCGTTGATTTTTCTGCACCTCCTCTTTAATCTTACTCAAAACTGAATCTTCAGCTTGAGCTTCTATAATTCGATCAATCAAAACTGGCCGTACACGAAAATTTGCAACCAAAGCCCCTGATGTCCCCACTGTTAACTCAGCATTCAATGCAGTGAACTCACTTATCAAGGAAGAACTTGTTGCATTATAATCCGCATCTAACCTATTCGATTTCCTGCTAAGAGCATCTGCAACCACGTTAGCTTTTCCTGGATGATAATCAATCGTGCAGTCATAATCTGCAATCAATTCAATCCATCTTCTTTGTCGCATATTCAACTCTTTTTGATCAAAAATATACTTCAAACTCTTGTGATCCGTATAGATATGACACTTTTCTCCATATAAGTAATGACGCCAAATCTTTAGTGCTAGTACAACCGCCGCTAATTCCAGATCGTGTGTCGGATATTTACGCTCATGACTCCTCAATTGTCTTGAGGCATAAGCTATGACCTTGCCATTTTGCATCAAAACACACCCCAATCCTTGATGAGAAGCATCACTGTAAATATCATAATCCTCTCCCGAAGTCGGAAATGTCAGAATAGGAGCAGAGATCAATCTTTTCTTCAATTCCTCAAAACTCGCCTCACAATCATCTGTCCAAACAAACTCTACATTCTTCTTCGTCAAACTGGTCAATGGAAGGGCTATTCTAGAAAATCCAGGCACAAAACGTCGATAATAGCCAGCTAATCCAAGAAAACTACGCACTTCTGTAACAGTCACTGGTCGTTCCCATTTAACCACAGCTTCAATTTTATGAGGATCAACATATATTCCCTCTTCTGAAATCACATGCCCCAAAAACATAACTTTATCAAGCCAGAACTCACATTTACTGAATTTCGCATACAATTGTTTTTCTCGTAAAATCTGTAGTATCTCTCTGAGATGTTCTCTATGCTCCTCTTTATTTCTAGAATACACAAGTATATCATCAATAAACACAATAACAAACCGATCTAAGTAAGGATGAAATACTCGGTTCATTAAATCCATGAACACTGCAGGAGCGTTAGTTAACCCAAACGGCATAACTAAAAACTCGTAATGCCCGTACCGAGTTCTAAAAGCAGATTTTGGCACATCTGATTCTTTGATTTTAAGTTGGTGATACCCTGATCTCAGATCAATTTTAGAAAACACAGAGGCACCTCTAAGCTGATCCAACAAGTCATCAATACGAGGCAACGGATATTTGTTACGCACAGTCACCTTATTCAGTTGCCTATAATCTATACACATTCTCATTGTACCATCTTTCTTTTTCACAAATAACACTGGTGCACCCCATGGGGATACACTAGGTCGAATAAAACCTTTATCAAGTAGTTCTCTGAATCGTATTTTCAACTCTTTCAACTCAGTCGGAGCCATTCGATATGGTGCTTGAGAAATAGGAGATGTACCAGGAACTAACTCAATCTCAAACTCAACTTCTCTATTTGGTGGCAACTCGGTTAAATCTTCTGGAAACACATCGCAAATTCTTGTACAACTGGAATGTCTTCAAGTTTCGACTTACTAACTCCGAGTATCGATCACATGAGCCAAATATGCAAGACAACCCTTTCTAAGCAATTTACTAGCTTTGAGAGCCGAAATTACACACGTCGGTAAGATCTTCCTTTCACCACTAAACATAATCTCAGATTCACCTGGTCGTTTGAACACAACTATCTTTCGAAAACAATCAACCGATGCATGATTTGCGGACAAGAAATCCATACCTGGAATGATGTCAAAATCACATATATCTAAGGGTATTAAATCCACAAGTAAATCCTTTCCATCCACCACTATTACACAATTATTGTAGACACTATCTGCTAACAACGACTTTCCAATCGGAGTGGCTACTATCAGTTCATTATGCAACTTTTCCAGCATTTTATCAGCACAAGAAGAAAAAGTAAAAGAAACAAACGAATGCGTGGAACCAGGGTCAATCAAAACATGTGCATTTGTGCCAAAAATGGATAACTTACCCATCACAACTTCTGGTGTTTCCTGAGCCTCCTGTTGATTCATGGCAAAAACTCTGCCTTGTGCACGAGGACGTCCCACTTGACTCTTCGCCCGTATTACTTGTACTCGCACTACTACCTTGCCCCACGCCACTCACCGTTGCACTTTGCACATTAGATCCCCTGTTTTTCTTGATTACTTCCTTGACCACCTGGAGATGGTTGCACTGTGGTCCCATGTACACTACCACAGCTGGGAAAACATTGGACAATCTCTTTTCATATGTCCCTCCTGCCCGCAATTAAAGCAAACATTTGCACCTCTCAAACATTGCCCAAGATGGAATTTACCGCATGTCAAACACTGAGGGAATGGGTATCTAGTAGTCGTGAACTGTGGAAAACTACCAAATGATTGTTGGGAGCTACTTTGAGTCGGTCTGAAATTCGATGACCCCCTAAAATCCGGTTTAAAATTCCCACGACTTGCCACGCCAGGCCAAGACCCTCGATTACCCCTCATGTGTGGTCGTACACCAGACGTATCAGTACTAAAAGATTGAGCACCACGACCAACCCTTGACTGTTCCCCCTGACTTTTCTTTTCTGTTAAACCCTTCTCAACACGAATTGCTGCTTCCACCATTTTGCCAAGATCGTTCCATGCTAGAAGTGTAACAACTATTTTAATGTCTCCTCTAAGACCCTCCTCAAACCTCTTGCATCTATCGATCTCATCTGTAATCACAGTGGTAGCATACTTTGATAGTTCAACAAATTTCTTGTAATACTGAGCAACACTCATAGAACCCTGTACCAACTTCAAGAATTCATTCCGTTTGGCATCTCTATACGATCGGGGATAATACTCTTCATAGAATGCATTCCTGAAGTCAACCCAAGTGATAGGTGCAAGGTCTTGACGTCTACTCACAACCAATTTCCACCAATCTTCAGCCGCCCCTTCTAACAAGAAAGTAGCCAGCCTCAATTTTCTATCATCGGGACACTGCATCACCTCAAAACATTTTTCTATTTTAACTATCCATGCTTCTGCCTCAGCTGGATCAATCGTTCCTGCAAAACTCTTTGCACCAAGAGCTGTTGCCCGCTCTATTTTATAATCTTTCTCAGCTTCCCTACTTTGACTATGCATTCTCAACCCAGAAGCTACTGCCTGAGCCATACTTTCAAACATTTGCTCGTTCATAACATTAGTTCTTTCGGATTGCTCTCCAACCGGTCGGTTAGTTCCCCGATTCATTTCCCCGTCAAATGTGTTTTCATTCATTGGATTTTGCCTTCCAGTAGCTTGTTGAGTTTCAATAGGAATATCCTCAAGCCTACGAGTTCTGCCACCACGAGACATGCATACCTACAACATGAAGCATGTCATGCAATAACACTCAAATGCAATTAACTTTAAGTGTAGTGTCTAAATAAATCACAAAAAGAATCGTATTGCTCTGATACCAAACTGTCACGACCCGACCCGAGTACCCCCTAACCACTCGAGACGACACGTGCCAATGGCAAGCGAAAGCTAATGCCAACGCATACCATCTAACATAACTAAAATAACTAGTTAATAATCAATTTAAATTCAACTTATTTAAGAAAATTTTGGCAGAGTTCCGTTTGTTTTTCTAATAAACCAACCTGTAAAACATTTTACATAATCCTGCATAAACTATAACGGGCTCCGCCCTCAGAAATAACTCAAAATCAGTCAACTACGATAATTCTTAATTTACTAACATTAAGAGAAATATTTACGTGCTTGTTCATTTGTAAACTTCTCCATCTACCCAACTAGCCTCAAAAATCATAAAACCATTTACTTTCTCACGAGCTATCAAGCACTTATAAACATACATGTACAAACACACACAAAAATGTCATACATAGGCTAGGTGTGAAGATGAAAGCAAAAACTGGTGGTGTAACGGCTCTCGTAGGCGTATCCTTGAAACTCAGGAGCTACCTGGAGGGGGGGAAAAACAAAACATGGAAATCATGAGCAAAAACTCAATGAGTGGGTTTTTTTTATAAACTAAAATATACTTTTGAGTTAAATATCGTAGAAAACACGAATTTTAACAAACAAATACATTTCTGAGCAAAATACTTTTCATACATAATAAAAACTCATTACTCACAGGTTCTCAAAATAATATCGTATCATAATCATATAATAGAAAAACCGACACTAAACGTATACCCACAACTGGTCATACTACACACAAGATAAATCAAGATATGCAGCAGAGCACTATATATACTAAAACTGGTCATACGCGCGCAGAGCTGCCCCCAAAGGGCTAAGCACCCTAACATACGGCCCAAAGCCTATGTGTATGCTAAAGTGGGTCCCAAAGACCTGCTAAAAGCTGAGCTAGTGGGTACAACAATTTAGCCGTTTGAAAATAGTTTACGAATATCATTATATAATTTTCAAACTATCTTAAAACCATAAATATCAATACTTTGTACATAAATACATATGGTTGAGTTCTATAAGAATATTTCGTAAGTGCTCGTAAAACACATAAACATAATTGGTATATCATAAAAACATATGTGTAATAGGCTATTCATAGTATATAATCTAACTTGAGATTTATAAGCAAATAGTTTAGGGATAATTCGAAAATAACATTTTAACCACTCACTAAAACTATTCCGCTTACGATCCCGGATTATAAGCGGTGCCAATCTCCGTATCACCTGAAATAAATATTTAATAAAATACCCATTAATAATCTTTTAGTATTTTTATATATAGAAAAACATATTGAAAACACCTAAATTGACGGTTAATATCCCAATGGCTAAAGTTTCACTTTTCCTTCCATAACTATATTTCCAATACACTTTCCAAGCCAAAAGATTTCATTCTTGTTGCTCATCCTCTTCCCACATAGAATCCTCTTTCTAAATCATGCAATTTTCCATAACAACTTCAACTTCAAAAATATGGAAAACTCTAATCCTCCACCATTCTTAATAAATCTTAAACACCACCATCTCAAATTAACCTATAACACTTAAATTCCACAAACAACAAAACTCATAAAACCCATAAACCAACTTTGAATCTTAGCAAAATCTATCAAAATCCATCAAATAAAAGAGTTGGGTTGAAGAAATCTCTTACCAATAAGCAAATTCACCACAAAATGATCACTAATTGTAGAAGCCTTCAAGAAATCAAGCCACAAATCCTTCCTTTCCTTCCTTTTTCTCTCTTTTTCTCTTTTCTCTTTTCTCTCTTTTTTCTATTTCCTTCCTACGGGTGGCTGAAGCAAAGAGAAGAATGTGTTTTATTTTTTTTTTTTAAAACTAAGTGCTTGCCAAGTGTCAAGCCAATGACTTTTCTCTCTCTTTTTTTTTGACTTTATCTTCTCCATTCCTTCAATCCTATCCACTTATTATTATATTTTTTTTTTTTTTTTTTTTTTTTAAATAATAATAAGAGTTTACAAAAAAAATGCGTGAATGGATGTATGTTCGTCTCTTAGAAGGCTATTTGAACGATCAGTTCGTAACAGAGGTTGAAGAATTTGTGGAGTTTTGTGAAACTACTTATGGTTTTGATCGTAATGGAAAAATGATATGATGTTCATGCAGAAACTGTAAAAATAAGAAGTTATTTTCTTCATTTGATGTGAAGAAACACATGTATAGTCGCAGGTTTGTGGAGAATTATTGCAAGTGGGTTTATCAAGGGGAATCTGATGATTAGTATAATGCGGTGGAGTGAGCTGTGTTCTAGGTAACGATGCAATGCATCGCCCAAGAAAGAGTTGACTTTGAGCGATGTATTTCTTCGCTATAATTGGCATCAAAGTTCTCGTGCAACATATGAACGATGCAATGAGTCGTTTAATATGGCGCGAAACTTCCCATGAAACGGGACGACGGAATGCGTCGCCCCCAAATATGGCGGGAAAGCTTCCCGCCATATGGACGACGAAATCCATCGTCCCCATACTAACTAACGACGTATTTCGTCGCTACATGTGCTGAGCAATCAAATATATTCATCATGAAAAAAACTTTGTTACTTCTTTTTGCGATTTTGTTTGTTCTATTGTCTAAAAAAATACGTGAATGGATGTATGTTCGTCTCTTAGAAGGCTATTTGAACGATTAGTTCGTACCAGAGGTTGAAGAATTTGTGGAGTTTTGTGAAACTACTTATGGTTTTGATCGTAATGGAAAAATGATACGATGTTCATGCAGAAACTATAAAAATAAGAAGTTATTTTCTTTATTTGATGTGAAGAAACACATGTATAGTCGCAGATTTGTGGAGAATTATTGCAAGTGGGTTTATCAAGGGGAATCTGATGATTAGTATAATGCGGTGGAGTGAGCTGTGTTCTACCATGGCAGCAACTCGAATGCAGTACCGATTGTGGAAGACTATCGTGATGAGAGACAACAAGAGTATGAACAGATGCAACATATGATATTTGAAGGTACGTTTAATCATATTGAAGATGATAGTCGTACTATTCTAGAAAAGGAGGAAATGAATCCAGAAGCACAACGAATGTACCAAATGCTCGAATCAGCAAGTATACCACTGTACCCGGGTTTTGACGTTAGTCAACTGGCTGCAACTACAAAGCTTCTTAATATAAAAGCGTTATATCATATCTCAGAGAGAGGTTTTAATTCGATTGCACAATGGTTTCATCATTGCGCCCCTGCGAACAATACGTTGCCAGAAAGTTTATACGACACAAAAATATTAGTGAAGGGTCTCGGGTTGCTTGTTGAGAATATTGATTGTTGCCCGAAAGGATGCATGATATTTAAGGGGATGGAGATTCGAGTCTTCATAATTATAAATTCTGTTTCCATCTGAGATATAAACAAGGTAAACACACTCTCATTCCACATACTTGTATGCTTTATTTACCGATCACTCCTCGTCTTCAACAGTTGTATGCATCGGAAGTCACGGCTCCTCACATGAGATGACATTACAAGCATTCCCAAGAGCATGGTCATATGAAACATCCATCTAATGCTGATGCGTGGAAGCATTTGGATCGTTGTCATCTATAATTTGCAAGGGAGATTAGAACTGTGAGATTGAGGTTATGTACTGACGGTTTTAACCCGTTTGGTGCTTTTGGTGCACAATAATCTTTGTAGCCTGTTATGTTGACACCGTATAATCTACCTCCATCAATGTGTATGAAAGATCCTGTTATATTCTTAATTGGTTATCGTACCGGCTCCAAATAGTCTGTAACAAAGGTTAGATATCTACCTTCAACTTTTTATTGCTGAGTTGATTAATTTGTAGAATAATGGAGAATTGACTTATGATTTATCGAGAAAACAAAATTTCTGTATGAGAGCTAGAGTAATTTAGACGATCAGTGACTTCTCGACATATTCAATGTTATCTGGTAAGAACGGTAGCTTATTATAAATTATTTTCATTTTTAGGTAATTATATATAATAATATATATAATTAATTTAAACTTACCGGTAGGTTGAAGCACATCCAGGAAAGTTTGCTTGTCCTCATTACATGTTTGACACTGGAGCTTTCGTTGAAACATGGACGACAAACTTGTTAGTTCGATTTTCATAGAAGATTTTTACCCAGCGACCATTCATTTTGAACAAACAAGACAAATTGGTATAAGGATCGAAATGCATGCAACCAAGACCCTCCTTGAGTTTTCAGCGGAATCGAAATATTGCACGGGTTGGATTTTATTGGCATGAAAAAAATTACTGAGGTTGCAAACAAAGCCGCTGGTAAAAACAGTGGTTGGAAGAAACGAAGTATTTTTTAGGATTTACTGATGAGGCACAACTTGGATGTCATGCATTCAAAAAGAACGTGTTTGACAATGTCTTCAATACAGTTTTAAATGTGCCAAATAAGATGAAAGACAACTTGAAGGCACGGTATGACATCCAGGAAATATGTCGTTGCCCTTAGTTAGAGCTGGATGAAAGTGGATACTACGCCAAGGCCAAATACATGTTAAATATAGAAGAGAAGAAATTACTGTTTGATTTGATGTGATCGATTAAGTTCCCTGATGGTTACATTTCTAATCTCTCTAGATGCATTGACGTGTAGAGTCATACTGTGTTCAGAATGAAAAGTCATGATTGTCACGTTTTCATGCAATGATTGATGCTTATTGCATTCAAACCGTTCCTCGAACAGTAACATTGGGAACCTTTGGCGTAATTAAGTGTTCTTTAGAGATTTGACATGCGCAGATTTAACACGAGAGACAATCGAATCATTAAACTGAGAGATTCTAGTTATAATATGCAAATTGGAACGAATATTTTCACTTGGTTTTTTCTATTCAATGAAGCATCTTCTTGTTCATCTACCATATGAGGCACTAGTAGGCGGTCCTATTCAATACAGATGGATGTATCCGTTTGAAAGGTAAAATATAATATATTATTTACCTTTTATTATATTTAAAATATGATGTTATGCATATATATTTCATCTACATGATTCTCAGATAATTGCATAGATTGAAGAAAACTGTTGGAAATAAAGCAAGAGTGGAAGGATCGATATGTAATGCGTATCTGGTACACGGGACAACTACATTCTGTACATATTACTTTGATCTACATATCGCCGATCAGTTTCGCCTAGTGAACCATAACATGGTTGACAATCTTCCAGAAGCTGTAGACTTGAACGACCTGGATATGTTTGTCATACCAAGCAAAGCTTTAGACAAATATATGCGGAGGCCCTTAAGTGATGAAGAGTACCATGTCGTCCAGACTTATTTATTATGTAACTGTGAAGAAGAAGATTCGTATATTGAGTAAATTTTTCTAATTTATGAAGTTTTGTTTTATGTAAAAATTGATTTTTTTTTTTATAATTTCATTCATTCCTGCATTTTCTGTAGATTATTTATGAATTTATTTGTACGACCATCACATCCCGGTATTACAGAATTAGAAAAAGGGAACATCATCGATAAAGATTTGCGTTCCTGGTTTTACAATTATGTTGATTCCCTCACACAACCGATCTCTTATCCACGTATAAAATGGATTGTAAAAGATCCATTAAGATTGCAATACCTTACACCAGTTATCTCGTTCAAGGTTACAGATTTCAAACCAAAGCTCATTCAGTGAATCGAACAACAAATAACAGTGGTGTATGCATAAAGGGACAAGTGTTCGAGAACAATCAGAAGATTTCTATTGAGCTACAATTTGCAGCTTGTGTCTTAAATGTACAATCTTTTTTAACTGCACATGGTTTGAAACAACGCGAAGTGGTGGGATTCACAATCATACCAATATTAAAATTGTTGAGGTACTAGACAAAACACATGCACACCCAAGATCGTTTTGTTTTGGCACAACAAGCAATTCAGGTTTACTATTTAAATTATCCCGCTCATCGTAGAGATTTATCTGATTGGTTAGTTGTCTGTAAAGTAAGACCGATGATAATAGATGACAGCCTTCCTGATAAAGATAGTGAGAATTACGTTGCATTTCAGGTGGATGAAATGCAACATCGTGAAATCGATGAAAGTATTAATTCTGACGTGGTACGTCTGTTGAATGATGCAACAAATACACTTTTTGATGACACGAATGTATATGTTCCACCTGAAAATGACAAAGAATCTTTTCCAGATGAAACAAACGAAGAAGAAACTGAAGAAGATAGTATTGACTCAAGGAAAACTAATGATTCTGATGACAATGATTGAAGTGTTTATTTGTAACGAGAAATAATTGAATGGAAACATAAGAAGAAATTTTTTTTGTAACAAGAACTAAAAGCCCTCAAATATAACATATAAACTCTCTAATCTCATAAGGTGGTGCTATATGCATTTATAATTTCTCTTTTAGGAAACATCATTGTCAAACACTACTGGATTTTATTTTGAAATATGAGCAGTATATATTTCTTAGTTCAGACTCGAATAATTTAGAATAGTGAACATGAAGCACCTTACTAGTTTAAAAAAGGACTTATCTTGTATAGCTTTTGAAATAAAAGAAATAAGTATACAGAAAAGCACCTTCGACATAGCTAGTCTTTTAATGTAAGTATCTCTCTACATCCCCAGCTTAGATGGAATCTGCTCTAGTAAGGAAAAATAATCCAACTGAGGTATGATTAAGGTCTGTTTGAGGTAGCTTTTAAAAGTCTTGGTTATTAAAAACATTTTCTTTATTTAGAAACACTTATAAACACTTCTAAAAGCTATCCCAAAAGGACACTAGGGCAACAAAAATACAAGCCTTAAATTCTAAAACAAAATCTAACTAATATTATATGGCTCAACTTTTTATACCTATGAACTATAGATTTATATGCACTCTCTATAATACCAATAACAAATTACTAACATGTGAAGTTCTAGCTAGTAACAACAAAAACCAACACAAATGACAATGCATAATGACATTATGTTCAAGAGAAATTATGTGGAATCTCATAATGTGAAGCAATGAACAAATACTTGTGAAAATATGGGACACGAAACTCTCAGAACGTGGGGAAATGATCAATTGCTCAAGAAAGAACTTCATATATGATTTGTATCATAATAGTGGAATCTCTGAATCAAGCTCAAATTTTTCAAACAAAACTATGTTATCTCATTTTGACCCAAAACCAAATCATTTTGAGAGGGATAATTTGTTCTTTCCACGAGATTCATTGGATGGTCCTCTAGCGGGTTTGAATAGTTATAGCTGCAAGAAAGAAATCACAGATAATAATACTATGTCAATAGAATTCAAAAGGAATGTAGTGTGCTTGAATGCTGTTTCACATGTACCAGATTTTGATGGAACTTTGTGAGTTTTGACACTTCCCAAATCATTGTTTTTATTTTGTTGGTTAAGTGAGTCATTATGAGGTTAGATATATGTTAAATTCCTCTCCATAACGAGTTCCCCCTGCACCTCATCATTCTTACTACCTGCTTTGCCACTAAGAAAACGAGGAAATTGAAAGGTTATGAAGTCTGTTATGGAATGAAAATGTTAGCTTTTTGGGCCTATTAATCTCACTTAATTATATTTTGATGATAACAAATACTTAGTACTAATCAATTTTAGTATTTTAGTGTGGTGATTTGTAATGCGGAAAATAACAAGCGCTCGTCCAAATTCGAGTTAAATTGGAGAAGATATGGATTAAAGTTTATATTTTTTAATGTGAACAAATCATTTTGTTTGAATTTGAATTAATTAAGTCATTTTATTAATTTAATGGTTTTTATATCAAGTTGGTAAGTTCTTATTTGGTTAATATAATTTTCTACAAATATAATTAATTTCCAACGGTCTTATTGTATAGTTTTGGTATGTCAATTTTACATGGGCTAACTTTATGTTTTTTGTAAAACCATTTTACATGCCTTTTGAAATGTTTATAATTGTGTTTTATATTAATATATATATTTGAAAGGTTGTTCCTGCTGGGGTTTCTGCCCTAAATCTTATGTAATCCAAATAAACTATAAATAAATAAATGAATTATTAATTAGTAATATTTACATTGTTATTTATTATTAGTTTAATAAATTTAATCCATCATAAGATCTAGACTTACTTATGATAACTTAAAGTGAGCATATGATGCGGGAAGATTCACTTAAGTGTAACTCAAATAGTTGTGGCACATGAATAAAGGTTGGGTGCCTTTATTTCTGGTAACACCACTAACACGGCCCACTTGTGAATTGGCACAAGTGATCTCATCTGGATCGCTCATGTAGAGACATGTGAGTAGGGGTGTTGCTGCAATAGAGATTGTAGTAGACTAGACTAAGATAAACTTACCGTCTTATAGGAAAGCCGTTACAGAAAGACACTTCATTTATCAACCAGTTGATCATGTACAATTGATCTTAATCCTGAGTGGATTACGAACTTCTGTTCGCAAGAAACAAGCCTTTGATTTGCATAGGTGAGAGTGACTCGATATAGTTCGCTCAATATGCCTCCTACTTTGGAATTGCATCTTGCTTATAGCTGGGAACGTAATTACACAAGAATTGGAATCCACTCTTTTCCATATAGGAAAATAGATAAGTAGTTCCCTTATGGACTGATTTGGTCTTGAACAGCGGGGCCTCATATTCCTTTGATTAAGGAAAAGGTTAAAGACGCATAATGGAGATTATGTAAGGTTGTTCATTGGAGAATCAGTTGGGCTTAAGGAACAAGATGTATCATGGAGTTTAATACGGTGCAAATACCTAGCCATGGATACGAACTAACTTGTGAAAGATCAAAGTGTAGTTAATGATTATAGCCAATGGACATAACTATGTCTATAGTACTAAGAGTGCAACTCTAGATATTTAGTGGAGTTATCTAGGAGTTAATGAATGAGAATTAATTGATTAAAAGGAGTTTTAATCAAAGGTAATTCTGGATCATTGGAGCTTAGTCCTATAGGTCCATTAAGTCCTCTGAGCTAACGTATGTAATTGAGAACATAAATTAATATGATTAATTTCTTTGAAAAAATGGAATTAAATAGAGGAGTCTATTTGATTAATTAAAAGAAATTAAATAGAGGAGTCTATTTAATTATTAAATAGAAAAGTCTATTTAATTAATTATGAGAGATTAAATAGAAGAGTCTATTTAATTAAATTAATTTTGAGTTGTCCAAAATTAATGGGGATTTAAATAGAGGAGTCTATTTAAATATTTAATTTGAGATTGTCAAATTAAAGAGGAAATAAATAAAAAGGAGTTTTATTTATTTAATTATTTAACGGAATTGTTCCATTAAATAAAAAGGAAAATAAAATGCCCAATATTGTCATGTGATGATGATAGGGGCGTGTGACCCATGGTGGGGTCACACGCCACCTTGGTCAAAGGGTTGACTAAGTTTTGCATTTTATTTTATTTAAAATATAGGGTAAAATACGTTTTTGGTCCCTATAGTTTCACTTTGGTTTCATTTTCGTCCCTGTACTTTCAAAACTGACTTTTTTCGTCCCTGTACTTTCCAAAACTCACCTTTTTAGTCCTTCTGTTAACGTTTCTGTTAGTTGACTGTTAGCACTCGCTGACAAGGTATTTTCTATGACGTGGCAAGCTGACATGGTAAATTTTAAATGATGTGGCATTTTAGTACTTTAAAACAATATTTTTTTTATTGATTTTAAAACTATCATCTCTCATCTCTCTTATAACTTTCTCTCTCCTCTCTATCTCTATCTCTCTATAATCAAGAAAACTAAGATTTATTTGAACGATTCCTCCATTGATTTGCCCAGTTCTCATAACTTTCTCTCTCCTCTCTATCTCCTCTCTCTAAATTTGCCCAGAAGTTTTTGTCCCACTATCCCACAAATTCCATCAAGATTTGCCCAGTTCACTCCTCCATCGACTATTTAGCTTCCATTCAATTGTTCTCCTTCGAACATCACCACCATTTTTTTCATCAACTTCATTGAATCAGTCAAATACCACTGAAAATCGTAGATCTAAACTACTCATTGGAAACCAAGCTCCAACATGCCAAAAAACACCATTTCAGTCATAGAGGAACACTTCTGGGTTGGTGTGACGAAGCTTGAGGTGTTCTGGGCAGGTTTTATGTAGGACATTTTTTTGAAAATCGTGGATCTGGCTGAGGGAGAGGTTTCCAAAGGTTTTTGGTTGAAGGGAATGGTAGAGGAAGGACTGCCGGCTGGTTCTGGGGCCATTCGGTGGAAGAAAATCATAGAAACGATGCCCACATTCATATTTGGAAGTAACGTTTCATTGGAAGCGATGGAAGAGTTTTCACGTTTAGACAATTCTGGGATTGTTCCAAGGGTGTTATCGGCTTCGTCTAATGATTTGAAGCATCTTTCATTAAGGCCTCGAGGGCTGAAACCATCGGGTTCAATTTCTGCCATGTCAGCCATTCTTGCAGGATGAACCGATGTTCAAGCTGAAAACGATTCAGTTGATGAATATTAGATAAGAACGAATTGAAATTCTGGCATAGATAGGTTGATTTTGAGAAGAGAATTTGACCTAAGTGGAGAGGAAGAGGAAGAGCGAGAGAGGAAATTGAGCTCGCGGAAAGCTGATTTGAGGAGAGTTTGTTTTGCTGAAACGGAGATATTGGTGGATGAAGGGATGCTTTCTATTCTGTTGACAACAGCTCTACATCTTTGCTTTCCTGACTCCATTGATGTTGCTTCCATTTGTTTGGATCCCAAGGCCATGCATCCTCCCCTGATCGCTTCGTCTGATGAAAATAAGGATACCCATGAAGATAGATGGTAGAGAGAGGAGAGAGAGGAGGAAACTAAACCAATTGGCCACTTAAGCATTAAAATATATAATATTAAAAATATTGATTTCAAGTCAATCTGCCACGTCATTAAAAATACCATGTCACCAATGACTAACATTCAACTAGCAGAAAAGTTAACAGAAGGACTAAAAAAGTGGAAAGTACAGGGACGAAAAAAGTCAGTTTTGAAAGTACAGGGACGAAAATGAAACCAAAGTGAAACTATAGGGACCAAAAACGTATTTTACCCTAAAATATATGAATATCTTATTTTAAATTAATGTGATTAATTTAAATGGAAGATATGGAATAATTTATTTAAATTAATATTGATTAATTTAAATAAAAGATATGAGATATTTTATTATGGAATAAAATATAATATCTTTATTATTCAAATATATTTTAGAATATCTTATTTAATTATTTATTAATTAAAAGATATTCAAAAGATTTTCTGAGACCTTAGTTTTCCTATAAATAGGAACTTTTGGGTGACCCCAAAACACACAACTAAGAGAGCAAAAAAAAAAGGCTCAGGAAATTCCTCTCCTCCCTCTCTCTTAGTCGCCCATAGGGTGATTGGGAAGAAAATTTCTTCTTCCCATTTTTCCTTTTTTCAAAGGAGATAGTGCCCACGCACCGATCCTCTTTTGTGCTTAGTGAGGAAGTACTTTTTGGTGGTCCCAGGATCGTAACCAGCCAAGAACGAGGAAGAGCCAGACACTTCTCTACAAGGGTTAGTATTTCTTTTATGCATTTAGATTTTGATTATATTATACTGCAAGGAAAGATCCTTGAGACTTCCGTTTGAGAACTCTTTTAGAGGTCCTCAATCCTAACAGTTCCAACGTGATTATAAGCAAAAGAATAATATCTTGATTAATTTGATTATTGGTCAGAATCATTCTCCACCGTCCGATCGCGCCTAGTGCTCATCCAACGCTCCAAGTTCGTCAATTCAAATTATTATTATATCTATATTATATATATTTCGGATTTAAATAAAAAAAAAGAAGCTGAAAAGCTATTAGCTGCTCGATCTCGCCTCAGCTAGCCATCCGACGGTTTTCAATTCGCCACGTCGCGCATGTGGGAGAGCGACTGACACATAACTGTCTCACATGGGGCCCACTCAGCTGAAGCAGCCAGCCACGACGCGACACGCGTCTTCATCATTCCCAATGCCAGCTGCCCCATTTTTCTATGTGTGCGAATTGACGTCCTTGCCCCTGTCATTTTAGATTTATACCTCTTGTGTCCTGCCCTTTGTTTGGCTTACTTGCTAACCTAATTTCAAAACTCTCTTTCAACAGCTCTCTGCTCGGTTTACCCCTGCTGCCCACGATTATTAATATTATTATTATTAATTCAAAATTCTGATTTGCCTCAGCTAACCAGAGAACGACATGTGGCCCAACGGTAACTTGCTTCTTCTTCCTCGTCAAATGGCCGAAATTCAAAAAAAAAAAAAAAAATTCAGAATTTTGGGCTTCATTATTTGTGCTCTCAAGTCTATTTTCATATTATTTTGAGTGATTAATTTGGCTATTAAGAGCCTTGTAATATTGTGAGCTTTGAATTTCATATTCAATATTTGTGAGAGATTTGTAATTGTGTGAAATTTATAATTCACACTTGGGGTCAGTTTCCTAGCCCATGAAAATAAGAACGTTGGTTTGATCTTGCTCCCGATAAAAGGATCAGGTTTGTTCTTGAGCCCGGAAAAAGAACGATTATTTTTTACTTTGATCCCATATAAAAGAGTCGGGATTGATCTTGATCCCATAAAATGATTGGGTTATACTTTGCTCATGGAAAAGGTAATAAATTCTCGAGAGGCACTCGAGGAGTGGACTAGGCCGGATTTTGGCCGAACCACTATACATCTTGGTGTCATTTCTTAAACCTTATCCTCTTTATTTATTGCATCATATTAAATTCTTAATATTTATTGTGCATATTAATTGGGATCATTAATTAACAATCATTGATAATTAAATTGATTATTGTTCACATATTTGTTGCTAGAATTTATTGAAGCATAATTGATTGGTAGAATTTGTTTATGATTAAATATTTCCAAGTATTATTGAAATTTAGTTTACTTTGTTAATGGGATTTTTAGGATAAAATTCATATAAATTGTATGAGCTTAAAAAATCTAATTAACTTGTTAATTAGAAGTCATTAATCGAAAAAGTTTTTAAATTAACCTAAAACCCTATTCACCCCCTCTAGGGTTGCAATACCGATCCTACAAGAAATTCATGAGACGAGACAAGTTATGATTAAAATAACTGAATTGATGCAAGTGCAAGAATATGGAAGATGGAAAGATTGCATTTGAAAAACTTAGACCATGTTTGATCCCTATCAACACTTATGATATGATTTCTTATAATCATTCACAGATGATTCATAGTTTTGAGTGTTTTGACCAACACACAAGAAAAATCAATCAATGTGCAGCTTTTCATAAGTTGCAGACTATATTCAGTTGTAATAGTATCGATTTTTCAAAGCAAGGTGCAGTGAAGGACAAAGGCTCATGGTGCTATTGAGAGCGATTTCGTCTGAGTTTGTTGTGGGCAACTCGCATAAAGCTTTTTGAATTGAGTCCAATACATGTGTAAAGTTTCATTGTTCTTTTGCATAATCCCAGAAATTTCTCTTCGAATGTTTGAGGCTCGGGATGAAGGAAATAATTCATCTAAAAATAATCCAACCAAATCAGCCCATGGAGTCACATAATTAGGAGGTAGATCGAACAACCAATCCTTAGCATGATCAATTAATGAGAATGGGAAGGCACGTCAATTACCCCTTCTGGCTTCATGCTTTGGCAGATGACATGAAAAACCTTCAGATGTTTGTTGGGGTCTTCATTATCTAGACCTTTAAAAATAGGAAGAAGATGAATTAGTCTAGATTTTAATTCAAAATTTACCTGTACAGTAGGGTATGGAATGCATAAAGGTTCCTGATCAAGTGTAGGAGCAATCAACTCCTTCAGAGTTCTCTCAGCATTAGCCATCATTTTATTGGCTTCAAAATCACTAGAGAAATAGAAAATATTGTGCAGCGAATTCTCTTTGTCAGATGAGGATGAGGATTCTAGCTTGTTTTTCAATTTGGTTTCCTTCCTCAAATGCTTTGACGTCTTCTCAATTTCTGGATCAAATTACAATTCACATGTACGAGAAGAGCGGGGCATCAAATAGAACAAAACAAAAATAAAAATAACTAAAATTTAATTAATACCGATTCCCCGACAACGGTGCCAAAATTTGATGGGTGTTGAAACCATAAAAAATAAATACTTACTCTCGGGATTTAGAATTTGTAGTAGTGGTGAGTAAGGTCGATCTCACAGGGAATTGGGAATTAAATTAAAGTTAGTAAAAATGGGGTTTTGAATTTTGAAAATATAAAAGAAAACAAAATTAAAAATAAAGAAAATAAGCTTCCAAATAAAGGTTTAATCTCAGTTATGGTTCATTAATTTGATCATCGATTACTAAACATGCATTCCTAAATTCTTCTCTAAATTGGTTGGAAGTCATCAAAACCAATCAACAACTTATAAGTGCTCTTCCTTAACTTTTTGATAGCCATGATATAATCATTAACTATTTCCCTAATTAACAGATAACGCTAGAATATGATAATAAGATTTAACCCATCAACAACATTAAGAAGAGAAGAACCCAATTCTAACTAACAAACACATACGACCGATTCATTTAAGTTAGATCATAAATTCCCATAACATGATCAAAGAAATATCCCTAATCAATTTACGTTATTATGCTACTTGTATTAGAACAATTAAACAATTACAGATTCAACGTTCTAACTAGCGATATGCAAATTAATCAATGAATAAAAGGCCCATTTGCACAAGAATTAATTCAACAATAAAATATGCAAAGAGAAAGTATGAATAAATAGAAAATAGGAATAAAATTAAGAGCAAAACCTCACAAAATCGTGAACCAAACCTTGATAATCCTCTAGTTGGAATAAAGAAATTAGCTAGAAAACATAATAAAAACTATCTAAAAGTCCTAAGAAAAATAGGGGAAGAAAGGATTGTGAATTAGGGTTCAATTGGAGCTTTAAATAGCCAAAAATAAGATAAAACGGATAAAATCTGCAAATATATCTGCTGAAGTTGTCAAACGAGCTGCGAAGCAAGCGCCAAGCCACGCTGCACCGCCTCTGATGTGTCTGGAGCTGAGCCGAATGGTGTGGAGCGCTTCCTTGGAGATAAGCCATTGAGCAACGTGTCACTCTATGCAAGCGACACGTCTTTTGCTTCAAGTATCAGCTGAGTGCGTGCTGACACAACCCGCACTAATTCCTTCTTCATGGTAACATCATCACCACATTTTAATATATTTTTTCATTTTTTTCGTCGCCGAGGTGACGGGTCTCACAGCTGCAGCGACCACTCTCAGGTTTTTGGCTCGAATTCTGATTTTTTGCAGGACGCGACCATGGATCTCGCCGCTGCGGCAATGGACCTTTTCGAACATTAAAATGGGCGTAACTTCTTCGTTTTAAGTATGATTTTAGCGCCGTTTTCGCCTACACTCATGAAATTCAAAGATTAACAATATTATGGACATTTAAATCAATTAACAATAATATTTTAATTATTTTGGAGATATTGTATTAATAAATAGGTGTAAATTGCGAGTTATTAGGAATCTGTTGAAGTGCGAAAAAAATCCCGCATCAGTTAAGAAAGGAGATGATCGTGAGTGTATAGGGAAAATGACAGTACATCTCCATTGGTATGAAGTACTTTGGGTGAAACCAAAAACAAAGTTATGCGAACCTAGGGACAAAATTAAACCAATATAGAGATTGTGGAGGCCCGATGTCCCTAACAGAACTAGAAGCGAATAGTGTTTGATATATTGGGGATGTTAGGATCTAAGGCAACCCTAGAGGGGGGGGGGTGAATAGGGTTTAATAAAAATTTATAAAACTTTTTCAATCAATTCAAAGTTTAAGATTAACAAAATAATTTCACTTTTTAAATTCAATTAATGTAAATGAATTTTATACTTAAAATTCTTTTTAGCAAAGTAAACAAATATGATATGATAATAGAAAATTTTGAATCACAAATAATTTCTAACCATTTAATTATGCTTTGGTTAATTATGAAAGTAAATATGTAAAGCAAAAATTAAAGAGTAAAGGTTAGAGAAGTTGACACCAAAATTTATAGTGGTTCGGCCAAAAATGCGGCCTAGTCCACTCCCCGAGCGCCTCTCGGGAATTTGTATTCACTTTTTGCGGGAGCAAGTGCAACCCAATCCTTTTAGCGGGATCAAGATCAAACCCGAACAACGACCCTTTCCACGGAGCAAGTACAACCGATATCTATCACTCTTTTTACTAAGGTTTAAGAATAAACCTTTTACACTGGTAAATCCTCACAAAGGATGGATATTACAAGAAATTTGCTCACAATAAGAGATAAAACTCTTAATAAAATAGCCCTCAAGAATGGCTAGAAATACACAATTTTTCGCTCACAAGAAGGCTAAAAAAAAAATTAAAGATGGAGAACTTTCTGATTTAGCAATGAGAAGAAGCCTCTGAAATCGTTGGTGTATTGATTCTGTCCATTTCGAGCTCCTTTTATAGGCAATGAAAATATTACTATTTCATCCACCTTCATAAATAAAAATTGACTTCATTGGTGTGAATGGGGAAAGGAGGAGGCTCCATTGTTGACAAAAAGGAGGTTGAGGGAAGCCATTTTCGGTGCTTCAAATTTCCAGAAATGAGCTGATGAAGAAGAGCATGAAATGACGATAATAACCTTTGAAGTCTTCATATAATTTCAAATCAGGAAGGGCATAATTGTAATCAACCAAAGTAGTATAGTAAATGCTTCCAGAAAAGTCAATAGTGAGATCCACGTGTCAAACAACCAATGGCTGAGGCATTTCTGAAATTGAATTTAATAATAATAATATTAATAATAAAATTTCGGTCAAAAGGGGCAAACCGGTCAGATGACCGTTGAGAGAGAAATTCAAATTTCGGTCAGGAGAGTCAAATAATAGAGGTCAGGACATGGAGGGCATTTGACCAAAAGTTGAGGGCAAAACAGACTTTTCGCTTGCATCAGAAAAAGCAAAACTGAAGGCATTGGAAACACGCAGACACGTGTCACAACGGCAGAGGAGGAGGTCAGAGCGTCAGAGCGTGTCAGCGCGCTTGTACTCACGCGCTACGTGGCGAAACGAAGCCCGTCGGATGGTGAGAGCAGCGTGATCGAACGGCTGGAGACGTTTCTGCTTCCTTTTTTTTTTTTTTTTCTGAATATATATATATATATATATATATAATAAATTAATCGTACGGCTGAGGACGCTTGATGGGCGATCGAACGGCAGATAATAATTCTGACATTTCCTTTTTCTTTAATTAGAATTTCTGAATAAATCTGGACCTTCAATCTCAACGACCAACAGATCTAACGGGTAGAAATAAATCTGATTTAATTTCTTTTCTTTAAATCAAAATACCAAATAATCTGGTCCATTGAATTCGAATTCCATCTGATCTAACGGATGAGAAATTGAGCGCATAATAAGATCAGTGAAGCTTGCCATATACGATCCGATTTAAATAATTAATTTAATTCCAATCTTCTAAAATCAATATCTCGCTCGTTTGAAGTCCGATTGAGTCGATTCCAATTGCATTGGACTCGTTATAATTTTCTCTACGCAGTGGACTATCAAAACACAGAAAATTGATTAGTAACAAAAACACATTTGTTATCATCAAAATAAGAATAAGATTAATTGGCTTAGAAAGTCAACAGGGGATTATAGAACCTTAAGGTTTCTTTATGACTTTATCATATTCCCACTATTCTTGTAAGGTTTATGGGTATCAATTCGTTTAGCCCATATCCAATAAAAAATCGATTGGCTTAATTATAATATATAGTTTATTTAATTAAATTATGAATGGACCTGAATTAACAGAAAAATTTGAGGCGAATATTTCTGCTTTCTCTATAAAAAGAAAGAGGAAGACCTCAGTCCCAGAGATCATCTTCTTGAATTATTCCTCTGCCTCTGCCTCGACGATTTCAAGGCTGTATCACTGAAAATTGAAGGAGTCAACATCGCTGAAGATGTTATTACTCAGGTCAACGATACCTCCTTTCTTAATGCTATGTCTTCCATTACATTTCATTGCTGCTTCCGTTTCTTTTAGGTTTTTAATTATTCCATCGGAGATTTCTTTTTTTATAGAGATTTGATGATGAACGATGTCCAAATTAGTTTATTCTATTTTGATATGTTTATCTTATTTCCTTTGATAATTATCTCCGCGACATCGTTCATCATCAAATCTTTATATTTTTCGCTTCACTTAACCATTCCTTTCCTGAGCCAAGATTTACCAAAGAGTTGGCTTTTCTGATTTCACCATTTTTGTTTTATAAACAGCGGAATTGGCACAATCACTTTCACTTTTCATCGTCACCTGGAAACCAAAACCAAAAACCCCATGGTCGGCCCGTGGCGGCTTCGTGCCATGGCCGATGGTTATGCCGATAAGAATATTCTCAAAAGCTCTTCCCTTCTCAGGGTCTATTAATAATTTCTAGCTATAATATATTTTAACTTTTTTTTTGAATAATTTGATATGCTAATTTATATGATCTATATTTGAATATAGTACATCTTAGAAGAGACAGCTTATCCAAGAGAGCATCAACGACTCAAAGAAATTAGAGAAATCACTGATGAGAAGCACAAGTCTGAGTGAGTTTACCAATTTTGTAAAATTACTCCACAAGTTTGTTAAATCTGTGCTCAGATAAATAATACACAAGAACGGGTTTGATAAAAATATGTTAAATTGTGAGAAAAAAAAATGATTTTATTACAAAACATCGATATCCTAATGCAGGAGCGTCATGAGTGTGCCCACAGATGAAGGACTATTTCTATCAATGCTTCTTAAACTAATGAATGCGAAAAAGACTATTGAAATCGGAGTATTCACCGGTTATTCTCTCCTTAGCACTGCGCTTGCTTTGCCGGATGATGGCAAGGTTTATCTTAATTTGTTTATTTAACTAATTAATTCTCTTGTTTTTGTTTCCTAATTAAATTGCATGATATAATAATAAGCTTGAAATAAGAATCATGTGTATGATTTAATAAGTTTTAGTATTTTTGCAGATATTTGCAATTGATATAAATAGAAAATTCTTTGAGACTGGTTTGCCATTTATCAAAAAGGCAGGAGTTGACCATAAGATCCATTTCGTGGAATCCGATGCCTTGGTTGCTCTCAATGACTTCCTCATAGACGTAAGGTTTTTTTTTTTTATAGCATTTTTTCACCCACTAATTTCCCTTTGCTATTAATTTTAACTTATATATTGACATATATTAAATGTTAAATTATACAAAATACTCATAATTCATGTGATTATTTATAATTTTACTCCCAACATTTTAAACTTTTCATTTCTACACTCAAATCTTTTAATTTACTTTAGAAATACACGTTGTTGGGAAATTACCCCTTTTCAAACTAGCATTTGTTTTGAAAATTACCCTGCTTCAGAAATTTACTCTTTGTTTCAAAAATATTTTCAAATGGCTAATTTTCTCAACAAAGGGTATTTAAAAAAAAAAAATTAAGGGTAGGATTGAAAATTATATGATGTTAAGGGCAAAATAGAAACTAACCCATAGGTGAATGGTTTTTTGTATAATTTAATCAATATTATATTATAAATTTATTAATAAAGTGCGGATGTATTGATGCATGTGTTGTGTTTATTCCATTTGTGCAACGTAATTGGTTAATCACACGGTTTTAATTTTTTGTTTTCTGTTTTTCAAACTTATTTTATTAGATTTTTTATTTTATTTTGTTAATCACCTATAAAATTGTTTAAAAATTTTATCTAAGTCAAAAAATAATTGTCATACGTTTTTTTCTTTTTCTTTTTTCAAGAATTTAAAGATATTTTAAACAGTACAAATACAGAATAATATTCCAACTGTCGATGAATAAAATCAACTTTTAATATTAATAGGATAAAACTTACCTAAAGACTCAGCAATAATATTCCTAATTATTTTTGTTTAATAAATATATATATGAATTTCATTAATTTTTATAATTCAATAAAAATAGTCTCATCGATTAAAGTAACTAAAGTCTGTTATAGAAGGAAAATGGTTTCCAGATTAAAAGGAAAACTAAATTGAATTATTGGTGTGGTTGGAGCAGGGTAAAGAAGGAGAGTTTGATTTTGCATTTGTGGATGCTGATAAAAAAGACTACAAAAAATATCATGAGTTGCTTTTAAAATTGGTAAAGATTGGTGGAGTTATCGGATATGATAACACGCTTTGGTTTGGATCCGTGGCGTTGAGCGATAAAGAAGCTATCGACCTTCCTGAATTTTTAAGTGAATCAAGAATTTCCATCCGAGACTTCAATGCATTTCTAGTCAACGATTCTCGTTTAGAGGTTTCTCTTCTCTCAATTGGAGATGGTCTCACCCTTTGTAGGCGTCTAATCTAAGTACCTAACTTTTTCTTTCCCTTGTGCTTCATTGGTTATGTTTTTAGGACTCGAGTAGTTGACCTCATGAAAAGGGATTATAATGTCAAACCATTTAAACTATGCTCATATCGACTATGACTATTGTTGATGATTAGGATTTTATTGGGAGAAAAATTTGACTGCTTAACATTAAGTAAAAAACTGCCATATGGATAAAGTTTACCATTATTTTTCTTTTCTTTTCAATTTTTGTTCATGTGGCAGTTTTTTTTAGCCATAAATACATTTGGCTGCTTAATTTTAAACACCTAAGTAATTTCCTTTTATGGGTATCATTAATTTGCAATAAGAGACTTTAGTTCATAATTGACTTTTTTTTTTTACTATTACTAGCATCATATCATGTTAAATCACTTCTAAAAACACCTACTATTATGACGTCACGAGATTGATCTTGTTGATTGTTACTTAATCCTTAATATATAAAAGAGGGAAGTTTGAGAAATATTTTTGGACTATTATGCCCTTTTCAAAATCTTCAAATTACTAACATACCATTATATATACCCTTTTCAAATGCCTTAATTACTACAAATGCCCTTACATATTTATATTCCACTTTCTCTTCAATGAGCATTTATATTTTGGGCTATTTAAGTATCTAGCTACTAAATTGGCCAATTTTCAGGATTTAGCATGTTGAATATTTTTTAAAGTAAATAGCCACTAGGAGAGAGATCTTTAAAGTAAAAAAACTAAAAAGACCCTCAACTCATAAAAAACAAATAATATGCTAAATATAAGCAAATTATCAAAGATTACATCTAATTAAAATACAAATAAAAAATAAAATCTTAACAGATATACACAAAATCTCCCAAAAAACCAGTTAAATATTTCCACCATTTTTCCAGAGAATCAGCAACATCATCAATATACTATACATAATAGATTGCAAACACCATTTATTACTATCCTATAGAAAACAAATGTACTGTATTGTACATATCAACAAAAACCAGCACTGCTTCCTTCTCTAGCCTTGTTAGCACGAAAAATGTACAATAGAAAGCAATACCTATTCTCCTTCTCTAGCCTCATCAACCTACCATACTTTACATAAAAATGTACAGTACGGTACTATACAAAACGTTTTGTATATAAATGGGAAAAAATGGCAGGTTTCCCGATGTGTACTGTACAGATGAATGAAATGTACCGTACTATATAAAACAATTTATACATTGAGTTTGAAGATCTTCATACAAATTGAATCGTCGAACGCAAATCCCTTTTAGCCAACTGAAATAGCAAACAAAAAATTGTGGAATTTTTCGTTAAATAATTTTGGATTTAAGAAACTCTCCCTTGAAGGATTGGACGCTTGAACAAAAAAGGCAGCGAAGATCTAGGCTAAACTTGCAATGAATGGCTACGGTGTGGCGAAGATTTGGAATCGCGAGATGGATCAATTCATGTGGTGGAGGTTTAGCAACGATGGTCTCGAGTGGATCTAGACGAGGGAATCACGGTGGCGCTGGTCAGAGGGTGGCAAGCGACGGTGAGAGCATGATGGTTGTGGCTTCTATGGGAAGAAGAAGATGAAACTTAGAGTTAGGGTTGGTAAAAAGTAAAAAGTATTAAAATTATTAGTCTGATTTTTTATAGCATGATCGAATGGCTCCTCATTTTGTGCAAATGTGAAAATTCAAAGATTTGCCATGGCAAATCAAATCAAACATTTTTAAAAGAAAATATTAAATAGAGTAAAAGGGTGTAGTTGGTATATTGAAAAATAGAAAATCTTGAAATGGCTAAAACCTGAAATTATAGATTGAGTGGCTAAATAATAAAATGAGTCTAAAAAACCGGCTATTTACTTAATTAATTCTTATATTTTTTAGACAATTATACCTTTTTTTAATAATAAAAAAAATATTTTTTCAATAAAATGAGATTTTTTTATTAGGTACAATTATAATACTTTCATTAAAAATAATAAATGGACATTTCATTTTTAATTCATGTTAATTGAAATTATATTTTAAATAAGTGAATAAACTAAAATTATATATACAAAATTAATAACATTGTTGTATAAAATATTATTTATTAAAATTAATATGTCTATTCAACTTAAATCCATCTACAAAATACACGGGGACTACCGACGCATATGTGCGTTGGGGGTGCTCTAGTTTCACATCAGTAATACATTTATCGGTGTAAATTCTACGTCGGTATTTACACTGACAATTAGATGTCGAGTTTGCCCTTTTTAAGCATACCGACGTGTTATTTAATACGTCGGGGATGCTTTATGCATCCCCGATGTACCATATTCTGGCGTAAAATTCAATGTTGGTGTTAGATGAGAGCATTGCTGGCGTCATGGTGCCGACAAAGGGTGAAAGAAATTGTGTAAACAGGGGCATTGTCGGCGCCATGGTAGAAAAAATTATGTAAAAACAGGGAGCATGGCGCCGACAATACTAATTTTTTTTTTATAAAAAAATATTTTGCTTGTTTTTAGCACCCCCAAATGCCACCTGTTTCACTAATAAATTTCATTTCATAATTCTTAATCACCAATATCTGGGAAAACGGAAAACTAAAAGAAATTTTAATAAATTACCAAATATTTGAAGTAGACATACCAAAGAAAACGAAATTACTAAGATAATTAGAGTTTAACACAAACTAAGAAATATTCGAAGTTTTAACACAAACATCCTAAGCATTGTTACTCCCACTCCCATCTCCACCTTGAAACTTTCTCAAGAACTCATCCTAGTCCGCTTAAAGTTTATTAGCTTCTGCATCACGTGCCAAATCACGAGCTCGAAGTTCTTCTGCTTCTGTATCATGTGTCAAATCATGAGCTCGAAGTTCTTTGACTTCTGCTTCACGTGCCAAATCACGAGCTCAAAGTTCTTCGATGGTACTGAGGGCCTTTGCTAGTTGAGTTTGGACAATATCCACTTGTAAAGATACACTCGATCTCGATGAATTACTGAACTTTGGGGGAGGTTTAGGGCCCCTACCCATACCTTTCCTATAGCCTTGTCTATGACCCAACACTTTCTCCATGACATCAATATCAATAAGAGGTGAGGCTATTGAATCAATTGTGTTTGACCCAACCTCATCAGTGACTTGTAGAGGTTTCATGTAATCCTTCATTTGTTTCTATACCTATACCAATAAAAAAATGATGTAATGAAAACAATATTGTGTTATAAAAAACAAGGGCACTTTATATAAAAAAAAACTTACATGGTGTTGTTTGACTTGTTCGCTAACCCAAGTTTCTGGATCATAAGAGTGTTGTTTCTCCCACACATCGACCCATGTAGTTTCAGGCTTCTCTTTTCTCTGAAATTTTCATATAAAATATTTATACATGTTCAAAGAAATGAAAATGATTAATAATTAGTAAGTGTGTGAAATAATATTACCATCTCATAATGCAAATTAGCATTGGATTTGGAGCCACCCTTATGCAAAAAATAAAATCCCTTATGCAAATAATGTCCTTTTGCATCGATAGTTTCTACACAAAAAGAATATCATAAATTTCTTTTCATTTAACTAAATACTAAGAATTACAACATATGTTTTACCAAAATACCATAAATAAATTGTAGATTTCAACTTAGTGAGTATTTCGCCCATTCATCATCACAATGCACTCTTGGATGTCCCCCGCCCCCCCTCCCCCCCCCCAAAACTTTTCTTTTTTTTTCCAAGAATATCTTCAACCATTTCGAATTTCTCATTCTGCACACATCCATTTGGCACAATGGTTTTCCAAATATGCCATTGGACAAGTGAGGGTGAAATTTTCCCTTAACACTTAGAAATCCTGTAGTGCATTATAATAAATGTATATAGTAATTCAACTCACGCATTAAAGTGGGTAATTTCACCCATTTCTAATCATTACAATCTCCGGTGGCACCACTCTCTTGGATTGTGTCTGGGGCAATATGCTTGTCCGGGATAACCCCCTTGCTTTCTCTAATCACCCGTTGTAAATTTCAAAAATATTTGCTATGTTTTGACAATAATTTTATTCCGAGGACCTAAGGTTGGTGAAATCGAAGTACTCAATAATCATAGCACGATATCGCTCCAGGGGATTTGTGCATCAAGTGGTGTTTACCAAACTATGCCATTTAAGGACAATAAAGACAATGATAAATTGGGATGATGTGATTTATGAAAAGAGTTGAAATTGTGAAATTTTGCAAAACATGACTAACTAAATTAAATATGGAAAATGCCATGTTTAAAGTGGCTATATTACTAATAAATGTGAAATAAGAATCCCCCAAAAAGTTTAAATTCCAAATCACGCATCTAAATATAGGCACTTTTTATGCAAGCAAACCCAATTGTTTAGTGACTTCGTCAGCCTAAATGATTTAATTCCTAATCCAATTTAAATCCTATGTCTAGGTAAAATTAGATTAGAATTGTTTTCAATGTTAGTTGAGCCTTAGGGTAAACACATATGTCTATGCATTACCAAAAACAATTTCTGAATCCTTTTCCCCCTTCAATCAATATTCTTCCATATTCTTTTGTGACCTTGTTGGTATCAGGCTACTAAGCAATTTACTTAGGTTGATCAAGCATAAGCAAATAGACAAGAAATATCAACTATTGATTGAGCATAAAAATCGAATTCATTAAAGCTTGTGAAAAACTAATTCTCTTTAGGGTTCATTAATCAATTCCAACCTAAGAAATTTAGTTCATAGCAAAACCTAAATTAACAAAAGAATTTAACAAAATCAAAACTAAACCTAACATAACTTGAGTTCAACAATGGAGTTTGGAAACTAAGAAGAAGAAGAAAAAGAAAATATAAAATAAAACATAAAGAGAAAAGGAAAAGAATCAAATCCGAGTTTCCAAGAATCAGCTTTTCTCCTCTCCCATGGCCACATCTTCCCCCTCATTTTTGCCTCAATGAAGAACTAGGGTTTTTCTTTTTTCTCTTTCATGATCACTTCCCTTGTAGATTCGGGTTTGGCTTATTAAAACTATCCAAATATCTCTTTCATGATCCCAAGGCTTCTAATTTTTCCTCATTTTTGGTTAACGGCGTGTCTTTTGCCAAATAATTCTCTTTTAGGATCTAAGGCAACCACAACCTTTTCAAAATTGCCTTTTTCCTATTTGGCATGAATAGGGTTTTCAATAATTTTATAAAACTTTTTCAATCAAATTCAAAAATTAAGAATTTTCTAATTAACAAATTAATAATGGATTATTTAAATGAGCTCAAAGTGCCAATATATAACAAAGAAATAATTACTTACATTAAAATAGGCCAATAACTTCTTTTATAAGTCATAAGTAAGCAAAGAGTGGGGTGAATATGGTTTTATGATTTTACAAAATTTTTTCAATCAATTAACAATTAAGATTTCTAATAACAATTAATTGGACTTTTTTAAAGCTAAAATATATAGAATTTATACTAATTTTTTTTTTTCAAAGAGCAAGAGATGATGAACATTTTATTAATTTCTAACCATTTAATTATGCTTGGATAAATTATAAGAATGAATATGTAAAGCAATAATTAAAAGAGTAAGGGTTAGATAATGTGACACCAAAATTTATAGTGGTTCGGCCAAAAATGCGGCCTAGTCCACTCCCCGAGCACCTCTTGAGAATTTATATTCAACACTTTTTGGGGGAGCAAGTGCAACCCAATCCTTTTAGCGGGATCAAGATCAAACCCGAACAATGACTTTTTTCACGAAGCAAGAACAACCGTTTGCGACATTTTCCACGGGGCAAGGACAACCGTAACTATCACTCTTTTTACTAAGGTTCAAGAGTTAACCTTTTACAATTCGTAAATCCTCACAAAGGATGGAAGTCACAATAATTTGGCTCTTAATAAGAGATAATACTCTCAACAAATTAGCCTCAAGAATAACTAGAAATACACAAGATTTTGCTCATAAAAAGGCTCAAAAGGATGATTAGAAAAATGCAAAAGGACAAGATGAGTTAATTCAAGAGAGTAATGAAAATTCAACTAAGGCAAACCTTATCTTTACTAATAATAATTTATCTATTGGTCAGAATTCTAAAAGTAGTCATTTAAAACCAAAGAAGAAGAATATGAAAAAATACAATAATCCTTAACATTTCAATAAGAAAATTCCAAGTCAAGAGAATAAGAACCAATCTTATCCTCAACACTCTAGAAGTTGTTTTGTGTGTGGAAAAAATGGGCATGTCGCTTGATTTTTTTGCAGATTTTGGAAATGTGAACCTATACCTCAGGCGAATGTTACTGAAGAGACATTTATGGCTATGATAACTGATATTAATATGATTCAGAGTGTTGAAGGTTGGTGGGTTGATTCTGGAGCCAACAAACATGTCTGTTATGACAAATAATTGTTCAAAGTTTATACTTCTTTTAAGGAGCCTAAGACTGCAATGCTCGGTGATTCTCATGCCACCCAAGTGCTTGGAACTGGTGATGTTGAGTTGAATTTCACCTCTAAAAAGGTCATGATTATGAATGATGTATTTTACACACCCTCCATGAGAAAGAATTTAATGTCAAGTTATCTTCTCAATAAAGTTGACTTTAAACAAACTATGAAATCTGATCGATATGTGATAACTAAAAAGGGAATATTTGTAGGGAAAGGTTATGCTTGTGATGGAATGTTTAAATTAAACATTGAGAATAATAATAATAAAACATCTACCAGTTCTGTTTATATGCTCTCTTTTTTAAATTTTTGGCATGCTCGTTTATGTTATATTAATAGTAAATATGTGGGAATCATGAGTAGTCTTGGATTAATTCCCAATTTAAAAAGGGATTTTGAAAAAATGTGAAACATGTAGTCAAACTAAAGTTTATACCGCTCAAGTCCGCCCTCTATATTATTAATTTGTTTACCGAAATTTTGAAGTCTCTATCCAACGGTCAGCTGCCCGTTTTACCCCAGTTGCCCTAGAATTTATTATTATTATTTAATTCAAAATCAGATTTGCTTCAGCCAATGAATGCTTGACACATAGCTTTTCATTATTGACTTCTCTGAAGCAGTTATTACATTATTTTGAGAGATTACTTCTATGCCCTTCACTTATTTGAATTTATATGAAGAAATCAAGGGTAAAAACATCCTTATAACACCATTGAAGACTTTTGCCATCAGATTTGTTCCTGAAAAACTATCAGCTCGAAAATGGCTCTTTTCTTCTTCTTTATTGACAAATTTGAAGCCTTTCTTTCTTTTATTCACACTATTGAAGCCAAATAAATGAAAGAAGATGGATGAACAGTAGAAAAATGGTAACATTTTTATTGCCTATAAATTGAGCTCGAAATGGCAGATTGAAGTATAACATAACACAAAAAATCAGAGGCTATTTTCATATTGTTGAGTTCCAACTACTTTTCTATTAAATCCTTTAAACCTGAACTAAGTTCCCCATGGTCCTTTAAATTTCACCTCCTTCTTATGACAATCTTGCTTTCAACCAATCCATCCCCAAAACTACATCAAAATCACTTATAGGCAAAACAGTTAAAGTAGCAGGCACACACTTCCCTAATATACATAAACCATCAGTTTCTACTTTTTGATTCACAGATACAGTCAAGCCTACTGGAGTAGAAACAGATAATTCATATTCTAAAGGCAAAATTGCTGAGCAAGATATTGAATTTAGAAGATTGAAATAAATTTAATTACTTTCCTTCGGATCACATGCGACAAGCTTATTATATAGATATCATACGTTCTCTTCTACAGCCATTAGATCTGTTTGATTTCGGAGTGGAAGGCTCGAATTAATTCTGAGTTATGAATTAAAGAAAAAGATAAATACAAGTATTTATTCTAGTCGTTCGATTGTCAAAGAGGTTCTCATCCAACAATCATCATTTATTGAAGCATAAATTAATTCAAAAAGAAAAAGAAAATTCAAAATATATCCGTTGCACTTGCGCTAACGTCAACCTCCATTTTAGCCGTTCGATTTCGCCGATCCGACGTTCAGCAAGCGTCCACATCTTTAGTTAATCTTGTCCGTTCATCAAAGCTAATCTGATGGCTATAAAAGCGAGTAGAGGAATTATATAGTCGTGAGACTTGTCTTCGTTCTAGACTCATTTAATTCAAGTTTTGCTTTTATGACAAGTGGGTCCCAGTACCTTTTTCTCAGCCATTCTCCTTATGACACGTCAGCTTGTACTTTTCTGAAACAATAATGACTTATGGTTGCTTACTTTATTGCCCTTACTTTATTTGGACTTATTTGGAAATATGGAAGGCATCTATAGTATTTCAACATCATATTTAATTCTGAATATTATTAAATTCGAAAATTTATTTCCTTTCTCCTTCTTGCATATATTTGCCATTCTTTGAAGACTATCTCCCCTCCATGCAAGTGTTGGAAGATTTTTTTAAGAAGAAGATGAATCCATGCTTAAAAATGTTCATGATGAACAGTAATAGTAATATTTTTATTACCTATATATAGAGAATGAAAATGGAAGATTAACTACCAAGATATAGAGGTACAAATATCATTTTTCAAGCTCTCAAATCCTTCATTTTTCCATCATTATTTGAGCTTTTTGTGAGATAAACTTGTATAATTCTAGCCAATCTTAAGGGCTATTTTCTTTGAGAGTTATTCTCAGCTTGTGAGCTTTATTCTTGTAATATTTATCCTTAGAGAGAATTTACAAAGTGTAAAGGTTTACTGTTGAACCTTAGTTAAAAAGAGTGTTTATAAATGGTTGTCCTTACTCGGTGGAAAAGGTCGGTGTGACGGATAGATCCTCACCAGTGGAAAGGATCATTTAAATTAGTGGACTTAAAAATTTCTGAAGCTCTCAGATAGTGGACGTAAAGCCCGAGTTGTGGCCGAACCACTATAAAATACGGGTTTCATTTCTATCCTTAAACTCTTTATTTTATTTGCTTATAAATTGCTAAATTGTTTGAGTTAATTTTTGAATTGATTGAAAAGTTTTATAAAATTGTTCTATTCAACCCCCTCTAGGGTTGCCTTAGATCCTAACAATTGGTATCAGAGCAAGGTGCCCAAAATTATTTAGTTTTTTTTTTTGGGAAAAAGACATTTTTGGTCCTTGAGTTTTCAATTTGTTTACCATTTGGTCCTTGAGTTTTAAAAACCGATATTTTAGCCCCTGAGTTTTCATTTTGTTTACCATTTGGTCCCTACCATCAGAAATCTGTTAAATATTAAACAGAACGCTAGTGTGTCGGTATTTTATTAATTTTATATGTATTATATTAGCTTATATGGCAAATTTTCAATGACGTGGCAAATTTAATTAGTTTTATATTAATATATTTTATATTTAGATGTTTTAAGTATTTATTTCTCTTCCTTACCTCTCTCTACTTCCCTCTGAAACTTATCAATTCTTTCCATTAAAGCTGAAGTTGGGAAATACCATGGTTGCAAATTAAATTCACTTAGATTTATGTTTTGAAAGAATTTATTCTTTAAAAAAGGATATAATCCCTATTATTTTACATGTCATTAACAAAGATTTTAAAACTAGATACATCAGAGATTTTTTATCTGTGAGTGAATCAGAAACGGCGACGACGGTTGAATAAAGGATATAGATTTGGTCATAGTCATGGTTGGTGTAGTTTTAGCGGTGAGGCGGCGAGTGAATAAGAAACAACAGCGATGGTTGAATAGAGACGACAGATGTGGCGGGTGGAGATGGAGATCGACATTTCTGAGGTTTTTGAGTTTTATGTGAGACTTAGAAGAGAGTGGTAAATGCTTGTGCTGGGGTCAGAGGGAGAAGTTAGAAGAATTAATCATAGAATGATTCTATTGCTATTAAAAAAAATCTTATGATCAAAATTTTGGGGATTTTAAATTATCAATGATTTTCATTCGAGGATCACCATGTTTTCCATATCTTCTCACTATTCGTTTGAGTTCAAGTCCTCCATCACCACATCATCTCAAATCTGTTCGAATTACAGATCCATGTTATTCGAAGCTTTTTTTCCGATCTAAAGTTCCACATCGTAGATCCAAGAAGCTCTATCCACCTCTGTCCTTCACACATATGTCTGCCGCGGATCTACAGAAGAAATCAGTCACGCCGCTTTTCAATTCCGGTGAGTGGCGATCTTCAAATCCAGCGCGAACCAAGAAAACTCCAAACCCATTAATGGCGAAGATAAACATGGAAGGAGATGGAGGATAAAGTGTAAAGGAGGAAGAGATAATCACTTAAAATTTTAAATAAAAAAATATTATTATAAAACTCGTTAATCATTCCACATCAATTAAAATATATCATGTCATAAATAAAATTAATATTTTAATGCCATGTTAACATTCTGTTAAATATTTAATATATTTTTATAGCAGGGACAAAATGGTAAACAAAATGAAAATTCAAGGACTAAAGTGTCGGTTTATAAAACTCAGGGACCAAATGGTAAACAAATTGAAAACTTAGAGACCAAAAGTGCGCTTTTTCCTTTTTTTTTTTTTAATTTTTAAATGAAACTTTGAATTAACGTAACTTTCTCATTTTTCAACCAAATTGTGTTGGGATAAACACCAATTTAATCAAAGACAAATTATCCCTCTCTTGTGTGAATCTAAAATGAAATAATAATATGAATAATAGCAAAGCAATAAAATGACACCAAGAATTTTACGTGGAAAACCCCTCCAATGCGGAGAAGTAAAAAACCACGAACCGAAGTCAGAAACCTCCACTATAATCAACAATGGGTACAACAAGCCTTCTCTAGATAATACTAGAGGCATAAAACATCAACATCAAGATAAATGATAATCTTGGCAAACAACAAATGAGAAATTGGAGAAATCTCACTTAGAAAAGTGGCACACTTCTGCTCAATACAATCTGATGTTAGAAGACTCAAAACCCGATCTCCACCGTTCAGATTGAAGTACCTTACCGCGGCAAACGCTCACCAAATTTCAACTCGATCCAATAGTAAACGAATCTTGAAACGGCTTCTGAAACTCTGAGGCGAATTGACAAAAACTCTCCAAAATTTCTCTCAATTTTCTCTCTCTCAGCTGCTGTCTTTTTTTCTTCTCACTTTTTGGCCGGCTGACTTCTTCCTTTCACAGTAAGCCCTAATGGGCTTGGGCGCACATGGAGGAAAAATGGGCCCAACAAATATCCCTCTTTTCTGCTATGTGGGGGAACTTGCCACTCTGGCAGCAGAACGGCAAAACTCAAGCTTCTCCATTGGTAACGACTTTGTCAACATATCAGAACCATTATCATCAGTATGTGTGATGACCCGACTTATAAAAAATCCAAGACGCGAGCGCATAACGGAAACGAAGAGGTTAAACTGTAAAACATATGAATTATCAAAACATTCGAAATTTCGGCATGATGTATACGTAAATTCAATGACCCAAATTTATACATCAACCTGTTTATTAACAACATCGACTCGTCAGCCGGTTCAGAATATCACACAAGTTCAAAATTCAATACAACAAAATTTGGTGCACAAGTTTAAAACGACATACAAGACATAATATGTACATAAGATTTTAAGTTTTGACTCTAAAACATAGGCTCAATTTTCAAACAGAGATCCCAAAACCTATGGCTCGCGTGACTGTAGGCCAATGCAAAAGCCTCCATCTCAAGCTATCAACAAGCACCACCTGCCGCTCCACGCCCTCGTCCCCGAGCATTACCTGAAAGGTGATATAGAGCACCTTTGAGCATGACACTCAGTGAAAACAAAAGAATATGAACGGGATGCGAAATGATCGTGATAGCATTCAAACAAGGTAATATTATGCTTTAAATGTATTTAAAGAACAAATGTTTTATGTTTAGATGGTGACAACCAATCTCAACCTCATATCACATACTTCCGTCAAACCGTACCATAGATTTAGCCAACTAATCCCGGCGTCTCACTACGCTCAAGTTACAAGATCAATCAACAACCGAGCCGTAGCTCATCAAAATTTCAACTATCTCAAACTCACTAGCACCCGGGCCATTTATTACATAGCACACCGGAGCTCATCACCTTTCCACGGTAATCACGTGTAACGTCCAACACCACACACCGTTACACGGGTTAATCACATAACTGCCACGGTAACCACGTGTAACGTCCAACACCCATACACCATTACACGGGTTACAACCTCATGGCCATTTACAGAAAAACCAATATGCATGGATGGAATGCTTATGCAATGTGATGAATAGTCATGTTTTCTCACAATTCTTAAACAAGTATTACTTCCCGCTCAACGAGCATACGTAAAACCATGCCTCTAAGCAATACATAACAATGTCATGCTATACATCTTGTTCAAATATGCACAATAAGCATATAAATAATCTCCAGCAAAAGCAATACTACATCCATGATATCTCAATCGAATTACTTCCGAGCAGAATCAAAATCATACTAAACCAAATAAGAATACTCCCAAATCAGCTTATAACTCATTCTTGGACTAAAAATATAATGAACAAGTAGGCAAGTATTGCTAGCTCATATGGTAAGTAGAGGCAAAGTTCAAGTAGTCATGTTTAACTAGCCAATTCATAGGTAAATCATGCTCATGTGGACATATAAGCATTTTCTATCTCATTTGGTATATTCAAACAAGTCATATAATCATACATCTCAAGGTAGATATATTCAAACAAGCAAACATATCAATTCAACTCAATTTGCAAACAAGAATAGTCAATTTATGCATTTATGCTCTTTCGACTTTTACGACGAGTCAAGCATGAAACTAGCCCCTCGTTGATTTCACAAGTACACTCCTTCATCAAACATGAGTCCAAGTGACTACAACACCACACCAAGCATTCAACAAACCGTCATCACCCTTCTGATTCTTTGTGTTCTCACCTTTACCAATTTAGGCACCAACTTGCTTAGGATTGTCTTCCTCCTACAACAAGCCATTGAAAACACATTTGAGTTCAAAATAATGATATTGCCTCAGCCCATAATCATCAAACTCAAACCCAACCCTTAAGAACACAAACAACCCCATTACTAACTAAAACTAAACTAGTTTTTAGGCCAATTCTGGAAACCTTTCAATAATCATCCCCTCATCCTTCCAAGTTGTTTTTCATGTGAAATATACATATATATACACACATACTTTCCAGAATTAGGAATTTCAAAGTAAAACTAAAGAAAACCTTACTTTAGATAAACTAGAAATTCCAAAACATTGCCACTTTAAGGTGTTTTTCAACAAGAGTTAATCCATATATGTTTAGTCTAAGATAAACATTACAAGTCAGCCCATAACAAGCACACATAACCCCGAACCCGGTTAGTGGTAAAAGTTCCAAAACTAGTTGATTTGGGATGTAATTTTCGGCCAAATAAGGGGTATTTATGAAATATACATTGGGTTGATCATCTAAGGTGGTTTTCTTGCTAAATATATATATTTAAACACCCAAATGCTCCAGAATTGATAGCCTTTTATTCAAGGACAATAATTACACAAAAACATGAAAACTAGCCAAAAAGAATGTGCAATTTTCGGTCACAAATGGAAAACCACTAAAATTTCATTAAGTTGATCTTCCAATGTGTTTTCTATACATCTTATAATCATACAATTACTCTTAAATTCCAGAACTGAGAAACTCAAAGTAATGGTCAAGTAATCCCAAAATCAAAGAAAAACCAAAAGCTTCAAAAACCTCCATTAATGGAGTTTTCTTTGAAAATTTACACTCATCTATGCTTTCCATATCCTTCCTTTCAATATGCAATAAACTTTAAAGCCTAAATTAACATATGGATTTCCAGAATTTGAGCCCTCCAATACCAATCAAGAACACTTTCAATTTACTAAACTTAGAAGCTTAGATTTTCACCATTAATGGTGGTTAAGAACTTTCCCATAAAATCCCAATTTAAAAAATCTTAGGGTTTATCAATATCAACCTAAGGTTAATTTCCAGAATTTTAATCATGAGAGAACCTTCATATAAACACCATTGAGCTACCCTTGAAGAAACCCCAAATAAACACCATGAAAATCTTGCCCAAAATCACAACTCTAGGTTAGTAATTACCTTGTTGTTTTTGATAAATCTCCTCCCAAGACTTGCTTGAATCTTCCTTCCAAGATAAAACATTCATGCACCATCAAAACCCACTTGGATTAATCTCCAATTTAAGCCAAACGAAGCTTCAAGTGACAGAAAAAGGAGATGGAGAAAAACAGGGGGTGGGGTCACGGTTCAGGAAGAAGAAGGAGGAGAAAAGAAGAATATTTTGTTTTCCTTTTTCTCTCTTTTTTTTTCATATTTAATCATCCTAAATTTTAATAAATAAAATAAAAGACTTTAATGCTATTTTCCCCTAACTCCCTTTACTTAATATTAATGCTGATTTTCACCATTAATGGTGGTTAAGAACTTTCCCATAAAATCCCAATTTAAAAACTCTTAGGGTTTATCAATATCAACCTAAGGTTAATTTCCAGAATTTTAATCATGAGAGAACCTTAATATAAACACCATTGAGCTACCCTTGAAGAAACCCCAAATAAACACCATGAAAATCTTGCCCAAAATCGCAACTCTAGGTTAGTAATTACCTTGTTGTTTTTGATAAATCTCCTCCCAAGACTTGCTTGAATCTTCCTTCCAAGATAAAACATTCATGCACCATCAAAACCCATTTGGATTAATCTCCAATTTAAGCCAAACGAAGCTTCAAGTGACAGAAAAAGGAGATGGAGAAAAACAGGGGGGGGGGGTGGTCACGATTCAGGAAGAAGAAGGAGGAGAAAAGAAGAATATTTTGTTTTCCTTTTTCTCTCTTTTTTTTTCATATTTAATCATCCTAAATTTTAATAAATAAAATAAAAGACTTTAATGCTATTTTCCCCTAACTCCCTTTACTTAATATTAATGCTAACTAAACCTGACCCTTAATTTCTTTACTAACCACCCCCCCCCCTAAAAGTTAAGTTAACAAAGGTTAGTGTCAATTATTACCAAAATTAATATAACAAAAATTATTTTCCCTTTTTAAAGAACAAAGAAAATTATACCAACCGTTAAGACAACTAAAATTCTCGGGTCCTTACAGTATGTATCTTCTCAAGTTCAAACAAATTGTCATTGAGAGCATCTCTCAGCCAACGATATCTAACATCGATATGTTTAGTTCTTCCATGAAAGGTAGAATTCTTACCAAGGTGAACTGCACTCTGATTATCACAGAATACCACATAACGTTGTTGTTTGAAACCAAGCTCTTGTATAAAGAGCTTCATCCACAACAACTCCTTACACGCTTTTGCTGCTGCAATGTACTCTACTTCAGTTGTAGAAAGTGCTACACATTTCTGCAACCTAGACTGCTGTGACACTTCTCCCCCTGAAAAGGTCATCATATAGCCTGAGGTAGATTTTCTATTATCTACATCCCCCGCCATATCAGGATCAGTATAGCCAACAAGTATCGGTTTTCCGTTCCCAAAACTGAGCTTCAAACTGGAAGTACCGCACAAATATCTCATGATCCACTTAACTGCCTCCCAATGATCTCTCCCTGAATTAGATAGGAAATGACTAACAAGACGAACTGCATAAGCTAAATTTGGTCTAGTACATATCATGGCATACATCAAGCTCCCAACATTGAAGCATATGGAACTTGTCTCATGTTTTCCTTCTCTTTATCTGTAGAATGGCTCTGCTTATTACTTAACTTAAAGTGACTAGATAAAGGAGAACTAACCACTTTAGCTTTATTGATATGAAACCTTTTAAGCACTTTTTTTAATATATTGCTCCTGTGACATATACAACTTTTTGGATGCTCTATCTCGCTCAATACGGATCCCAAGAATCTGCTTAACTGGCCCCAAATCCTTCATGGCAAAGCATTTACTCAACTATTTCTTCAACCTGTCAATTCTTGAAACATTCCTGCCAACAATCAATATGTCATCCACATAAAGCAATAATATAACAAAATCATCATCAGAAAAATTCTGAACGAATACACAATGATAAGAAGTAGTCTTCTTGTAGCCTTGCTCCCTCATAACTAACTCAAACTTCTTGTACCACTGTCTCGGTGCTTGTTTCAACCCATAGAGAATTTTCTTCAACTTGCAAACACATTCCTGTTTACCATTCACTTTGAAACCCTCTGATTGTTCCATGTAGATCTTTTCATTTAGATCCCCATGAAGGAATGCGGTCTTGACATCCATCTGTTCAATCTCTAGATCAAGACTAGCTGCCAAACCCAAAACCACTCGAATAAAAGACATCTTCATAACAGGAGCAAAGATCTCATCAAAATCAATACCTTTCTTTTGACTAAACCCTGTAACAACCAATCTAGCTTTGTATCGTGGCTGTGAATTATGTTGTTTTTGCTTCACTATGTAAACCCATTTATTTTTCAAAACTCTCTTTTCTTTCGACAACTTGACAAGCTCAAAAGTGTGATTCTCATGCAGTGACTTCATCTCATCTTCCATTGCATCAACCCACTCTCTTTTGTGCTCATTATTAATAGCTTCTTCATAATTTTCTGGTTCTCCCCCATCGGTTAACAACACATAATCATCAATAGTATACCGTGTAGAAGGATTTCTATCTCTCATTGACCTCCTAGCTAGAACATCTGGTGGGACTACTACAGTCGGAAACTGCTCATATACCTGATCATCCAATTCTCTTTCTGTAGGAGTTTATAATCACCTATATCAACATGTTGATCGTCATGCATTTCATTTTCAACCTGAGTAGGAAGCTGTGTGAAAGGAATCAGATTCAAATCAATTAAATCATCATTCTGTTGCAACCCAATTTTATCAGTCTTCTCAATATCTTGTATAGTTTGGTCTTCCACAAATACAACATATCGACTTCTAACAACCTTTTTTTGCACGAGGTCATAAAATTTATAACCAAACTCATCTTGGCCATAGCCAATGAATACACATGGTCTCGTTTTGGTGTCAAGTTTAGATCTCTCATCTTTAGGAATATAAACGAATGCTTTACAGCCAAAAACATGCAAATGGTTGTAAGAAATCTCTTTCCCTGACCAAATGCTATCTGGCACTTCATTTCCTAAAGGAACACACGGTGATAGATTAAGAACATGTACAACTGTACTCAAAACTTCACCCCAAAAAGATCTTGGAAACGGTGACTATGACAGCAAACATCTCGCTCTTTCAATCAGTGTTCGATTCATTCTCTCTGCTAACCCGTTCAACTGAGGAGTCTTAGGAGGTGTCTTTTGATGTCGAATGCCATAACGCCTACAATACTCATCAAAAGGACCACAATACTCACCTCCATTATCAGACCTGATGCATTTTAATTTAACTCCAATTTCTCTCTCAACCAGTGCATGAAACTGTTTGAATACATCCAATACCTGATCTTTTGACTTCAGGGTATAAACCCAAGTCTTTCTAGAATGATCATCTATAAATGTTACAAAATATAGAGAACCACCAAGTGACATTATTTTCATAGGACCACACATATCAGAATAAACTGGATCAAGTTTACCTGGCTTCCTTGAACTTTGATGAGACGTCTTAAAGGTAACTCTGGTTTGTTTGCCTGCCAAACAATGTACACACCTCTTTTAATGTGCATTCTTTACACCAGAAAGCTTATTCTTCTTGGCCAAATGCATCAAACCCTTCTCACTCATGTGACTAAGCCTGTTATGCCACAGCTCTATTGCATCATCACTACCAACTACATTGATACTGGAATCTGTCACCTTTGCCTGCATCAAATACAATGAGGACATCTTCTCACCTCTAACTACAATCATAGAATCTCTAGTAAGCTTACATTTACCATTTTGAAAGGTGTTGCAAAACCTTTCATCATCAAGCTTACCTATGGAAATCAAATTCAATCGAATATTTGGGATGTGTTTCACATTTTTCAGAACCAAAGAAGTGCCATTACCGGTTTCCAAACACACATCACCCATACCGATGACTTTAGCAAAACCATCATTACCCATCTTGACAGTACCAAAATAACCAGACGTGTAGGATGTGAAGAAATCTCTTCTCGATGTAGCATGAACTGAGGCACCACTATCAATCACCCAATTAGTTTGTTGGCAAACAAGTTTGAGTAAATCACCATCATATACAAATAGATATTCCTCTTCTGTTGTAGCAATTCTTTCACCATTGTTGTCATCATTTACTCTTTCTTTACCCTTGTCATTTTTGTTCTCTCTTTTGAACTTGCGACAATGCTTCTTTATATGCCCTTTCAAACCACAGTGGTAACACTCAACATTTGAAAACTTGTTGGATTTGTTTTTCCTTCTATGTCCACTCCTTGAACTTCTACTTTGACTTTTCCCCCTATTTTCAGTGACTAGGACATCAAATTGTGAAGAAAAACCTTGCGACTTTATTCTTGTTTTTTCATTCAAAACACTACTCTTGGCCAAATTCATAGTCATCTCTTTATCAGGAACAGAGTTTGATAGAGAAGTTCTAAGTGCTTCCCATGAATCAGGTAATGTAGCAAGAAGCCATAAAGCATTTACCTCTTCCTCAAACTTGACATTCATTCGAGCTAACTGATGAAGAATCCCTTGGAATGTATTCAAGTGATATGACACAGAAGTACTATCTTGATATCTCAGATATATCAATTGCTTCAACAGATACAATTTGTTGTTACCAGTCTTTCGAGCATATAGTTCTTCAAGTTTCTTCCATAAAGATCTAGCATGTGTCTCCTCAATAATTTGATTGAAAACATTATCATTAACCCATTGCCTAATATAGCCGCATACTTGCTCATGCATAAATTCTCATTACTCATCGGTTTTATCTTTCGGCTTTTCAGTGGCAAACACGGGAAAATGCATATTCTTCACCATCAAGAAATCTTTCATCTTTGCTTTCCAAATATAATAGTTTGATCCATTCACACTAACCATTCTACTTGTATTACTTTCCATCATTCAACACAAGACACAAATCGATTTACAACGTACGCTCTGATACCACTTTGTTGGGATAAACACCGATTTAATCAGACAAATTATCCCTCTCTTGTGTGAATCTAATATGAAACAATAATATGAATAATAGTAAAGAAATAAAATGACACCAACAATTTTACGTGGAAAACCCCTCCAATGTGGAGAAGTAAAAAACCATGGACCGAAGTCAGAAACCTCCACTATAATAAAAAAATGGGTACAACAAGTCTTCTCTAGATAATACTAGAGCTATACAACATCAACATCAAGATAAATGATAATCATGGCAAACAACAAATGAGAAACTGGAGAAATCTCACTTAGAAAAGTGGCACACTTCTGCTCAATACAATTTGATGTTAAAAGACTCGAAACCCGATCTCCACCGTTCAGATTGAAGTACCTCGACCTGGGAACACGCTCACCAAATTTCAGCTCAATCCAACAGTAAACACAAATCTGGAAACGACTTCTGAAACTCTGAGGCGGATTGACAAAAACTCTCCAAAATTTCTCTCAATTTTTTCTCTCTTTGCTGCTGTCTTTTTTTCTTCTCACTTTTTAGCCGGCTGACTTCTTCCATTCACAGAAGTCCTAATGGGCTTGGGCCCACAACAAATTGAATATGAAATATATTGTTAGAAAGCTCTCTCAATGTACTTTCTAAATATACAAGAATCACAATAAATAGACAATTGTACAAAACATTGTCAGAGATCAAAGTTACTGTCATAAACTTTTGTAAAAGATTTTGAAGAACAGTTACATCTTATATCTCATGATTTAATTGTCCAAAGAATACGAAATTTTGTAGATCAATTCGTGATTATATGTATAACATACTGGCAAAAACAACATAAAAAATGATGAACTATACACAAAGTTTCCATTAAGGACCTAAGCTTTTGATGTTCTTTAACATATTAAAGAAAACAAGATTTTTGATACTCTTAAAACCAGGCTTTAATACAAAATGTTGGGAATAATTAATACAAAGACTAACCTCTTGTAGAATAATGCAATGGAAATGAGGAATCCCGAATATGTAAAGTATCGATCGTTGAAAGCCAATCACCAACGGACGGGCTTTATTGTGTTTCACAGCCTAGATCCTTTTGTTAATTTAGATGAACAAATGATTGAGAGAGAATGAGAATGTTTTCTTTTTAAAAGAGAGTTCTTCTCTATGAACTCTCATCTCTCTGTCTTTTCCTTTACGTACCATGAATGATATTGAAAACTTTCTCATATCTTGGCAGATATGGCAGTGCCACAAAACTGCCATAAGGCAGTTGCCTTTCATAAATTAAAAAAAAAACATCACATTTAAAGGATTCAACTTTCTATAACCATGGTAATCGACACCTAACCATGTTGAGTTAAATTAAATGATTGCCAGTACAAATTTCGGTCCCTTTATTTTTGTGCACCTTCTTATATGATTTTCTTTTCTTTTTTTTTTCTCCCTCACATAGATAACTAATTTAATGTCATAATTTCCCGAACAAAAAGAAAAAAATTATACATTTGATTATTTCAAAAGATTTTTGTACAGGATATATTTTCAATAATGCATCCATATTCTTTTTTATCCAATTCAAACTAAAAATAAATTTGTTTTATGTAACCACTAAAAAACGTATGGATGGATTTAAAACGCCAAACTAAATCAAAAGGCATTGAATTTTTTTTCTTATATATATAGAGATATGGATCTGATAGGAAATTAATCAACTTTAGTAATTTATGCTATACCTCAAAGATCTATGAAATTTTTACATGTTAAATCAAATCGGTGGTCTTAATTACAACCGTATTGCGAATTTACAATTTGTAAGAACCTATTTCTTGTAATGATCAATATAAAATTCGTTAAACTTGATTTACTTGCGGAAAATGCGAATTGTATATTTAGAGTGTGAGGTTTGTTAATTGACCCCTTGTTACAACTACGAAGGGACCTTGCAACTTTGATCGAATTAAAAAGAACTAAATAACAAATAAAAGATCAAGGGAAGGAGAGACACAGTGAATGATTAACGGGGAAAATAATCCGTAAAAACCCACGAGGCCACGCCAGAGAAAAAATCCACTAGAAATTTAAGATCAATCTTACAAACAATTTAAAGCATATTCAAACACAAGAACAAGAAAAAACTCCCTTTCTTCTTGACTGGAAAAGCTCGTTTGTAGATGGCGAATTTCTAGTTGGAATCTACAAGCTCCCCTTGCAGATTTCACTTCAAGGAACTCCCTTCCTTGGCTATTGATCAACTGGGTTCTTTCACCGAATACCCGAACCGAACTCGAAGACGGAAGGTGGGTTTAATAGAATTGAACACTTACACAAAATAAAGCTTCTCCTTACAGAATAATAGAGATCAACAAGAGATAGAAATAGTGCAATATTAAGATGTATTTCCGTGAATCAGACAGCCACATGCAAGGGGTTTATATAGCTTTTTCGATCAAGAAAATCAGCCACACAATAGACTGATACAGAGAGGCAGAATGAGTGAAGCTTGACTGATTTCCTGCAAAAATTCCTTAACCAAAAACTTCCAGAAACAAAGGGGTTAATAGCAAATCAATATTCCATAAATGAAAATAATTTACCCGTTGAGTCTTGCTGGAAGATTTGCTGTTGATTCAAGATCCCCAATTAAAGGAGACAAGATTTAAACTTACCATGACATATTTCAGGGAGCTTTGTAAGTTAACTCAAAAACTTTAAGGGATTAAATTGCTTCCACGGGAAGGGGGGAGAGAGAGAGAGAGAGGGAAAAAAACTTTACCATTTGATATTGTTAGGAGAAAGAAAAAGTTTCTTTGTCAAACACTAAAGCGAAACGTAAAAGGCAGGATGAGCTGTCAAAATAATTAACATGAAGTTCAACTTTTTCCCACATAGTTTGACCAAGAAACAAAATTAATATTTGTATTCAAAACAAGCATTTTGCCAAACGAAAAAGCCAAACATTAAAACAACTTATAATTTTAACACTCCCCCTTTGGCTTTGATTTGGCAAAAAAAATTTAAAGGCATAGAGTTCATTTAAATAAAGCTCCCCCTAAGAAATTGAACTCCCCCTAAGTAAACAGCCTTTTTCTCCCCCTATTTTTGTGCCGAGCAAAGACAAAAAGACACCATAGTGTTCCAAAAAAAACAGAAAAAAAAAAAAACAGACCCAAAACGATCATCAAGGGGCCGCCTTCTAATTGAGGGAAGAACGAGGGAGGCTATCTGTTCGGAAAGGACTTTGTTGTGGTGTTCCAAATGAGCAAAACGATCATCAACTGAAGAAGGGCTTGCAGCAGTAGAAGCCGGATCAGGAACAGAATTAGCAAGGCACGGGTCAGATTTATAACGCCATTTGGTGTTAACTGAGAGCTTGCAAAAAAGGGTATGATCCAAATCTTCAAAAGGGTGTTGGCGATTAAGGATACCGTAAATGAGAGAAGGAAAGGGTAAATGTTGGTTACGATTTGCACCACGAAGAAAAGAGGTGATATAACGAAAAATAGAGGAGGGAAGATCGACCACGGAGCGAGTGCCAATACGAAAAAGAAAGATGGAAAAATCTCGATAAATGATCGAGTATTGGGCTGTCGGGAACCAATTGGTGATTGCAATTTTATGAATAGCCTTATAGTAGAGAGTGAGTTTACTAGACTGAATGGCATTGGAGGAAGGCCAAGGGATAGTATTGCCGACAAGCTCGGACATAATGATGTTCATATCCGGAGTCGGAGTAGAAGGACGAGAGACTAAGGGTAGGCTCAGAAAGTCTGCAATAAGAGCCGGAGAGAATTTAAACATGTGACCGCGTACAAAGACTTCATGAAAGAAGGGAGTAGAAGGGTCACTGATGCCCACATTCAGATTTGCATAGAATTCACGGACAATAATAGGGGCAAAATCTGGGCGATTGCATATGGTGTTTTCCCAATTTAAGGTTTTTAACAAAAGAGGAAGGCCAACAGGAGAAAAGGAGGTTAAAAGAAAATTCTTTTCAGCAATGAAGGAGCGAGTAGACAGGCGTTCAAAAAGAGATGAAGCATCAGAAAAATAGAAAAAATGAGAATAGGCGAGAGAAGGATTATAGCAACCTGGCGGCCTAGACCCACAAGAAGGGGAAGAGCTGAGCACTGGTGGAGACGGAGAGGAAGCCGAAGGAGCAAGCGGTGGACGGATGGAAACAGAGGCGGTAGACTTTGAAGACTTCGGAGGGGCTTTCGATCCGGTGGGCAAGGAGGATTTATTTTTTAAACTGGGTTTTCTGACCGTTTTTGCCAACGAAGGAGAAGGGGAACAAGAAGAGGTCCCTCGTCTGGTGCAAACCATGATTGAGAAGAAAGAAAAAAAAAAGAAAAAAGTAACAGGGGGAAACGTACAGAGAAGTAGAGGGGAAGGGAAAAACAAGCACATAAAAAGAAAGGAAAAAATAAATGAGACAAGTGAGGTGGCGTGCATGTAAGGAAGGTAGGTGGAAGGAAATAAATTTATTTATTGAGTTATTTTTTTTTTTAAAAACAAGGCATTTAAAGCATTTCCATTATTAGGGGAAAAAAAATAAATGAGGAGCAAAGCAATCAAAACGTGCAAATTCCCAAAGCCTGCCTTAAGTGTTCAAATTTTGAAAAATCCAAGGCTTTGGTGAATAAGTCAGCCAGTTGGTTTTCAGTAGTAACATGCTCAATATAAATTTGTTTACTTTCAACTAAGTCTCGAATAAAATGATGTCGGATGTCAATGTGCTTCGTGCGAGAGTGTTGTACAGGATTTTTAGATATGTTTATGGCACTAGTATTATCACAATAAATAATCATAGAGTCAGTAGAAATACCATAGTCATTAAGCATTTGTCGCATCCATAGAAGTTGCGTACAACAACTACCCGCAGCTATATATTCGGCTTCCGCAGTCGATAGAGAAATAGAGTTTTGTTTCTTGCTATGCCAAGAGATTAGGTTGTTCCCGAGATAGAAGCAACCACCACTAGTACCCTTTCTATCGTCAGCATTACCTACCCAATCAGCATCACTATATCCCACTAAAGAGAAGTTACTATCACGTGAAAAATGAAGACCATAATCGACAATCCCACTAACATACTTAATAATTCGTTTTACAGCATTCAAATGAGATTCTTTAGGCATGGATTGATATCTAGCACAAACACCCACACTATAACATATGTCGGGTCGACTAGCAGTTAGATAGAGTAAACTACCAATCATGCTTCTGTATAGAGTTTGATCAACATCAATACCATTTTCATCCTTAGTTAATTTGGTGGAGCTACTCATTGGCGTTTTCATATGTTTAGCAGAATCAAGACCAAAGCGTTTAACCAAATTCTTAGCATATTTACTTTGAGAAACAAATAATCCATTGTCATTTTGTTTAACCTGTAGGCCAAGAAAGTAAGACATTTCACCAACCATGCTCATTTCAAATTCATTTTTCATTTATCAACAAATTCCTTTACCTTGGAATCATGTGTGGCAACAAAGATAATGTCATCCACATATATTTGAGCTATTAACAAACCAAAATCATTATTAACAAACAAGGTTTTATCAACACTCCCTCTTTTAAAACCATTATTTAGTAAGAAAATTGTTAACCTTTCATACCAAGCTCGCAGGGCCTGTTTCAAACCATATAAAGCCTTTTTCAACTTATACACATGATCAGAAAATTTAGGATCTTCAAAACCTTTAGGTTGTTCAACATAGACTTCTTCTCCTCTTTCTTGTGACCATGCTATCCTCTAAGTTACCTATAATGAGATCCGTGGGATGATTATTCCTTACTCTTGTTGATGGTTCCCATCTGATTCTATCAGTTATATCAAAGGTAGGAACAGAATCGACTGTTACAACTGGTGTTGCTTCCTTGTCAATCTGGTCTGGTACAACAGTTGCAACTGTATCTGAAGCACTGTCTACTTCAGGAACTAGAATATTTGCATCGTCAGTTGCAACTGTATCTGAAGCACTATCTACTTCAGGAACTGGAATAATTGCATCGTCAGTTGATGTCTCTACACCATCCACAAAGCTGAGAATCTCCATTTCTTTAGAAAACTCAGAAAAATCTTAATGGTCATCAATAACAACATTAGAGGATTCCATAATAGTTTCAGTTCTCATGTTATAGACCCTATAAGCTCTACTATTATTGGAATAGCCCAAGAACACCCCTGTATCACTTTTAGCATCAAATTTTCCTAATTGTTCTCTATCATTTAAGATATAACAAGTACTACCAAAGATATGAAAGTGACTAAGATTTGGTTTTCTTCCTTTCCAAATTTCATAGGGAGTTTTAGTTGTTCCAGGTCTAAGATACACCCTATTAATGGTATAGCATGCAGTATTTATAGCTTCAGCCCACAATTTCTTTGTCAATTTCTTACTGTTTAACATGACTCGAGCCATTTCTTGTAAAGTCCTATTTTTTCTTTCAACTACTCCATTTTGTTGAGGAGTTTTAGGTGCAGAAAATTCATGAGATATACCATGCTTATCACAAAAAGATGAATACGAATTGTTTCAAATTCCCTACCATGGTCACTTCGAATCCTAATAATTTTTTCAATTGACATGCTTTTCTCATTTTGAATTTTCTTACATAATTTCTTGAAAGCTTCAAAACAATGAGATTTTTCTCTTAAGAAATCAACCCATGAGTATCTAGAAAAATCATCAACACAAACAAATATAAATCTCTTACCTCCTACACTTTCCACTTGAATAGGACCCATGAGATCCATATGTAATAACTCTAGAGGTTTAGAAGTACTTACAAATCCTGATTTTTTGTGAGAATTCTTTACTTGCTTACCATGTTGACAGGATTCACACACACCAGGAGGCTTCTTCCCAAGCTTTGGCAGTCCTCGAACGAGTTCTGCACTTGATATCTTATTTAGAGCATCATAATTCAAATGACCCAGTCTTTCATGCCATAAGTCAGTGTCATTTTTAGTTACATTCAAACACAAAGAAATTTGAGTAATAGTATAGCAATTGTCAGCAGATTGAACACCTCTCAAAATGCAACTACCATTTCCATTGTAGACATTACATTCTTTGCTATTAAAAGTAACTTCTAGATTGGAATCACATATTTGACTTACGCTAATTAAATTGGCAGTGAGTCCATTGACATGAAAAACATTTTTCAATTTAGGAAAACCACTTTTGTTAAAAGTCCCTTTTCCGATTATTTTTTCAGTTTTCCCATCCCCAAAAGTAACATCTCCACAAGACATTTCTTTATAATCAGTCAAGAAATCTCTACATCCCGTCATATGTCTAGAACAACCACTATCAAAGTACCAAGTATCGGTTGTGCCTTTTAGACACGTTAGTGCAACATAATTTCTATAATTGTTCTTTTGAACCCAAACTTGCTTTGTATTTTTCGACATGAATCTATCACGGTTTCTTTTTAAAATATTTTGCAATCTAAAACATTTTGGTTTTATATGACCTAAAATTCCACAGAAATAACATGTGGGAATAAATTTGGAGTTCATACATTGATGCACATTTTTACCTTTCGCCCTTTGATAAGATAAGTGGCCACCGTGATTTTCTTTGATGAGACCTCTGTTTGAACCATGCTTGGCTTTTTCAAAAACAGTATAATGCTTGGATGATTCTCCTTCATATCCAATGCCTGTATTATCTTTGAATACTTTTGTTGAACTTAAAATTTTATCAAGAGAGTCAGTACCAGAGTTCAAAAGAGATAATCCTTTATGAGTATTTTTCAGATTGAGTTTGAGATCATTTAACTCATTATCCTTTTCTATAAGCAAATTGTTTAGATATTCATTTTTTGAAATAAGATCAGATTTCACCTTTATCAACACATTAACTTGCTCAGACAAGGATTTATTTGTTTCACACAACTTTACCCATTCCTCATACATTCTTGAATAGGCTTCTTCAATGGAGTCCTCTTCACCATCCGATATATCAACAAGTTTTTCATCAAGACTTTGCGACTTTGAGCTTAAATCCTGAACATCAACTGGATCATTAGTGATGAAACAAAGAAAAGCAACATTACTTACAAAATTTTCTTCTCGGTCTTCATCCGAATCTTCATCACTCCACGTGAGGGTCATGGCCTTGTTCTTCTTTTTTTTTGTGTTTGCACACTCTGCTTGAATATGACCGAAACCACTACACTCTCTAATTGAATCCCCTTTTTCTTCTCAGGTGGTTTTGGAGCAGAATTGTTGGATCCTTTGAAGAATTTTTTATTTCCATTATTCTTTGAGATCCGCTTCATGTACTTTCCAAAATTTTTTGTTAATAGTGCTAATTGATCATCATCACTATCTCCATCATCATTGGTGCAAACTTCTTGAGCCATCTTGAGAGCAATTGACTTCTCCTGTTTCCTGTGCTTCATGTTTAATTCAAAAGTTCTAAGAGAACCCATTAGTTCATCTACTTTCATATTATCAAGATCCTTACTTTCTTCTATAGCAGTAATCTTTGGAGAAAATCTTTCCGGTAATGAACGAACTATTTTCCTAACAAGCTTAGACTCAGACATTTTCTCTCCTAAAGCAAAAGACTCATTTGAAATATCGCACAATTTAGTATAAAAATCAGATATTGATTCACTTTCTAACATACTTAAATTTTCAAAGCGAGTGGTAAGCATAATAAGTTTAGTGCGTTTAACATCACCAGTCCCTTCATAAGTTTTCTGGAGAATGTCCCATGCTTCTTTTGCGGTCTCACAAGTTGAAATGAGCTTGATTTGGTCTGAATCCACACAGCTGAAAATTGCATTCAAGGCTTTGCTGTTAAAATTTGATAACTTATCTTCCTCAGCAGTCCATTCAATCTCAGACTTCAAAGACATGATTTTGGTTTCCTCATCCATTTTTGTAGGACAGGACCAACCGGTTAGTACAGATTTCCAAGCTTTCAAATCCATAGCCTTAATATAGGGCCTCATCCTGATTTTCCAGTAGGCGTAATTTCCTCCATTCAAGAGATTGGTCTTGTAGAAGAGACAAGATTCGAGATAGACATAATTTAAACAAGAAGAGGTTAAATCCCAAAATCTCGCTAATAATTTAAGCGACTTGCTCGATACCAATTGTAAGAACCTATTTCTTGTAATGATCAATATAAAATTCGTTAAACTTGATTTACTTCTTGAAAATGCGAATTGTATATTTAGAGTGTGAGGTTTGTTAATTGATCCCCGTTACAACTACGAAGGGATCGTTGCAACTTTGATCGAATTAAAAACAGAACTAAATAACAAATAAAAGATCAAGGGAAGGAGAGACACAGTGAATGATTAACGTGGGAAACTAATCCGTAAAAACCCACGAGGCCACGCCTAGAGAAAAAATCCACTAGAAATTTCAGTATCAATCTTACAAACAATTTAAAGCATATTCAAACACAAGAACAAGAAAAAACTCCCTTTCTTCTTGACTCGGAAAAGCTCGTTTGTAGATGGCGAATTTCTAGTTGGAATCTACAAGCTCCCCTTGCAGATTTCACTTCAAGGAACTCCCTTCCTTGGCTATTGATCAACTGGGTTCTTTCACCGAAGACCCGAACCGAACTCGAAGACGGAAGGTGGGTTTAATAGAATTGAACACTTGCACAAAATAAAGCTTCTCCTTACAGAATAATAGAGATCAACAAGAGATAGAAATAGTGCAATATTAAGATGTATTTCCGTGAATCAGACAGCCACATGCAGGGGGTTTATATAGCTTTTTCGATCAAGAAAATCAGCCACACAATAGACTGATACAGAGAGGCAGAATGAGTGAAGCTTGGCGGATTTCCTGCAAAAATTCCTTAACCAAAAACTTCCAGAAACAAAGGGGTTAATAGCAAATCAATATTCCATAAATGAAAATAATTTACCCGTTGAGTCTTGCTGGAAGATTTGCTGTTGATTCAAGATCCCCAATTAAAGGAGACAAGATTTAAACTTACCATGGCATATTTCAGGAGAAGCTTTGTACGTTAACTCAAAAACTTTAAGGGATTAAATTGCTTCCACGGGGAAGGGGGGAGAGAGAGAGAGAGGGGGAAAAAAACTTTACCATTTGATATTGTTAGAAGAAAGAAAAAGTTTGCTGTCAAACACTAAAGCAGAAACGTAAAGCCAAGGATGAGCTGTCAAAATAATTAACATGAAGTTCAACTTTTTCCCACATAGTTTGACCAAGAAACAAAATTAATATTTGTATTCAAAACAAGCATTTTGCCAAACGAAAAGGCCAAACATTAAAACAACTTATAATTTTAACACAATTAATTACAAGAATGGACTTTATAGGCCGTGAGTGGTGGTTTTTCTTTTTTATGAGACGAATTTGCCCTTTTTTGCAATGGTTTTCAATTTTAACATTTATAAATAGATTCTAATTTATTTGAAATCTAACAAAATCAGTTACTTGTCATATCTTTAAGTTTTTAAAAAATTACGTTGTAAATTTAAGATTTTCAAAATTAAAAGCAAATCATTTAATTTCTGATTTGATTTCCCTTAATTTACGGTTCCATTAACACTTTCCATCTCTGTTTGTAAATTGATTCCTCTTCACGATTTCTTTCATTTTCTCTGTTCTTCCTTTTTCTAATTTTATCATTGTTCTCATTTTCTTCATCTCTACGAAGAATATTTTTCTATATTTTCATTCATCCTTCCTTTTGTTCTGGTTCACTTTAATGCAGTCTTTGCTCCATATTTCATTAGGTGTGTTTGATTTATTTATTTTTTCAGTTTGATCTTTCTGTTTGTTTTCTTAATAAATCTTTTGTTTCTCATTTTTTATATGTTTTTATTTTTTGTTCATAATAGGATGGGTCGTTATGTTGAACGTCCAGTTGGAAGACCAAGAACTAAGTTTCACCGTTCTATTATTGAATCATTATTTGTTTGCAAGGAGTGTTCACGTTGTGGAGGGAAGGGTCACAATCGAAAAGCATGTCGTAATTCCATTCAAAGTGTTGATTACCCATCTTCAATTTGATTTATGTTTTCTGTTTCAATTTGTTTTAATTTCTCCCAGACTTAAGGCATACATTATGTTTTGTTTTTCGTTTTATTTTGCTTTGAAATGACCTCATATTCGTTTTTGAACCTATTGCTATTTTTTTGTAGTTAGAATGAAGTCTTTATTCGAGTGTTATTGTTTTTGTTTACATTAGGCCTTCAGTTTGGTGTTTTCTAAGTTTATTTTTATTCTGTTAGTATTCAAATATATAATAATAAAAATGTTTAAAAAATATAAATATTGATAAACGTTTAAATAATTATCAACTTCATTCTTTAAGTATTCAAAAATATAATAATTTCACGAGTTTCAAAAACAAAATGTTTAAAAAATATAAATATTGATAAACGTTTAACATTTTATCAACTTCATTTTTTGCTGCTTTTTTTGTATTCATTGATGTTAATTTTTTATAAATGTTTAATAAATATAAATATAGTCGTTGTTTGTAATGTTTTATAGCAATAGTTTGATTATATTTTTAAGTACATTCACAAAAATAGTTTCACTTGTGTTAATTAATAATAAATGTTTTCTAAAATAAAACTGTTGTTAAATATTTCTATGATTATTTTTTATGATTTCCATGAAAAATGGATGAATAAAAATAAAGCATAGTTTTATCATTCCAAAAACCTGAATTCAAGCGCATCAAGACTTATGCCCAAAAATAGTTTTAAAATTTAAACATATTATCAAACTCGTTAAACACATAACAAATCAGACTACAATTGGTTGTCAAATGTGTATCATCATGGTTTCTTCTATTTTTTTTTTTACTTAACAAATGAAAGTGGGGTTGTGAATCTAGAAGTCATGAGTTGTCTATTTAAGTTTGTTTCTCCACTGAACCAAATTCTTCAGTATAGGGTGTTGATGTGGCTTGATTGACTTTACAAATCGTTAAAGATCTTGCCCTTACTTGTGTCTAACCTTTTTTTCCTAATCTTTTAGCTTTTATTCTTCAAGGTTTCTTCATCTTCACTTTCAATTTCCTTTTCAAAATCCTACAGATTAGACAAAATGAATATTAGTCTTCAAATATATTGTTATAAACACTTCATCCAAGTTTGCATGATTTAAATGTTTTTATTTATTTAACAAAACTAAACGAATTTTATTGTTCTCCTCTATTTCAACATCATCTTCTTCTTGTTCTTCCTCACTTCTATCTTCTCTGTGTATCTCTTCCCTTTCAGATGTCTTTTCACAATCTTGAATATATTTCATTCTTTCATTTTCTTTGATTGCTAGATTCTTCATTTTACGATCCGATTTTGTTCTCTTTCATGAAAATAAATTATCTTTATTATTAAAAAAGTTTCAATCATTTTACTTCTTTATTTTTTGGAAATACCTAGGAAAATAATCAAGAACATACATTTTTCAAGCGATTTTGAATCGATATTTGGTTTTTCCTTTTCGATCTTGTTTTTTTTTTTTTTTTATATTTGTTCTTCTTCGTTGTCTTTGCTCATCATTCTTGATCTCGTCTCCAAGCTTTGGTTTTTGCTCCACATTTTTCCGTTTGCGTTTTTCTTCTTCTTTTCTGTTTTGGATATTCCCCCCTTTTCTCTATTTTTTTTTGTTTTTTTTTTATTTTTCTTAATTTTGGTTATCAATATTTTGAGATACGTGAAAATATTATTCCTTTTTTTTAAATCTTCAAATTTCGTATCCCTTAATTACCGCCATTTTTCAAATATTCCAAGATTTTCGTTACCTTCCTTGATAACCATTTTTATTTTATTTTTCACCTTTTCCAATTAATAGCAAGAATTTATGATGGTTGTCAGGAGAGGGTCTTTTTCGTCTTTAAATAGGCGCAAGTGGTGGTGCTAGACCATTTTTGTAATTTTTTTAGTTTACCAACCACTGATGTAATTAGACATAGAGATTTGATTATAGATAAAACTACCCCAAGATCTATTAGGTTAGATTAATAAGTCAAAATTAGATATATTATCGTCTCTATTTGAAAATCCTTTTAGTAACAAGATAGAATTAGATTTTGTAGTCTTCCTCAATCAAACACACTAGAGATGTAATTCTCACAGTTGGGTAGGGAACCTGTTGGAGTGCAAACAAAATCACACATTAGTTAAGGAAAGAGATGATTATAAGCGTATAAAGAGAATGACACATCTCCATTGGTATGAGATATTTTGGAAGAAACCAAAAGCAAAGTCATGTGAACCTAGGCTCAAAGTGGACAATATTATATTAATATAGGGCCCATTGTCCCTAACAAAATCAGGGGCGAAAAGTGTTTGATATATTGGGGACTATAGAACCTTAAGGTTTCTTTATGCAAAGACCTTTTACTTAAATAGTCAATAGTATAATTACATTAATAACAAATAGTAATAATAATGTGGATGCCACATAAATAATCCAACACGATCTTCATTTGTGAAAAAAGGAAATCTGTATTTAATGTCTTTTCATTAAGAAAAAAAACTAATTTATTCACTATTAAATCTGTAAAAAAAAAAAAGGTGGCAAAAATCAAAATAGCCACCTTTTAGTGGGGTTTTATCAAGATGACACTTTTTTTAAAAACTAATCAAAACAGCCACTTTGTATATTGTTCAATTCTCATTTTGCCCCTCCCGTATACTATGTATATTCTGACATATTTGACATTGCTAACTTTTTCCTTCCCAATGCATGAAAACAATTATTTTTATTATTTTCTATTTCTTTTTATTTCATAAAATTTGAAATTCATTTTCCCCCTCATTTATTTCTTTTCTCTTTTCTTTCCAATATTCATTTGTTTATCCTTTTTTTTTTTAATTTCCTTTTTATTTCTTTTTGTGTTTCAGTATAATATTCTTAGTTTTATTGGTATATTTCATATATCATCATTTTTTTGTTTGATTTTAATTGAATTTCGTACATTCTCTCCGATTTCTATGTAACGTTTTGTATATCTGGTATGTCGTCCTCCACTTTGCAATGAAATTTGAGGGAAAAGGAAGATATGCGTGATATGCGTAATATACACATCATTTTATCTGCATTAAAAAACAAAAAATGTAAACAAACTTTAAATCAATATATAATTTACACAATACTTAATATACAAAATAAACTTATATAGACACATAACACTACACACACAAACTACTTAATATGGATACATAAACACTATTTTGCAAACACAGACAAGGATGCTATTGAATATGCATAACATACATGATATACATATAGTTTTAACAAACTTTAGAACCAATATATAATTTACACTGTATATTAATATATATGATATACTTGATATGTGCACATAACAGTACAACACATAACAACTTGGTATGAACACATAACAATGCAGTGCAAAAATAGACAGAGAATGGTTATTAGGACACATATACATAAATATACATATATTTATCAAATTGACAACGAATTTAAAAACAAAAAATTATGTATATTGCGAATGTTATGTATATTATGTACACAGGGCTCTAATAGTAAACAAAAAATTATGTATATTGCGTGATATGCGTAACATACACGTAATTTTATCTGCATTAAAAACAAAATGTAAACAAACTTTAAATCAATATATAATTTACACAAAGCTTAATATACAAAATATACTTATATAAACACATAACACTACACACACAAACTACTTAATATGGGTACATAAACACTATTTTGCAAACACAGAAAACGATGCTATTGAATATGCATAATATACATGATATACATGTCGTTTTATGAAACTTTAAAACCAATATATAATTTACACTGTATATTAATATATATGATATACTTGATATGTGCACATAACAGTACAACACATAACAACTTGGTATGAACACATAACAGTGCAGTGCAAAAACAGACAGATAATGGTTATTAGGACACATATACATAATATACATATCATCTTATTCAGTACACTGTGAATCATTTCATATTATGATTATTAGTCCTCATATTAATAATATGCATAATATGCATGGCATCTTATCAGTACACTGTGAATCGTGTCCTATTATGATTATTAAGACCTATATGCATAATATACATAATATTCTTAATATAGACACATAACATTACAAACAAGAAAAAGCTTGATATACATAATAGTGTACTGCGAATAGACAAAGGATGACTATTAGAGCCCTGTGTACATAATATATATTTATTAAATTGACAACGAATTTGAAAACAAAAAATTATATATATTGCGAATGTTATGTATATTACGTGTATTACATACTGTACTTCTAGAAAAACAAACATACGTATATAACGTATATTATAGTACACTTCAACAAATTTACGTATATTACAATAGCCATCTAAGAACGAACAAATCCAGAAAATGGTGACAACGTGATAAATATTTCAGAAAAATGGAGGAAATGATTTCAACAATAAAAAGAACAAACCTTTTGTTAGTTTCATGCTATTTAAGCTTCAAGATTCGTGCCAAATCTAAGGGTTTATGAAGAAAAAAGAGACAAAAAAAACACCAATTTTGTTTCCATATCTATATTTTTCTTGTTTTGAATCTTCAATAAAAAAACATAGATCTGAGATATATTAAGACAAAAATTGATGGAAATGAAAAAAGACTTCGATTTTCTTCAAACATAAAATTGAAAAATAGTGAAAAAATACGAATATAGAGAATCAAGATAGATAAAGAGAAAGAGAGTGAGTATACTTACCAAATCTTAAAAATGGTGGGTTTTGTAAAATAAGAAATGAGAGGGAGAGATGGATAAAAATGGTGGAATGGGGGAATAAGAGAGATATGGAATGGTGATGAAGAAAGAAATAAAAAGAAAATAAAAAAAAAAATAGGGGGGGGGAAAATGAATTGGTTTAAAAGGGGGGGGGGGGGAGGTTAGAGAAGGAGAGAAGGAAAGGGGAAAGAGAGGAGGTGATTTGATGGGTAGGAGTAATTTAGTATTTTTAGTTGGGGCATGTGGCTATTAATTTAAAAAAAGAAAAAAATATGACTATTGATGAAAAAAGGAAAGAAAATAGTGCCATTTATATTTTTTTTCCAAAAAAAACTCAATTATTTGAATGTTCCGACAAGAAAGGAAAGGCAGCAGCGAAATAAAATTAAATAGCATCGACACACATGACATGAAGATTGAAAAGAAAGAAAATATTTTGTTTGTGAAATTTGGTATGCGGCCAAACTCAAGCACATTGAAGTTTGCCTTGGATGGGAAAATTAATAGATACCCAGGACGGGGGGGGGATTATCAAATGATCTGTCACAACAGAGAAATTATAGTATTTGTTTTATGCATATGCAGAGTACCTAGCTAGCCTAGCCTAGTCTAGTCTAGAGATACTAGCATAAATATTTTGTTTTAGTATGTGGCCAAATTCAAGCCACATTGCGAGTTGCCTTCCATGTTTTCTTAAAAGCGTACAATATTAATTTCTTATCTATATAGGTACTTGTAAGTCTTTTTACATTGTTTTTTTTATCTTTCTTAATGATCATTTTTTGTTTTTAATCTTGGGACTAGAAAGTGTTATTTTATAGAAAAACAGGCTATTTGCTTACTTAATACGAGTAACTATTACTTTTTTTTTTATATGTTTAATTGTTATTAATTATAAAAATTGATGAGATCTAGATATTTATTAAATATAAGAATCTATACTATAAATAGATTAATATTAATTTAAAGAAGGAGTTCCTCTCTATTATTGAAGAAGTTATTTTCTTAAATTTGAATAGATACAAAAATTTATTTAATGTGAATGTTATAATAAAACTCTCCTAGATACAATAATTATAAGAGAATAACCGATTTATGATATTCTCATTCAATAATTTTAAGGAGAATACTTATCTCGAGGATCTTCTCCTGATTTTCATTTCTTTTAGTTAAAAAATAATAAGAGATAATTAATATTTATTTTTATTATTTACATGAGACTCATTGATTTGTTTTTAACCACACAAAAAAGGACACGTAATGGGATCAGGAGGATATCCTCAATTTATCATCAAGTGTTTCTTGAAGTTGCAACTTGCAAAGGGTTAAATGGTAATTTCAGCCCATCTTTTCATCAGCAGTGTTCGTTATAAAATTGCTTCCTCATTGCACTAAAAAAACAAGGGGCTCTTGCGAAAATAGCAAAAATAGGTCAAATATTTGTAAAAATAGCAGTAAAAAAACTTATTTGCAAAAAGAGCAGAAAAATTAAATTCGCGCCTAAAAATTACAAAATTGTCACTAGTAATCAGTGATATCTTCACAAGTAATCACGTATAAGTAATCAGTGATTTACTGATATTATGATATTTTGTGCAGGAATCACTGATTACCTGATAATAATCATTGATTATTTTATAAGTTATCACTGATTTCTCTGATCACATGAATGAGAGTTTTTAAAAATCTGTTATATTTACAAATACTTTTTAAAAATGCTATATTTTTAAATATTGCTAAAAATTCTGCTACCCAATGAATTTTCCAAAAAACAATTAAGAAATCCTACACAGTTTGTCACCGTCACCGGAATTGTTGACGGCGCCCTTGGCCTATAATTATGTCGATAAGAATATTCTCAAAAGCACTGCCGTTCTGAAGGTGATTGTTTTTTTTAATACCTCTTTTATGTTTCTTTTATTTTTCATTTGAAGTTTCTTATATCTATATAAATTTTGATAAAATCTATATCTATATTTAAATGCATGTAGTATATCTTGGAAGAGAATGCCGACCCAAGAGAGCATGAACTGTTGAAGGAACTCAGAGAGATTACCGTTGAGAAGTACAAATCTCGATAAGATATTCGATACTACATTTTTCTTGAACAAATTCTATAAAATTGAAAAGAAAAAAAAAATTGTCGAAAAACATAAATGATTGATTAACATGGATCCGTAGGAGCGCTATGAATGTGCCGACAGATGAAGGACTTTTCTTGTCAATACTCGTTAAACTAATGAACGCGAAAAAGATGATTGAAATCGGGGTTTTCACCGGTTATTCTCTCCTTAGTACAGCGCTTGCGTTACCGGATGATGGTCAGGTACCTTATTAGTTCTCTTCAGTTACCTTCTCGCATTTTATATATATATATATATATATATATATATATATATATATATATATATATATATAATATGTGGAGGAGAGAATTCAAACGCTTAACTCTCGATGAGACGTGCATTTTTCGATCATGGCGGAGTTAAAAGGCAAGAAATTAAAGTGTGTAGGATTTGATTTGATCAGTTTTAGTACTTTTGCAGATATTAGCTATTGATTTTCATATAATACAAATTAAGTTGCTTTCTATTTAATTGTAATGTGGAAGTCATATAATAATGTTAACTATGGTCGAGTATAAATGGTTAGGTCGAGCAGCGGAATGAAAGAACTCCACATGAGTCATATTGTAAGATTATATTTTTAGATTGACTTTTATTTTGACAAAATAAAATATTTTTAATTTTTAATGTGGTTAGCTGAATGAAAGAACTCCTCATGAGTACTTAGAATATATTTTTTAGCTGACTTTTATTTTTATAGTAATTTTAATGCGATCAAATTATTTTGTCTGATTTTAAATTGATTAAGACATTTATTAATTAAATGTTTTTTTAATCTCAGATTGGTGAGTTCTTATTTAATTATATAATTTCTCACAAATCAAAATAATTTCCAATGGATTTTTTTTTATAGATGGAATGGTTGTTTATTGCCATTTCTTTATTCATGAAAAAATTACATTCACTCACATTTTTCTCCATTTCAATATTACATATATGTTTAATTTTGTTGTCACATATGGTTTCTCAACACTTCTTTTGTTGGGAGGTGGTAGATTTTATTTTATTTTATTCTTATTATTTTTTTTTATAAAACGATATAATTTTATTAGAAAGAAATCAGAAAAGGAACATCACAATAAATCACCTCATTCTTTTTGTTGGGATGTGGTAAGTTAAATGAGTGGTATTTGAGAGGATGTGATTGTAATTTGAATGATTTGGATAACATCTCGCATCCTCTAATATTATACCTTCTATAAAACTGTTAGAATATATTTTTAGATTTTAACTACTAGAAAAAATTTCATGACGATCAGAGCAACTTATCGGAAATATCGAGCCCGTGCATGTCGGCGTGCTGGGGTAGCTAAAAACTTTTTTTGTCATTTTGGTACCCCATGATGGACCCCATGTCTAGGATAATGTAATGAGTTTAAAAACCGAGTTTCATATTTTTTGGACATATAACTTTTTTTTATGAATTATTTAATAACTACATAATGGAAAAATAGCGAAAAAAATCCAAAAATTTTCAAAAATTTGCTGGGAGTCCTTATTAGTGATGCTTAACTATCAGAAAAAATATTATGCAAAAAAAAAACATAAAAAAAAAAATTACACGGCGATCCAAGCATCCTAGATATCATTTCATCGGAGACATCCGGGGTAATCAAAACTTTTTTTTATCATTTTGGATACCCCATACCTCTTTTATGTTTCTTTTATTTTTCATTTGAAGTTTCTTATATCTATATAAATTTTGATAAAATCTATATCTATATTCTTGGAAGAGAATGCCGACCCAAGAGAGCATGAACTGTTGAAGGAACTCAGAGAAATTACTGTTGAGAAGTACAAATCTCGGTAAGATATTCGATACTACATTTTTCTTGAACAAATTCTATAAAATTGAAAAGAAAAAAAAATTGTCGAAAAACATAAATTAGAAGTGCAGAGGTGTAAATTAAAAAACAATGAAAGTGCGAGAGTCATTTTTGCATTTAACCCTAAAAAAAATTAGTAAGTTGTCTTTGTTTTTTATTTCCAACTATAGTATGTTGAGAATCTATAAATAATTAAATTTATCTTATCCAATAAATTTAATTTTTGTAGCTGATTTAAATTGGTATCAGAGTAGGAGGGTTTTAAATTTGAACCGATGTAATATGTGAAATTTAAACTTTTAGATGTGTTGATAATTAATAGTTGTATATTGGATGTGGTTGGGCAGGGTAAAGAGGGAGAGTTTGATTTCGTATTTGTGGATGCTAAGAAGACAGAATATCCAAAATATCATGAGTGGCTTCTAAGATTGGGGGAGTCATCGGATATGATAACACATTGTGGTTTGGAACGGTGGCGTTGAATGATGAAGAAGCTCTCACCATTCCTGAAAATGTAAGATTTCAATGCCTTTTTAGTCAATGATTCACGTGTTGAGATTGCTCTCCTCTCAATCGGAGATGGTCTCACCCTCTGCAGACGTATCATCTAATTTCTAAGCCTTTTATTTTATCTACTTTTAATAAATATGTGGATCACTCTAACTTTTACATCAGAAAATAAGTTGGAATTCTACGTATGTATGATATTTTTCAAATTATTATAAGGGAAAAGAGTTTTTTTTCTTTCTAAATTTATGTCGAACACAATTGCAAAGATATAAATATATTAATAGATATTATAATTCCAATGATGTAGTCAAAAAGTAAAACCATGCACCAATAATTCGAAAAAGTAGTCTACTGGCACAGTAATTGCTTTTATTTTTATTTTTGAAAAAATTTGTTTTCAATTTCCAAATTGTTTTGGATTGAATATTTTGCGAAAAATGGGAAAATAATAAGTAAAGTCGACATTAATACACCTACCACTTTGTTGGATCCAATTAAAGTAGGGGTAGTTACTGAAATGACATATTTTTGCATACTAATTAATTACTGAAATGTTTGAAATTTTCAAAAATTACTCAAATAGCATAATTATAGTTTAATAATTTATTGAACTAAAAAAATTAATTTTTATCAAATTCATTGAAAATAATAATAAAAAATGATCAAATAGTTCAATAAATTATTGACCTTGAACTTAAACAACCAAAAAACAAACAAATTCGTTAAACATACCTATAAAAAATAGTTCAATCATTAATTAAATTATACTTCAATAATTTATTGAATTATAGTTCAATAATTTATTGAACTATAATTATGCTATTTGAGTAATTTTTAAAAAGTTCAGACATTTTAGTAATTAGTATGCAGATTTATGCTATTTGAGACAAATTGTTATTAAAGTATTACAGGGGGAAATTATTTAATGGGACAATATGTTGGTCGTAATATTTAAATGTACTAGTCTAAACTCACGTGCTTTGCACATATTTTTTAACGTTTAGAGAAGTAAATATTAAAAATAAATTTGAAGTACTCTTAAACGGTGTTCAAAATGATAAGATAAAGTTGTAATTTTTGAATTGTATAGATTAAAATATACGTATAAAATATAGATAAAAATAAATAAATCGAAAGAAAAGAATTAGAACTGGTGTAATTACATACTATACATATACATTGAGAAAGAAAACTACTAAAACAATCAGATAATGGAACTATGAAAAATACAATTAGCTGCAAACAAATTCAATTTCTATCAAAGTTGCAAATAATTTTGAAATAACTCAAAGACATGGAAAAAGAATAAAATTTGGTTGTTTAAAAATAAGTAAAACAGTTAAAACTCCAATTGAACTTATAACCAACCACCCAAGAATCTCTCAAATCTATTGTCCCGGTGACATGTGATGCTTTTCCTCTGATATCATTCACAAAGTTCTTCCATGAACTGGAAACTGAAATAAAAAAAACACAACTAATTTTTTTTAACGCTTTTGCCAGAAGTCTCGGTTTTCATCCTTAAAATGCCCACTTTAAAATAGGAATTTGATTCAATGCATAGAATTTAGAGCCAAATGAATTTTCTTTCACAAATTAATTCCCCTCATTTTTGTTTATGAAAAAAAAAACAGAGAGAAGAAAAATGAAGGATTGATTGAGATTCCATGAATACAAGCATGAGTCGCGAAAATATGCCACCAAAGATTTGAGAGAAACGGGAGTTTAAAGGTCAAGGGTCATATAAAAGATTGAGAGAAGATAAATTAATAGGTGATTGTTATAACTCAAGCATAAAGAACACTATCTTCTCTCTCACTCACATATGAAAACCAAACCTTCCTTGATTAACAATGGCAAAAAATCAAAGGCTAATCAAAGAAAGAATGACAAGAAGGCTTCAAGAACAATTACTTCTCTATTAATGAAATGACTTTCAGATTACAATCTTACTTCTATTGACAGAATACATTTGCTTATATAATGATGCTAACATAAGCCATTAACAGCAAATATAGACTAAGGTATAAGCTCCTCTTTTTGCTAAGATGCTCCATGACAGTGTAACTGTCATAACAGATTTGAACTCTTCTCTACATCAGCTGCTTCTCACGTGCAAGAGGATCCTTCTATCTGTCATGTGAAGTCTGTCTTAGCTACCATATCACAAATTCTCCACCTTGAGACTAAGACCATTTGAAATCAATCATCACCCATTATTAAACAAGTTAACAGTTCTTGTTTAAACCATCCTCTTGGAGAATCAGATCAGCCTGGCTTGTAATCAGTAACCCTCAAAATATCCTTGCATTTCAGGAATTTTGAGCTTGTTACTTCCTTGGTAAGCATATCTGAAGGATTGTCATCAGTGTGAATTTTGACTATCTCAATTTCTCCCTCAGCAACTACATCTCTAATGAAATGCATCTTTATGTCAATATGCTTTGTCCTCTCATGGTACATCTGATTTTGGGACAAATAGATAGCTCCTTGGTTATCATAATGTATAGTGATTACCTCTTGACATAAACCAAGTTCTTTCAGTAAACCTTTGATGAACAAAGCTTCTTTTACCCCTTCTGCAGCTGATATGTATTCTACTTTAGTGGATGACAAAGCAACTACTGGTTGTAGTTGTGATTTCTAGCTGACAGCACCTCCAAAAAGTGTGAAAATGTAACCTGATAAGGATCTCCTCTTATCCCTATCTCCAGCAAAATTAGAGTTAACATACCCTTCTAGAATTTTTCCTTTTGCTTCAGATTTTGTATATAACAAGCCATGATTTGTAGTGCCAGACAGATATCTCAAAGTCCATTTCAGAGATTGCTAGTGTTCTATTCTTGGATTTTCCATATACCTGCTCAAAAGACTGGAAGCATGTGCTACATCAGGTCTTGTGCACACCATGGAATACATTATGCAGCCAATAGCATTAGCATAAGGTATTTTATCCATTTCCCTCTTCTCTTCTTCTGTCTTTGGAGACTGTTCTTGAGACAATTTAAAATGACTTGCAATAGGAGTTGCAACTGACTTTGAGTCTTGCAAATTGAACCTCTGAATTATCTTGGTAATGTATTCTGATTGATTTAGGTGCAATGTCCCTTCTCTTCTGTTTTCCACTATATTCTCATTCCCAAGATTCTTCTAGCTTCACCCAGGTTCTTCATTTCAAATTCACCACTCAGCATCTCTTTCAATTTCTGAATTTCTAAAGAATCATCAGATGCAATTAGCATATCATCTACATATATCAGTAGAATCACTCCAAGTATGTGCTTGTTCTTTCTCTGGTACACACACCCATCAAAGTTGCTTCTCCTAAAATCATGATTCAACATGAACTCATCAAACCTCTTATACCATTGTCTAGGAGATTGCTTCAGCCCATACAATGATCTTTTCAGCAAGCATACTTTTCCTTTTGTTTCTTCTGATATGAAGCCTTCTGGTTGTGTCATAAAGATTTCTTCCTCTAGCTTCCCATGGAGAAATGTTATCTTTTACATCCAATTGCTCTAACTCTAAGTCATAATGATTTACTAGAGCTAGCAAAATTCTGATGGAAGAGTGCTTGACTACAGGTGAGAAAGTTTCATTGCAGTCTATTCCTTCTCTTTGTGTGAATCCCTTTGCTACCAGCCTGGCTTTGTATTTTACTCCTCCTATTTCTTCCTCTGTCAATTTCTTCTTGAATATCCATTTACACTGGACTAGTTTCTGATTTGGCTTGCTGTCTACCAAAATCCATGTCTGGTTTTTATCTAGAGATCCCATCTCTTCTTTTATAGCAGCTTTCCATTTGTCTGACTCATCATATGTTATGGCTTCTTTGTATGTATTTGGTTCTGAATCATTAACTTCAATTGCAGCAGTCAAAGCATCAGATACATAGTCAGAAGATGTATACCTGGTAGATGTAGTCTTGTTTCTGGGTTGTCTGTCCATAGTGAGCTGGTATGAAGTTTCAATTGGTTGGTCTTGAGTTTCTTCCTGGTGAGAAGAATCTTCATCTTCTAATGGGTCATTTTGTGGGATGTAAGTCTCCACCTCAAATTCAGAACTCTCCAAGCAATTGTCTTTATGAGCAAGCTCATTCTTGGACTGCATATACATATCTTCTTCTGCAAATGTAACATCTCTGCTAATGAAACACCTTGGAGTCTTTCCATCATCACTCCACATTCTATAGCCTTTGACACCATCCGAATAGCCTAGGAACATACATTTTCTGGCCCTTGGATCCAATTTCCCTTATTTAATGTGAGCATAGGCTAGACAGCCAAATACTCTTAGATTATCAAAGTGAGGGGGTGATCCATTCCAGAGTTCTTCAGGGGTTTTGAGTTCAATTGCAGTGGAGGGGCATCTATTCACCAGGTATGTTGCAGTGGTCACAACATTAGCCCAAAATCTGCTAGGCATTAAGGCTTTTGACATCATGGATCTTACTCTCTCTAGCAGGGTTCTATTCATTCTCTCAGCCAACCCATTTTGCTGTGGAGTATACCTCACTGTCTTATGCCTTATCATACCTTCATCAATGCAGAATTTTTCAAATGCTTCATTCACAAACTCAAGCCCATTATCTGTCCTGAGCTTCTTGACTTTCTTCCCAGTTTGTGTCTCTACCATCTTCTTCCATTCACAGAATTTGGCAAAGGCTTGGTCTTTGGATTTCAGGAAGTAAACCCACACTTTCCTGGAATAATCATCAATCAGTGACATGAAGTATTTGTTGCCTCCATTTGATTCTACCTTGGCAGGTCTCCAAAGGTCAGAATGTATATATGATAGTGTCTCTTTTGATTTGTTGTAGGATCTGGGAAATTTCAATCTTGAAGCCTTGCCATAGATGCAATGCTCACACAGATCAAGTTTATCAAGCTTTCCAGTCCCAAGCAAACCCTGTTTATGTAGTTCTGTCAGTCCCCTTTCTCCAATGTGCCCAAGTCTGTTATGCCAAATCAATGTCTTTTGATCTAACAGGCTCTTTACTACTACTGTGGTGGCTATCATGGTGCTTCCAATCAAGGAGTAAATGCAATTATTCCTTACTCCTTTCATTACAGGTTGATTATTCTTGAAGATTGTCAAGATTCCATCTTTAGCACTGTAATCATAACCCTTCTTCTCCAATGTGCCAAGAGAAATTAGATTTCTTCTCAAATCTGGTACATGCCTTATCTCTGTCAGTAATCTTTCCACACCATCAAACATCTTGATTCGAATTGTACCCTTTCCAACTACAGTGCATGCTCCATTGTTTCCAAGTAGCACTTTCCCTCCATCATAGACTGAATAGGTCTCAAACCAATCTTTATTTGGGGACATGTGGTATGTACATGCAGAATCCAAGAGCCATTCTGTGTCTGATACTTCATTATTGACTGCTAGCACCTCTGCACTTGGATAAGAATCCTCAGGTTCTTGTATCATGGCTATGGTTACCTGTGCTCCACCTTGTTCTTGCTTCACTTTAGGAGGTTGATTGATATCAGGAGAGTTTCTCCTATAGTGACCTTCTTTATTGCAATGGAAACATATGAAAGATTTGTTCTTCCCTTTGTATCTATGCTTCCCTTTTCTTTTCCAGTCTTTCTTCTCTGGTTTTTCCTTCACAGTGAGCACTTCTCCTTGAGTCTTCCCCTTTTGATCAATCATCAATTCAAGATCCTTGGATCTCAATGCATCTAGGACTTCCTCCATTTTCAATTCAACTTTTCCATACTTCATTGCAGCCTTCACATCTTTAGAGGAATCAGGCAATGAATTGAGTAGAATTATGCATTGATCCTTCTCATTTGTTGCTTCCCCATGTGCTGATAATCTTCTTGAATTCATCAAGATTTGTCTCAAGTGGCTTTGATTGATCCATCTTAAAGTTAAAGAGTTTTTCTTTAAGATGGATTGTATTTGGTAAAGATTTCTTCTGGTATTTGCTGTTCAATTTCTCCCACAATTCAGAAGCTGAATCAAGATCTTCAATATCTCTGATAACAGAATCTGACAGGTGAAGAATAATGGTGCTGTAAGCAACCTGTTGCATCTCCTTCTTCACGATATCCCTGAGCTTTGGAGGCATATCTTTAGAATCTTCAAGAGCAGCTGAGTGTTAGGAATGGTGTCCTAGAACTTGTAATTATTTAATTATAATAATTTATTTCGAATAAATTAAATAAATAAACATAAGTTCTTTATATTATCTAGATTGATTCAATTGACGATATTAGGAATATATGGAAATATATAAATATCAAACATTCAAATAGTAAACCCTAAGTTACTCTTATGAAATCACGACTTAGTATGTGAGTCATACAAGAGGATTAAAGTCGAGATGAGTAACTTAAAAGTGTCTACAGTAAATGGATAACGTTTGGGAACCTTATCCTGGTAACACCGTTGATAGCTCGCATTTTGCTTATAGACAAATGATCTAATCTCGATCATTCATGTGGGAGACATGAAATGGAAGTATCATATACAATGTTGATTGTATAAGACAGGACCACGATGTTCGATCAAATTTCTCCTTAGTACCGTTTACAGAAATGATCGAATATCAAACTAAGTTTATCAACCGTGATAGATCTCAATCCCGAGTGAAATGCGGACTCTATTTGTGGAGTTATGTTCTTTGATTCACATAGTTGAGAAGCGTCCGTAAGAACGCTCAATACACTCCTGTTTTGGGAACATGACTAGATAAGTAGTTGGAAACTCATTTTCACGAGATGTAATTCATAACTTTCCTATAAATTAACGGTATCGGTGCGATACCCGAACTTTTAGGAACTTTAGGAAACTCCCTGATGTCCGATTCGAGACATGAACAAGTGGCGCCACGACTTCTATTGATCACGAAGTACCTTATCTCTAGTTCGACTAAAGATAAAGTTCATTGGAGAATCCAAGGGAACACAAGGATAAGCGGTAATTACGGGGCAAAACGGTAAATTTATCCCTCCGTAATTATGAGGGTTCCACGTGAAGGATAATATCACGATATAAATAAAAGGATAAACTAAATGGACATAACTCATCTATAGTGAGGGGAGTTACTATGAATCTATAGTGGAATTATTCATAGTTAGATAATAAGTAATTAACCGATATGTGTTAATCACTTAATTGACTAATTATTAAGCCCATGATCTATAGGTCCATCGGGTCCCTATGCTAGCCCAAATATCGTAGTCGCGAAATCAAGTAGAAGAAATGAAAATTTTAAGTAAAGTGAATTACTTAAAATAGGCAATATTAATTATTTAAATATTGAGTATATTTAAACGGTAATTAATATAAACATTATTAATTGTTTAAATAATGAGTTTATTTGAACATGAAATTAATAATGAAATATTATTAATTAGATATTATTAATTATTTAAATATTGAGTATATTTAAATGGTAATTATTAATTTGAAATTAATTAACAATTATTAATTGTTTAAATAATAAATTTTATTTGAACGGAATTAATAATTAATAATTAATAATTAATTAATTCATAATAAAATGTTATCAATAAAATTATTAATTAAATAATGAGTTTATTTAATGGAAATTAATAATTAAAATATTTATTATTAATTATTTAAATAATGAAAATTATTTAAATGGAAATTAATAATTAAATATAATTTGATAATATTTAGTCGGAGAAAATATTAATATTATTAATTGTTTAAATAAAATATTTTATTTAAATGGTAATTAATAAATAAATTAATTAAGTTGGACTTATTAATTTAAGAGAGAGTTTCAAGCCCAATTGGATTAATGAACCCAATTGAAATTGGCCCAAAATAATTAATTAAATAAATTTGATTTATTAATTATTTATTATTAATTTTGGCCTTCATAGATAATTTGTAGGAGATAATTATTTGAATTATATCCCATAATAATTATATAGATTTATTTACCCAAGATAAATAAAATAAAGAAAAGAAAATAATCTCCTATTTATCTATGGCATTTTCGAAATTGCAAGATAAAGGAAAGAGATAATTTTTTTCCCCCTTCCTTTTGTATTTATCTCTATAGATTAATCCTAATGGGATTAGGATTCCTATTTTCCTATAAATAGGAGGGTTGGGTCATTCATAAATCACACAATTAAATTCCTTAGAAATTCGAATTCTCTCTTCTTCCTCTCCCCCTCGAGTGCCGATTTTCCCTATTCAAAATTGGGAAGAAAATATTTTTCTTCTTCCCAATTTCTTCTAAAGTTCGATCCCACAATCGGGTTTCGCTTGATCGACGGGATATAGCGTAGAAGATCAGGTGTTCTTGAGGATTTGAGTCGAAAGAAACCTCCAACCGATTCTCCATTTATTACTCAATGTAAGTTTTGATTTTAATTTTCGAAATTTAAAGCATGAATCTACATGTTTTTTCACAAATTGCATGATATTAATAGATCCATAATTAAATGTTAATTAGTTTACTAAATCAAATTCCGCTAGTTTAGTAAATCATCCTTTCACTGAGACCTTTTGTTGGACAAGCAAAGCACGAATCTTTCTTTTCCACAAATCGAAATCCCCCTTCCCATCAAACTTCTCCACTTCAAATCTTGTAAAGCTCATCTTCAGATTTCTGGGTTTCTTCGGATCTTGATCTTCAATGAAGGCTCTGATACCATTTTGTTATAAATCAAGCATAAAGAACACTATCTTCTCTTTCACTCACATATGAAAACCAAACCTTCCTTGATTAACAATGGCAGAAAATCAAAGGCTAATCAAAAAAAGAATGACAAGAAGGCTTCAAGAACAATTACTTCTCTATTAATGAAATGACTTTCATATTACAATCTTACTTCTATTGACAGAATATATTTGCTTATATAATGATGCTAACATAAGCCATTAACAGTAAATATAGACTAAGGTATAAGCTCGTCTTCTTGCTAAGATGCTCCATGACAGTGTAACTGTCATAACAGATTTGAACTCTTCTCTTCATCAGCTGCTTCTCACGTGCAAGAGGATCCTCCTATCTGTCATGTGCATGAAGTCTGTCTTAGCTCTCATATCACAGTGATGATGAAGGGTAACTTAGTAGAAGGATAGAAAGGGAATAAAACAATAAAATAAGGATAAAATTGGAACCAAATGTTTCTCCCCACATGACCACACTTAGATATGTGATAGATTATAGATAGATAATTTTAATAAGAGAAAGAACGAGAAATTATAAATATCTAATAATCATAAATAGAGGAACCACGTTATGAGATCATACTAAATAACTTCTCTAACTCTAGAAACCTCAATCTAAAACCGTGAAGCGCATAACTAATATAAAAAAAATTATAAGTTATACTCATATGCATGATAAACATCTCACTTTCTATGAGCACTTCCAATTCTTTGTTTTTATTATATTCAAAGGAGTTATAAAAGAAATTTCAGAACTCAATAATTGCTTTTAAAAATTTTACTTGTCTTATGGATTTGGGAAGCTTGAGTTTTATGTAGACTGGAGTTGTAAAACTTAAGTTTATTCAACCTGTGTTTGATGTGTGTGTTTATGTATTGTAGAGACCTATATTTATGAAGAAAAAATGGAAAATTATTATACAATAACACATCTATGATTTTAAAAAGAAAGAAAATGTACTTTAGTTGTTGATCTCCGGTGAGAAAAGGCCCCTTACTATAGAAAGAATAAAGCAAAGGATTGATCTGCGTGAAATCATGTACTATACTACGACCTTATTATGGTAGAGCAAAGGCGTTAGCTCATCTATTTTCTTGCTCGTGAGCGCTTTAGAAATATTGCAGGGCGTTTAGGCTTGACTATTGAGATAAACAGACTTTTCCACTACTACAACGGACCGTTAAGGTTAGCAGCATAGCATGAAGGTCTACTTTGATACTTCAAGAATTAACCACCATGTTTGTATAATAATTAGAAAACGTCTCAGAAAGTTGGATTTAATAATAAACACGTATCGATTTATTCATAATTTTGGGTCCTAATATCCTTTCACATTGTTTTAAATGTTCATTTTCGGATATGAAAAGCTTTTACCTAAATCAAAAGAGCTGAATTTATCTCTTTGGAGAACCTTGTTATTCTTCGCGAAGACGTTTTCGGTAAGATCCTACATTTTTAATTTTATTAAATTTCCAGTGTTCTTTTTTACTTGGAATCGACTAAAGAGTTTATGAAATAAGGTCAAACTCTCCCTAATTACCGCATTTAGCGTCTTCCTATCATTCAGACATCTTTCCTACGGCCATCGAGTAAACAAGGAGGAATGCCCAGCAGCTTGGCAATGTCCATTTGTTGTTGCTGGTGTAAATATCATGTTTATGACCATGAAAATGCTTGTAAGGACCCATTTGGGATATCGTTTTAAAGTGTTTTTTTAATGATCATAAAAACACTTTCTTTATTTAAAAAAATTTTATACACTTTCAAAAGTTATTCCAAATGGTCACTAAGTTGCAATCTATTTCACGTAATTGTAGTATACAATATGTATCTTAGGCTGGAATGTACCATATACTCTTTATGTGAAATTCAATTCAATGGTTAAAACTATCTAATGAGAAAATGAAGAACTTCCATTTATATATATATAAAATAGGAACCTCTGAAACCTAGGACTTTTGTCATAAATCTCTAAACCTGAATCCTACAACATACCATTTTTTAAGGAAAGCATCATTACACTACAAATGAGATGAAATTATCCTTCATATTCATATGATATTTTCTGAAAACAAAAAACGAGTGAGCTTTTGACTTGCTTTACCGCGTCGCTTTCGTTCTTTTGTCCTATTTCAAATTCAAATGTCTTCCAGTTCAAATTAACACAATCTCTAATAATCTTAGAGAAGAAAATGATAAAAAATTCACATACTTGTTGGGAAAAAAAGGGGGTGTCTGAAGAAACTTCAGATCTTTGGCAAGAAGCGTAAAAATAAAATCAAGTAAAACATCACTTATAGAGATTTGACGATGGAAAATGCCGTGAAAATAAGTGTTCGTGAACGCGGAGACGGTTTGGTAGACAAAGTACTCAAGAAGAGTTCTTATGATGAATGACGTTTCTCGACTGGAAACGACCGTGGGGATGTTGCTTATGTCGCATCAACCGAAAAAGACCATGAAAGAACCTCAAGAAGAGTATTTTCGGTCAATGATGAAAACGACCATAGGAACTCAAGAAGAGTCTCTTCGGTCAATAATGAATGAAGATGTTTCTCGATTTTAAACAATAATGATGAATGACGGCGTTTCTTGATTGGAAACAACCGTGTAGATGTTGCACATATCGCAACAACCATGATGATCCCGATGATCGACGTTGATACACTAACAGTTGAGGGGTTTATTTATCACAACTATTCACAACTATGTGAGTTGTGATAAATAACCCCTTCAACTATTCTTTTTGTGACAAATAACTCCCTCAATTTTTATAAGTGTTTAAAATAAACCCTTTTATTTACACCGGTTTAATTTGATGACATAATATAAATATTGGTTTAACATTAAAAATTTATCTCTAGAAGACGAGTCACACGAGTAGTAAGAGGAACAAATAAATTTAATGGGTGTAAATAAAAAGGGTTTGTTTTAAACACTTATTAAAGTTCAGGGGGCTATTTGCTTAAAAAAATAGTTAAGGCGGTTATTTGTCACAACTCATATAGTTTAGGGGGGGTATTTGCTTAAGTCAATAGTTCAGGGGAGTATTTGTCACAACTTACATAGTTCGGGGGTATTTGCTTAAAAATAGTTTATGGGGTATTTGTCACAAGTTGCATAGTTCAGGGGTAGTTTTTGTTTTTTTTCCCTATTTTTTTTTTTTAAACTACAAGTTCTTGAATTTTTTTCGATCGTATTTCACAAGTTGGGCATTTCGTAACATCCATGCTTCAACTTGAGGGAGGGTATAGAGATTTGACGATGGACGATGTCGTGGAAATGAGTGTTCGTGATTGCGGCGTTGGCAGAAAAACAGTTAATTTTTGTTTTTTTTTCCTCTTTGATGTGTTTTCCTTATTTATCTTAATTCTTTTGATAATTATCTTTTCATATTTAGATTATATTTTCCTTATTTATCTAGTTCTATAAAAATAATATAATAGGCTTAGGATTCATAAGAAGAAAATCATAATGTAGTCTTCGGCTTATACCGTTTTCTTCTCTCTCTTCACTCTTCCCTCTATCCTTTCACTTTTCTCTTTAGTTTTTCATATTATTTTAATTTTATCACAAAAGAATCTATAGAGAATCAATAATTCACAGGAAACATGATTCAACAAGAAAAGACGACAAGAATTAATGAATCTATAAAACAATTTGAAGTAAAATTCAAGATTTCAGAGAAAATCTGAGGAATTTTTTTAACTTTTATTTCAAAACTATGTATCATTCTTTGTGATTGAAATTGAATGTAAGAAAACGAGCTGAGCATAGTGACAGTTTACAAGAAGTTGAAGGCCTGTCTGGTCTTTTATCGTTGGGGGGAAATAATCTAAGGAGAATGTAAAGGAAGCTCACTAAGTGTACATCAAGCTTATTATATAGCAAGTTGTTAATAGTTAGTTAGAGAGTGAGCTGGATTTTGTTATTCAGTTAAGTTAGTTACTAGTCAGTTAGTTGTGATTTATTCCCTATAAAAGGGCTGTAATAATTCTTGTTAATCATTCAATGAGATCATCAATCATGAGCTAATCTTTCTCCCCCCCCTTCTCTCTCTCTCTTTCTATTTCTTATATGGTATCAGATTTCTTTCGGCTAACTGCCAAATGATCCTGAAGCTTTTTCTTTGCCATCAATGGCGTCTTCATCATCTAACACTTCTCTTTCCGCTACGCAATATGTTCCAAATCATGTAGTTACATTTGGAAATCAATCTTCAATTATCAAATTGAATGATGAGAATTACCTTTCATGGAAGTTTCAAGTAATTTCTGCAGTTGAAGGTCATGGACTCGAAGAGATTTCATCTCTGCTTCTCCTGATATTCCTGCAAAGACAATGATTCTTCAAGGTGCATCTGCAGTTTCTCCAAATCCTGAATATGTCAAATGGAAAAGACAAGATCGCTTACTTTCCTCTTGGTTTGGTGGATCCATGACAGTCAATTTTAGCAAAAATCACAGATTGTGAAAGTTCAAGTGAGATATAGAGTTGTATTTCTAATTTGATTTCATCACAAAATATGGAAAGAGTGATGCAATATAAGGTGAAACTTCAAACTCAGAAGAAAAATGGATTAACTAAGAAAGATTATCTTAGCAAAATGAAATCTTATTCTTCTGCACTTTCATCTGTTAAGCATAAGGTTTCTGAAGAAGATCTAATAATGAATGTTCTAGAAGGATTAGGCACTGAATATGATTCCATCGTATCTGTGATTAGTGCACATTCTATGAATCATTCTTTCAAAGAAGTCTCTGCCTTGTTATTGTCCCATGAAGGTAGAATACAAATAAAAATTCATCCTTTAGACACTACATTACCATCTATTAATCTCAGTGTTCAACATAGATAAGACAATTCTTCATATCAATCTAGCAGCAATCAGTTCAATCGAGGGAAAGGAAAATCAAATAGAGGAGGCAGATATGGCAACAATCGTCCACAATGTCAATTATGCAGTAAGATGGGACATACTAGTCTCAAATGCTATTCTAGATTTGATCCCAATTACCATGAACCCAATCATAATGGGACTGGTAATACGAATTTGTCTCCTACTCAGAATTACAATAGCAATGGGTCAAATAACAGTGCACAGTCTAATTCTGGAAATGCATCTTATAATAATATTGGTAGAAGTTATAATTCACGGCAAAGTTCTTCTTCAAATGGTGGACAAGCAGCAGCTTTTCTTGCATCCAATGATCTTGCTTCTGACTTCAATTGGTGTCCAGACTCTGGTGCAACTCATCATGTAATCAATGATCTAGCAAATCCGAGTATGGGAAATGAGTATCAAGGTGGAAGTTGTATTCAAATGGGTAATGGCACTGGTCTCAATATATCTCACTCAGCTAAATCTTCTGTTTTCTATCCAAAAATCCAGAATACTTTTACTCTTCAAAACATATTTCATGTTCCACAAATAACTCAAAATCTACTAAGTGTTACTAAGGATAATAATGTGTTTTTTGTCTTTTATCCTAACTATTGCTTGGTGAAAGATCAGGTTACTAATAAAGTGTTGCTTGAAGGATATCTATAAGGAAGGCTTTATAGACTTCATCTGAGCAATTATCATCACAAAACTGCTGCATCTAGCAAATCCACTGGCCCCTCATCTTCTTTTCAACCTTTTCCTACTGTCAAAGCTTTTAATTGTGTTCATTCTTCAAATTGTACAAGTTTAAATCTATGGCATAGAAAACTAGGACATGCTACTATCTCTACTGTAAAGCAAATCTTACATGATTGTAATATTTCATTTCCAATCAATAAAAATTTTACTTTTTGTCATTCTTGTCATATCTCCAAAAGTCATCAACTGCCTTTTCTCACTTCTCAAACTATTTATTCATCCCCTCTTCAGCTAATAGTTGCAGATGTCTGGGGTCCAGCTTTATGTCTTTCTAGCAATGGTTATAGATATTACCTAAGTCTTGTGAAGGCTTATTCTAGGTACACATGGATCTATTTCTTAAAGAATAAATCTGATTTGTACAAAACTTTTGTTCTTTTCAAAACCCAGATGGAAAACATTCTAAATACTACAATTAAATCCGTTCAAACAGAATGGGGAGGAGAGTTTAGGTCCTTGTCATCATATTTCCAAACTCATGGCATAGTTCATAGAATTTCATGTCCACATACCTCAGCTCAAAATGGTCTTATAGAGAGAAAACATAGACAAATTGTGGAATATGGCTTATCTCTTCTTGATCAAGCTTCTATGCCTCTACATTTCTGTTAGAGTAAATAGTGAACTAGATGATAATTAGTTTTTATGTTTTATTTTGATTTGTTATTTTCTTTCCATTTATGTAATGACAAGTGTACAACATTTTCTTTATATAATGAAATCTTTTTCCTCAGCAGAAAGTATGTTGAGCCTTCCACTTTCATTTTCTCTTTTTTTGTTTCTCTCTCAAATTATCACATGGTATCAGAGCTATGGATTTAAAAAAAAATCAGGATTCTGGGAATCATTTTTTTTCCTTTCTACAATGGCTCAGCATCATAGAAATTAAAAAAAAAAAAAAAAAGGGGGGGAAAACCTGGGTTTGATCTTCACAACCCATCTCCCCTTCACATTTTCATATCAATGATTCCTAAATAGCTCAATATCAACCTTTCTTTTCGTTCTAAACGTTTTTAGATCTCTGTTAGTAAAAAAAAAAAAGGCATTCTCCAAGCCCAATTTCTTCAAGGGCTTTAATCCCTACCTTGGGGTTTCTTTCAAAATCCATTTAATTCCATCCATGGCTATATTTCTAGAACATGCATTCTCCTGTCTCTACTTTTCATTTTTTTTTAGATATGAAATTCCCTTATTCTCTCTTCCTTTTTTAGATCTGTGTTCGTTAAAAAAAAAAAAAAAAAAAAAAAAAAAAAATCTCAAATCAAATCTCTATTCTCCTTTTCTATTTTTCAGATCCCCTTTTCTTTTTACCTTTTAGATCCCTTTTTCTTCAACAAATCTCAAAATCTCTTTCAATCCATGGCAACAATCCATGAATCTTATCATTTCTCTTGTTTTCCTTTATTGCAACTTTCCTTTCAATCTTCATGGCTTCAAAAACTCTAATCTTATATTTCAGTTTCTATTTCAGATCTAAGTTTACCTTCAACTTTTCTACCTCTTTTCTTCTGTGCTAAATCCAGATCTCAAACCCATGAAAAATCCAGATCCTACTTTCTCTTTCTTTCCTGCCTTTTATTTCTGTTCCACTTCAAAAAAAAAAAATTGTAGATCTAGATCTAACTCATCTTCTATCATTCTTCTCAAATCTCCACTGTAATCTGTCTAATATGAGTCTTATCATTTTTCTTTTCTCAAATCTCCTTTCCCCTTTTTTTTTTAATTCATGCTCTCAATTTATTTTCATGGATCGACCAATCATAGTTTCATTTCTTTATCTTCTAGAATATATATATATTTTTTTTTATCTTCCCTGTCCGTGAGTAGTTTTGATCTGGTGGTAATGAATATCTTAAACATAGGAATAGTGAAAAACCATATTCCAAGTTGATTCATAAGAAGCCCAAAGGGCAAGAGGCAGGTAAATCCTGACATTTAAATTTCCAGTCAAGCCATGTAAATCATGAGCTATCAACATTATCTTCCTGAACCTTGTTCAGAGTCTTCAAAATTGTTCAACATTCAAAAATCTCAATCTCTTCTTTCTTTCCTTCAAATTATATGTTCCTTCTTCTTTTTTCTCTCTCATTCTCTTTCTGATTTACTTATTTTTGGGCTTTCCTCTATTATTCACCAGTAGTAGTAAATACTTAGTTTGGGTTTATAATCCCCTTATTTTCTCAACTTTATTTGTGGTTCTAGATTAAAAAAAAAAACTTTAACCTTGATTCTAGGTGCAAGAAATGGGTTTTTCAGTAATGGCACACATAATGATCCAACCTCTTTGATCTTCAAGCTCATCGATCTTCTCAGACCGCTTCGCTTGCGGGGGTGTTAGAGTAAATAGTGAACTAGATGATAATTAGTTTTTATGTTTTATTTTGATTTGTTATTTTCTTTCCATTTATGTAATGACAAGTGTACAACATTTTCTCTATATAATGAAATCTTTTTCCTCAGCAGAAAGTATGTTGAGCCTTCCACTTTCATTTTCTCTTTTTTTGTTTCTCTCTCAAACTATCACAATTTCTGGGATGATGCTTTTAACCCTGCAGTCTTTGTGATGAATAGATTGCCAACTAAAGCTCTCCAAGGTAAAGTTCCATTCAAACACCTCTTTAATAGTAATTTTGATTACAATTTTCTCAAAGTATTTGGTTCTTCTTGTTATCCACTTGTCAGACCATTCAATACTCACAAACTTGATCCAAGATCAATAGATTGTCTATTCTTAGGATATAGTCATAGTCATAAACGATATAAATGTTTATCTTCCTCTGGTAGACTTTACATTTCCAAACATGTTCTTTTCATGAAAATTCATTTCCTTATAAAACTCTTTTTGAACCATCTGCTATTGTTGTTTCTCCATCTTTTTCTGTGTCTAATATTCCTCTAGTCTCATCCATACCTTTGTTAACATTACCTTCTATTCTAGGTCCTGGTCCATCCTCAACTCAACCTTCACAAAATCAACCTCATCTTATGCCTATTGCGTCACAGACTATGCCCAACCCACATTTATCCACTCATTGTTCTGATTCACAACCTTTGTCTGAACCTGTTTCTACTCCTATTGCAACTTTACCTTTTATTAATACTGACTTCCATCATGATACAACATCATCTCATACACATTCTATGTTTACAAGATCAAAAAATAGAATTTTTAGGCCAAAAGTGCTACTTTCTGATCTGACTGAAATAGAACCCACAACAGTCAAACAAGCTCTTCAGTCACATCATTGGGACAGGCTATGAAATCTGAGATTGATGCACTTCATAAGAACAACACTTGGACATTGGTTCCTCTGCATAACAATCATAAGACAATTGGTTGTAAATGGGTGTTCAAAATATAGAGAAATTCAGATGTTCAGTGGCCAAATATAAGGCACGATTAGTTGCTAAGGGATATCATCAACAACCTGATATTGATTTTACAGAAACATTCAATCCGGTTATAAAGGCTGCTACAATTAGAACTATAATTACATTGCTCTTACTAACAATTGGTCTATTAGAAAATTGGACATTAATAATGCCTTTCTACATGGCCAATTACAAGAACAAGTGTATATGGATCAGCCTTGCTTTCTAGTCTCCACTGGTTTGCAAGTTAAACAAGGCTATCTATGGTCTGAAACAAGCACCACGGGCATGGTTTGATAGATTGAGCACGATTTTGTTTTCTTTACATTTCATTTCAGCAAAGGCAAATCAATCTTTATTTGTGAAAATCACTTCTACTTCCTGCTTATATGTTCTAATATATGTTGATGATATCTTGATTACGGGTAGTTCTTCAGCAGAAGTTCAAACATTGATCAAAACATTACATCATACTTTTGTTTTGAACGACCTTGGCCGACTTGCTTATTTTCTTGGTGTAGAGGTGTCTTACTTATCAAATGAGGATCTACATCTATCTCAAAGCAAGTATTTTTCTGATTTACTTACTAAAGCTCAAATGACTGATGCAAATCCTATATCTACTCCCATGATCAGTGGCACTATTCTGTTAGGTTTTCAAGGAGAAAAGTTCACTAATGTGCAGAAATACAGACAGATAGTTGGGGCCCTCCAATATGCATCAATAACAAGACCTGAATTGGAATACTCAGTTAATAAAGTCTGTCAATTCATGCATTTTCCATCTACAAATCATTGGAAGGCAGTGAAACGGATTTTAAGATATATAAAGGGAACAGTAACACGTGGTCTTCTCTTTCGCAAGCCATCTGACCTTCATTTACAGGCATTTGCATATTCGGATTGGGCATCAAATCCTAATGATAGGAGATCAACATCTGGATTCTGTGTTTTTCTTGGGGGCAATCTCATGTCATGGAGTTCAAAGAAACAACATGTAGTTTAAAGATCCAGCACTGAGGCAGAATATAGATCTTTGGCACTTGCTTCAGCTAAGATTTTGTGGCTCCAATCCTTATTTGGTGAAATGAAGCTTGCTCTTCCTCGTTCCCCTGTTCTTTGGTGTGACCACTTAAGGGCTGTTCATCTTAGTGCTAATCCAGTTCTTCATTCTCGAACAAAGCACATGGAGCTTGACATTTACTTCATGCGTGATCTTGTTCGAAATAGAAAACTTGCAATTTAGCATCTACCTGCTACTGATCAAATCGCTGATGTATTAACCAAACCCTTTATCTGTTGTCTCTTTTCTTAAATGGAAGGAAAAGCTTGGAGTTATTTGTGCAGCAGCCATGGTTTTGCAGGGGGCTGTAAAAGGAAGCTCACTAAGTGTACATCAAGCTTATTATATAGCAAGTTGTTAATAGTTAGTTAGAGAGTGAGCTGGATTTTGTTATTCAATTAAGTTAGTTACTAGTCAGTTACTTGTGATTGATTCCCTATAAAAGGGCTGTAATAATGCTTGTTAATCATTCAATGAGATCATCAATCATGAGCTAGTCTTTCTCTTCTCTCTCTCTCTCTTTCTTATAGAAAAAGGGGATAAACTTGTAAATATGCATTTGCAATCTGGGGTAAAAAAGAGAAAAAAATTTGGACCATTTCTCGATTTGTGCGTGTCATCCTTGCGCAGGGGCCATGCTAATCTTCTCTGTATCGTTCCAATTTTATCGGATGTCCCCGAAGGGACAATACCTTATGTCTTTGATTCATTTATAAAGGTTTAAGCAAAATTGTAAACAAGCGATGTGGGATAAATGGTTTTTTGAGATACGTATTACTGTTTTTTCTGATTTGACAGTCAAAGAAAGGACGCCGTTACGGCGTTATTTACGTAAACGAGCTTTGTAGAGTAGAAATCAAGTAATCCATCCTCGTAAGTCGTAATCACTGTGAATAATTTCAACCGCTGATTTTTTGCAAAATAATTCATCGATTGTCTTACCAATTGCTTGTTTTATTTATTTGATGGCTAACAATTATTAGTTTTGTGGGAAGTTTATCCTTAATTTGTCTGATTTTTAAATTTACTTTTGAAAAAAAAAATCGTGATCTGAATTATAAATTAAAATGCAAAAATAAATTAGTCATAGTGAATAACAATATATATATATATATATATATTTTTTTTTTTTTTTTGAAATTTCATTGGGTGCCAGATTTTTATGTAATATTTGTAAGAGTATCAACTCAAAAAAGTATTGCAAATATAACAATTTTTATCATGTTTATAAGTGATTAACAATGATTTATGTGTTTATCAGTGATAACTTAGTGAAAAAATATGTAATTCAATATTTATCACTGATAAACCCAATAAAAATTATTATATTTTCAAATATTTTTTTGAGTTTTTAATTTTACAAATATTACTAAACTATATGAGTTCTAATAATTACCTTATGACTTTCAATTGGAATAATTGTCCCTCTAAATTATGTAAAATCTCTTTCTTTTTTAAAAAAAAAACTATTTAAAATATTGAAATTGAATCTATTATAATTTAATTTGATAAATAAACTCCTTAAATTGATAAATTAGAGTCTAAAAATTAACTTTAGAGACAAGTAATTTATCCCTAAAATTAAGAAGGTGGAGAGGGATGAGATTAGAGAAGAAATTTTCATCTCCACAACCACGAAAACTTTACGCTCGAGGTTAGTGACGAGGTTGAGCGTGGGATGGGACCCCTCAAAGGATCGCTCCCAAAGAGATTTCATAAAAATTACTAGTAATTTAATAATTTAAAGGAGTAATTTTGCAAAATAAAATTTTTTGAACTAATTTAAACAATTTATCAAATTAAGGGGTTAATTGAACAAATTGAAAGTTTAAAGATATATGTGTCATAATTTCTAGGGGCAATTACTCAAATGACATATTTTATGACAATAATTACTTTAATGTCAAAACTTTTAATTAATTACCCAAATAGCATAATAATAAGCCTCGTCCAAATCAAAACAAAAATTTGAAATGTCCAAAATATCCCTAAAATAAGATCTTCAGGTGCGATAACTCGAATCTTGCGATTTTTTTTTTGGATAAGAATCCTGCGATTTTCATTCCTCTTGTCTCTCAAATTCAGTGGATTATCTTTTTTCTAACGAATTCTTCTTGCGAATCATTTGAAATCTTCTCATTCTTTTTGCGAAATGATATTTTCTGGCAAATTGTTCTACTGTTAGGCCTCCAATTGTAATTACTTACAAAAGAAGGGGTAAAAAGGGAAATTAATATTTAGTTAGTTATGGGAAGTTTTATTTTAAATAAGTTGCACATGTGTGCTTTGGGGATAAGGGTAATCAGTTATTAGATAAGAATAAATAGGAGATAGGATGCTATCTTCTGGATATATTTTGTATTTTGGTGTGATTTGAATAATGAATAAGACTAGTACTTATCAACTTGGTATCAAAGCGTGAACGATCCGAGAACACGATGGCCCAGAAAAGAATGGAAGAAAAGATAGAAGGGATTGACAAAGATATGGAAGCAATGAAGATTGAATTACAAAGGTTACCAACCTTGGAGCAGACCCTGGGGAATGTTGCTCAAAATATATCTCAGTTGATCGCGACGATAGATGAAACTCAAAAGACGATGGCAGTTCTTCTCTCTGATAGAATCCATGGAGGATGCAGTAGCGGTGGTCAACCAAAGCAAAAGATTAGTACTGAAGATGAAGCAAAAATTCCAGAAATTCAAAACTTTGAATTGCCTGGTTTAGCAATTACATGCAACGAATAGAGAAGAAAACCGCGTTAATATGAAGAATGATCATGGAGGGATCCGACGAGTGGAGATGCCAATTTTTTCTGGAGAATATCTAGATGGTTGGGTTTTTCGTGTAGAACGATATTTCAAATTCCATAATCTCACAGAATCGGAGAAACTCACCGTCTTTATAGTGAGTTTGGAAGGAAACGCCTTGGCCTGGTATCGATGGATGGAAAAACGCCATAGATTTCAAAACTAGTTTGATCTTAAACAATCCTTTGATTCTCCGTTTTAGATCGACTTAGGAAGGAAATCTTTATGAACAATTTCTTGCTGTTCGAAAAGAAGGTACTGTAGCATACTATCGAAAATCATTCGAAGTATTAGCGGCACCCCTAATGGAATTGTCAGAAGATGTATTAAAAGGTATTTTTGTGAATGGGTTAAATCCAATCATTCGGGCTGAAGTTCGTCTATTAAATCCATGTGGGCTTGAGGAAATTATTGATACAGCCCAAAAGATTGAAGACAAAAATTTGTCACTGTTTTCAACCCATGAAGCAACAGCCCAAAAATATCTGAAATTACTTCTTGGGTTAACCCGACCCATGACCCGCACCAATTAAAATTTCTAGACTCGTACGATAACAGTGGGAGAACGAAACCTAGCTCCTGAATCGGCACCCTTCAAGCGTCTCTCTGATGCGGAAATTTGGGATCGAAGAGAAATTCACGGCAGGGCATCGATGCAAGAATAAAGAGCTCAAAATTTTGTTGGTGAATGAATCCCAATATGATGAGACTGATATAGCAGAAATAGAAGTTGATTCTAAACAGTCAGAAGTTGAAGAACTAATAGAACTTTCACTTAATTCTGTGGTGGGTCTTTCAGATCCAAGCACCATGAAAATCAGAAGGGAGATCGAATAATCTAATGTTTTGGTGTTAGTAGATTGTGGTGCTACACACAATTTTATATCTCAGAAATTGGTTGATGAATTGAATTTACCTCTTTCAGATACATCGAATTATGGCGTGTGATTGGTACTGGTGCTTCTATCAAAGAAAAGGGAATGTGCAAGGGAGTCGTCCTTCGATTACAAGAACTTACAATTATTGAAGATTTATTACCTTTTGAATTGGGTAATATTGATGTTATCCTCGGTATGCCTTGGCTTCGAAGTTTGGGTAATATGGAGTCAAATTGAAAATCTTTAACTATGACTTTTAAAAAGGGGGATCAAACTATGATTTTACATGGCAATCCAAGTCTTCATTCTGTGGGTTCCTCTTTACGTACGTTAATGAAGACGAAAGGTGAGGATTATCAAGGATTTTTGGTTGAATTACACCAATTATCCATTGAACCAACGGACACTTACGAAGCTGTGAATATTGATTCTGTGGAATTGAATAACATTTTGAATTAGTATAAATCGCTTTTTGATAAACCCACTAGTTTACCACCATCACGGGAAGTAGACCATCAAATTAGATTATTAGATGGTAATCCTCCTATCGTGGTACGCCCTTATCGCTATCCTCATGTTTAGAAAAATGAAATTGAACAAATGGTTCGTTCTATGTTACATGTTGGCATCATCCAACCAAGTCTCAGTCCTTTTTCTAGTCTCGTGCTCTTGGTCAAGAAGAAAGATGGCGAATGGCGATTTTGTGTGGATTATCGAGTGCTTAACAAAGTTACTATACCAGCAAAATTTCCTATTCCAGTAATCGATGAGCTCCTTGATGAACTTTTGGGTGCAACTATTTTTACTAAATTGGATTTAACTTCAGGTTATCATCAAATCAGAATGAATCGGGAGGATGTGTATAAAACTGCTTTTCGTACACATGAAGGACATTGCGAATTTCTTGTAATGACATTCGATTTAACCAACGCGCCTGCAACATTTCAATCTCTAATGAACCAGATTTTTAAACCGTTCCTTCGCAAGTTTGTCCTGGTATTTTTTGATGATATTCTCATTTACAGTCCCTCTTTGGATGTTCATCTTCAACATCTAAGTTCAGTATTTGAAATCTTAGAACAAGATAAATTGTTTGTGAACTACAAAAAGTGTTGTTTTGAGAAGCCACAAGTAGATTATTTGGGACATGTTATTTAGGCTAATGGTGTAGCAGCAGATCCAGATAAGTTACGAGCAATTGAACGTTGGCCAAGTCCTATATCCTTACGAGATCTTCGTGGATTTCTTGGTTTGACAGGTTATTATCGACGCTTTGTTGCAAATTATGGTGCGATTTCATCTCCTTTGACACAACAACTTAAAAAAGATGCTTTTTGTTGGACTGAAGTTGCAGAGAATGCTTTCCAACAATTGAAATCATCAATGATGTCAATTCCGGTTCTTTCATTGCCTGATTTTTCAAAAGCTTTCATCATTGAAACTAATGCATCAAGCACTGGTTTATGAGCAGTTTTAATACAGGATTTACGGCCATTAGCATATTTCAGCCAAGTATTATCTCCACGTTCTCATTTAAAGCCAATTTATGAACGTGAATTGATGGCTATTGTTCTTGTTGTTCAAAAATGGCGTCATTATTTACTGGGTCAACACTTTGTTGTTCGTACACATCAGAAAGCACTCAAATTTCTTTTTGAACAAAGGATCATACAACCGGAGTATCAGAAGTGGGTTGTCAAATTATTAGGCTTTGATTTTGAAATCCAGTATCGACCGGGTCCTGAAAATAAAGCAGCAAACGCTTTATCTCGTGTTTCCATCCCAAGTCAATTGGCAGTTCTTACTACAACACCACTCATTGATGTGAAAATTATTGATCAACAAGTACATGATGATCCTAACCTATCCAAAATTAAAGATGCTTTGTTGGTTGATCCGGATTCTTTTCCCAGGTTTTCTTTACTTCATGGTCATCTTTTATATAAGGAATGTCTGGTTATATCAAAAAAAATTCTACTTTGATTCCTATTTTGCTGCGTGAATTTCATAACACTACAGTAGATGGACATTCTGGATTTTTACGCACATATAAAAGGATTTCTAGTGAATTGTATTGGCAAGGTATGAAAAAAGACGTAAAAAATGGGTGGTTGAATGCGCGATCTGTCAACAAAATAAAAATCAAGCTTTGTCTCCAACAGGGTTACTTCAACCGTTGCCTATTCCTAATCAAATCTGGGAGGATATCACTATGGATTTTGTAGACGGACTACCAAAATCAAATGGATTTGATGTTATTTTCGTGGTGGTAGGTCGTCTAACAAAATTTGCTCATTTTATTTCACTGAAGCATCCTTTTACTGCAAAAACAGTGGCATAGTTTTTGTGAAAGAAATAGTCAAATTACATGGTTTTCCAAAATCCATTGTATCCGATCGTGATAAAAAATTTCTTAGTAATTTCTGGCAGACACTTTTTCGGCTTCAAGGAACGAGTCTGAAACGAAGTACAACATATCATCCCCAAACGGATGGTCAAATAGAAGTTGTCAATCGAACTTTAGAGACATATCTGAGATGTTTTTGTTCAGACAAACCGAAGCCGTGGCAATTCTGGTTGCATTGGGCAGAATATTGGTACAACACAACATATCATGTTTCCTTGGGTTCGACACCTTTTCAAGCTGTTTATGGCCGACCACCTCCTCATTTGCTTCGTTATGTTCACGATTCCAGTCATATTTCTACATTGGATCAGCAACTACTTGACCGTAATCAGGCATTAGATGACTTGAAATTTCATTTGACTCGTGCCCAAAATAAAATGAAGGTGAGTGCAGATCAACAACGTCGTTTCTTGGTCCTTATCAAATAATTGCTCGTATTGGCATCAATGCATATCGTCTGAAATTGCCAGATTCTGCAACTATTCATCTGGTATATCATGTTTCTCAATTGCGTCCAGCTCTTGGCACAGGAGAAGTTGCACAACCATTACCTCCTATTTTAGATGCTGAATTGGGATTACATTTGGAGCAGAACAAATTTTGGGAGTACGCCAAGTTGGTGATTCACAAGACACGGAGGTTTTAATTAAATGGATTGATCTTCCAGAGTTTGAAGCCGCTTGGGAACCGCTCACTATGATTCAGCAGCAATTTCCTCAGTTTGACCTTGGGGACAAGGTCCAATTGAACCCCGGGGGAATTGTAATTACTTACAAAAGAAGGGGTAAAAAGGGAAATTAATATTTAGTTAGTTATGGGAAGTTTTATTTTAAATAAGTTGCACGTGTGTGCTTTGGGGATAAGGGTAATAGGATGCTATCTTCTGGATATGTTTTGTATTTTGGTGTGATTTGAATAATGAATAAGACTGGTACTTATCATCTACCTCTGAAATTTTTTATAAATCAGAAACCAAAAAGAAAAATGAAAGAAAAAGAGAAAATGGAAGACAAGGAAATATAAGAAAATCAATATCAAACAACAAATCCAATAATAAATCATCGAGATCCATATCAGAAAACAACATAATACCAAGCCTAATTCCTAATTTTCTCAATCTGGGTTGAATTCAAATCAAGCAAAAGAGGTATCCAAATGAGAATAAATCCAAAAAAGAGGATAGATTTGATGTTTACCAAAAATCAGAAAACAAAAGGAAGAAGACGAGAAAGAACGGAAACTAAAATTTGTAACAAAAAGTTTCTACATAACTTCATTTTTCTTGAATTCAAACCAAATAAGAACTAAAAAACAAACGAAATCAAAGAGAAAAAAAAAGATGAATGAATTCAAAATCCAAAAAGCTAAAAAAAAGAAGATGAAATTATTATTCGGAGACAACGAAGGGTGAGAGAATAATCAAAAGTAAAAGAAAAAATTGGCAAACCTCAAATAAGGAAAGACTGAGATGAAAGGAAGAAGATAAGAGAAAAATCTGGTGAAGAGCGATGTGAAGAAGACGAGGGTAAAAAAGGAAGAAATGAAAAGGAGTCGCGTGCGTGCTAGAGTAAAATATGCTATATGAGTAAATTGACTTAAGTACATTCACGAAAGTAATTAAGGATGAAATATATGCTATTGTAGACAATTCCTTTAATTTATGCTCGAGTTTTTGTCACAAAAAAAGAAAAATAGAAAAACCATATTACACGTATGAAATATTTAGTGACTTTACACGTGCGAAAAAATATCGGGTAAGCCGTTCTGTCACATGAATCAATGTGCTGATTTTGGATGAAATTCAGAAGTCAAGAGTATCATTAGCTATGGAGCGAGTTTCTAAACTGACTGCTCTACTAATCCATTCTTTGCTGTTTTATGTTTCAAATTAACTGTTATTTTTCAAAATTAAACAGTAATTTTAATTACATTTTCTCTCAGTATTACTACACCTTTGTCAAATTCTTCTCGTGCTTCCCAATTCTTGTGATGAAATAAACAGCCTTGTATAAAATGAATGGACTTGATTCATGAATAATTTAATTTTCTAGCTCCTCGTTCAAGAACAATCATCCTGTTTTTCATTCTACTTTATTGCATTTTTAAGTTTTTTGTCTGGTTCTTGTCTAGTTACTCACTAAGATTGTTGGGTGCGAACAAAATCTCACATCGGTTAAGAAAGATGATGGTCATCAATGTATAAGAAGAAAAACATATCTTCATTGGTATGTGGTCTTTTGAGTGAAACAAAAAACAAAGTCATGCGGGCCTAGACTTAAAATGGATAATATCATACTAATGTGGAGGCCCGTTGTCCACTAACAAATACATATACAACCGATACTTTGAACCGTGCAGATATTATGGATCATATTTATTATTCAGATCATCAACAAGTTGAGTATTTATATTAAATGTGTTAAATCACCAATTGACCTAAAAACTTAAATCAATGGATAAGAATAAATTTAATCATATATCTCAACAATTTACTTTCCTCCAATGCCTTTGAACAAAACAAGGTAAGGGAATTCTGAAAACTAACTATTTTTAATTTTTCATGGCATATAGATCTAGTGTAAAATCGTATCCATATTTTGTCTATATGAATTGGAAATAAAATATTTCCATATATTGTCTTAAAGAATGTATGCCTTTTTGAATGTGTCTAGAATAGATATGTGGAAATATATATAGTAAAATAAATACTTTTTGGCTAATAGGCAGTGGCCATTAACCCTTTTTTTTTTTTTTTGTAATTTGTGATTCTCTTACACACCTTACTTTTCTTTCATAACCAAACATACCATTATGGATTGTGCATTGTGCAATCTCTCATCATTCATTTAATTTCTTTATTCTTTATTAGGAAATTTTACTGGAAAGCAAATTTTAATGTAATATTTATAAAGATAGTAATTCTAAAAACTATTTGTAAATATAGTATTATTGGGATAAACATCGATTCTATCAAAGATAAATTATCCCTCTTTTATGTGAATCTAATAGGAAACAATAATATGAATAATAGCAAAGCAATAAAATGACACCAAAAATTTTATGTGGAAAAACCCTCCAATGCGGAGAAGTAAAAAAAAATCACGGACCGAAGTCAGAAACCTCCACTATAATCATCAATGGGTACAACAAGTCATCTCTAGATAATACTAGAGGCATACAACATCAACATCAAGATAAAGAGTAAACTTGACAAACAACATGAGAAAATTGGAGAAACCTCACTTAGAAAAGTGGCACACTTCTGCTCAATACAATCTGATGTTAGAAGACTCGAAACTCGATCGCCATCGTTCATATTTAAGTACCTCGCCTTGGGAACACGCTCACCAAATTTCAGCTCGATCCAACGGTAAACGAATCTGCAAACGACTGCTGATAGTCTGAGGCGGAATTTCTCTTTTTCTCCAAAAACTCAATTCTCTCTCTCGGCACTATCTCATTCTTTCTCAATTAGCCGGCAGCTGCTTCTCTCTTCCATTCACAGACAGTCCTAATGAGTTTGGGCTTTTAATTTCCTCCACATGAGGAAATAGGCCCGACAATTTTTACTATATTAATCAATGATTAATGTGTGTATCAATGATAAATTTAGTATAAAAATATGTAATTCAATATTTATCGCTGATTCACCCGATCAAATTTTACTATATTTATAAATATTTTTTAGAGCGGCTATTTTTATAAATATTATTAAAAAAAATTGTTAGATTTGCAAATGATCTTCTTTATTTGTCACTTAATTTTTATGTTTTTTTTTTAGTCTTCAGAAAGCGATATGCTTAATTTATCTTGTCTGGCTCTTCTGTGGCTGTATTGAATAAAAAGTTACAATGAATAAAGACTAAGGATTTTGAAATTGAATTTTAGCATAAATTTAAAACCTCAACCAACTAGCTACAAAAGATATGAAGCTTAAACTTGGGTATCCGTATCCGATATGTATCGGATACTCGGACACTTTCATACTTCTTGAATGTGTTACTTTTCAGTGAAAATAATAAGAGTTGAGATTGAGAGACATCAAAATCTTTATTTATTTTTATCATTTTTTAGGGTAAACTACAAATAAGACCCTCGTAGTTTTTGTCAAATGCATAAACCCCTTATGTGGTTAAAAAATGGTAAATCACACCCCGTAGTTTCCATATTGTACCAATGAGGCCCCTCCCTACAATGTCGTTAACTTTCGTTTAGTCATAAGTTGTTCGTTTAAACATCTTGAATCATCCCAAATCGGAGTTCAAACGAAGAAGTCATTGACACAATATGGAAACTACAGGAATGAGATTTGTTATTTCTAAACTATAGGGATTGTTCATGCGTTTTGTCTCGATCTTGTCTAGCTAGTTACTCACTAAAACTGTTAGGTGAGAACAAAATTTCACATCGGTTAAGAGAGATGATGATCATGAGTGTATAAGAGGAAAAACATATCTCTATTGGTATGAGGCCTTTTGAGTGAAACCAAAAGTAAAGTTATGCTGATCTTGGCCTAAAGTGGATAATATTATACTAATGTGAAGATTATGGAGGTATGTTGTCCCCTAAGAAATACAGATAGGACTGATACTTTGAACCGTGCAGATATTATGGATTATATTATTATTAAGATGATCAACAAGTTGAGTATTTATTTTCCTTCAATGCCTCTAAACAATACAAGTAAGAGCATTCTGAAAAATAACTGTTCTAAGTTTTCATGGCATATAGATCTAGAGTAAATTCGTGTTCCATATTTTGTCTATATGAATTGGGAATAAAATATTTCCATATATTATATCTTACAGAATGTATGCCTTCTTGAATGTATCTAGATATGTGGAAATATATATAGTAAAATAAATACCTTTTTGGGTAATAGGCAGTGGCCATTAACCCTTTTTTTATGTGATTTTCTTACACCACATACTTTTCTTTTATAACCAAACATACCATTCTGGATTGTGCAATCTCTTATCATTCATTTATTTTTTTTTATTCTTTATTGGGTCCCTTAATTTTTTAAGTTTTTTGTGTTGGGAGAATTTTAAAAATTAGTCCATGACTGATTCAAGAGAAACGAATACCGAATGATTACCGAAAGCGGAAGCGTACCTTACTTCATGATCGGAATGATTAGTGAACGGGTTTAGATCTTTCAATTCCTCTGTAGTTTCACTGTGTGAAGTTCTCTGAAGGGGAGATGAAGATATATGAAAACTGACAGGGAATGGGGACTATAACCCACCCTGTAACTGCTTACAAGTTTCTATATTTATAATTTAGCCTCTCAATAAATTTTAAATATCAAATGATATCTATGCATATATAGTTCATGGAAATATCCAATTACTCTATTATGCCAATACCTAAACTTTATTAGATCACTTTAATTGGCTAATTAAAAATAGCATATACATTTAATTAATTACACATGTGGTCCCTAATTATAGAATTTATTCCAACAATCTCCCACTGGACCACATATGTAATTTTACAAATGTGTTTAAACCTTATGAGCTCCAAAAATTTCTATCATAAATAGAGTACCTTAACAATCTCGTTCATTAACTATATCAATATTGGATCAAAGCGTTTTTCGTCACATTTATCGTAACTAAACCCATCAATGGTCACAAATACCAATACAACTAAATGACATAGATCAACCATGGATGCATAGCATGAAAATTATATGCAGCGTGATCTGTACATATCTATTCCAACTAGTCCTACCTTACTTTAATAAGATCAAAACTTTAACTCAATATAACAGAGTGAAATTAACTTATTTTTATTATTTCTGATCAGAAAATATCCAAAATACTTGAACAATATATCCATAAAACTGTATATAGAGCAATAAAAAATGACTCAAACTCCCACTGAAATGAGATATCCTAATATAGGATAACACCTTATGAATAGTATGCTCATGAAAGACCTTGAAGTGGATCCACTATCGTGGAGTTTGACCGAATGTGCTCTATTGATATTTGTTCACTCTGTTTCTTTTCTTCACAATTAGGAACATACAAGCTCCTATTATTTCTAGAATATGGCATCACTAATTTATTATCACGATAAAATTGAGTGGTCTTTCAACACCCTCTAAAATGCGCAGCCCCGTGATAAATATTCATGACCATATTCAATTATTAGATGCCTCATATTTTGCTACCTTAATAGAAGAAATTATGAGTGTCTGTTCGACACTTCCCCAAAACTTCAATCCACCAACAACATATAAATATAGTCTTAATGTGGATTTCCTACTGTCTTGGCATCTATCAAAATTAGAGTCGGAATACCCAATGATCTCTTACTGATCCGACCTTTTATATGTGAGCATATCATCTTTTGTTCTCTACAAATAGCTTATAACCCACTTGGGTGCCTTCTAATGATCCATACCAAGGTTACTAAAAAATGTACGCAATATCCGAAGACGTACATATCTGTACATACATTAGACTTCATACTTCTAAAGAGTAAGAATCTTTTGTATTTTCTATAGTTGCAAAATTGTTTTTCGAGCACTTATTGAGATTAAAATTATCTCCTTGAATATACTAATTCTTGAGGTTGTTGAGTTTGTTCCTCGGGAATAATTATACCAACATAAAATCAGTATCCTTATAAGTTTCCTTATCCTCAATTATCTTTAACTTTACTTCTTCCCCAAACTCAACTTCCTAAAAAATCTTGTAAATCACGTCTCTAAAAAAAAACAAATTCTTAAGTGTGGGATCATAAAAATTTATATCCATGTATCATAAAAATTTATACCCCTGGATCGATTAGTTTAGCCAATATCTTAATTGTTTACTATTTTAGAGTCCAATTTATTTCCATGCGGTCGGTAAGACTTACCCTTAGTTGGACATCCCCAAATATGAATTAGTAAAAAAAACAAAGCAAACCATGCTCACATTATACTTTATCATCAATAAATTCAAATAATGGCAATTCTCATCTCAAGATACCGGGCACATCATTAATATCAAGTCTTTGGACAGTAATACTAATTGTAAATGGTATCTTGATACGTGATAACAATATTGACAATAAGTTCATGTCAAATAATAAAATTATCTTTGGATCGATTTATTATTTACATGCAAATTACTTTTTAATCGTCACATATTTATCACAAGTGTGTATATAATTCTCTGCCAAACATTAACCTTCCTTTGGGCCGGCTAATACTCGCATGAAGATCACACACACTTTAAACTTTTAACATCCCTCATGAAAATTTACACAAGAGAGGTTACTATGGCAACATCTTGTTTCAATTAATTCAATTTAAAATGTTAAACATCCTTAATATTAGCTTGATGTGTACAACTTTAAGTCAATCCAAAATTTATGGTTTGTTAATCAAGTTTACCATAAATTTGTAACTAAAATAATGACTTGCCATCTATTTCAATTTGACTAAACAACATATGAATCCACATAAGCTTTGAAATAAATCAAACTCTTGACTATTTGCCCAAACTTTACTTAAATATAAATTATATATATCAATTCAAACAGTAGATATGGTGGTAAAATCTAAAAACATATATTACGTGATATATGTATATACTACCAGAACCATACATGTAAAGCCATCAAAATTGATTTTATTAAGGATTTAATAAATCAACAAAGAATCAAAATTTAAAAGATGACCATTATCTTTATGTATGGTACAACAAAATAACAGAATATCATCAAAATATTATAATTTTGATCACAATGAACTCAAAATATTGGTCAAACTGATGCATACAACAATCTTAAAAAAATTCAGAAACTTTTGTATCAGTTCTACCTTCATGGTCCTCATTATTTTATTTTATTTTTAATTCGAAAACCAAATCCTTAATTTATAGCTGTGAGACGAAAACATTGGAAACAAATTGCAAACAAATTTCAATATACCAAATAAATCTATTTGCCATCTTTCATCAATCTATATTGATGAATTTCAAATAAGCCAAATATTTTCCCAAATTCAAGAACATCATATACCAAAGACTCAGTTCTTCTGTTTTAAACCAGTAGCAGTTTTCGCAGTTTTTTTTTTTTAATTACTTTTCCCAAGGCCTAAGGGATTGAGATTTCATGAACATTTCTCATCGTCTGAATCCTTGGTCAAATATTCAAAATTCAACCAATTTAATACCAACGCTAAAAGGGTTTTAAGTCGGACAAAATTTTATTTGAGAATTCATAGGAACTTTTATTTTAACCGATTGAACGCCAAAAAATAAATCCGAAACCTTATTTTCAACCAAAACCAGATTAAAAAATAATAATTGAAAATTAGGAAGAAATTTCTCAAGAATCAATCATGAGATGACTCTGATACCACTTGTTGGGAGAATTTTAAAAAATTAGACCATGACTGATTTAAGAAAAACGAATACCGAATGATTACCGAAAGCGGAAGCGTACCTTACTTCATGATCGGAACGATTAGTGAACGGGTTTAGATCTTCCAATTCCTCTGTAGTTTCACTGTGTGAAGTTCTCTGAAGGGGAGATGAAGATATATGAAAACTGACAGGGAATGGGGACTATAACTCACCCTGTAGCTGCTTAAGCAGTTTACAAGTTTATATATTTATAATTTAGCCCCTCATTAAATTATAAATATCAAATGATATCTATGCATATAATATATAGTCCATGGAAATATCCAATTACTCTATTATGTCAATACCTAAACTTTATTAGATCACTTTAATTGGCTAATTAAAAATAGCATACACATTTAATTAATTACACATGTGGTCCCTAATTATTGAATTTATTCCAACATTTTGTTTTAAATCTTCAGAAAGCGGTAAGCTTAATTTATCTTGCTCTTAGGGATGGCAAAATTCCCCGCGGGTTAGGGGCCCCGCGGGGCCCCGACCCTATAGGGACGGGGAATCCCCGTTTAATTAGGGTAAGGGTTAGGGTTAGGGGGGAAATTTCCCCGATTTCTTATAGGATGCGGGGACGGGAATACATTCCCCCCCCCCCTCCAACCCGAACCCGATAATTTAATAACATCTTATATATTTTTGTTTACTTTTATTTTTATTTATGGGAAAAAATATATAATATGGTTGTATTAACTAATAAATTATAAATTTTTTGGTATTATGTTTTATTTTTGTCTTAAAAAGTATATTTTAAATATCTATTTCTTTTTTATATTCTTTTTTAAATAATCTTAAACTATAAACGGGTTTTCCCGCGGGTAACCCATCCCCTAATGGGGATTCCCCCCCCCCCCCCCCCCCCCCCGACCCCCCCCTTTTTTATTAGGGGATAGGGTAGGGTATGGGGATTAAAAATCCCCGCGGGTTGGGGATGGAAACGTATCCCGACCCCGCCCCCCCCGTGCCACCCACGCCTGGCTATTTTGTGGCTTACAAATTTACAATGAATAAAGACTGAGGATTTTGAATTTTAGTATAAATTTAAAACCTCAACCAACTAACTACAAAAGATATGAATCACAGATACTTCAACTTGGATGACATATTCGTATCCGATATATGTCGATACTAGTGAAAATAATAAGAGTTGAGATTGAAAGACGTCAAAATCTTTATTTACTTTCATCATTTTTTTTATTTTCTTTTTACTTTAAATATCATAAACTAAAACAGACAAATTTAATGTAAAAAACATTGTAATGTATAAAAAGAATATAATTAATCGAAAGATCGTATATTATAATCAATGTTTTCTTACCGTATCCATATCCTGGTTTTTTAGAAAATGGTGTGTCGTCATATTCATATCATGTCGTATCCATATCTTATATTCGTGTCCACACTTCTTAACACGTGGTCTCTTTCTATTATGCACAATCTTAGCTAGCTTGTTCCTTCTCTAGCATCATTCATGTCCTAATGGTTGTGGCTTTGTTGATGTGCCACCTATAATCTATGTTTTATAGTACAGTTTATCGATGTTAGTTATTGTAAAGTTGAGTAACTGTCTCGTGATATTTGTCGAGATGCGCATAAACTGGCCTGGACACTCATTGGTTAAGCTTGTCTGCAGCGTTTAATTTTCCTACTGTTAAAAGACAACGGGCCTCCACAACTCCACATTGGTATGATATTGTTCACTTCGGACCTAAACTTGCATGCCTTTGCTTTTGATTTCACCCAAAAAGGCTTCATGTCAATGAAGATATGTCATTCCCCTTTATACACCCATAATCATCTCCTCTCCTAACTGATATGGGATTTTAATCGAACTCCAAAAATCCTCTCATTGAACAAATATGCACCGAGTCTCCCCTTCATCCGTCCACTTTATTTTAACTAACTCCCTTTTTTCAGAGCTCACCGCCTATCATATAGAGCCCACCATAGATCGGGTTTCCGAGGCTCCCATCTGTTGGGTATTTATTTGAAGACAAATTAAAAGTCAAGCCCAAATTGATTTAGTCAAAGCCCAATTTTTGTCTTTGTTTTGTTCAACCGTGGGTTTTTGCCAAATGAGCCAATAAGGTTTTTTGGTTTTGACTTTCACATGGAATTGTGTGAGATAAAAAGAAATTAGGGCAGCAGCCTTTTTTGACTATGTGTGGCGGTGGGTGATTGATGCAGCCGAAATACCTTAGACAATAAAAGTGTCGATTTTCTTTTGTGTCGTTTAAGAGAGTTGAGCGATAGTGTGGTGTGAGTTTGAGAGAAATATTGTAAAAGAAAGGGTTTTCTTTCTTGAGGGTTTTTTATGGTTAATACACAGTTTAGTGTATTAGATATTTCTCTATTGTAACTCTGATTCATCATAGTGAATTCCGCATCGGTAGCAACTGGACGTAGCCAATTTGGGTGAACCAGTATAAATTCTTGTGTCTCTCTGATTGTGTTTTATTCTATAATTTCTCGATTGTTTCTTTTTCATTCCTAACGGTGAATGTGGGAAGGTGATTTTTCCCAACAACTGGTATCAGAGCTTTAGGTTATAATTGTCTGCAGATTCAAGCTAGGAGTGAAAAGCAGTATGTCAAACTTTATGAGTCCGGTGAAGTTTGATGTGGAGAAATTTGATAGAATGATCAATTTTGGCTTGTGGCAAGTGCAAGTCAAGGATGTATTGATACAATCTGGGTTACACAAGGCTTTGAAAGGAAGACCGAGCGGTGGTACACTCAATCAGTCAAGCGGTGATGGTGATTCAACGAAATCAGATGGGAGTGGTTCTAGTGGAGATGCTAAGAAGTCTAGTTCGAATGATGAAGATTGGGAGGAGATGGATTTGAGGGTGGCGAGCGCAATAAGACTATGTTTGGCTAAGAATATTCTTGCAAATGTGCATGGAATTTTGATAGCTAAAGAACTTTGGGAGAAGTTTGAAGCCTATCGAGCTAAGGGTATCTCAAATCGGTTGTACCTGAAGGAGCGGTTGCACACACACTGCAAATGGAGGAAGGTACAAAAATCTCAGATCACTTGAGTGTTCTCAATGGTATCGTTTCAGAGCTGGAGGCAATCGAAATGAATGTAGATGAAGAGGATAAAGGCACTTAGGCTCATCTTGTCTCTTCCAACTTCTTATGAGCACATGAAAACGGTTCTAATGTATGGACAAGTAAACTCTTATCGGAGGAGAGGAGGTTGAAGAGTGAAGGGCGAGATTCACATAACAACTCTATGTTGGTGGTTGGCAATGGGAAGAAGAAGAATTTCATACAAAAGAAAAACTGCTGGGAATGTGGATTATCTGGTCACCTGAAAAGAGATTGTCCAAACAGAGCAGGTTCGGTAAAGGGTTCTGGGTTGGAAGCTAACATTATCTCTCTTGTAAAGAGATTGTCCATAGATCGGGTTTCCGAGGCTCCCATCCACATTATTGGGATCGGGGCATGGCTCTAATACCATTTGTTAAAGGATAACGAGCCTCCACAACTCAATATTGGTATGATTTTGTCCTCTTTAGGCCTAGGCTGCATGACTTGTTTCACCTAAAAGATCTTATACCAATAAAGATGTGTACTTTCCCTTATACATCTATAATCATCCTCTCTTCTAACTGATGTGAGATTTTGTTCGCACTCCAATATCCACCTATGATTGAGTAGTGCTAATTAAGCTTAATTTTGATAACACTTTGCTATTAGTGGAAAGAGATCTCATGAGAAGAAAGTAAACAGCCAAGGGGATTTGTTGTTTAATGCGCTTCAGTGACTGGATTAGTGGATATAAGGGAGGATTATTATTAATCTAATTCTAAATTTAGAAACCATTTCCAATTATAAACGTTTTTTTATTCAATTGCAGGGGAATTCTTCGGGAAGAGTCTGGTAGAGAATCTGCTTTATACAGCAAAAGGCAATTTGATCCTTGTTTGCTAAGTTCTAATTGGTGGCCTTAATCCTAAATTGTTAATCACCAATTGGTCATTAAGCACGCCACCGAATATTATAGCAAGTGGAATGTTTTATATTCCTTGATTTGAGCAAAGTAGAATTCAGTCATTTTCTTAAATTGAAAGTAACTTTTTTTTAAAAAAATTTATTCTGATTGAAACTCGAGTAGCGAAAACCACGCGTCGTTTTTAAGCACATTTAAATTTGTAGATATTAGGTTTTAAATTTGTTTATTTTGCAATATGATATGATATGAAGTGTGGATTATAGGCCCCAATAATGGGGGATGCATTGTGGATGGATTGCTTGTGATTAAAATAAATTGGGTGCTCTTGTCGGCGGGAGCCTTCCTTTTCTTTTATTGTTTTTTTTTTTTAATCACTGATTAATAAATCTTAATCTTTATTTAGTGAGTGCATTCGTACATGATGATGTGTTAAGTGATGGGCAAAGGTGTCATCAAGAGGTGACATAATCATGGGATTTGACGGTTATTAGTGAATTAGTCTTTGTAAAATAACATGGTAACTTTTTTTCATTGGTTTTCCCACTTGTTTAATTAATGGATTTGGAAGAAGATTTTCAGTGGATGGGTCATTGTAATGTAGATCCTTTTTTTTTAGTTGGTGAAAGTTGTATAGAAATATAAAAAGAGTGATTTTACCGTTCAGAATCAATATACCAAGACGATGATCCTAGTTAAAAAAAAAAAAATAAAGTAAGGCTAAGCCATTAGTACATAACAAGCATAAAACAAAATGTAAAAAGGGACTAAAAAAACTTTCAAACAGAGTCGTCCAATGGGATAAAAACTTATAGTTATTATACCGTCAAAACACATGATTCAATAGAAGATATCATATTGGACCAACTGCATAAAGCCACAAGTACACAACAAGCATATAAAAAAAGACGGTCCATGGGATCTTAATCATATAGTTACGCCATCCCGTCAAAATATGATTCAAAAGAAGAAATCATGTTACACCAACATTAAAATCACGTGAAGAGAAAGAAGTTGAAAATATCAATTCCTCTTCTTTCAAATATTGGTAAACCATCCCACTTTAGACCACCCCACCATATACCACCACACTTGTGCAAACAAAAATATGGAGATGGGTCAGAATGGAATCCCAAGGCATGAATTGCCCCTGCCCATCTTAAGTAAAGTGGAAAAAGTTAGATTCAGGAATGTTGGACATTTCAATCAATTATTGGTCAAATTCAATCTTTTTCATATCACACTATATCTTCCAACTAATGTCAAATTTTTCTCTCAGGTTTTTTTTTTTTTTTTTGAAGATGAAAGAAAGTCATATACAGTAAAGAAATCTTCAGTGGAGGAACCACCTTTGTAGCTTATCAGCTAAAATGGGAAATGACTGTTATAATTGGTTCCTAATAAAAATGACTTATTCTTCCAGTTGGCAAATGGAATAGCAATGAAGAAATTAAAATAATTAATTTCCTAAGTTGTTATTTATGGTAGACAAAAAAGTGTATTTGGATATGTAGCTTTACAACCTGTCCTTATATTTGTTTAACTTATGAAAGATATTTGATGTCTATCTCAAGCTTAACCATAATAATGGCTTTCCTATGTGTCATCTTTTTTTTTTAATTCATTAATATAATTTTTTAACATATGGATTGTAAAAATATATCAATCTCTTAAAACATGGTTGGGATAGTTTTTAAAAGTATCAAAAACACTTTTTTACAAAAATATTTTTAAATTTTTTAGGCACGTAGAAACTTTGGTAGTATATGTTTTTAAAAATTTTGACGACCAAAATTGATATTATAACATAATTTTTTTGTTTGGAAGCATTTGCAAATCTAACAAATTTTTTAGTAATATTTGTAAAAATAATAGCACAAAAAAATATTTGCAAATATAGCAAATTTTAATCCTGGTTTATCAGTGATAAACATTGAATTATATATTTTTACACTAAGTTTATCATTGATAAACATATAAATCACTGTTTAACACTGATAAACATGATAAAAATTGTTATATTTGCAAATACTTTTTTGAGTTGATATTTTTATAAATATTGCATAAAAATCTGCCACCCAATGAAATTTCCAGATTGTTTTCTTATTTTCTTGAATATTTTATTCAAATGTATAGTTTTTTTCTATTTATATTTATGTCTCAGATAGTCAATTCTCCTTTTCAATCAAATTTACCTTCCACAAGATTGCAGGTACGAGCCTCACTTCATTCAATTTGATGTTAAAAACTTAATGCAAGAAAACATCTTCAGTTCAATTCAAATAACAGTTTGATACACAAGTATCATTGAATTTTCTTCATATGGCTCTTTTTTTAATTTTAACTTCCCCCTATTTTAGTTGTCTTGCCAATTTAATTTTGATTCCTATTCTTAGGAGGTTAATAAATTATACTAATGAAAACACGTGTAAATGAGACTTAATTATTTTAATAAATAATAAAAATTAAGTGAAGAGAGGAGAAGTTGATTTTTTTTTAAGTACTACATCAAACTTGAGAAGAAAGACTCCAACATTTAATCTCATAAGAAACGAGCAGCCGAACAGGTGCCTAATTAGTTAAGTTAATTATAAAAAAAAAGTAATATATTTTAAAAAAATCTCCGTTCCAAATTGGGTGTGATATCACCCAATTAATCTATAATTTGTACTTTTTGTAGGGATTAAGATTTACCTGCACATTAAACGACACGTCGCAATAACAAGTTTTATTTAGCATAAAGAATAACCAATTAAAAGTTTCTTTTCTTTTTTATTATTTAAAAAAAAAAGAGAGAGAGAGAAATGGAAAGAACATAAAATGATACAAAAACAATAAAGGAAAAAAGCAAATCTGTGAAATATGCTTGTACTGAAAAAGAAGAATTGGTGTCTGGTGATGTCACGTGTACATTTCTCCATTTTGATCAACGAAAGCTTTTGAACCTTTTTTTTTTTTACAATTTCAGCTTTTAATTATTATACCATTGATCTCTTTGGGAATTGTGGGTTTTCTTTTTCTTTTTTTCTTTTCAAGATCAAATGCAATTGGTTTTTTTCCCCCAAAACAGGCATCGTTCAAGAATTTCCCTTTGTCTGTATTTAAATGGTGGTATGTCTCCACCAAGATAGTTTTTTTTCATGATACAATTCATATATAGTGGGAAGAAATTTTTTTCCTACTTCTAAGCAATGAATAAAACACAATCTAAAAAAAATTATTATTTTCCCCTCATATTAATCGGGAAAATTTTTTAATGGAGAGAGACTTCGTTGCTATTTATTATATTATATATATATATATATATATATATTAAATTTTTTAGGGTTGTTTGGTTCCATGTTTAAGAATCACTCCAAACTTTTTTAATCTCGTAGTTATTATTTTTATTGACATCCTAAATCCACTATTACTAAATATTAAATTTTGCTTTTAGAGTTTCAATTCTTGATCAAAAAACTCAATTTCAGGGGAGCAGCTAGGGTTAAATAAATTTGATAAATTTTCTTCCGATTTTGGGAATTTTGTTGATTGAATTTTCGCACATAGTTCTTCTTGGAATCTTATTTCTGAGGAAAAATTGTTTCCAAGATTTTATTTGTGCGTAGATTAAAAATGATCCTTTCTGCTTGAGCCTTCTCTTTCTCTTTCAATGGAGATGTGCTCCAATGATATTGGATTACATTTTTTTTCTTTTTAATTTTAAATCATCTTTTGCAAAAAAAAATATTAAATTTGGTTTCCTTTAATTTTAATTATTATTTTTAAAAAAAATATTTTTAAAATTATTATGAATTGATTTTTTAAGTTAACTATTATTGTAAAGTTTAATTTATTTTTACATTATTGTTTATTTATTTTAAATATAATAAGCTAATTAAATATGAAATTAAACAACTTTTTATATTCTCATTCTTACGTACCAACACAGGCTTTCACATACACCAAACATTCCGCACTAGAATGAGAATGTGAAGTCTAAGTTTAGGAAGTTTTGAGAATAGGATTGTTGTTTGATGTACACAACAACCGGATTATAAGATTTTGTTTAGTTTTCTATTCATTAACTAAACAACATAAAATAATTTGGTTATATTTTACAGTGTAATCATTAATTCCTACTTACTAATTGTTTTTATATTAAGCCATATAAAGTAGCCTATAATGGGTGTCAAGTTTATTTTCCAAAAAAGAAAAAGAACAAAAAAAGGCTGCTGAGTAAAGGACTAACCATAGTTAAGGAAAATAGTAACAACACCATTAACCATAATCCCTTTCTCAATCCCTATAAAAAGCAACTCACCCTTATGCATTCCTTCAACAACAAATCTCCATTTCCTTAATTTCCTCAAAAAAAAAAAAAAACATAATGAAGCTCTTATCACTTCCCATCCTCACTCTCTCACTCTTAATTTACTCATCAATTTTCCCTTTCAATCTTCTAAATTTCTTACTAATTTTCTCTCTCCTCGCCTTTTCTCTCAACTATTGGCTCATCCCTGGAGGCTTTGCTTGGAGAAACCATCACCAAAACTCGCCAAATCTAAACGGTCCATATGGTTGGCCCATTTTAGGAACCTTACCAAAAATGGGGTCCCTTTCTCATCGTAAACTGGCTTCCATGGCTCAATCTTTCAAAGCAAAAAGGCTCATGTCCTTCAGTTTGGGCTCTAATAGACTCATTATTAGTAGCCACCCTGACACTGCTAAGGAAATTCTATGTGGGTCCTCGTTTTCTGACCGTCCTATTAAGGAATCAGCTCGTTTGTTAATGTTTGAACGTGCCATTGGCTTTGCTCCTTATGGGACTTATTGGCGCCACCTTAGAAGGGTCTCTACTAATAATATGTTCTCTCCGAAGAGAATCTCCGGCCTCGAACCGCTCCGACATGATGTTTACGACGAAATGTCGGAACATGTTTGGAGGAGTATGGAGGTGGGAGGGGTTGTGGAATTAAGAGAGGTGTTGCAAATGTTTTCAATGAGGAATATAATAGAGAGTGTGTTTGGAAATGGTTTGAATGATGAGAAAAAGGAGGAGATGAAAGATATGGTGAGGGAGGGTTATGAATTGATTGCTAAATTTAATTGGGAAGATTATTTTCCTCTTAGATTTTTGGATTTCAATGGAGTTAAGAGAAAATGCCATGAATTGGCTGGAAAAGTCAAAATCATGGTTGGTCAAATTGTGGAAGAAAGAAGAAATAATCATCATCAGTTTAATGAAGGAAATGATTTTCTTAGTGCTTTATTATTTTTGCCAAAGGAGGAAAGATTGAGTGATTCAGATATGGTGGCTGTTTTATGGGTAATTTTCTCTTTATTTCTAACTATTTTAAAGCATATCATATCATGCATGGAAATATTATTATTTATATTGAATGATAAAAATATGGTTATAGCATAGCCATGCATCACTAAAATCATCTACTTTTAAACTAATTAGTTTTTATTAATTGAGTTTTTTTTCTAGAGAATAACCATTAAGAATTTAATTGTTACTTTTTTTTATATGGTTTATATTCATGTTATATTTAATTATTTGTTGAGTCCATCCATGTTTTTAGCCAATAAAATTGGATTATATTATAAAGTAAAATATAAACTTTTAACATTTAATATGTAAACAAATTTTTAGGTTATATATTCTGATTGGAGTGGTTTTAAAAAAATATTAAAGTTTTTAAAATTTAGGGAAGAAAGTAATATTTTAAAACTTTTTTGCAATAAAGTTCATTTCCTATATATTTGATTTAAAGTTAAATGTATCTCTCTTTTCTAACTAAAATTATTATTTTTTAAAGGATACAATTTTTGGGGGAAAAAAAAAAACTTCTACTTATAGTAAAACAGCCAAGAATTCTTAGAACCAATTGAAAAGCATCTCTTTTTTTTTTTTTTTGAGAAATTTTTCTTTATTTGTTTATGTTCTCTCTTGAGTAAGATTACTTTTTTTAGAATTAACTGCATCCAACGGTACAACAAACCCTGCTTCCCACTAATAGAGTACTATCAATTATTATAAAATTTGTCTAATAATTTTTTTTTAATAAAAAAATCTTATTTAATTTAATAATTCTAAAAAAACTATTTTTTTACCCAAAAAATCCTGTTATTTAGTGTAGTAAGCACTACGAGTTATGATATGACCCACCACCCTCACTATCTTTTTAAGTTTGACTGGTACGGTCAATCTCCTTTTCTTGTTTACATTTAAAAGTAACTAACTTTTCTAGATTCGTATATATTCATATCATATTACGTTTTTTTTTTTTTTTTTTAAGAAAAAATTGCTAATTGCCTGATAAGATTTGGACACGTCCTCCACTTGACGGCTGCTCACGACACCATATGCCCCCACACACCCCAATTTTTTCTCGTATCATTCTTGGATCGAATCTCTATTTTTTTTTTATTTGATTTTGGTATCATTAGTTTTCATCTTTATTAACGTGTGTAATTAAGCAGTAAATAGACCGTCAATCAATTATAAATTAATGAGTCAATAAATATACTATCTACTAATTAGGTTGTCAATTGTTATGTTTATGTATTTTTTTAATGTGGGATTCTTAACACTAGTAAAATATATGGGTGTTTTTAATCAATTTTTATTATTGAATTTATAAGTTTTAATGTGTCATAGGAAATGATATTTCGAGGCACCGACACGATCGCCATCCTTCTCGAATGGATTATGGCTAGAATGATATTACACCAAGACATCCAAACCAAAGTTCAAATGGAGATTGACACGTGCGTTGGAAACCAAAGGCACGTGCTAGATTCCGACATTCCCCATCTTCCTTATCTCCAAGCCATCGTTAAAGAAGTTCTTCGTTTACACCCACCAGGCCCATTACTCTCATGGGCCCGTCTCGCTATCCATGATGTCCACGTGGACAAGACCTTAATTCCAGCTGGCACCACTGCAATGGTCAACATGTGGGCCATAACCCATGACCCATCAATCTGGAAAGACCCATGGGCATTCCGGCCCGAACGTTTCATTGAAGAGGATGTTTCTATCATGGGTTCGGACCTAAGGCTGGCACCATTCGGGTCGGGTCGAAGGGTTTGCCCGGGAAAGAATTTGGGTTTAGCTACAGTTCAGTTATGGCTAGCTAGGCTTCTGCATGGATTTAGGTGGGTCCCATGTTCAGGAAAACCGGTGGATTTGTCGGAATGTTTGAAGCTTTCTCTTGAAATGAAGAAACCGTTGAATTGTTGTGTGGTTCGTCGTTAAAAAAGTGTTTTGTGTTTTTGGTCAAGAAATCTGAGAAATTACAGGTTTCAAAACCTCATGGAAGGTAGATTATATTATAGTGTTTTTTTTTTTCAAGACTTTTGTTTGATTATCTCATGTAATTAATAATAAATCTAACTTAATGTGTATTGTGTGATCGTGAAAAATGTTGAGCAATTGCAAAAGAAAAATAATTGACATTTAGTCTAAATATATAATGCAATGAAATTCTACAATGACCAATTAGTCTCAATATATAATGCAATGAAAAATATAATATATATATATATAGAGAGAGAGAGAGAGAGAGAGAGAGAGAAAGGTTTTTCAAAAATGACATTTTAAAAAATTATATTTAACATTCCTCAAATTAAGATAATCTCTGAGATTGGTGGAATATCAGACTAAAAGATATTATTTTTGAAATATTTTAAAACAATTGTTATTTTTAAAATTACCCATAAAATAATATCATCTATTGAAATTTCTCTAATATTATAGTGTCCATGTTTATAAATTTAGTCTCTATTATTTTAAAAATTTTAATTTTATTTCTATTGTATCATTTTTTCTATTTTAATGTTTGTATTATAACATTGTTTGAATAACAAAATTATGACGTGACGCATATAAATTCGATGTGGTTTACACGTGCATGGTGGTTAGATCTTTATCTTTTATTTTTCAATGTGTAAAAAGGGGTTGATGAAAGTGATTAAATTTAAGTTCCATGAAGTTCACTTCTCTTAGATATGGTACCAAAGTTCGAATCAAAGCCACTGTTTTATTCAAAATACGCGTTAAAAGTAACTTTTTTTTTTCCGATATATAAATCTTATAAAATATTGTGAAAGTTGAGAATAACTTTGATTAAAAAGTGTGTGTATTTTGGTGGATAAACATGATAAGGAATATGCTGTTTTTTTCCTTAAATTTATGGTAAAACAAGAAACCTAAGCCAAAAGTTTAGGCTTTTTGTTTTGTTTTTCTATTGTGATATAAATAATGGGATTGAAATCTAATATGGGGTTTTCTTTTTCTTTTACTACTTTACACCTCTTCTCCTTACAGCTTTAAAAGGCATCACCCTTTTACTTTTTCTTTTTTTCTTTTTTATATACACAAATACAACTTATAATAACAATAACATTAGGTCGGTTACTAATTATGGATTGGTCTAGTGGTCAAGAGATTTTTTTAGTTTTGAATTTATGTTTAAATTCATGTGTGGTTACCTACCTATAATATAATCTTTCTTGATAATCATGAGCATCCATCTCAAAACCAATTGGTAATGAGATAAGTAACTCATGTATCTTATAATAAACATTGTGAGTTCTGTTCATCTTTCCAATGTGGGATTCTCAACATATCCCCTCAAGATTGTGCCTTTTTTAGGCTTACAATTCCTGAGTCGAATCATATTTTTAGATTGAATGTCCTGTTTAAGTTTGTCGGGCTATTTTTCCGATGTAGGATTCTCAACAATCTTAATTATTTCTCGATGTTAAGTTTTATAGGATCGTATGATTGTCCCGTAGAATAATCGTTGACATAGACACTAATATAAAAAAAAAGAACAAAATAAAATAAGACAAAGCTAAGTAGGTAGTATTGTTATTGCTATTGCTCCAAATATGTGGTGTTTGATTGAGGTGGAACCAATCCCACCACATTTTTTTAATCTTCTTTTTTTTTTATTTCCCTTTATCAGTGTCCAATTCCTATTGGTTCTCATCCCATTCCCCAAAAATCTTCCACTATAAAATGGGTAATATAGCTTGCCTCCTTTTTCCTTAGATTTTGAGATTTTTTTTTTTTACTTTTCTTAAGATATGGCCATGCAAAATGGCTCTCGCTCAACCTATAGGGCCGTTTTAGTTTGATTAATAAACAAAAATTGCAATACCCATGATTGCTTTGCATTGTTTTCAGCTCAATTTATACATAATGCCACAAAATAAAGAAGCTATTTAATGACGATTTTAGTTTTAAAAAATATTAGGCTTCTCAATTAATTATTTGTTTGTTTTGTAATCAAATACTCTAGAAATTTTAATAAAAAAATTAAAAAGTAATTTTTTAAACCTTTTTGATGTAATATAAAAAAAAAAAAAAAAAAAAAAAAAACCCTCCAAGGTTTACAAATTCTGAAATATTTAAATTTTCATTAATTTTCCAGTGATAGAAGACAGCAGGAGCAGTATGATTTATTTGGATCGACGTGATGGGCTTAAAGAAACGGAGATTGCTCATTGATATGATGGGCTTTTTTCTCTTTCTATAACACGTGGTCCACAGCTTTAATAGGCCTGGCCCAAATAAGTTTTCCTAGATTATGGAGCTTCTGCGGACCATACCTTACTTTTCAAGACCAAACAAGATTAAGCCCATCAAAAATTGAGAGTTATTTACAGCCCAAGCCAACCTCTCTAGGAAAGTGAGGTTTTTGGTTTTTTTTTTTTTTTTTTTTTTTTGTTGATATTAAAATCTCTTTAAAGATGGCTTTAAAAAACTGGAGTTATTGTACATTTGAAATTGTTGTAAAAAAATCAATAAAAAGAATATTCAAAATGTTTTCTTTTGTTATTATAAAATAGGGTAAATTAAAAATAACACCCCAATGGTTTCAGTTGAATTCTTGAACAACCCTTGTAGTTTAAAAATAACAAATCACACATTATAGTTTCAAATTAAGTCAATAAGATTCATCTCTCCCAACATTGTAAACTTTCTTTTAGCCATAACTTTTTTGTTTGAACTTTGATTTGAATGATTCAAGATGTTTTGAAATCCTCATTTCAACCTCTACGTTATGGTAACTTCAAAACGTCAATAAATAAAAGAGTTTGATATCATCAAAATATTAGGTATGATTGAACTCCATTAACCCCTTTGTTTACTGATGATTTATAAGTTTTCAAGTGACCATAACGTAGAGCCCGAAATAAAGATTCCAAAACATCTTGAATCATCAAAAAACAGAGTTCAAACAAAAAAGTTATGGTTAAAAGAAAGTTCACAACGTTTGAGGGGATAGATCTTATTGACATAATTTGGAACTACGGTGTGATTTGTCATTTTTAAATTACAGGCGCTATTCATGATTTTAACCGAAACCATAAGAGTGTTATTTATAATTTACACTATAAAATAAATAAAATTTAATTAACTAACCATTCCACTTATACTTTGAGTACTTGTAGAATATATATATATATATATATATATATATATATATTTCATTTCAACAAACACAATTTTTTGATCAAAAATTGGCAGTAACAAAATTATTAGACATTTTAATTAACATATACCCAATTATTTTCCAATCATAACACATGTTTAATAAGGGCTTGTTTGAGAGAGTTTATAAAATTAGTGCTCTTGATCAAAGTACTATTATTATAAAGTACTATGATAAAATGTGCTTAGTGGTATATTATTTTATTGTTTGGATATAATATTTAAAAAAGTGTTTTTAATCTTGTTTAGAGTTCTTGTTAAAGAAAATGTGTGTAGAAAAGAAAATTTGTAGAAATAAATTAGAGAATAAAGTTTACAAGGATAAGTTAGAGAGAGTGTGTAAAAATAAGTTAGAGAGAAAATGTGTGGGGAGAAGTTAAATAGAGAAAATGTGTGGAGAGGAGTTAGATAGATGTGAATGAAATTGCACTAAAAAGAATTTCAGGATCTATCAATTTAAAGACTAAGAGATAGAGAGGAAGAATTGAACACGAGGAATTTATCCTGGTTCGGATCAAATGATCCTAATCCAGCCACTGGAGAAGTGATCTCCAAGATTATGCACTAGAACCTGCCTTTGAACAATCACCAAATCAAAGTCTCAATACAATACCCCCCCCCCCCCCCATCCGAAGAACACAGCAATGATTTCTTCTAAAACCCCCACCTTTGGCTTTTCTCATTGTCACAAAGAGGAAGAGAAGAAGAATTAGAGAGAGCAAAAGAATGAAAAATGAAAAGTAGAGCTTCTCGCCTTTTCCCACTTGTACTCCAAACTAACAAATGGTTATCCTTAGCCCACGTGGAGATAGCTCCTCCTTACAACATGTAAAGATATTTCAACCACGTAAATAACAAATTGAGCTAAATAGATCATATGGGCTTCTATTGGGCTTTGCAACTCAAAACAGGGGCTAAAAAGTTTGCCGACATTTTAATCAACTCTCACAAATCTCCACCTTGATTAACATGTTCTAGCCTTCCAATGCTAATCTCTAAGACACTCTCCACTCATCGGGTTTCTTCAACCTGGATCAAAACAAGTCACACCAAGATAGTTTAGACACTTGCTAAATTTAATGGTAGTGATCGGTTTTGTTACCATATCAGCCAGGGTTCTCATCGGTGTGAATTTTAGTAATTAACACATTACCTTTGTTGATTATATCCCTTATGAAATGATACTTCACCTCTATGTGTTTGGTCCTATCAGGAAGACCTGGTTCTTGGTGAGGTGGATGGCACCCCCCCATCACAGAAAATCTCAACTTCTTGTCTAATCCCAAATTCAGATACAAGCCCTTTATCCATCTTAACTTGATTCACTTCTGACCCACAACTCCCCCTCGCGTGGTGGAAAGTGCTACTAGGTTGCAAGCTAGCTTTCCAATTGATTGTGTTGCCAAATAGAGTGAATACCATGCGCGATAGTGATCTTCTTTTGTCTAAGTCACCGCAAAGTCGAATCACAATACCCTACAATTGCATTGTTGGCATCACTCTTAGTGTATTTTACCCATAGTTCCAAGTACCCTTTAGGTACCTCAATACCCATTTGGCGCCTTCCCAATGCCCTTCCCTGGATTTGCCATGTACCCGATAAGACTAGAAGCATATGCAAGATCCCGCCCCCCCCCCCCCTCCCCTAGAATACATAATACCGCCAACTACACTTGCATATGGGATGCCGTTCATTTCATGTTCTTCCTCTACTGATTTTGGACTTAAAGATGCAGCGGTTTAAAGTGTGCATAGGAGAAGAAACCCCCCTTAGAATTATTCATTTTGAACTTTTCTAAAATTTTCTGGATGTACTTGTGTTGTGTGAGATACATAGTGTTGTTTGTCCTATCTCTATTAATATGGATTCCTAAGATGGTTTGAGCTTTACCTAAGTCTTTCATCTCAAATTCTTTATTTAGTAAGACTTTTAGTTTATCTATCTCATTTTTCTTAGAACATGCTACTAGCATATCATCAACATATAATAGAAGGTACAAAGGACACTTATTATCTATCCATCTAATATACACACAACTATCATGGCAGCTTCTTGCAAATCCAGATTTTAGCATGAAATTATCAAACTTGAGATACCATTGCCTGGGGATCGCTTTTGACCATAAGGTTTTTTGATTTCTTTAGACACACTTTATGTTCATTTCCTTTAGATACAAAACCCTCTGGTTGAGACATATAAATAGATTCACTAGATTGCCATGTAAGAAGGTCGTTTTGACATCTAACTGTTCAAGCTCAAGGTTATATTCAATGACTAGGCTAGGGTTTCTTATGGACCATGTCAACTACGGTGAATATATCTCATTATAATCTATTCCTCCTTTTGGGTGAACCCTTTAGCTACTAGCCTAGCCTTGAACCTCTCTTTTTCTACCCCTGGTATCTCATCTTTTCTCCTAAATATCCATTTCGACCTACCATTTTTGGTTTTTAGGTTTGTCTACTAATGTCCAAGTCTTATTCTTATTTAGGCTTTCCATTTCTTCTTTCATGGCGAATCCATTTTTCTTTTATTGACATCGGATAAAGCATCCCTATAAGTTAGTGGTTCACTACTTATAAGTTGATTTGCAAGGAGAAAGCATAAGATACATAATCGGCATTTGCAAACCCGCTTCGAGGCCTTTTTCTCTCCTATTTCTATCTCCGGCAACGATAGTTCTTGAGATCTTCATTGGCTTGCTTTGAGTTTCCGTTTCAGCTATCTTCTTGATAATCTCCCAAATTTGAGCGGTTGAGGTGTCTCTTCATCATTCTCGCTGCTCCACCTTGTCGCCTAGCTCCACCGCACTTGAGTATCCTTTTCCTCCCCCCCCTTCCCCCCTCGTCACTATTCTCACCACCGGACAAATTAAATGGTTTCAAAAACATTTCATTTTCATTAAAAGTCACATCCCTACTAATGAATATCTTGTAATGTCCTTGATCTAGAGGTTGCCAAAGTTTATAGCCCTTTACCCCATCCGGATATCCTAAACTACATTTGGTAGCTCAGGTCAATCCCTTCTCTAGTATGTGCAGGCGCCGCCATAGTTCTAGGTGCCCTATGTTGGAACATTTCCCCAAACTTCCCAAGAGTTTTAAAGTTTAAAAAAAAAAAAAAAACACCCACCAAAAAAAAAAAATTTAAAAAAAAAAAAAAACCCCCCAAAAAAAAAAAAAAAATTTCAAAAAAAAAAAAAAAAAAAAAAAAAAAAAAAATAAAAAAAAAAAAAAAACCCCCAAAAAAAAAAAAAACAACCCCCCCCCCCCCTCCCAAATTCTTTGGCTGGTGGCGGTGTTCATATGCACCTTACTCTTTCAAGGATGGTTCTATTCATCCTCTCGAACTCCATTTCTTGAGGGTGAGCCTAATTTTTGTGCCTAGTTATTCCCTCTTGTCTACAAAACAAATTAAACTCTTCACTAAGATATTCTAATCCATATCACCCCTTAAAGTTCGACTTTCCTATTGGTTTGGACTCTACACTCTTTTTTCATCTTTAAACATTGAAAAGCATCGATTTGTTCTAAGGAAATATACCCACACTTTCCTAGAGAGTCATCAATGAGTGTCATGAAATACCTACTATTTCCTAAAGATGGTCATTTGGATGGTCCCCACAGACCGAATGGACAAGTTTAGGGTTCCTGTGGTGGTGTTCGAGATCTATTGAAACTAACTCTTTTTGACTTTCCTAAACACAACTCTCACAAATTAAGTTTGGTTATCTTAGTGCTATCTAGAATTCCTTGTTTGGCTAACTCTACCAAACCTTTTCACATCACTAAACCACCTAATGCCTGACTGCCGAGTTGGGTTTGACTTTCAGCACAGAGGAAATAGTTGCAGCAGATCCAAAGAACCACATCTCCTTGAAGGTAATATAGTCCATTTCTCTTAATTCCTTTGAATACTACAAGAGAGCCACCGATTACCTTTAGAATTCCATTCTTTCCTTTATATTCTAGGCCTTCGAGTCAAGAGTTCCTAGGATATTAGATTTCTATTCGGGCGGTACATATCAACACATCGAGTTCTAATTGGTCCTCAAACTGGTTTTGATATTACTCACCTATTCCTTCTACCTTGCAAGGGTTGTCATTTCCTAGGTAAACACTACCACCATTATTAATCAATTTTAGATTAATAAACCAGTCTTTTTTGGACTCATGTGAAAAGTACACCGAATCTAATATCCACTCATTCTAGTTTGTTTAGTTGACACCATAAGAGCATCCCCATCACCTCATTGTTTTTGACTTTTCCTACATTATTAATTTGATCCTTTTGGTTTTGATTAGGCCTACATTGTCTCTACCATTGTTCTTTCTTTTGGGACAAAATCTCCTAATAGACCTAGTTCATTACATGAGTAACATTTGGAGCTTTTAAAGTTACCCCTAGATTTAGACCTAGATTTTCCCTCCACTTCTTGTTCCTACGGTTGATCTACCTCGATATTAAGACCTCACCTTGACACGGCTTATTATGAATTTTGTCGTCTAACTCAATCCCAAGACTTAGGGCGGGATTACCTCATCAAGAGTGATTGTTGTCTCCCAAACTTGATGGCACTAAGCCTCGTATGTCGACGCATTCAAGAGGAATTGCTTTGCTTTCACACCAATCTTCTCTTCATCAAGAAGCCAAAGTGATGGTGATTTTCTTAATCGTCTAGGTTCTTTCAAGGTTTTGAGTTGTCCATTCTAAAACCAAAGAATTTTCCTTATATCCTATCGTGAGAGACTTTGTCATGAAAATCTCTTGTAATTTTCCCGGACTTCATATCCCGTATCTAGACCATCTAGCTTTCAAGCATTATCCCCCACCGGGATGATAATGGAAAGGCATTCAATAGACCGCCCTCTCTAGATCGTCATGGTGATAGGAAGCCTGTTGGATCTTAATGGCCTTGTGGAGTTTATTTGTACTAGGAGAGCTTTCATCTTCTTCCTCCAAGAAGCAAATCTCCAGTTCCATCAAAAGGATGCAATTCAATTTCATTGACATCGACCTTCCTCATGATCTTTGATCAAACCACTTTCTCAAGAATTTAAGATTTCTTGAGATCTTTGTCTTCTTCAAGAATTTGATTTTCTTGAAATCTTGAACCTTCTTCAACCTCTGTTCTTCGCCTTTTCCTTTGATTTCCAATATACCACTTGTGAATGAAATTGCACTAAAAAGAATTTCAGGATCTATCAATTTAAAGACTAAGAGATAGAGAGGAAGAATTGAACACGAGGATTTATCCTGGTTCGGATCAAATGATCCTAACCCCCCCCTGGAGAAGTGATCTCCAAGATAGCCTAGAACCCCCTTTGAACAATCACCAAATCAAAGTCTCAACATACCTCAACCTCATCATGAAGAACATCATGCAATTTTTTTGATTTTTTCTACGACCCCCCTTTGGCTTTTCTCATTGTCACAAAGAGGAAGAGAAGAAGAATCGTATTACAGAGAGCAAAAGAATGAAAAATGAAAAGTAGAACTCTTCTCGCCTTTTCCCACTTGTACTCCAAACTAACAAATGGTTATCCTTAGCCCACGTGGAGATAGCTCCTCCTTACAACATGTATAAGATATTTCATAAGAAATAACAATTGAGCTAAATAGATCATAGGGCTTCTATGGGCTTTGCAACTCAAACAGGCAAAAGTTTCACTTAACCCATAGAGAAAGTGTGTAGAGAGGAGTTAGAGAGAGAAAGTGTGTAGAGAGAGGTTAGAGAGATAAAATGTGTAAAATAAATTAGAAATACAAGATTTAAAAAATCAAAAGCACTTAAGCACATATTACCTAGCGAATATCTAGTAAATAGCCTATTATGGCCATACACTATGTTTTTTGGCCATCTCAAAATTTTATGTTTTTATAGCCCTTTCAAGATATGATTTTTTTTAATATACCCGATTTATCCTTTTTGCATTTAATTTTAATTTTCCTTTTTTGATTCTCGCATTATCTTTTTATTTTATGATTTTATAATTTTTAACGTTTCTTTAAATCTTGGGATTTTGTTTCTTCCTTTTCATCTGCAACTTCATTTTCTAGTTCCCTCTTCTCTCATCTCTTCAACGATCTATTCTTCTTCTTCTCATATTTCATTCGTTTTTTTTTCAATCTCTATGATGGTGAACAACCCCACCCCAATTAATTCATTTCATCGCCGGAAGTAGAAGAAGAGAGAACGATTTCTCCTATGGCGGCAACCAATTCTTCCCCTTCTCCTCCTTTTTTGGTGAAGAGATCGAAAACCCTTAGATGAGGAAGAGATCTCATGGTTTCTTCTTCTCCTCCTCCTCTTCAGCGGAGAGATCGAAAACCCTTACATAAGGAAGAGATCTCATGGTTTTCTTCTTCTGCTTATGCTTTTTTAATTTTTTTTTGCATTCGCTGTACAATACAAGTTTTTTTTTTATTATACTGTACATGAAAACTTCTTCTTCTTTTTTTGTTTTTTTTTTCTACGTTCGCTTTACAGTACAAGTTTTTTTATTATACCATACATGAATATTGTTCTACTTTATAATTATTTAATACTATTTGGTACTGTTTTTATTGTAATGTTTTATTCTATGTTTATAACATACAATATAGTGTTTATTATTATTACTTATTTTTTAAAGGGTTATTTTACTATATTGTACCTTTTTATTCTATGTTTATAACGTACAATATAGTGCTTATTATTATTATTACTTACTTTTATTTTGGTAAATCATTATATGTGTCGTGTAATATTGTACACTATGTTTTTTTTTATTACATCATTTTCGTATTGTGCATAAATATATTATAATGTATTATGCTATACTATATAATATTGGGTGTGCGTACAATATCACTTAGGGGTGAAAGCAAATCCCCCCCGCCCCGACCCCCGCCAAACCCGCTTCTTAAATGGGGCGAGGTACGGGGCGGAGCTGGGGCAGGGGAAAAAATCCCCTATTTATTATACAGGGCGGGTCAGGGCCATGGCCATGGCCAATTAAAAAGAAAAACCCAACAGATCAGCCCATTCGTGGTGGAACCCACCTGATGACGTCTCACTCAACTTATATTTTTTTTTTTATTTTTTCTTTTCTTTTCTTCTTTTTCTATTTTTCTGTTCTCTTTCCTCTTCATTCCTTCGTAATACCTAGGTTAGGTATCTCCTCCAAATTCTTACTGCTTGTGCTAGTCACCACCACGCCGCCGCAACGAAGCCTTCATCAATGATTATGTTTGTGACTTTTAGTAAGGGTGTTTTTGGGTATCTTGCATTTCAAATAGGTTTTTTTTTTTTTTTCAGACGGGAGCTTTAAAATCGCCCTCTTTGGGTTACATACTAATATAACCCTATTACCTACTTCTTTAAAGAGTATTTTGGTGTGCTTTTGACTTCTACAAAAATGCTTCCAAAATGTTACTAAACATACAAATTGTATATAAAAAATGCTTTTAATAATTTAAAATCATTTTTGACTTGATTAAAAGCACTCCTAAAAACATCTTAGTTTGAATTATAATTCTTAACAAATTGTATAGATTCATCAAGATAAATCAAGCAGCATAAAATTAAAAAAAAAAATTGAGGAAAACAAATAGTTGAAAAAAACTCAGACAATTCTAACAATTGTTCCCGAGACATAAAAAAATCAGATGACAAAATGGCATTTAACATTCTGAAATTAAATATCAACTTTTATAATTGCATAATAAAATCGAAACGAAACCACCAGAAGTTTCAATCCATTCTCAGTCATTCTTAAAACTTCCCGAAATTTCGGTGTGACGTCATATTTGTTTAATTATTCAACACGTCATCCTCTGCCACGTGTCATTCTAGAAATTCTTACACAACAAACAGTAAGTAATTAGGGTGGCCCAGTGAGTCTATCAAACTCTCAAACTTGGAATCAGATACTGAAAACGAAACTAAAATCGTTTCGATAATCGTCTAGAGCTGAAGAAGCAACCTTTCTGTCGATTTACAAAACCCTAATTTTGTAAGATTTTTCAATCTCTTTCTGAATTGATCATTAAAAACTCAATTTTTTTTTTTTGTTGCCAATTCGTCTTTGAATCTGATTGATTGAGATTTCTTTTTTTTTTTTTAAAGAGATGGAGAACGAACGGAGGAATCTGGAGCTGAAACACCTAGGTTTTGTCAGGATCGCTTTGATTCAAACGATTGTTTGTGTAACGAATCTGTATGATTATGCGAAGAAGAATTCTGGATCTTTGCGATCTTCGGTTGAATCTGTGGAAGGAGCTGTAAACACTGTCGTAACGCCTGCTTACGAAAAACTCCGAACCCTTCCTGATGATGTTCTTGTTTTTCTCGACAACAAGGTATTATGAATCATTGATCAGTTTCAGTTTCTTTTTATGATTCAGTTAATAATCTTGTTAGTTATCTTATATATTGATTGTTGTAACCTGGTAAATTTCCAACGAAATTTTAGTTTTCAATCATCAATTTGGATTCTTTGTGGGTTTAGATTAATGCAGAATGAATGAGAATATCTATTTATGGATACTAAGATGTGATTGGATTGATAATTTGTAGTTACTACTAATATCATTCTGAGTTGTGTTATCTGATCATGTGAATCTTTTTAAATAATAATCAGATTTCCATGGCTATGTCGGATCTTTGGTCATAGATAGCTTCACTAGCTGCCATCTTCTCTGCTTACATGTTTTAAAATTGAGAGTACTAATTACTCTGTTTTCTTGGGGTGATGAATTTCGGCAATGTTTTTAGAGTTCTGATTTGGAATGTTTTATTTCTCGTGGTGGTGTGGGTGAGTTTGTTGCAGGTAGACAGGGCAACGGATGAGTTTGATAAGCGTGCTCCTCCTCTGGCAAAACAAGCTGTCAATCTAGTTCAGCATTTCATCCAAAAGGCTGCACGTACTGGTGAAGAACTTATTGTTGAGTATCGAACTGGTGGACCACGTGCAGCTATGCATTACGCTGCTACGGAGTATAAGCAGTTGGTACTTAACCAAGGTGTGAAGGTTTGGAACACACTCAATCGGTTTCCGGCAATCCATAAGTTTGCAGATTTGGCAGTGCCGTTGGCAGCTCGGTGGCTGGAGAGGTACAACTACAAGGTTAGAGACATGAGGCGTAAAGGCTATCATGTGTTTGGTTATTTTCCTGAAGTTCCTGTGAGTGAGATAGCCAAGACATTTAGTCAGGGTGAGGCTAGGAAGAAAGAAGACACACCTACACAAGCACCTGTCGAACACAAATCAGATTCTGACTCTGACTCCGATCCGACTCCGTTTCCGTTTCCAATTAAAAATGCTTTGTGGTTTCACCTTCTAATAGTCTGGTTTGCAAGGGTATATAGTTTTATGCTGTAATTGCAGTGGTGATATGTATATAGTTCATGTTATTTGAAACCTTTGCTAGGCCATATGTAAATGTTGATGGCTCCCGTTGTCAACTCAATCAACTCTGCTACGTCTGTATATTCATATGCCAAGGACAGGAGGTTGTTTTAAAACATGTTATCATTTTTAGGATTACTTTTTAAAATAACACTTTTTTAGTTATAAAATTTTAATAACAGCAAAAGTTTTTAAAATTTTATAAAATAACAAATTTTTTAACATTAAATTATACAAAATATTCTTATCCTATGCTTCAATTTTATTTTAACGTCTTAAAAGTTTAATTTTACTCTAATTTTTTTATTTATTTAAGCAATTTTCAATACGTGCAGACTTTGATTACAACCGTGTCCGGTTTTGATTCAAAGGTAACTATATGCTCTGTTTTATCATGAGAATATGGATTGACAACAAAGATTTTGTGATTCTTCTATATGCCATGTTTTAGTCCTGAAAGCTGGTTGTAATATTAATTTGTGAATGGGTCCATGTGATTGATTCTTTGCCTCAAGTCTATCCAAAGATTGATGCATTGACGTTCTCTTGGAGGAAGGAAATTGTATGCCTCCTGTTCCTTATTGTCCTATATCTTAGAGAACGGCAACGAAGGAACGCAATTGTTTCCGCTGCGCCACCACTCCCAACTGCCAAATAGCCTATATTTTGTGACTAGAATTGAGAAGGTTTTCTTTGACTCGAGGTAAGAAAGAACTTTTCTGCAAAACCTTGCAAGAAATTAAAAATGATGATTGCAAATCTAATAAAATTTTATGTAAAAAAAAATAAAAATAAAAAATAGTATGTTAAAAAATCATATGTATGATACAAAAAATAGGAATTTTCATGGACATTTCTTTTATATATAAGAAACTATTTCCTTGATAATATAAAGTATACAAAATGAGCATCCCATGGGTTACAAAATTATCATGAGCCTAAGCAAAATAAAAGGAACTTACAGCTACTATAAATACAAAAATACAATATTAATAATGTTACAAATTGAAGATAACACTATCTTACACTTACTAATCTGATATTATCTGAGTCTCAAAGATTCTGTACTGTCTGCTACCCCACTTATCAGATTTACTAAGGTAATAAGACTTCAAGCAGCACTGAAACCATGGAGGATTTCTAATGCCAGCGTCAGTCCCTTCCGCTTCTGAAACTCCAAGTAATTGGTTTCGTTTCCTTGTTAAAGCATCGATCGAGGAATTGCTGCCGAAAAACTTATCCTTCAATAGATCAAAGCAAATAGTAAAAACAATTAAAAAAAAGTTACGATTAATACTAGTTCAACAAAATATTGAAAACATTGATACACACTCGACCAATATTGTTGTTAAAACATTTCCATGTTTGAGCACCGATGATAAGTACAACTATTCTATTGCAATCAAATAAAGAAATGTATCCTCATGTCAGCACATAAATTGCTCAGATATGGAGAGAATTTGGTTCGTTAGTACAAACGGCTCAATTATCTTTTCCTCGAAAGAAGGGCTTAGTAAGAAATCAAGAAGAAAAGGTTAGTACATCGTCAAATCATCAAAAAGGCACATTCTAAGAACTTGTACAACTTCAGTTACTAAAACCATACAATCACTGACTGAAGCGTACAATTTCAATTAAATACTAGATCCACCACAACTTTATTTAAACATATCTAGAAAGTGGAAAGTGATAGAACTTAATCATGGTTAAACTTGGACTAGAAGAAGCTTAATCATGGTTTTAGAGATTAGTTGATTGAACTTCCGCTCTCCTGCAGAAACTGTCACGTGTACTCTGTATGGGATTCAGCTGTGAGCGATGTTATTAAAAAATACCTTTTATAATATTATATTTCTGTAAAATTTATTCTTTTCTTGTTCTACTCTACTTTGTTTAAAAGATCAGATATGGAAGTATGTTTAACATTTTTTTATATGAATATCATAAAAGTAATCTTTTTAATTAAAGATCGGAAGTACGTCTCACTTCTCCATGAGAAATTGCTCGAGGACTTCTCAAAACTTTTATAAAATTGGCTGTGAGCACTTAATCTTCTCTAAAAAATGACTTTTTTGTACTTTCCTGTTAGTAAAATTAAGAAGAAAATCAGATTATTTAAATTTTTCGTCTCCTTCTAAGCTTATTGTGTATGAAAAGTAAACATGTATTCCTTTGCAAAAAAAAAAACGTGTAAGGTGCAGATACAACAATCACAACAACCCGATAAGTGAGTGATACTAAATAATTGAAATAGTCTCACCCCATCTTCTGCGTATAAAAAGGCATGAATTCTTGCAGTTGGATCCTCTAGGCTCAGCCGAACACGGTAAGTCCCTTTAGGAGAGCGGAAATCCTTAGCCTCTGATGGATATACAGCTATTACTCGAACTACACATTTGTATTTTGCAGTTACCTGTCAAGAGTACATAACCCATTAAATCATTAATGATTTAACCTTTCAGGTGGTGTATAAAAAAGAAAAGGTGCATGGATTCATTTTAAAGATAATTCTCTAGAACATTTAATATCCATTCAAGTGTAACGCTGTCTGTTATTGTGCACTAAGCAAGCCCATTATTAACTTACATTTAAATAAAACATGGAGCGCGCTTCTTTAAAAAAAAAACACAGAGCACAAGTTGAAAAATACTTTCGTAAAAATATTTAACAAATATCGTAGAAGATTCAGAAGGAAAACAAATTCACACTCCAAGAGTGTTGAAAAACCAAATAGAAAGCATATGGTAAAAAAAAACCAAAACTTCCACACCCGCAACAACTCAAGAGAGAGACATAAACAATACCTCAGGATATGTCAAAACATCCATCAATGTGACAAATCGTACATCATTATGATCAACCTCTGCAAAGGAAGCATGATACATCAGTATATTGCAAAACCAAAAGAATTTCTTAAATGTAATTTAAGTTATCACATACAATTTCTCAGAGGGAAATATGAAAATACATCAAACCTATGGCTGTAACAAGTGTAGGCGAAGGATTGCTCCCAACAGGAATTCTCCCCCATTTTGATAATGAACGTTCCTCACAAAATCTGATAATTAGAGATAATAATGCATCAAAACTTTTTAATAAAGATCAGAGCACAACATATCTAAGAGTAAAAAAAACTAGAAAGCTAACCTCTGTCGCCCTAGTATAAGACATTCCTCATTCGTTGTATAACGAAGCTTTGAAAACTCCATGACTACAATTTGAGGTAATCCAACTTGCACTTTACAGAGTACTTTGACAAATTTCACCCAATCGCCAGTATTTAGCATGATGAGAAACCGTTGCTCAATCCCTTCTTTAAAGATTAGCTTCAAGATGGAGCCAACAGGAGGTAGGGTACATAAGATATCTCTTGGCAAAGGCAACGATCCCAATTGAGGTGCATTAACAATTTCATTTTCTAACCTGGTTCACGGCTTATTAACTCAGTCCAATATAATATCAACTTACCAGTGGAGACACAACTCCAACAAGAAGAATGTAATGTCACAGATATTAGCAATATATCAAAGATTTTTTGCATACAAGGGATAGAAAAATAGTACAGTAACCCATGTACCACTTTACAGTTAGACACAATCACATGCACCTTTGTAAGGTAACCACAAATTTATCATGCAAAGGAAGTGAACCAGGTAAAAAACTACATAAATTATCAGTGTTCAAACATTCAAATGCACATGCAATGTTTGATAACATTCAAATTTATAATCTCACTCTGAGTCAATGCTGACTGGTTGAGCATCGGTTCCATCCCAAACACAAGCCATGAACCCATCCTCAGCATCCTCACATTTATAAACAACCTTAGGATAAAAGAGAGAGAGTATCAGACTCACTGGGATGTGTTAGAAAGCGTCAATGAATCATACAATCCTCAATAAATCAGTTCCCATAAAGTCGAGGGGAAAGACTGGAAGATGGATACCATATAAATCAAAGGTAACATTATTTTGGATAAATAGATGCTCACCTTGCAAATTAAATCGATCTCTCCTTCTTTTATTTCTCCCATTGATGAAAAGGAGGTTGATCCTAAAAATCCAGTGTTATTTCAAAAAAAAATCATCAGGTCAAAACATAATATATCATGCTTGACAGTCAAGATTCACATATGCCGGTCTAGAACGAATTCACATTGTTCATTGACTAAAATATGATTTAATTACACTCCTTTTTCAGTTTTTAAGTCTACATTCTATAACTTTCAACGAGAAAACCTTGCAAAAACTTCTTCAAGACTGAAGAAAGTTGTACGTTGTATGACAGGCCAAGACGTCTGTGTAAAGGAACTAAACTGTCTGATTATAATTCCACAATTCATTAACAGACCTTCATCAAGTTCAAAACCAACCAGCCAATCTCGCAGACTCGAAATGAACTTCTTATCTAGATCTCGAGGTCGAAATGTTGAAGAAGCATGATACGGTAGAAAGTTTTGTCCATCCTTTCCTTCATACAAAGCAAATGAAGAAAACTTCTTATTGAAGTTAGCCTGCAGATCCCCATCAAAACATTTCATCTGCAATTATCACTTCATTTTTAAGATAGTTTATAGACCACCTACATTATATACATAAGAAAGGAAACAAAGGCTAAAACATCAAAGTAAATGAAGAAAGCTCGATTACATTAACATATCCATCATAAACAATGAAAATTTTCAAGGGACGTTTATGTGACCATTATTTTCTTTAATATTCATAAGTGTTCGCGCCAGTTTATGTGCACCTAAACTAATCTCACGGGACAATCACACGAACCTATAACACTTGACTCGAGAAACTCGTAGGATAATATCCTAGGTAGGTGACCACACATTATGCAACAAGTATTGCAAACTAATACAAAAATTAAGATACCTCATGCAGATAAAAAAAAACATGCAAGTAAAGATTTTATACAATTTTTTTTTTTTAATAAGTAAAACAGAAAAGGCAGCTACAATCCATGGAATAAGAAATCAAACAAACTAGTTTATAATAAAAATGATTTCTTCTTTTTTGGGCAGAATAGGAAACAATTGCAGCCGAACAGGAATAAAAACAAGGAAGGAGAGCACAAGGAGTTCAACCAAACATAAAGATTAGGGCAATAACAAAAAGTGCTCGTGGCATTCATGATAATATACTAATTTGAATGAAATGACCACTACCATTGTCCACTCGATTTCTACAATTCCATTTCCACATCAAAAAAAATTTATGCCAAATTCATCAAAATGTTGGAACAATAGTTTTTTCCCTCTCAAATTCAAGAATTAAAATAAAATTTCATAAGAATTTTTAAAAAAAAAGGTGAATACCATAACACGATGAAGCTGAATGATATCTCCAAGTGAAGCAACACGGGGAAGCTTATCAAAAGATTCATGAAAGATAACAACAGTAAGGCCTGGTTTTGGATGAGATTCATCAATTATTTTCACAACACGATAGCAATCTGCATAACAAAACCCTAATATTATATCTTTGAACTAACAAAATCAATGAGGAAAAGGTAAAAAAAACGAATTTTTATATTTTTTTTACAGAAATTGAAAATTGGTACCAGACCAGTGCCCTGGCTTCGTCGGGCGACACCGCATTCGATGATAACGCCGAAAAGGTTAACCTTCTGGCCAATGGCGGGTAAGGCGTCTTTAATCTCTAAGAATTGATAATCGTCTCTCTCTCTGAGATTCATTTTGAATCCCTAAATTAAAACCCTAGACGGAGAACTGAAGGTTTTATCTAAGGTTTCGCGTTTAAGACAGAAATCTCCATTGCCTGCCTTGCCTTGTTTATTATATTTTATCTCACTTTTCCAGTTTTTTTTTTTTTTAAAAAAACAGTTTGATCCAACTCCAATATTGTATTTCAATTCTAGACATTTAATGAAGAACTGTATTTCAAATTTCTTTATTAATGTATTATTTTTATTGCCATCACGCTTTTTTTTTTTATTCCAACTATAGACTAGACTTTATGAAATTAAAGAAAAAATATGCGAAGAGAGTGATAAGCCCTTTTAGTAAGAAATAGAATGAGCAATAATATTGAATTGTTTTTAGAAAATTGTACCTTTTACATAAACGGTAAAATGCACCAATGACTCATACACTTTCAAGTTTTTTCAATTTACACCCCTACAATTTTAATTTAGTTTTTTTTCTCCCCTACACTTTAAATAGTCCAACTTCTGTCCAATTGGAGTATTAAATTTAACGGTCCTAAATTTCTTTTCTATTTATAATTTTTTGAATTTGTGAAAAGACTAATTTCTCCCAAATGAACCATAGTAATGATAACTTACCCAACTCATTGGTCAAAACAAATCTCCACGAAAATCTCTTCACGTGAAAAGAAGTCATGGTTAACACGTGCGTGTGGATGACGGAGTCTCTTTTGGGTGGGAGTTTATGGCCTTTTTCCCAGTTGAGGAAGAGGGATTTTTGAAGTTCTTCGAGGACTAAAGAATGGATGGAATCAAGTGAAGATTTGAAGAGAAGAGATAATGGAATGGGTTTTGTTGGTTTATTGGATGGTTAATGGGTCTAAAGGGTGGTGGGGAGTGTCGGATGTGTGGACGTGGCGGAGGTGCGTGGGGTTTTTTATTAGGAGCTCCGCCGTGTCTGGTGGTGGAGTTGGAAGATGGACCGATGTGAAGAATAGAACTAAAGTTGTGGTGAATGATAAAAATAAAAATGAGTAGAAGAGGAAATTTTTGGCTGCCATGGCTGAGTTTGACTTTTTTTTCTTCTTTCTCTGGGATATTTTTTTTTAAAGTGAGGATTGAGAGAGAGGATTTAAGTCATGTCGACCAATCATTCAAATAGATGACACTCATCTTTATGGTAAATACAAAGAAAATATGTTCATTGCAACTTCAATTGATTCTAATGGACACACATTTCCTCTTGCATATGCTATATTTGATGAGGAAAGTAGGGACTCTTAGGATGGTTTTTGCGTCATTTGAGACACAAAGTTACTCAACGAGATGATCTATGTTTGATTTCAGATCGACATGAATGTATTATTTCAGCAGTTAATGATCCAAACAATGGTTAGGCAGAGCCTCAAGCACACCACAAATTTTTCCTGAAATATGTTGTTAGTAATTTTAATAACAAGTTTAAGAGCAAACAATTAAAGAATTTGATTTATCGTTTGCTGAAAGTCAATTTACATGAGATAATCGTTTTCTTTGTATAATATCTTTTCCAGTTTTAGAATTATCCTTTAGAAAATATATCATACAAAGGATTATCAGTTCTAATCATTGAAATATTTTTAAATTATATATTGTTAAAAAAAACTTTTTCAAATTAGCATTAAGCACAAAGAAATCTTAAAAATAAATCAACTAAATTAAACAATTAGATTTGTTAAATTATCACTAAAAAAATTGTCGTTTTACGATGATAAATTTGTGACAGCCACGAGTCATCAAAGATTCATGATAATAGTCGTCACTATTTTCATGCGTTGACCGTATGGTATGAAATTTTTCGCGAAATGTGACGGGAAACGAGTGACGAATTCCGTCACAAAAATTGTGATGTATATCGTCACTAGGAGTGGAACAAATATTTAACATGTAATGAGTGACGACTTTCGTCACGAAGTTTGCCAAAAAAAAATTTGGAGGGAAGAGGAAGTGCCCCTCCATGTTTTAAAATCCATGGTGATAGATTATCGAATTAAATTGGTGGGACTTTTAAAATGTTAACCAAATATTTACGACGACTCCATAGCAAATGAAATAAATTGGCGGCATAATTATAAATTTTCACCAAATTTTGGGTGGTTCAATTCAGTATTTGTGACGAAAGTCGTCGCAAATACTAAAAAAAATTTCAACCTTGAAATCACGCTTGTCGTTATGAATTCCCATTTGTGATGGCTTTGTCACAATTTTAGTCGTCGCAAAAACTGCTTTGGGATGAAAAAAACCTTCATTCCCAACAATTCTAAATTCTTTACTCTTCTTTCTCTTTTTCCTTTCTCTTTCTCTTTCTTTTTTTCTTTCATTTTCTATTTTCGTTTTTCATTTCCAATCCTGAACCTTGCCCGTTTTCCAACAAGACGTTGATTTTTAATCCCGAGCCTATTTGTGTTTTAAATATTGTAGAATTATATGTTTTGGATTTATTTTTGAAAATAAAATTATTTAAAAATTTTATGTTTATGATTTTAATTGTATATTTAAATTTGAATTAGTTTATAATTTCTTTAAATTTAATTTAGCCAATTAGTTTAAATTATGTTAACTTAGTTTCATGGTATTTATTTTATTTTATTTTCATTTATTATTAATAGTTAATAAAAATAATAATTTTATTATAATAATAAAAATAAATAATTATAATGTTTAACAAAAAAAAATAATTATATCAATAATAATAACAATAATTATAATATTTAATAAAAATAATTAATTTTATATAAAAAGGGAAATTTGCGATGAAACTCGTCACCATTATTGTGTCCCATAATCGTGATGGGCATAAGAAGTCATCACAATATTTGTGACGAAGTCATCACAAACTTTGTGACGCATATTGTCATTATTTCAACCATAGACTTATTTGTGATGGGACATGTTTCGTCACTATTTAGTGACAACATTCATTGCCAATTATTCTCCATGACTCGCTTTTCTATGACGGCGCATTTCGTCGCAATTGTCGATGCAAACTAGCGTTTTTCGATGACTTTAGTCGCAAATCGACGGTTTTTTGTAGTGCATAAAGAAAATCATGGGTGAAAATGGAATCAATCAATACTATTAAAAAATGGTTAAATGCATAAATGACCCTCACGTCTTGAGAGTTTTTTAATTTATACCCTTACATTTCTAATGTGAAAATTTTCACCCCTACATTTTCAGAAAGGATCAAATGTTAATTTTTCCATCTAATTTAAAGGTTAACTATCAAAATAGCTTTAATAAGTAGGGGTGAAACCAGTTCGGTTCTGTTCCATTCCGTTTTTCAATTAATTTTAAAAACTGAACCGATTCGGTTTATAATGGGAAACAGTCTAGTTTTGACCAGTTTTTGCCGGTTCAGTTTTCAATTTTTTCAGATTTTCTAGTAAAGGACATTTGCATTTAGTTTAAAGATGAAATCCTCCTACATTGAAGAATGAAATAAAACAAAATAAAACATAAACAAAAACTTAGTTGAAAAAAAATTAAATTAATAAATATACAAGATATAAATTAAAATAAAGTGATAAATAAATATATAAAATAAAAGAAATAAATAAAAACTAGGGGGAATAGGGAAGGGGTATGAAATTTCTACTTGTTTTTTAGAAGCGAATTTGGTTTCGGTTTTAACCGGTTTTTGTCGATTCGGTTCGGTTCGGTTTTTTAAAAATAGAAACTGAAACGGTTCGATTTTTTATAGTCCGGTTCGGTTTAATTTTCTGGTTAGTTTTTTCTTTCACCCCTACTAATAAGGCTAAATAGTCACCCCCCTAAATAAGGTTAAATAGTCATGTGAAGACAATAAAACTACTTAAATACCCTACATATTTCCCTAAGCAATCACATCATTTTTTTTCTTCCTTTTTCTCTCCCTTTTTTTCCTCATTTTATCCTTAAGCAATCACATCATCTTCTTCTCTCATTTTATCCTTTCCACCGTCCTCTTCCTAGCTCTCTCCATTTTTCCCTTCTCTTTTTCTCTTCTCTTTTTCTTTCCTCCTATCGACGATGACCTTCTCCTCTTATTTCTCTCAATTTTCTCTATTTCCAAAACAAACTCACTATCTCTAGAAAAACTGATGGGGAGTATGGTAGGTTAATTAGTATAGGGTTATTTATGAGTTATTAGTTTACTTGATGTAATTAATTAGTATTAGTGTATAATTATTTTAGTTAAAATTAGGGTTTTATTGTAAGGTATCTTAAGGTTCATTTGATCATATCTTATCTTATCTTTTATCCAATATTATCAAAGTTCATTGAGAGAGTATTTCTCCTCTTTAGGGATGAGTTTCCCCTATATTCTTGGGATGGATTTCTCATTCAAGCATTTGTTTGTTGAGGTCGTGGACTCGGCCTCTTTTTTACATAGCCTCGTCGTTCCGGGAGGTCCAATTACGAAGGTAATCAGAGTTGAAGAATCGGAGGTGGATTAACCACCACGATTGGCTATCGATTTCATATCGGTTTTACATTTTTTAGATTCACCTATCTCTTCTTTGAACCCCTTTCTCATATCCCTGATACTGTTCTATCCCATTTCTATAAATAAAAAACAAATTGTCATACAGATTCAACAGCCCATCGACCCTATCCTTCATTCAACAATCAAACCTTCTCATCCATCCATTTACCTTTCATCAGTTTTAAAAAAAAAAGTACCAATCCAATGGACTTAGACCCAATAGCAAAAGTAGAAATCTGTAACATACTTCGGACTCTTCGGATGAGTCTAGATTCAAACTTCCGGCGAGAATCCAAATTGACAAAGGTCATTATTTTGGCGACTGTTCAATCAAAAGTTTTTTATACTTCCAACGATGACCTTCTCTGTGTTGATAAAAAAATTAGAGGTTAAAGTTCCAAGAGAATTTATAGATGATGATGAAATCATGGCATCCTCATTGCAAATGAAAGAAAAGCTCGTTGAAAGCGTTATGGAAATTACAGTTCGCAATGAAAGAGAAGAAAAAAAATTGAAATTGTGGGCGGCGATGAAAGAGAAAGGAAATCAACTGAGACTCCAAAACGTGAAGGTGTGCTGATTGAATTCTCCATTGGTGAAGAAGTTGAAAAAAAAAGAAAAAAAATTGCAGTAGCGACGCCGGGGTCCAAATTAAGCCCTATCAGTCTTTATCACTTTTCTCATCCTAACCTAATGTCTGATTCAATTACAAGTAAAATGGGCCAGAAATTTTTGCTTCCATTTTCTCTTTCATTGGGCTGTAATCCATTCATTCATTCAAAGCCCATTTCTTCTAGCATGCTTCCAAAGGATTTTACCCACCAAACGAACGTCTCATGTGTGCCCATTTCTATCTTTTTCACTCCCTCAGACTCCACTTTTGATTCAATTAATATGGGCCAAACAATCTTTTCATTTCATGCTCATTTATTTTCCAATCCATTATCATCTTATATTTCCCATACCTCACAAATACAATATTTTGGCCCATCAATTCCAATTCCACCAAAACCCAATTTATCATTCATTTTATTGGACCCATTTCTTACCAACCAAATTAAGCCCAAACAAAAAATTTCCATTTACTTTTCACCATCTATTTTGAAACCTATTTACCCGAAGTTTAATTACAAGAAGCGGGTTTGACGACATCCTAGACCATGGAATTTATTGTTTGTATTTTATTCATGGCTCATTGCTTTGGTGCCACTTTGGATTTGGGGTGAGATTCGTCGAGCGTTCTCAATTGGAGTCTTCTTCTCTTCGCGGGGACCGAACTCGAGGTCGAGTTCATTTTTTTTAGTGTGGTAGAATGATGGGGAGCATGGTAGGTTAATTAGTATAGGATTATTTATGAGTTATTAGTTTACTTTGGATGTAGTTAATTAGTATTAGTTTATAGTTATTTTAGTTAAAATTAGGGTTTTTATTATAAGGCTATAAATAGCCATCTTAGGGTTATCTTTTATCCAATATTATCAAAGTTCATTGAGAGAGTATTTCTCCTCTTTAGGGATGAGTTTCCCCTATATTCTTGGGATGACTTTCCCATTCAAGCATGGATTTGCTTGTTGAGGCCGTGGACCCGACCTCTTCTCTACATCAAAAACCCTAAATTTATCTTCTTTCAAACCCATCTTTTCACCATTTTTCTTTTTGAAAAGTTTTAAAACACCAAATATTGAAGATCTAAGGCTAAAAACACATAGAATCTAAGAGAGATCTTGCAAAAGAGTTATGTTTTTCCTTCTTTCAAATTTGCTCATTCTTTTACTCTATTTTTTATTTATAAAATTTTGGATCTCACACAAATTTTGAAGATCTAAAGCAGGGAAAACCATAGATCTAACAAAATGTTTGATTTTAATTAATTAAAATATATTTTCCTTTATTTTTGTGAGTTTTTTTAAAAAAAAATCTGGATTTTATGTGTGTTCTTCTTTAAGTATATTGTGTAAATAATGTTTATAAAAGCTTATTATATACATTATGCCTTGTTATTGTTTAACATATGTTATGTACTATACGTAATGTATGTATTATATATTGATTTACAAGTTATTAACCCAACTTTTCTTAAAATGTATAGTAAGTATTATCTGTACAATGTATAGTAAAGTATTATCTGTACAATTGATACAATATGTATTGTAAACCGTGCTAAAAAATATGCTTCATTGAAAAACAAAAAAACAGTTTTATCAAATCAGCTACAATGGCAGATCTGCTTTTAAGGGTAAATTTAGTGTAAAAAAACAAAAAGTGGTTAAAAAAATGTAATTATAAGATATGGCTATTTATTGATTCAAGAAGTCAAAACGTGGCTATTTTCTTAATTATCTCCTAATTTAACAGTAGCCATTTTATTAATATTCTTTTTTATTTTTTATTTTTTATTCATAAAACTCTAACCTTAGTTAAAATCAACCCAAGCAATTTTTTTTTTTAACTTTGACATTTGAGTGAAACAAATGCTTTATGTTTTTACTTCTTCTTCGCTCCCTCTCCACGACTCACGAGCACCAGAGGGAAAATGTCAAAGGTAAGGGCCAACCCTCATATCTTTGACTTGATCTCCAACACCGGAGAAGAATAGATGAAGTCGCCCTGCCACCAACTGAGCAGAATTGTCGTCGTAAGAGGTTGCGACTCAACTTCAGAAGCAATGTTATTCAACAAAATCCTTATTAAGCTTCTCTCAAACTAGAAAAAATTATTTCTACACAACACAATCTTCCTTATATCTACACTCACAATTCATGGTACGTCGATGTCTATATGAAATGGAAGCAAGATTTCTATTATGATTCCATTGAACTCAAACCCATTCTCTCTCTAAAAAATTGTATCCCAATATCAGCTGTTTCGAATAATTGAATGTGCCAATGAAGGTTGCAAGGTTTTTAAGATAATAACCATTAGATTTTCAACCCCTGAATGAATTTAAGTCATGCAATATTATTTGGGTCTTATCCTGATGATATTTTGCATCAACCAGAAATTAATTTAGGTTAGTGGAGATGGAAGATGGTTGATTGGATTAGCTGTCAAAGAACGCACGAAGATAAGTAAAAAAAACCTAATTTACTTAGGTCAGAGTTGGGTTAATTATAACTAAGGGTTAGAGTATTGTGAATAAAATATAAAAAACATAATATTAAAAAAAGGGCTACTGTTAAATTGGATAGAAAAGTTAACATTTGATAATTTGTGAAAACATGGGTGAAAATTTTGAGATTAAAAATGTAGGGGTGTAATTGAAAAACTGCAGGGGTCATTCATGCATTTAACCCATTAAAAAATAAAGTAATGAAGAAGCTCAAAGAGTATGGTTATAATCATATTAAGCATCTTAATTACATAAAAAGATGATTGTAAAAAATAATTATGCAAATAGTCGTCACACTGTCGGAATGAAAAGTAGACAAAATGCCCTTACACGTGGAAACTGAAACCGCCGCCTAAGGTAAATGTGTCATAATCATGATTGACACTCATTAATTATATAATTTTGACAAAATCGGCGAAAAATCAGTAAAGAGGAAATCATGGGGAGAATTGATTTCATATTATTCAAAATCAAATCTAAATCAAAATTGAAAGAGATCAAACAAAACCTAGACAACAGATCTTGAAAACGATGGTAACAAAAAAAAATTTGAAAGCATGGAAGAAATTGACGGAATAACTAAATAATGATGGAAAAGGAGAAGAAAAATCAAATAACCCAAGACGAAAAAGTAATAAATATGAAGAACAAAAGGAATACAAAGGATGGAAAAACCAAAAACCTGATGAACAAGAAGTAAAGGTACAATCTTTAACGAAATTGTGAAATAAATACAAGTTAAATTTAATTTAATATTAATTTTGAAATTAAAAAACATGATTCAACTTCATAAGAGGAAGAAGAATATAAAATCGAAGAAGAAGAAGAAAGAAAAACTGATGAAGATGTTGATAGTGAACAATCTAAGAAAGAAATCTTAGATGACATGGTTGAAATAGACAATCACGTTGACGAAGAGGAAAATTTGGAAGAAATAGAAGAAATATCAGAAAACAAGAAAAAGAGAAAGAATGGATCGAAAAAGAAGCAAGAAAAAACAGAGAAAGGAAAAAGTAGCAAAAAGATGGCTGAAAGGGGCTAAAAGGGATCAACGGCGTCACAAAAAATAGAACACAAGGTAACTTTAATAGAAATATATTACAATGTTCAAGAGAAAATTACACTACAATAACGATTATATGATAAAAATTTCAAAACAATAATTGAATATTATTAAACAAGAATCATTTGATTTTCAATATATCATTCTAATTTAGGTATTTTCCAAACATGAAATGTGACATAACTGTAACAGGATCCTCCTTTCATTGTATAGCTTCAAAACTGGCATAAAGAGAAGAAGACAAATCCCTACACAAAATAGACCAAGATACTTACATTGATGAAGAAACTTAAGCCTGCAGCGAAAAGGAAACTGATAGAGGGATGCTTCAAGAATATTTTAGAGTTGGGAACTATCAACTTCCCACCAAAATTAATGCAACATCTAATAAGGAAGATAGTGTGTAATTCAAATCCAGGCGTGCTAAGCTTTAATTTTGATGGACAGGTAGAAACATTCAGTATCAAAGAGTTCTGCATAATATCTAGATTGTTTTGTACAGAAGAAAGATATATAAACATTAACTCCATATCTGAAAGCTCAATAATGAATACATTTTTCCCAAGTCGAAAGAAATAGACAGGTCTGATCAAGAAAAAACATACCAGCAGATAGACTTTGATGATGAAGAAATGTCTGAAAAAATGGCTAGGTTACATGTTCTTGAATCAATACTACTCCCGATACAAAAAACGACAAGCATATAAAGACGTTACATCTTAGGTTGTTAGAAGATGAAGACCATTTCGCAAGATATCCATGGGGTAGGAAATGTTACAATATCATTATAGCCAACATCAAGAAGGTAATGGAAGAACTAAAAACAAACTACCATACACTTGATGGATTCCCACATGTTTTGATACTTTGGGCTTTCGATGTGACAAATGACTACAATGACAAGTGTTGGAAAATTATTTTGTTATAATTATTTTTGTCATTTGTGTTTGTCATAAATAAATAAATAAATAAAAAGAGAAAAAGAAATATGTTTTATTTACTTTAGCTTAACAGATTTCAAAATTCCTCTTTTCTCAAAGATTTCCTTTTATATTTTTCTTGATTTTCTTCCCTCTACTTTGGTAAGTTTGTTTGGCTTTCTCTTCAAGTCTTCTCACGTAAGGGTTGCCTTGTCAAAGCCTCCAAATCCCAGCTGTATGATTGATTTTATTTATGGTTTGATTGAGCTAATTTATTGGATTTTGGCTGGCCCTTTCCACCTCTTGAATTGTTGTCTCCTCCAAGCAATGGCTGACGGATTTGTATATATATTGGGCTTCTATTCTTGTCTCTAATTAAGATTTTGATGACTGATATTTGCCTCTGTTTTTAGTTATATATTGTGGCAAGAATTGTGTTTTATGTGTGTCTATTTGGCACTCAACCATCGATATTAATAAAGCTTTGAGTTGGAAGATTCTCGAGAAAAGAAGTCTAACAACTACAAATCGAGATAGGGAGTTTCTCGTAAAAGTTCTTGACAAGGGGAACTTGTTTTGAACGTTCTTTTCACAAGGGGAGCTTGTGATCATATCCACCAAATACGAAGTCGTTGCAAGGAGCATTCGAAGACAAAGAAAGAAAAAGAGAGTTTTTCTTTTTTGTGTGTTTTGCTTTAAATGCTTGTATTGAACTTCTAACGAATTTAGTGGATTATTTCTGGGCGAGGCCCCGTGAGTTTTTACCAGGTGGAGGTTTCTCACGTTAATCATTTCATCGCGTCAATTTCTCCTCTCTATTTATACTACTGTCTTTTGCTCTCTGTCTCTGCTTTAAACGTTGCAACACTGATTTTCGAGTTCTAAGTTTCTGCATATTTAAACTATTCTGTATATTTACATCCTGCTGTATTTTTTGTTCTGTCGAGCAGTCAGTGTTATAACACACGAAACCCTTAAATTTGATTGTGATTAGTTAATCCTAATTTAAGCATACGAATTCATTTTATTAAATTTGAGAAATATGTCCTAACAACAAGTAATGAGACAGAAGAATAAAGTGACAAATGACTACAATGACAAGCAAGAAGAACAAAACATCAGTCAAACCAATATAAAATCTTTAGAAGATCTTTTAGAGTTACAAAATGATGTGAATGTATTAATTGAGTAAAACTATAGGTTGAGGGTAAGTATGTTAACAATAAATGATAAATTTGAAAGACTAACGAGATTGGTAGAACAACATCTTGGGATTAAATTTGAAACAGAAGCAAAAAAGACGACTGAAGATCAAGAGCAAAAGGAGTACAAGGTAAGACTATCAATCATCCAAAAATTATTAAATTGATTCTAGAATCTGTAAATATTTATATCAATTTCTATTAAAAAAAATGTTTTTGATAAATTGTAGGATATTGAAAATAAATTCAAACATGACGAAGGAAGAAATGAAGAAGAGGGATCAAAAGGAAGTAAAGTTGTGGATAATAACTCAATGATCAACATCAATAAAGAAGCTGATGAAGATGAAGGAAGGATGGAATTGGAAAATGAACCAATGATTACCATCTATAAAGAAGCTGATGAAAAGGAAGGAAGGATGGAATTGGAAAATGAACCAATGATTACCATCTATAAAGAAGCTGATGAAAAGGAAGGAAGAAATGAATTGGAAAATGAACCAATGATTACCATCAATGAAGAAGCTGAGGAAGAGGTAATAATATTTGATAATAATTAATGCAAAAAACTACATAAATTTAAGTGTAACTTTTTATGGTAGAACATCGAACCATTGATAAGAAGAAATTCAAGAAAGAGGAAGGTGATAGGAAGACAAGGAAGGAAATAAAGAAGAGAAAAAGGCTGCTATGGGAAAGAAAAAAGAAAAGAAAAAATTACTCAAGTAAGAGATATATATTACAAGTATAAGAATATACAATATGATATAATGTTTAATAATGTTCAACAATTTAAAAATGACCAATTACAGGAGGTGACAATAAGAACAAGATCACTGAGGCCAAGAAAAAAGTAGATCAACAACAGAGCCATACACAGAAATTTGGATCAAGAGAGAAGTCGAAAAAGAGCATGACTCAAGAATTGAAAGACGGTTCACTAACTTTTCACATTCCAACATAGGAGGAAGATAAAGTTTGACTTGATTATGTAATTTCTAATTTTAAAGTAAGACTGTGTATGTATGTGTTGTTATTGTTTTGTAAACAGACATGAAGTAATTATTAATGTCTGGGATATTTTGGTTTCAAATCAATATATTACATAATTATGTTACTTAAACTATTGGACAAAAAAAACAAACTATTTAACAATATACAACAATAAAAGGTATTTAAGATTATTAAAACCAAATAAACAAAATCCATCTCAATAAAACATCTGAACATAACGAATAGAAAAATTCAAAATACACATGAAAAGATAAAATTAACGTAAACTCTATATATGTAATATTACTGAAACTTTTGGATAAAAATAAATTACAAAATAATTTAATAATATACAACACAAAGGGTAGAAAAGATTATGAAAACCAAAAAAATATCTTTATTAAACATACAAAGATAATGAATAAAATAGTTCAAATAAACTTGAAAATTTAAATAAAAGTATATAGAATCTATGTAATATTACTGAAACTATTGGACCAAAAAAAACAAACCAAACAATTTAACAATATACAAAAACAAAAGGAAGATAATATTATAAAACCAAATAAAAACCCATCAATTTTAATAAAACTTCTAAACATAACGAATAAATTTTGTCGTAGTAGTAGTAGTCGTAGTAGTAGTAGTAGTAGTAGTAGTAGTAGTAGTAGTAGTAGTAGTAGTAGTAGTAGTCGTCGTAGTAGTAGTAGTAGTAGTAGTAGTAGTAGTAGTCGTCGTCGTAGTAGTAGTAGTAGTAGTCGTCGTAGTAGTTCTACTACAAAAAAAATATGTGTGAATGGATGTATGTTCATCTCTTAGAAGGCTATTTGAAAGATGAGTTCGTAGCAGGGGTTGAAGAATTCGTTGAGTTTTGTGAAAGTACAGAGGATTTTGATCGTAATGGAAAAATGATACAACGTCCGTGCAGAAAATGTAAAAATAAGAAGTTATATTCTTCATTTGATGTGAAGAAACACCTGTATAGTCGTGGGTTTGTTGAGAATTATTTCAAGTGGGTTTATCAAGGGGAATCTGACGATCAATATAATGCGGCGTTGGAGCGAGCCGTGTTGTACCAAGGAAGCAACTCAAATGCTATACCGAATTTAGAAGAAGATCGTGATGAAATCAAGAGTATAGACAAATGCAGCATATGATATACGAAGGTACGTTTAATCATACTCAAGACGATAATCAAACTATTCTAGAGGAGGAGGAAATGAATCTAGAAGCGCAACGAATGTACCATATGCTCGAATCAGCAAGTATGCCGTTATACCCGGGTTGTGATGTCAATCAACTGGCTGCAGCTACGGAGCTTCTAAATATAAAATCGGCATATCATATTCCAGAGAGAGGTTTTAATTCGATTGCACAATGGTTTCATCGTTGCGCTCCTACGAACAACACGCTGCCAGAAAGTTTATACGACATGAAAAAATTAGTGGAGGGTCTCGGGTTGCCTGTTGAGAAGATTGATTGTTGCCGAACGGATGCATGATATTCTAGGGTGATGGAGATTCGAGTCTCCATAATTGTAAATTCTGTTTCCATCCGAGATATAAACAAGGTAAACGCACTCTCATTCCACATACTCGTATGTTTTATTTACCGATCACTCCTCAACTTCAACGACTGTATGCATCGGAAGTCACGACATTTCATATGAGATGGCATTAAGAGCATTTGCAAGAGGATGGTCATATGAAACATCCATCTGATGCTGACACGTGGAAGCATTTGGATCGTTATCATCCAGATTTTGCAAGTGAGATTAGAAATGTGAGATTGGGGTTATGTACTGACGGTTTTAACCCGTACGACGCTTCTTGTGCACAATACTCTGTATGTCCTGTTATGTTGACACCTTATAATCTCCCTCCATCGATGTGTATGAAAGATCCTGTGATATTCTTAACGGTTATCGTACCGGATCCAAAGAGTCCAAAACAAAGGTTAGATATCTACCTCCAACCTCTTATTGTTGAGCTGACTAATTTGTGGAATAATGGAGCGTTGACTTACGATGTATCGAGAAAACAAAATTTCTATATGAAAGCCGCAGTAATTTGGACGATAAGTGACTTCCCGGCATATTCAATGTTATCTGGTAAGCATGATAGCTTATTAATTATAAATTATTTTCATTGCATAATACTATGTATAATTAATTTAAACTTATCGTAGGTTGGAGCACATCCGGAAAGTTTGTTTGTCCTCATTGCATGATTGACACTGGAGCTTTCTCTTTGAAACATGGACGGAAAATGTGTTGGTTTGATTGTCATAGAAGATTTTTACCGAGCGACCATTTGTTTCGATCAAACAAGACAGATTGGTATAAGGGTCGTAATGCATGCAACCAAGGGCCGCCCCGAGTTTATAGCGAAATCGAAATATTACACCAGGTTAGATTCTATTGGCATGAAAAAAATTACTGAAATAGGTGCTGAGGTTGCAAATAAGGCCGCTGGTAAAAACAGTGGATGGAAGAAACGAAGTATATTTTGGGATTTACTGTATTGGGGAGATTTACTAATCAGGCACAACTTGGACGTAATGCACATCGAAAAGAACGTGTTCGACAATGTCTTCAATACAGTTTTAAATGTGCCAAATAAGACGAAAGACAACCTGAAGGCACGGTATGACATCCAATAAATATGTCGTCGCCCCGAGTTAGAGCCTGATGAAGATGGGCACTACGCCAAGACCAAATACATGTTAAGTACAGAAGAGAAGAAATTACTGTTTGAATGGATGCGATCAATTAAGTTCCCCGATGGTTACGTTTCTAATCTCTCGAGATGCATTGACGTGCAGAGTCATACTGTTTTAGGAATGAAAAGTCACGATTGTCACGTTTTTATGCAACGATTGATGCCTGTTGCTTTCAGACCATTCCTCGAACAGAAACATTAGGAACCATTGGCGCAATTAAGTGTGTTCTTCGGAGATTTGACATGCGCAGATTTAACACGAGAGACAATCGAATCATTAAACCGAGAGATTCTAGTTATAATATGCAAACTGGAGCGAATGTTTCCACCCGGATTTTTCGATTCGATGGAGCATCTTCCTGTTCATCTACCGTATGAGGCACTACTTGAGGGCCCTGTTCAATACAGATGGATGTACCCGTTTGAAAGGTAAAATATTATTATGTTAATTGTCTTGTTTAGTATATTTAAATACACATGATGCTAAATTTTATATTTATTTTACTGCACGAATTCTAGATATTTGTATAGATTGAAGAAAACTGTTGGAAATAAAGCACGAGTTGAAGGATCGATTTGTAATGCGTATCTGGTACACGAGACAACTACGTTTTATTCGTATTACTTCGACCAACATATCTCCGACCACTTTCGTCCAGTGAACCGTAACGTGGTTGACACTCTTCCAGAAGGTGTAGACTTGAACGACTTGGATATGTTTATCGTACCTGGCAAAGGTTTAGGCAAATCTATGCGAAGAAATTTAAGTGATGAGGAGTACCATGTCGTCCAGACTTACTTATTATGCAACTGTGCGGAAGTAGAGCCATATATTGAGTAAGTTTTTCTAATTCATGGAGTTTTGTTTTATTTAACATGAATAATTTTGTTTAAATTTTCACATTAAATACCCCGTTACACTATTATCTATATCTTCTCTTCCAACAACATCATCATCATCATTATCTTCTACCTCCTCACTCTCACTCACTACATTTCTAGAACTACCTAACATATGACTCCCAACACTCGGTCTTGTAATGAACAATTCTATTAGGTGTTGTGGAGAAGGTGAGCAGTTCATCATAAAAGTGAGATCATCTTCACTACGAATTAATAGAGGCACAAACCATACATTACCAGAAGGTGTTCTTGACCCATATCTATAAACAAATTTCAACCCAGGTAAACTTCTATCTAAGTCAAGATTTTGGCATACACCCTCAATGAATGAATCAAACCCAATACTACTACGAACATTCAACACTTAACTTGCCGGTTTATCATATTCAATCCCATTATTTCCTTCAATTATACTTCCATTCACATAACACAATAATGACACCAATCTATCATCGATTAAATCAATCCAAAACCTAAACACACAATAATAAATAAATTCAATAAACATACAAATTTACTAAATCACATTTTATATCACACTTTTCTATGAAAAAATTCAAATCCCTAAATAACATTTTCTATCAAAACAATGAAAAAAATTATAATATATTAATCTAAATAATATTTTTTATCACACTTTTCTATCAAAAATTTCAAATCCCTAAATAACATTTTCTATCAAAATCATGGCAAAAATTATAATATATTAATCTAAATAACATTTTCTATCAAAAATTTCAAATCCCTAAATAATATTTTCTATCAAAATCATAGCAAAAATTATAATATATTAAAAAATTTACCAATATTCTTGAAATTGATTGAGATTGAAGAATAGTGCCTAGAAATAAGATCAATCTCACCGGAAACGAACAAAACCAACCTACAAATTGTATATCAAAATATCTCAAAATCTCAACCAAATTCAAGTTTGAGAGAAAGAAATAAAAAAGAATTACCTACATTGTCAAAATACATGAAAAACTCACCTTTATCACTTGAAATCTGTCCGGATTTGAAGGAGAAAATGTTGGGTTTGAGAGAAAGAGAGGGTTTTTTTTTCAGCCAAAGGAACGCCTCTGTTCAGAGGCGTTTTGTTTAAACTTAAGTGAATGTGTAGTCATGGACTACGCATTCCACTATAGATGCATAGTCAAAGACTACGCATCTGGCATGCGTTCCACCTGCCAATCCCTGCACCTGCCAGCCAAGTTGCCAGTCATGCGACACGTCGGATACATAGTCTTTGACTACGTATTTGAACATTGACCAGTCAAAACAAGATTATTTTACTAAATAATTTCTAGGGTGATCTATTTTGCCAATTTTTTTTATTTTTCATATTATTTTACTAATTAATCCGTTCAACAAAGAATGCCTATTTCTTGAAAGTCTATTATCTTTTCAAAAAAAAAAAAAAAAAAAAAAACTCCATTGATCTTGTATGTTGTTTCGTTTTGATTCTTTTATTGAAACTAATTTTTATTCTGGTTTTTTCTTTGATAAAGAATTACATAAATGTTTATAACAAATAATTTATAAGAATAAGCAATTATATACCGACAAAAATGGCAAAAAGAAGACAAATGTGGTGATTAGCCCCAACACTCATAATATGAGATTATGTAATCGAATCCAATATTAATATCTACAACGAAATCAAGGGATTTAATAATTAGGAAAGCTATTACTAAATTAAGGGATTGTACTTATTGATTAGCTATAAATCTGGATTATACTTATGCCTTGATTTCAAATATATAAATAAAGAGTGAAATAAGGGGAGATAAAAAAAATATTCTCGTTTTAAACCCCTTTTAAATATAGTAGTAAAAAAAATATTTCCAAAGGTCATTGGCTTGGGGTTTTCCATACAAGGTTGGGTAACAGTTAGGGATGGCACGCAGGGCGGGGATACATTTCTCATCCTCTAACCCACGGGCATTTTTAATCCTCATACTCTATCCTATCCCCTAATTAAAAAATTTGGGGCGGGTTCGGGGACTCCCCGTTCGGGGATCGGGTTATCTATGGAGAAAATTTTCCGTTTTATATTTTTATTATTATTTAAAAAGGAATATAAAAATGAAATATATATTTAAAATATACATTTTGAGACAAAAAGAAAACATGATATTAAACACTTTATAATTTATTAGTTAATATAACCATATTATATAAATTTTTTTCAATAAATAAAAATAAAAGTAAACAAAATACATAAAATGTTATTAAAATATCGGGTTCGGGGGGGGGGGGGGGCGGGGGAATGCATTCCCATCCCCGTACCCTATAAGAAATCGGGGGAAATTCCCCCCCCAACCCTAACCCTAATAAAACGGGGATTCCTCACCCCTGTAAGGTCGAGGCCTGCGGGAAATTTTGCCATCCCTAGTAACGGCCTTGTTTTATTTTCAATTTGAAAAACTGATTTTTGAAATTCATTAATGGACAAATTAATATTGCTTATTTCAGAAAAATACATTCTTTTATGGGGTGTTTGGCATCGCATTCCCGAGCATCTAAATCTCATAGTTACTATTTGCATTGGCATCCTAAACCCATCATAGATAAATATTAAATATAGTTTCTTTTAATTTTAATTATTTATTTTTAAATTAAAAAAAATTATAATGAAGTGATTTTTTAAATAAAATATTATTGCAAATTTTAATTTATTTTACATCATTATTTAATTTTTTAAAAATATAATAAGTTGATTAAATAAAAAACCAAACTACTTTTTCTATTCTCATTCCTGCACACCAAACACAAGCTTCACATTCTCAGGCATCGCATTCCCAAACATCACATTCTCAAACATCACATTACCATTCCCATGCACCAAACACCCATATATCAAAACTACCAAAAACCACCACCGACCAAATTAAATTACATTGTGAAAAGACAAACATACCCCAATTTAATTTTCCTTAATTTGTGCAAGATTTAAGTGAAAAATCTCTTAAATTTTATAAAATTAAAGGAAAATGTAAATCTAAAAAAATTAACAATACAAGAAAAAAAAAACTTCAAGATTCGAAATACTTCTTTCTTCTCTGATCATCCTCCAACCACCATTAATACTTCTTCAAGCCCTGGATTTTGTTAAGAAAATAACCGTAAGTTTAACAATGTTAAATGTGATAAAACCCTTTACTTTTAATAAATGTTGTAATAAAAATAAAATGAATAAGAAGAACTAATCCACCACTGATTAAAAAATTTTCTTTAAATAAACATTGTAATATACAACTAACGATGTAATGAAATTGCAGAAACCAACGTAGATAAGGAGGTTTCAAAAAAAGAAAGGAAAAAGGAAGAAGAGGGGGAAGTGATTTCGAAGTAAGATTGTAATGAATATAAAACAATCATAAAATAATAAAAACGTTCAAAAATGATAAATTGTTTACCAAAAATAAACACTTTTTAAAAGTAAAAATAAAATTACAGGATGTCTGATTTGTAAATGCAGAACCAACATTGATAAAGAGAAAATCTAAAGGAAAAAAAAAGGTGATAGAGGCCGATGAGAATGAAGATGAAACAGAGGTACACAATAAGTTGATAACATGAAAAGTAATGTTGGTTTTGCAAAAAAAAAATATACATGGTTTAACACGTTTATATTTAATAAAACAGTGTAGTATTGATAAACCTTTAAATAGAAAATACATGTTTATATTTAATAAATGATGTATTATTGATAAACCAACCTGTAGCAGTAGTCAAAGAAGCTTTTTCTCCATTTGTTTCTCAGATCTCATGGTTTTTGTTTAGATCTAAAGGCTTCTGGGTTTCCTCTTCGAATCTATGGACATTTTCTGATGAGATGAGAAAATTTGTATCTAAAAAAAAAAGCAGATTCGTACGTGCTAAACAGTCAAGAAGAAGGAAATCGATAGAAGAAGAAAAAATGATGAAACTAAAATCAAGGAGAATTTTGACCTAGACCAGGAAAGGGATATGAAAAAAAAAATTGATAAGAAAGAAGGAAGGAAGTAACAAAGAAGTTTAAGCTATCAGATTAAAATGAAATCCCATAATTTAAGCTAAAAAAATTAAATGATCAAATCCCATAATTTAAGCTAATTTAAATGGAAAAAAAAGGGAAAAAGGGCAATAAGGTAAATGTTGAAATCGGAAACAACTAGAATCGCCACCATAAATGGTGTTTTATGGGTAAATATGAAATTAGAATTATCAGTCATCAAATCTGAAATTGGGTGAATTAAAGTGGTTATTAGTGTAATTATCTCTTTTTAAAATTTAGATTTTTTAGATTATTTAAATAAAGTTAAAGTAATGTTATGTGTATTCATTAGAATAAAAAATTTAAATTGTGTTTGATTGCATATTTAAATTTTGAATTTGAATTTAAAATCTAAAATTTAGTTACAATATTTTTTAAACCCATTCCAATCTATTATATCTTCAAGAAAAATAATATAATATACTTAAAAATTAGGGTAAAGTAGCGTTTTGGTCTCTGAGTTGTGTCACTTAGCCCATGCCTTTCAATTTTGTGTTTATTTTATTGGAAGAAAGTGGAGAGAGACGTTTGTAAATTTAGGCGTCATTTACTTGTTTTAATTCTTCATTAATTACTTTGGATTTTCTTTTCAAATCATATCTAAAATGCATCGATCTATCTCACTTTCTCTTTAAAAAACACAAACCTTAATTTTAGTCATTTAATTCAAATTCCTTAGTTTGTTTCATCTCTCTTTAAAATTGTAACCTAATCTTCAAATTTTCATTTTCATTGATAATTTTTTTCTTCTTCATTGTCACCATCATCGCTGATTCATGCAATTTATTGGCATACATCTAAATTTTTACGCTTGAACCCTTTTTTCCACCACTCAGATCTCTTTTTTTTAGAACCTATCAGTTTCATGATCACCCAAATTCGCATAGTTTTCATTCAAAATCGCTCAGATCTATCTGCTCATGACTTATCTAAATCAGATCTATCATTATTCCATCCAACCTTACATGTTTTTCCTATGTGATTATACCATCATCACTTCTGATTTGGGGTGTCTCAGATCTACGATTTCTTCTTTTGTTTATTGTGATAAAATCTCAGGTTCATTCATCTTAACTCTCAATTATGGGTTTAAAATATCTGATTTTATTGATTTACCGAAAATAAACTTATTATAGTAACCATAATCGTCATTTAATAATGTTAAACAATGGATTTTTTTAATAAATATAAACCTATTAAGCTAACCGTTGTTAATATGATTTCTAGGTTTAAAATATCTGATTTTATTGATTTAACAAATATAAATTTATTACACTAACCGTAATCGTCGTTTAATGATGTTAAACTATAGATTTTATTAATATTTTTTTACAAATATAAATCTGTTAAGCTAATCATGCTACTATTCATTTTTCATTTTTTTGGTTTAACAAATATAAACTGTAATTGTCATTTAATAATATTCAACTATGGATTTTATTGAATTTTTATTAACAAATATAAACATATTAAGCTAACCATGCTTCTGTTGTTCTAAAAAAAACCATGCTTCTCTTCATTTTCCTAGATTTTATAGTTTAACAAATATAAACTGTAATCATCATTTAATAATGTTAAACTATGGATTTTATTTGTTTTTAACAAATATAAACATGTGTAAATTAACAGTGATTTTTGTATATTTTCTGGATTTTATCGGTTTAACAAAAAAATTAACTAACTGTTGTTTTTTTCGTCTTTTTAAATTTTGTAGCTTGAAGAACCATCAATGGCAGATTTATGACACTTGGAGAAAGATTGAATATGAAAGGAGTTTGAAGGAATTTATTTTAGTTATTAGTTAGATAAAAATTAGATTTCCTTTTTATTTAATTTTTTAGTTTTTAATTTTGTCTTAAATCGTGCACAATTTAAGGGATTTAATAAATTTTCGAAAATTAAATTGTGGGTATTTTTCGTCTTTTCATATTTTCCGATGGTGATATTTGGCCATATCTGTAATTAAAATGGCAACACCAATATTTTTGTAATTAGCGTCCTTCTTTTGATTATTAATAAAAATAACGCTATTATAAAAAGGGAACTGAAATTGATTTCGAGAGATGATAATAGTAATTAAAAAAAAAAATAAGATAGAGAGAAAAAAAATCTTGGGAAACACGAAACGTCTTTTTTGAAAACCTAACAAACCCCGATTATTTATCAAGAAGAAGCTACTATTTAGTTGAGGGAAAAAACTTGGGAAACACGAAAACGTCTTTTGAAAACCTATTAATTATCAAATCTGTATATTTTTTTTTCTTCTTCTTGTCTTTTACAATGGCGAGGATTCAATCGCTTATGCGATTTGTTCGTAAGTCTCCCCATTTCAATTCCAATTTCGTAGCTAAAAAATTGGTCCATTCTAATTCTATGCAAAACACAAATGTTTCCAATTCAAATTCCAATTCCATTCTTATTAATCGTAAAACCGTTTCCTTTTCTAGATATGTCAACATTTTGTCCATAATCACAAATCCTAACGCCAATGATCGATCTGTTGTCAACATTGATTTGCCATTTTCGAATTCTCCATATACAAAAATTCATGGTCATAGTCACGGCTTAGTTTGCTTCTCCAATTTATATGAAGAAAATATCTTTTTGTGTAATCCAGCCACCAAGGAGTTTTACCAACTTCCCCCATCCCTTCTTCTCCAAACTATACCACATTCTCATCAATCTTTCGTTGGATTCGGCTACGATCCCAAATCTAAGGATTTTAAGGTCGTTAGGTTTGTGAAATTCTGCTTATCAACCGAAGAGGAAAGAAAGAAGAATCTATACACTCATAGAGTTGAAATATACGATTTGAGTAAAGATCGATGGAGAGAAATTGAAAACACTACGCACAACAATTACGGGCTCTCGTGTGCTCTATTTGACATATGTCACAAAGGTATCTATTACTTCAAGGCTAGAAAGGCTTTGCATAAAACTCAAAGGGATATTGTGATATCGTTCGACTTAAGCAAAGAGAGATTCCGTGAGTTTCCCATACCAAAGGGTTTCAACGAACGTGATTATGTAAGTTTAGGGTTTTGTAGTGGATCATCAATTGTTCAGCTTCTTCACCCATGGGAGAAGGATCTTGAAACTTTCAACATTTGGTTGATAGAAAAGAATGAATCAGGTGGAATTTCATGGTCAAAGCCATTGCAAATCAACCCGGTTTCGACAAGAAAGAGGCCGAAACTGTTTGTGAATTCCGAAGAACTTCTTCTTATGGAAGGTAGGAATAAAAAGGTTGTTTCTTACAACGTAAATACAAAAGAGTTTAAGAGTCTTTCGTTCGAATGGGATCAGAACTGTTCCCAATATTATGTTTTTGAAAAAAGTTTGTTGTCAGTGAAAGGAGGAAGTAAACATGATCTTGGAGATTCATATGGAAGGGGATGAATCTTGTATGATTAACAATTCTATTCATCCTAAATTCAGTTTTTATTTCTCTAAATATCATTATTTATTTATTTATCTCAAATCATATCTCCTAATATCATGGAGATTCAAATCATGTTTTAAGGCTTTTGTTGTTGTGATCTCATTACGGAAAAACCCTAAACTCTGCCAAAAACTGCCAAGGCAACAGTGGTAGTACGATTATTGAATTCGATAAGGAAACAATATTGATTTTATTTCATTTGAATAATTTTCTATCGATCATGTTTAAAAAAAAAAATTAATTATAGGCAATGAAGAGCATGCGAATAAGATTAGTTTCAATGTAATAATCTAAATTTTAAATTAAGTGATCTGTCAAAAATAGAAGGTTTTTTTTTTAATATGGTATATTTTAATAATATTTTGAAATATATTATAATCTTTAAATTATTCTTAAAACGATTGTAAGTGTATGTGATTTCAAGTATTCAAAACTTTTTAGAAAAGATCAAAAATCGCATACAGTGTATACGATTTCAATTCAGGGATTTAAAAAAACAAGAAACCCCTTTTGAAATCTCACACTCTATATGGAATGTGAAATTTAGATGATGAACTAGGGTTTATTTACTTAATTCTGAGATTGAGATTATGAATTAGGGTTCGAGTTTTTCTTAGGGCTATTATCACATATAGCCAATATCGAGTCTCAATTTTCAAAAAAACCACAAAGATTGAAAAATATCAAAATTACCCGTAACATAATTAACCCACAATTATTTTATAAAAAATTGGTTTTAATTGATATATTATTTTTGTAAATTTACTTCTCGATATAAATTTAATACGAGAATTTACTTCTCTCGATAAATTATTGTTGTAAAATTATTCAATGATATATCATTAAAATAATAGAATATTTAAAAATGGGTAAATATGATATAAACATAAAAGTGTGGCTTATGAAACAGATTCAAGGGTCCACGCTTTTCCTTTTTCTTATTAGATTGATTTAGCATTTGAGAAAACTACCATAATTGAATAATTAAATTCCTATCGAAAAGTCAATAAGGGGGTAGCTTCGTCATGCAATTACAAAAATAAAACCATCTTCCTTACCTCACATCAATGGAATTAGCCTCTAAAAATTAGTCATTTTTGTAAAAATTATATAATTTTTAATGGGGCTCCTACACATATAGCTGAAAAAAGTCCAATACTTACAAAAATAGTAAGCCCAAAAGGTTATTTGCAAAAATAGCAAAAAACTTAAATTCGCTCCTAAAATATTACAAAATTAATACTAGTTCACTAATCACTGATTCCACGCATAGGTAATCATTAATTTTAATTAATTTCTTTAATTCACTTGAATAAGAGTTTTTAAAAAACTGTTTTATTTACCAATACTTTTTAAAACGGCTAGATTTATAAATATTGAAAAAAATTTTGCAACTGAATTAAAATTTTCTTTTTTGATAACTAACCAAAATAGCAAGGAGACAGGTGGGGATTTGCCCCAACACTCATTTACAAGATCAAGGGATTTTTTAATTAAGAAAACTATTACGAAATCAAGGGATTTATTAATTAAGAAAGCTATAACGAAATCAAGGGATTTATTAATTAAGAAAGCTATTACGAAATCAATGGATTATAATTATTGATTAGCTATAAGATATGGAATATGAAATTTGATTCCCTATCCTTTTTTTTATATTATTTCCTACCTTTTTTATTTAAGGTAAATTATTCAGTTATATTTTCTCTATATCAATAGGTAGAAATAAGCGAAGATTCAATCTCTTTTGCGAGTTGTTCGTAAGTCTCCCAATTTCAATTTCAATTTGGTAGCTAAAAATTTGGCCCATTCTATTTCTATGCAAAACACAAATCTTTCAAATTCAAATTCAAATTCCAATATTGGCAAGATGAGCTGTCATTAGTTGACTAGTCAAGCTGTTAGAGATTAGTTAAAGTGTTAATAGCTTAGTTAGTTCTGAGTATAAATACTCTCTCTGTAATGTCATTACACACACTGAAGAAATAAAGAAATTCTCTGCTATTGTCTACAATCTTTAATATAGCAGTGATTCTTCCTTTCCAATCGTCCATGGCATCGTCCTTCAACCTCTGAAGAAACAGGCGCTAGATCAAATTTATCATCTGATACTTTTGTGAGTCTTGGAAATCACACAAAGACAGTGAAACTTAGCATGAAAACTTCCTAATTTGGAGTTACAAGTTCTAACCGCCATGGATTGGAAAAGTATATTGATCAAGAAGATGCTCTGCCATCGAAATTTTTTGCAGTCACTAGACAAAATGAAGCATCTATCAATCCTGAGTTTACGCAATGGAAATTACAAGATAAATTGCTCTCTTCATGGCTTCTTGGCTCGATGACAAAGGTAATTGATTGTTCTTCCTCAACAAAGATCTGGAATTGTATTTCATCACTTTTTGCTACAAAAAATATGGCAAAAGTTATGCAATTTAAAGCAAAGATGCAAACCTTGAAGAAAGATTCCATGTCAATAAGAGATTATCTAGCCAAGATGAAATCACTGGTAAATTCGTTGTCTGTAGTAGGTAATAAAGTATCTACTCAAGATCATATAATGTGTGTTTTACAAGGTCTTGGTGTAGAATTTGATCCAATAGTTTTTGTGATCAGTGCGAAAACCACAAGACAAACCTTGCAAGAAGTATCTGCTTTGTTAATGACTCATGAAGTTCGATTAGAGAGAAATGTAAACAATGAAGGATCTGTCCCTTCTGTTAATCTCACAACTCAACATCAAGGTAGCAAAGAAAATGGAGGTAGTAATTCTTCTCAGAATTAGAGAAATGGAAACAATAGCTCTGCTAGAAATAAAGGAAAGAGGAAAAGGTAAAGGAAACAAAATCTGGAATACCTCAAACAAGCCTCAATGTTAGATGTGTGTCAGATTTGGTCATACCTCACCCAAATGCTTCTTTAGATTTGATCCAAATCATCATGGACCTGCTCAAAATGCCTCTCAAAATTCAAACCAGTACCCTACAGCAAATCTCAGTTTCAGGCAGAATACAAACCAGTACCCTACTTCAAATCGAAATCAAATGTCAGCTTTTGTAGCCTCTACAACTCAAGATGGTCCTAGTGCAGACACAAACTGGTTCCCAGATTCAGGGGCAACAAATCATGTGACATATGACTTTGCAAATGTCAACATGGGTAACGAATATTATGGTAAGAGTAAAATTCATGTTGGTAATGGCACTGGTTTACATATTGCACATTTAGGGTCTACTAATCTATCTTCACCTGCTTCAAATAAGTCTTTTCAACTATCTAATCTTCTATATGTACCAAATATCACCAAAAACCTAATCTGTGTAAGCCAATTTGCAAAAGAAAACAATGTCTTTTTTAGTTTCATCCTTCCTTTTGTTTTGTGAAGGACAAAGTCAGTGGTAAGGTTCTACTTCAAGGTGATCTACATGATCGAGGGACTCTATAGGTTCAACTTGCAAAAGCATCATTCCTCAATTCCAAAAAATCAAACTAAAACTACTTCCAGCAACCTTAGTTCTTCTAATATTCATCCGACTACTTTAGAGAATTCAGCTTCTATGTGTAATTCTTTTGAATTTTGGCATAGGAGATTAGGTCATGCGAAATCTGTTATTATAAGATAAGCTCTTAAAAATTATAATTCTTCTATATCTCTCAATAAAAGTCTTTCTTTTTGTCATTCTTGTCAACTTGCAAAAAGCCATAAGCTTCCATTTTCAGATTCTCAAACTATTTACACAACTCTTTTACAACTTGTGTCTTTTGATCTTTGGGGGCCATCTCACACACCTTCAAGAAATGGATATAAGTACTATGTTAGTTTCATTGATGTCTTTTCAAGATATACATGGATTATATTTCCTTTAATCCAAATTTGAAACAAGGCAAGATTTTCTGCAATTTAAATCCCTAGATGAGAATCTTCTAAACTAAAAAAAAATATGCTCCAAACAGATTGGGGAGGAGAATTTCGTAGTCTTACTTCATTCCTTAAGACTCATGGTATTTTACATAGAGTTACTTGCCCACATACATCAGAACAAAATGGCATCATTGAAAGAAAACATAGTCATCTTGTAGAAATTGGATTATCCCTATTATCTCAAGCTTCTTTACCTATGAAAATTTGGGATGATGCTTTCACAACTTCAGTTTACATCATTAACAGATTACCTACTAGAGTCCTTCATAATATTTCACCATTGGAGAAGCTCTTTGCCACGAAACCAGACTACAACAGTATGAAAATCTTTGGTTGCAGCTACTACCCTCTTCTTAGAACTTATAACCATCATAAACTACAATACAAATCTGCTAAATGTACCTTTTTAGGCTATAGTTTTCAGCACAAGGGTTATAAGTGTCTATCTATTAAAGGTAGGCTCTATATCTCGAGACATGTGCACTTTGATGAGACCTCTTATCCTTTTCAGAAATCTGGTACACCTACTATAGGTCAGTCACAAAATTCAGGTTGGTAATATACCAATTCTCAAGCCTACTCAGTCATCTATACCTAATCAACCTACCTCTAGTAGTACAAATAGTTCACCAGTCAATACCCTACATATTTTCAATCCATCAAATATCACAGTTCCATCTAAAAGTATATTCCAGTTACCTACTTAACCTACCTCTAGTTCTCCTTCCACCAATGTGCAAGTTGTTTCACCAACACTATTACCACATGATGTTACTTTTCACAAAAATACTCATTCCATGACTACATGTGCAAAAAATGGAATACATAAACCCAAAGTTCTTCTAGTGGAAAATCTAAAGGAATCTGAGCAAAAGAATGTCAAAAAAGCTTTACTCAGTCCACAGTGGAAACAAGCTATGCAATAAGAATATGATACACTAATTGAGAAATCAAACCTAGAGTTTAGTTCCTAAACCAACTGACAGGAAGATTGTGGGTTGTAAATGGGCTTTCAAAATAAAGACATTCAGATGGAAGTGTTGCAAGATACAAAGCAAGGTTAGTAGCTAAAGGGTTTCATCAACAAGCAGACTTTGATTATTGTTAGACTTTCAGCCCTGTGGTAAAACCAACTATTATTAGAGTACTCTTAACTTTTACACTTGCTAATGGATGGAAATTGACACAACTTGATATAAACAATGCCTTCCTTCATGGAATTCTTCAAGAAGATGTGCTAATGGAACAACCAACTAGATTTGAAGCTAACACATCACCAATGGTTTGCAAATTGCATAAAGCCCTATATGGCTTAAAACAAGCTCCAAGAGCCTGGTTTGACAAGTTGAGTTCCTTCTTACAGCAAAATTAATTCATTAGCTCCAAAGCAGATCACTCTCTCTTTCTCAAGATCACTTCAACATCCTCCACCTACATACTTATATATATATTGATGATATAATCATCACTGGAAGCTCACCTACTGATATACAAAATCTAATTCAATCTCTTCATAATATGTTTGCACTCAAAGATCTTGGTGAATTGAGCTATTTTTTTGGGGGTGGATATATCTTACACAAAAGAAGGAAATATCTTTCTTTCTCAGTCCAAATATTTTAATGATCTGCTACAAAAGACAAACATGTCTGAAGCTAAAGCAATCTCTACACCAAATGATAAGCAACACCATCTTATCAGCCCATGAAGGAGAAGATTTTACTGATATCAAATTATATAGAAGCACAGTGGGTTCTCTCCAATATGCTACAATCATAAGACCAAATCTAGCATATTCTATTAACAAACTCTATCAATTTATGCACTCTCCAAAGGTAATTCATTGGCATGCTGACAAGAGACTATTGAGATATCTAGAGGGCACTCTTAATCATGGAATTCTTTTTACAAAACCATCCAAGTTACATCTTCAAGCCTTTTCAGGTGCTGACTAGGCCTCAGATCCAGATGACAGAAGATCAACAACAGGCTTTTATATAATCCTTGGAGGTAATCCTATATCTTAGTCTTCTCGAAAGTGACACACAATATCAAGATCAAGTACAGAAGCAGAATATAGAAGTGTAGCTATTGCTTTAGCTGAACTAATTTGACTTCAATCATTGTTGTCTGATTTGGATTGTGGAATTTCGCTTAACAACTTGCCATTTACACACTCATAGAGTTGAAATATATGATTTAAGCAAAGATCGATGGAAAAAAATCGAAAAGACTACGCACAACAACTCTCACGTACTCTATTACTTCATGGCTGTAGAGGGTTTAAATCAAATTAACAGGAAGGAATGCTATGGTATCAATCGACTTGAGAAACGAGAGATTCCGTGAGATTCCTATTCCAAAGGGTTTCAAAAAAGGTGATTATGTAAGATTGGGGTTTTGTAGTGAATCACCAATTGTTTGTTAAGCTTCTTGACTAATGTAACACGCATATTGAAACTTTCAACATTTGGTTGATAGAAAAGAATGAATCAAGTAAAATTTTATAGTCAAAGCCATTGACAATCAACCCGGTTTCGACAAGAAAGATAGGCCAATTTTTTTTGTAAATTCCGATAAAATTCATTAAGGATAACCAGGTTGTTTCTTACGTTCGACAAAAAATCTTCCTTAAGGATAACCGGTTTTGACAAAAGAGTTCAAAAGTCTTTAGTTCGAATGGGATCGAACATGTTACCAATATTATGTTTTTGAAAAAAGTTTGTTGTCGGTCAAAGGAGGAAGTAAACATGATCTTGGAGATTTATACTAAGCATATGGAAGGGCAGTGGCGAGGCTAGAAAATTATTTTCGGGGGGGCAAAAATCTATATAAAGAAAGAGTTGTGTAAAATGTAACTCTACACCGGTTTTGATATATTATGTTAGAAATTAACAAAAAAATTGTAACAATTTTTTTTATTATTATAATTGATTCAGTTAGGTTTTATTACATTTTTAGATCTTTACTTGTGCCTAATATAAAATTATAAAATGGATAAACAAATTCTTTTTGCTAGAATTTTACCCTTTTTTTTAAATAACACATTTTCACTTTTTTTAAATTAATAAATTTGTTTTATTATTAAACCCTAAATATTTAATGACAACAATCATTTATTTTTTACCGTTAATTAATATCAACTAATTTATATAATAATACATGATTGTAAGAAATTGATACCTATATGTTTCATCAACTTTATTTAATGAAATAATATTTAAAAGGAAATTAAAAAATTCAAACTTATAAATAAATATAGTTGATAATTTTAATTTGATTAAATTTAATATTATTAATTAATTTTTTCAATTTTTTTAATTAAATTTTATATAATAATTAAATAAAATAACAAATCATATTCCTTCCTACAAAAACAATAATCATATTCTCATAAACTAAATTTCAGCACACTCCAAACACAGACATCATATTCCCAGGCATTTGAATCTCATTCTAGCACACTTCAAACACAAGCATCAAATTCCCAGGCATTTTATTCCACACTACTTATTCTCAGACATCTAATTCTCAGGCATTCAATTCTGATTCCGCACTTCAAACGCCCCCAAAGTCTTTTAAAATCTAGTAATATAGGGGCTCTTGTGAAAATAGCAAAAATATGTCCAATATTTGTAAAAATAGTAGTAAAAAAACATATTTGCAAAAATAGCAGAAAAATTAAATTCGGAACTAAAATATTATAAAATTGCCACTAGTAATCAGTTATTAGTAATCACTGATTTACTGATATCTTTATATTTTGTGCAGGAATCACTGATTACCTGATAGTAATCACTGATTATTTTATAAGTTATCATTGATATCTCTGATCACATGAATGAATGTTTTTAAAAATCTGCTATATTTACAAATACTTTTTAAAAATGCTATATTTATAAATATTGCTAAAAAAATCTGCTACCCAATGAAATTTCCCAGTAATATAAAGTGAGAGAGAGAGAAAACCAAAAAAAGAAGGGAAAAAATCCATTAAGAATTTTTAAATAAAAATTCTGTTTAAAGAAAAAATAAATAAAAAGTAATTGAAATTGATTTCAAGAGACGATAATAATAATATGTTTTTTTTTTTCTAAAATAAAAAATCAATGTGTGAGAAAAAAAACTTGGAAAACACGAAACTTCTTTTGAAAACCTAACAAACCCTAATTATTGATCAATGACAAGTAGCTATCTAGAAACTCAATACAATGATGGGAAGGATTCAATCTCTTATGCGATTTGTTCGTAAGTCTCCCCATTTCAATTTCAATTTCGTAGCTAAAAATTTAGTCCATTCAATTTCTATGAAAAACTCAAATGTTTCCAATTCCAATTCTTCCATTACCATTCTTATTAATCATATTTCTATGAACCATTCTCGAGCTGTCAACCTTTTTTCCTTAATCACAAATCCGAACACCAATGATCGTTCTGTTGTCAAAGTTGATTTACCATTTATTCCTACATCTACCTACACAAATATTCATGGTCATAGTCACGGCATAGTTTGCTTCTCCAATCGTGAAAACAATATCTTCTTGTGTAATCCAACCACCAAGGAATTTTACCAACTCCCCCCATCCATTCTTCTCCAAACTAATCAACATTGTTATCAATCTTTCGTTGGATTCGGCTACGATCCCGAATCTAAGGATTTTAAGGTCGTTAGGTTTGTGACCTTCAGCCCAATAACTAGCAAGTTATACACTCTTAAAGTTGAAATATACGATTTGAGCAAAGATCGATGGAGAGAAATTCGAAAACACTACGCACCACAATTATAGCATCTCAGATGCTGTATTTGGTATGTGTCACAAAGGGCTCTATTACTTCATGGCTGTAGAGGGTTTGAATGAAATTAATAGGAAAGCTATGGTATCGTTCGATTTGAGCAAAGAGAGATTCCGTGAGATTCCCATACCAAAGGAATTCAAAGAACATGATTATGTAACTTTGGGGTTTTGTAGTGGATCATCAATTGCTCAGCTTCTTCCCTCATGGAAGAAGGATCTTGAAGCTTTCAACATTTGGTTAATAAAAAAGAATGAATCAGGTGGAATTTCATGGTCAAAGGCATTGACAATCAAACCGATTTTGACAAGAAAGAGGCCGAAACTGTTTGTGAATTCCGATGAAATTCTTATGGAAGCTAAGCGTAAACAGGTTGTTTCTTACAATGTAAATACCAAAGCATTCAAAAATCTTTCGTCAATATGGAATCAGGCCTGTCTCCAATATTTTGTTTTTGAAAAAAGTTTGTTGTCCGTGAAAGGAGGAAGTAAGCATGATCTTGGAGATTTATATTAAGCGTATGCAAGGGGATGAATATTGCTACTTAAATTGTTATTGTTGATTAACATTAACATTCTACTCATCCTAAGTTTAGGTTTTTTCCCTACATTATTTTATATTCACGAGTGTTCTTGTCACCTAACTTTTTTCCATTTCAAATTTTTAATTTATTGATGTGTATAGCTACTCTCTTCAGATCTCTTCATTAGTTATATTTATGTTCTTTTTTATTTATAAATTTCATGGTTATCCTTCTGGTTGAAACCCGAGAAGCTCTCAATCTTCTACCATTCAACGTGTTTATGATCGGTCAAGGTTTATCTTTGGTCTGCCAAGGTTTAAATGTTAAGCCTTCTCCTCAAATTGAGATGTATGATATGATGAGGTCTTTTGCCCGTTCGTTCGAAATGGAGGTGACATATGAGGGAAGTAGTATTTTGTAAGATTTCGGTGCCAAAGCAGCAGGCTTCTAAAATGAGCAGAAGCAAGTGGTTCAGAACAAATAGATTGTTCTCTTTCATGTCCTATCGATTGTGGTTGGGTATAATTTAATAAAAATATAAATAAAATGTCATTTGTGTGATGAAAAAGTATGAATCCTGTGGAGTTTTATGGTCAAAGTTATTGATAATCGGCCATATCTTAAAGATTGAGGAGCCATAAGTATAAACTTATGGAAGTCAGGGGTGGGTTGGTGATTTCTTACAATATAAATATAAACATAAAAAAAATTCAATGTTGAAGGGATTCCAACCACCTAACAAATGTTTTATTTGTTTGAAAATAGTTTGTTTTTAAAAGAATAATTAGGCTTTGTTTTAGAGCTGACTCTTAAAATCATATAAGATGAGAGTCATGTACTTGATGATAGTATAAAGTAAAAGAAATACCGATTATTATATACAGTATATCAGTGAATGGCGTACTCAATAAAATAAAGATCATAAAGTTGTAAATATTATATAAAATTTTGAGTTCCATAAAAAAAAGTCCCTTTAATTAAATACATGGTTTAGCTCAGAGATGGAAGCAACGCAAACACTCTCCCGGAGCTTAACGCTGAAGCTATTAACAATGGTTTCTAATAGAATAACTTGTAATAATAGAGATGTCACTAACCTAAGAGAAATGATGAAAAAGACAGATATTAATCCCAAGAAACTAATGTAATTTGTAAAATGCATGGAATCTTATATCTCATAAGATTTGATTTAAAGCAAATCAACACCAAATTCTGTTTTTTTTTTTTTTTTTTAATATAGTACAAACCACAGAGTGCTCCAATAGCATACAAAATTATCAACCAAAAAACGAAAAAGTTAAACAAACTGGGTGAACCCATCCATTCCATGCTTGAAAATTGAAAGATTTCTTTGAAATTTCTGCAGAGTTTGAAAATTAAACAAGCAAATCAATTCCAAATTAAGTTTCAACCAGCATTCTGGAATAGGAACTATTTCTTATTCAGCCAGAGGAGAGCCAATAGCTTCCAGTAGAGTAGTTTGCAGTAAAATACAAATACACAATCAAATTGAACTGAAAAAAACTTAGAAACGGAACCTATATCAGTAATCGTTGGCTTGTTGAAGCATATCATCATAAGGGTCCCTTCTACCAGGAACTTGGCTAATCTGAGCATCCCAATAGAGTTGAGAATTGTGACGTTCAAAAGTCCAGAATCCATATGGACGAAGTGGAAAGCTCCACATCTCCTTCGTCTTTCCGCAACGATCTTTTACCGCATATAAATGCTCTCTAAATTTCCTATCCCTCTCTTTTGGATTCTCCATCAATCTCAATACCAAATTCTCAGCAAATTCCATTACGAACTTCATCTTTACTTTCCTTCCTAACCAACAAAAAGAGCATTATAAATTGAAAATTCAAGAACAAGGTAGCATCATGAACTTAGAATTAGGGTTAAATCGGACAAATTCCCTATATTTTGAACCCTGACAAAACCTAATTAACCTCCCAAATATGAAAATTCTAGAATACAAACCCTAGATTAACCAAAGACGAGAATTACAATATGAGAAAATTTCCGTATTCAATTTTAATTGAACAAAATCAGATTGAAGCTGCGATAAAAAGAATCATAATCGAAAAGAACAACGATCGATAATGGCTTACCTCAAGAATCGATTATTCAACTTGCTCAAGCGAACCCGAATTTTACACCACTTCAGAACTTGAAGAAATGGAAGAACACGAATACCATTCGTATCCTATATATCTACTAATGGGCCAGAGCTAGGCACAAAATATGTGGTATTTTTCAGGCCCAATATAATTGATAAATCAAATCCATGTACATCTATGGGCTGCAGCCGAAAGTTGGGCCTAGGCCCATTGAGGAACTTAAATAATCAATTAAAGTTTATTATTAAATATTGGAAATTTGTTATTTGTAGTGTTTTTTTTTTTTAATTGTATCTTAAAGAGAAAATTAGTTTTTTTTTAGTATTTTAAGAGAGAGAAAATCATTTGATGTCTACTAGAATATTTTTTTATAAATTTAGTTATTTAAATAATTTATTAGTAAACAATCAAAAAGATGGTTCTTGTAACACGTCTTTTAAAAAAAGTATCCGAATATTAAAAGAAAATCGTTGTTTGGTAATTGTAAAAAATCGACGGTGTAGAAGTCCTATCCTAAGAAACATTCAAAAGCTTTAAAAATGTAAGTATTAATTAAAAAGAGTAGTAGCATAGCTTAAGCATAATCCATTAGTTAAGGGTCAGCTCTTTGAATTAATTACCCAATAAAAGAGTGGATGGGGGGAAGATATATTACTTTGTAATTTTCTCTACAAACGCTTTAGGTTAGAGATTCCACCGCCTTTCAACTGCCCCAATTCTATTAATTTCCATTATTATTAGTATTAATAATAATATTAATATAATTTTTTTTTATTTTTTGGGTTTAATTTAAACGCATGATTTGTTTAGTCATAATATGTTTAATTGTGGGACTGTATGGTATCTTTTGAGGACAAATAACGACTTCCCAAACAACCTTTGTCTACCACTTGAAAATGTTGGGTCTCTCTAATCTCTTTACTTTGTTTTCCCCCCTTATTCTCCAATCACCATATTGCTCTTAACCTTTTTGACTAATAAAAAGCAATGCATTTAAAGAGGGGGGAAAATTAAATAATTAATGAATAATACTAGTGAGAAGGAGGAACTATTCTTTCTTTTTATATATACTAGTTTTTTACTACGTGCGTCGCACGTGACATTTTTTCTAACATAGAAATATTTAAAAGATCGAAATATTTTTTATTTGATTTTTCTATGGTTTATAAATCTTTTTCGAAATGATTTTATTAACATATTATTATGTTCTATTTAATATTTAAATTATCGTATAGTTTACTAATTTACATAATTATATGCCTTTTTATATAAGACGATTTTTTTAACATCTTTTTTTATAAAAATTTATGCTACCAAATAAAAAATAAATTGTTTGTTCTATATACATATGTTAGTTAATTTTTACATTTATAGATTATTTATTTCTAATTTTAATTAAAATTTAAGAAATTATATATTTTTTTCTCTTTGATTTTTAAACTTTTAAATATTTTTAATTAAAAAAATTTAAATTTATTTAAATATTATACCATTACTAATTCAATAAATTATATTTTGTTGTAGTTGTTTTCTTTTAATCTTAACTGTTTTTTTTTTAAACAATTTAAGTTTTTTTTTAATATTTTTTAAAATTAAAGCACCGTCACCTTTATTAAATCACTTAATATTTGAATACTTAAATATAATTTATTTTTCATAAATTGGTGATAAATCTAAACAATAAATTCATTTTAATATCACATTCATTTTCATATGTTGTACTTGTTTTTTCAATTATTTTATATTTTGATGTTGTGAAAACAATAAAAAAAACCAAAGAATTTATTTAATAAAATTGACAATATTAATGAAGAAAATTATTTTATATAAGAAGAGAAATATTTTATTTATAAAAAAAAGAGAAATATTTTATTAAAAATATAAATAGTCATTTAATAGATATTGGAGTATAAATAATAATGGCATTTTTAGTAATTTGAAGGTTTTAAAAGGGTATATATAATGGCATGTTAGTAATTTTAAAATTTTAAAGGGGTATAGTAGTCCAAAAAAATTTCTTAAACATCACCACTTTTATATATTAAGGATAAGGATATTGTAAATCTATCATTAATATTATGTTTAATAAATATGTGAGTATATTTAATCTAAAAAAGTTATAATACATATAAAATAAAAAAGAATTTTTACTCACAGATAAAGAGACATGTATTATTCATGGTTGATATCTCTAACATGTTTTTCATATTGATTTTTGAATTTGAAAGCCGCTTTCATTGCATTACTGATATAAAAAAATCAATTTTTAAATTCTAAAATATTGAATATTATGAAAATTATAGAAATATTGTGGTCAATAATTTCTACCAATTTGTTTGCTAAGGCATTAAGGAGGATGCCTTTTTGGTAGGTTTTCCTTAAGCGTTGAAACAAACGGCAAATCTTTATGCCAAATTGTAAATGTAATCCCCTAGTTCACACTCGGAATCTCTCCACAAGTTTAGGTGTTATTTTAAATAGTTTTAAATTTTAGTTTTTCTTTATCATACCATAAAAATTTAACACATTATATTTGAACAATTGTTTATGGAAAAACTGATCTCCCATTTATGTTCTAATCTATTTCTATTAGATTATAAAAATTTGCAAAATCTATATATTTATTAAATTAATCATTTTTTTAAAAAAAGAATAGTAGGAATTCCTAAGTTGTGGTGGAGACAATAATTATTTTTTTATTTCTAGCAGAGAATTTGTTATTTAAGAACACCTACAAAAATTCTATTAAAAACATGAATTGGAAATATATAATAATTTAACTTAGACAGTTACAAGTAATTTTACTTGTTCTTAAATATTTTTTATTAAAATATAATATTTATCCTTATAATTTATTTTTATTTTTTTTCTCGTTTACTCGCTCTCCTATATTATAATGACCTCAAAAGTTTTTACGTCAACCACTCAATTTTTAATATGGTTTAATACTTCTTGTCCTTACAAGCTTCAGTTAAAATTTAACTTAAATTTATAATACAATTTAATAATTCGTTTTAGTAAAACAAACCATAAGACTTTCGTTTCCATTTCACAACCTATTAATTTGGAGTTTCAATTACTGAAAAAAATAATTATAACTCAATTTAGTACAAAAATTAGGCCCCAGCCGGTCTGTACAAGAAAAAAAAAGAACATCAAAAGCCGAGCCGAGCCGCGACCCAATCGACGGCCATAGTCAACATAATTTATATCTCCAATTTCAAAAAAAAAAAAAAAATGGCCAACTTTGATTCTCTCCCTTTACTTTTCCCAATATTTCTTTTTAATTTTTCTGATAAAACTAAAAAAAAATGCCGCCAACTTAAGAAACGGCAACCGTTACCGTAAGTCTCGTTTTCTAACTTTCCGCCATGATATCATCGACCCCATCCCCCTCACCGTCACCGTTATCGTCAAGCCAACGCTCAGCCGGAGCACAATCGGCCTTATGTCGGAGCTTCCAATCAAGAGCCTGACAGGCGCGTGAGCAGTAATTCACAGCTCCACACACTGAACAACGACGAAACTCGTGCCTTCTCGTTTCTGGTCTCCCACATCCCACGTGCGAACACAACCGCAGCCCATTCCCCGGCGATCCCCCACGTGCGGTGAACCACTCCGCCAAAAACTGACTCGCCGGATGGACCTCCGGCGCCGGGATATTACATCCAAAATCGCTTAAAAGAGGACATCCGGAGCCAGTCACGTGCCGATGGTGAGAGTGAGAGTGTGAGTTCCACGTCAGGCAGGCGCGTGACGTAATCCCTGCAACAGCCCCGGAAGCAAGCACTGCAGTGAGCTCACGCGCGTTGGCCTGTACGAGGAACCGTCGTCCCTCGGTTATGTTTTGACGAACGCCGTAACCGTCTTGAAGACAATGGCCGAGTTCACGGAGCGCGTCGATGTGGCCAAGGAAAGCGGCGCGTGCGCAAAGAGCAACCCCGGCACGGAGATCTTTATCGTTCTTGGAGCCTCCGCTACCGTTAAACTGAATAACCGCGAGTGAGTAAAGTGCCGGAGCGTGGGAACAAATCGCCGCCTTGGCCATAAGAGAAGCGCCACTCCCTCGATTATGTAAACAGTAGAAACGAATCTGTGAAAAAAAAAAAAAACAAAGAATTAAAATTTAAAACCCCATCAAATGGAATTGAAAACTATATAATAAGATTTAAATAAGATAATAAATTTCAATCAATAAATCAGCATACCATGCCAAGTGTATAACAAGCCTCAGTATTTCCGGCATCAGCACAAAGTTTAAGGAATCGGTGAGCGGATTCCGACCATTTATTTGCTTTAATTGCGAATGTTTTTTGTGAAGCTCTTGATAATACAAGGGAATGAAGTCCTAAACTGTTTAATCTTTTGCATCTATAAAATAATCAAAAAAAATTAAAAATTAGATTTTTTTTTAATCAATGTTATGTGGCTAAAATTAATTTCCATAGCGATAAGATAAAGAAAAAAAGAGAACACGTACGTTAAAAAGACGTTGATGAAATCGGAAGGGGAACGAGCGGAAGAGCTGAGTTTAGAGAGAATAGAGATGAGGAGATCGTCGGGTAAAGAATCAAAGAAATCGAAGCGTTCAGAAGAAATCTTATTCCTTTTCCGGCAAAGCGTACGGTCAGAGATGAAATCGTGTTTTCTCTTTCTTAGTAGTGTGTCGGAAAAACAGGAAGAAGGAGAAGAATAACAAAGGCCACGCCTCGTTCTCATCCTTTTTTTTCTTTATCTCTGTTTGATAAATGGAGGTAAAAAGGAAGAAAGAAAAGGGGATGGTTTTATATAAGGGGTTGGGTTGGAGGACTTGAAAAAAACGACAGCAACAACAAAGGACAATGCCAAGTATCTTCAGCACCTCAAATATTCATAAACAGCTGTCAGTAATTTCACAAATCTTGCCCTCTTTATTACCTTCCGTTTTTTCGCCTTTTGTTTTTTTAGGTTACAATATTATTATTTTTTATTTAAAGTTCAAAATATAACCATTCATGCTTTAACGCTCCCTTTTAGTTTATAATTTTGTCCGTACAATTTTAAATCTGGTCTCTAACGTTTAACTGAGTTTCTAGTTTCGTGTCTTACAAATTTACAATTCAATTATATCCAATTTTAGTCACTCATGATGTTTTTCTTCCAAACGATAGGAAAAGGAGGATATTTTGATGAGGTGGAAACGTCCAACTCCACCAAATACGTTTTTATATATACATATATAGTGTTTAACGTTTAACCTAACTTGTTTTTCTACTTAATTAACATAATATAATACTAAAATATCTATAAATGGATAAGAATATTACGTGTATTTTTTTTTTTAAACAGTGAGTTAAAAACCTCAATACCCAATTGAATAAATATCTCCCTTTTTTTTTTTTAAATAAACATTATATATCACTATTCAATGTTTTTGTTTTTTTAGATATTATATTAAATTAGAGGAATGAAAACTTGAATATTTGACATTATATTAAATATCTATATTGATTAATAAAAAATTGTTGTATAATATATCATCAAGAAATTAACTTCTAACTTTTTAAACTTATAAATTGTGCGATAAAATTTAAAAAAGAAATTAGATGTGATGGACTTGATTTAGTTTCTTTATTATAATTTTTTAAGTTAGAGAATCAACTTAGAAATCAAGCAAATTTTGAGAATAAAAACGAAATTATAACAACTTTTTCAAGAGGTTTATTTGTGTGATAATATGAAAACCATACAAAAATATATGAGAAAACCTTAAAACTCTATAGTTTCTAATTCTTTACACGTAATTGCGTCTAGACTTTTATTTATTTTTCACGATTTATAAAGGAAAAGATACTTTACAAAGCTTGGTACAATTAAACTAAGTATAATTGCGTCTAAACTTTCATTTTTCATTAAAAATCCATAAATAACTCTACACATTTGCCCTCGTTCCCTTCTCAACCTACAATTTTGTGGCAGAAGCCATAATATGATAATAATGTACCTTAAAAGTCTCACACGACAACTATTAAATTAAAGTTTCTTTTTATATCCTAGATGCTTAGTAAATGTCCCTCATTAATGCAACGATCAAATTTAAAACAAAGACAAAGCATGATAAATTCTAAATTCTTATGAGGAACGTTGAAAAGAAAAATGATTCTTATGAGAAAGATTTATGATTGAGATATACTTATTATATGTTAATATTTTATGTCTGTTTGAGATAATTTTTAAAAGTATATAAAAATGTTTTATAAAAAAATCTTTTTTTAAAAAAATATTTTAAAAAATTATCATAAACAAGTCTTTAATCACATATTTAATTGTGAAAGAAAATAAAATCTTACAATACAATGTTATATATATGTGTGTTGCCTAAACATTCTGATTGAATAGTGTAAAGAATTTTATGGGAATCACCAAGATTATAGAAAATGTGTGTAATTATTATATAACATATTGTTTCCTCGTTGAAAATAAATGTATTGCCTGCTTTAAATATTTTCTATTATAATTTTTGTTTGAGACTCAATAATTATCATATAAATAACTTTTTAAAAATTAAAACTCTCATTTTTTTAAAGTTAATTTTCAATTTAATTTTAATAATTTATTCTTCTTTTATTAATTTAATATTTCTATTTTATTATTTAAATAAAAAAACAATGACGATGATATAAATAGAAAAATATATATATACTTGTTCATAATACATTTTCTATTAAAAATACATTTTTCAAATATTTTTTTGTTAATAGTAATTGAAAGACAAACTAAAACTACGGAAAATGTTTATTGAAAAAAAAAACCAAGTAAAATTCTGAAATACCATATAATAAAGTTTTTGGAATTAAAATTTATGTTTTATTTAAAAAAAAAAAAAACATGCCAATTATCAAATGAGGGTTAAAAGAAGAAGGGTGGGGGGTAATAAAGAAGAATATAAAACCGACGGTGCTTCAGTCTTCACAGAATGACTGTTTTACTGACGTAATAAACGTAACTTTCAACGGTGAGGTCACCGTAACTCAACTTTATCAAAATTAAAAAAATTCAAAGAACTGAAGAGAAAGAATCAGAAAAAAAGTATTATAAAGTTGGAGAAATGACGTGGATCTTTAGAAGTGATATTGACCACTCCTGTGATTCCATGTGGACCCCACATGTCCCCATTCTGTCTTCTTTAAGTAGAGAAGTATTTCCCACTTCTCAACTCTCAAGACTGCTCTCTCTGGAAAATTTTAGTATAAATCCATGGAAATGGGGTCCACTCTCTTCTCGAATCCAAGGGATCGTGTTCCAGTTTCCTACCTTTTAAAGCTGCAGATCCATAATCAACGTCCCTCGTTTTTCTATAACATTTATAAAAATATCAACTCTTAAAATATTTGAAAATATAATAAATTTAGATGGTTTGAATTATTCATTAATATTCAATTTTTTATTTTTTCTATAAAATAGATTAACATATTAAAATTACTATACTTACAAATAATTTTAAATATTGACATGATTAGAAATATCTCACAAAATTCTTCTATCTTGTGAAGTTTCACTATTGTAAAATCGGAAGATAAATTATGAATTAATTAAGTTTATATAACCCAAGCTCTTTTCTAAAATCCTGAACTAAACATCATTTTTAAACATGTTAAATCACCACTACTAAAGAACAAAATTTAGAAAAATTATAAATTGACACGTAATTATCCAATTCAATAATAAAATTACATGTCATTAAATGAAGACCGAACAAAAAATTGATATGTAACTTTATACAATTATTTAAATTGACAAATCAAATAATTTTATATGTCTTTTACATAATTATAACATAAATTAATCGAATGAAAATATCTAAAACAATTACTACTCTCCCCAGTCTCCTTTGCAAATAACCCGATTAGTATGGTAATGGGTAGTGGACAACTTTTAATATGATTGGACGTGAAACGGTCCGTTTAGAAAGGAAGAAAGCAAAATGGTGAATGCTGGGTCACAGACGTATCGGATCGACGTTGTATTAATTAATTTATTTAAAATTGGTCGCTTTCGTTTACGTCTAAATAAAGAAGATTTTACGGAGATTGTGTGGATAGTCTTTTGGGATTTTCGACGGGATGGCTTATGGTGTTTGTTCAATGATTTCTAACTCTATATTTTATTTTTATCCTCTTTTCATTAATCTCCCTCACATGATTGGACTCAAGTTTTCTTCATCAAACATATATAGATAGATACTTCACCCTATTTTTCTCCAGTTCCACCCGTCCTTTTCATTTCATCTACTTGTTTAATGTTTAGCAGTGTAGAGATCTCACACAAAAAGATTAATGTGTTTAATCAGGTCACGTGTTACCTCTCTCGTTAATCATAATAAGGTATTGATTTTTATAAGATAAATTTTAATATTTTATTTTAACTTTCTTAAATCTATATATTTTTTAAAATGACAAAAATCAAAGTCTGAGTTTCTTCATATTTCCCTTATAAATTTATTAGTATAAATCCGGAATTCAAACATACTAATCAAATATTATGTTAACATTCTGTTAAGATATATGATTAAATTTACCTTGAACCATTGGCTTAATTTTTTGATTCAATTGGTGATTTAACGTATTTAATACATTCCTTTATTTAGAGTATTTAATTGACACCTTTATTATATATGTTAACAAAATATAGTGAGAATATATTAAATAATTAAATTTATCTTATCTAATAGTTTAAGTTTTTTAATCTAATAGTGATTTAATATATAATAAAAATAAGAGAGCATGATTTAAAATATTTAATTTTCATTTATTAATGTTTCATGTGATTAAAATACCGGTACAAATGTAATTAAAGGAAATATTAAAAATATAACTAAAAGAATAAATTCATCTCAACCCAACAGCTCAAAACTTTCGCGGGGCCTTTTTATAATTTAACAAACAAGAGCTCATATTTGTAAAACTCAATTTAGTTTGCAAATTACAATGCAGACCTAAACCTTCCTATAAGGGGGAATTGGAGTAGTAATGGAATAGCTAGGCAGCTAAAAATGTAGGGAGATAAAAGGCAAATAGCCTGTAGGGATTAAGATGTTTTAGTTAAAAATTTATTTTAAAATTCTATTTCGAAATGGGAAACTGTACTGGGTTTTGGGTTACAAGTTGAATATTGAGGTGGGACAGGAGGAAGAGAGATTTTGTTGGGATTTGGATCAGGCTCTCAACTAACTGACATGTGGTGGAAGATTGAGTATTACTAGAATTATATTCTATCCGAAGCTAAGGCTAACCTAATCCCTTAAACAAACACCCTCCCAATTCTCCATCTCAAAGCAAAGGTCCACAATATAATGGAAATCCTTTTCCTCAGTCCTCAATCCTCGTCACCTACAAAGAAAAATATATATTTTTTTTTTTGTAGAATTAGAAAAAAAAAATAATAATTGCATTTTGTTCTTTTGCTTTCCTGTCGGACAAAGTCTAGCCCTTTTTTTTTCTTTGCTTTGGTCTACTCTTGTTTCCGTATACGTATTTATCATTTCCTTATAAATTATTCATCAATGCATTGTTTTTTTTTTAATTATTGAATTTTGTTAAAAAGGAAAAACTTTAGAGAAATACGAAGGCAAGGGAAGTAGAGTACTGGAATGGTACGATATATTAAAATATAGTATACATCATTGCTTTTAAAAAAGCATTATCCGTATCAATATATGATTTTTTTCTTTTTTGAATTATAGATGGAAAAAAAGGCTTCAAATTTACTCAAAGAAATGAAATAACAAGAGTAAGCAAAGGAAATGCCTATGACAATGACAAGTAAAAAGGCAAAATGAGTCCCCAACCCAAACCCGTCATGTGATAACTTTGTCTCTCAATTTTGTATGCTAAAGTAAGCAACAAAGCTCGGTCTCACGCTAAAGCCAAAACGAATTTCAGATTCATAGTCTTTCAAATCGCCACTCATCAATAATCAAACCCAATCGAACCAAATCAAACTCTTTTTTTTTTCTTTTCTTCCATTTTGAAGTGCATTTCAAGTATTTTAATTAATTAATTGTCCATTTAACTAGAGAAACCATTAAATATAGTCGTCACAATGTGACTCACTACTAAAAATTATTTTTCTCTCTTATTAAAATTGCAGATCTAAACATTTTTTTAATGGAGAGTGATGTTAAATAATTTGTCTTCCCTTTCGTCTCCTTGGAATTTGCACGATGTTATTAATATTGTTATTGCAAAAAGAAAAAGAATGGAAAAATGGGGACCGTGTACGACATGTCGTAAAATTGTATGTTCATTGAGATTTGATGGGAGAGGTGGTTCGGCTTTGATCAATATATATTCTGATTTACGCAAACAAATTAAAAGTTCATTTTCATTTCTTATTAAGGAACAAGAAATTAATAAGAAAGCAAAGAAAACAGCTCTCTTGCTCGTTGGTAATGGTTTATATAATCATGATTCATCAAGAAAGAGCAGAAGAAGATGAGTGAGGGGCTATTACTTATTCAATCCACATGCATTCGTTGAAAAAGCTCTGACTTTGCTTACGTGGGCTCCAATTCAACTTTCAACTCCACGTCAGCAATATATTTTTCCTTTTCTTTTATTCTTAATATTTAATAGAAAAATTCTTACATATTCATGAATACATATCATATATATACTAGATCAAATATGAAAAGAGAAATATTTAGTTGCATAAAATTATACAGTTATGACTATGGGTGAGCACGGTTCGGTTTGGTTCGGTTTGTTATAATCATCGAACCGAATCGAACATATCGGTTTTGATAAAAAGGGATCCAAACCGTCCAATAAAAAATATAAATCCGATTCTTGAACCGAACCAATGGTTCGGTTTATATTGGTTCGGTTTTTCGGTTTTGTGAAACAAAATTTAAACAAACAAACATAGATAAAATAGATGAAAATATTAAAATATTCAAACATTTGTCCACTAAAATTAAGGTTAAAGAAACAAAGGGGAAGGAATTTCAAGAGCGAGGGGTGAATTTGCAAAGTGAATCGAGAGATTGAAGTTTTTTTTTTATTATTCATTAAGGTTGCATAGTGACCAAGGAAGATGTAAAAGATGTAAAATACTTATTATAGTTATGATTTTTTATGATTATATATATATATATATATATATATATATATATATATGGTTCGGTTCGGTTTTATTCGGTTTTTAAATATAAAAACCGAACCAAAACCGATCTATACGGTTTTTTACAATTGCAAACCAAGAGAACCATTGGTTCAAATATTTAAGTCAAAAACTGATCAGTTTGGTTCGGTTTGTCGGTTTTTCGGTTTTGTTGCACACCCCTAGTTATGACTACACCAAGCCAATTGGTTGGTGGAAAAAAAATGCAAAAAAAGATATGTTTATTATTTGTTGTTGTTTTTTTTACACTTGGTTGTATATAATTGGCTTGGTGTAGTCAGGGGTGGAGCTATAATTTTTTTAGGGGTAAAAGCTATATAAGATTATCTTTGATAAATTTAAGTGGACAAAATAGATAAAATACACTAAAAAAATTATTTATACCTATATTTTTCATTTTTAACATTAAAAACATATTTTTTTTAAAAAACTGAGGGGACAACGCCCTAGTCTATATGTGCATCTGTCCCTAAGTGCAATTATGACTATACAATTTTATGCAGTCAATTTTTTTTAATATAAAAATATGATAATTGATAAAATTTGTATAAAGGTTTTTCTCATTCATTCTCATGGTCAAAGACCCATATTTATACAAGAGAATTAGGGCAAGCTTTACAAGGAATAAAATATACAAAATCTAATTTAAAAAATAAAAATACACAAAACGGGCCACGCCGCGCGGCGTGAGGACTCACCGCCGCGGCGGTGAGAGCGAAATCATGAAAAATCGCGAGTTGGACCGGCCAGGGGGGCCGGCGCCCGCGGCGCCGGCCCCTTCTTGGCCGGGAGAAGCACAAAATGGTCTCGCGACTCACCCCCCCCCGGTGAGGCCCCCGACCGACCAACCGGCAAAAACCGCCAAAACACCCCAAACGACGCCCAACTTGCCAACCCGCCCCTTAAGTTGGAGCGGATCACAAATGCCCAACTTGCGAAGGAACAAGGGAGCTTTACCGGGGCCTTAGTGAGAATGTCGGCAAGTCAAGATCGGTTCGAGAAGAGGTGCCCCCCCGAACAGGTCCAGAGAAAGAGCATCACGAACAAAGTGGCAATCCATCTCAATATGCTTTGTTCGTTCATGAAATTACGGATTACGCAAGAATATGTAACGCCTCGACTATCACAATAAAGTTGAATAGCGTGCCAGTGATTTATACCAAAACAGGATAACAAAGACTTAAGCCATTTTAACTCACGGATCGTAGATGCCATAGAACGATACTCCAGCGCAAGCGGAACGGACACGGAAACTGTGGCTTAGTCTTCCAAGAAATCGGGGAAGAACCCAAAAGAATATAATAGCCCTCAAAGAACGCCGAGATAACGGGCGCCAGCCCCTACACACCAATAGGCGATTAACCGAAAATCACATTCACCTCGTAGAAGAATACCTTGACCAGGACATCCCTTCAAATAACGCAAAAGCGCAAGCCCGCATCCCAATGTTCAAGGCGAGGAGTTCCCATAAATTGGGCCAATATATGACCCGAATAACTCCGCTTCCGGACGAGTAATAGTCAAATAAATAAGACGGCCAACAAGGCGCCCATATTTCTCAGGATCATCAAGAGGTTTGCCATTGATAAGAGCAAGTCGGTGATTTTGTTCAATAGGAGTAAAACGGTTTGGCTCCAAGTAAACCCAGCCTCCCCAATAATATCAAGAGCATACTTACGTTGAGATAAATAAAGCCCATCGGTTCCACGAGCTACTTCAATACCGAGAAAGTTTTTAATGCACCCAAGTCTTTCATATGAAATTTGTAACATCAGTTGCTTCTTAAAAGAAGCAATGGCCTTGAAGAACCGCTCGTAATAATCGGGTCATCAACATACACAAGCACATGCAAAGAAACGGAATTTTTAGTAGTTGAATAGAGAATAATCCCGGTAAGATCAACAAAACCTATATCTTTCAATGCGGAAGATAATTTAGCAAACCATAGCGAGGAGCCCGTCGAAGGCCATATAGAGACTTACGAAGACGGCAAACCTTACCACGAGGTGAAGAGGCAAAGCCCGGAGGCAATTTCATATAGACCTCTTCATCAAGATCACCATGCGACGCATTGTGAACATCCATCCGATGCAACTCCCACTTCCGCAATAGACGAGAAAGGAAAGTCCAGACGTTACCATTTTGGCAACGGGTGCAAAAGTTTCATTGAAATCGATACCTTCAATTTGTCGATTTCCATGAACCACAAGACGACCTTTCAATCTTTCAGATCCATCCATCGACTTATATTTGATCTTATACACCCATTTGCAACCAATTGCACGTTTCCCAGGTGGGAGATTTTTTAAGGTCCATGTCCCGTTACGTTCAGGGCATCAATCTCCTCTTGCATTGCTTTCCCACCCAGGCATCCCTGAATCGCCTCGTGAAAAGAGGATGGTTCTTTTCCCGTAGTAATGGCGGCCAAGAAACAAGAATGGTTGTGCGAAAATCTATCACAATTTACATAACAGCAATAGGAAAACGAGTACGAGGATGATGATGATGACGCAGAAGGTGATGTGACGGGGTTTATAGGGAAAACGGTATTTGTAACATAACGTGAGCCTCGTTGAACTCTTCTTAATCCGATGACCTCTCCCCCAGTTGGAATGACATCCTGAGAAGCATCGGGAGATACATTCAAGAAGAAGAATCGAAGAGGGCACATCACCAACAATAGTAGAAGTATCAATGAAGACACCAATAAACCGTCATCATCCGGCAAAATAGATGGTAAAGTGGCACTACTAACAAGAGTTTCTTCTTGAACAAGATCATCATAACCTGGGTTATTATGGTAGGAAGAGGATAGGCCTAATTCGGGAGAGGAAGCATTATCTTGGTAGGGAAAGCTTTGCTCACAAAAAGTTACATCACGTGAAACAAAGAATTCATGAGTTTCAAGATCATAAACTCTCCACCCTTTCTTCCCAAACGGATATCCCATAAATATGCACTTTCGAGATCGAGAACCAAACTTATCTTTAACACGAGGTTGATGCTTCACAAAACAAAGACAACCAAAGACACGCAAGTGGGTAAAAGACGGGGATTTATTAAATAAAATTTCATATGGTGTCTTGTTGTGAAGAAGAGGAGTAGGGGTTCGATTAATAAGGTACACAAGCAGGTTAAGACACTTTCACCCCAAACGAAGTAGGAAGGTTAGCTTGGAAGAGAAGAGCCCGTGCAACATTAAGAATATGCCTATGTTTTCTTTCCACTCTCCCATTTTGTTGGGGTGTGTCAACACAAGAGGTTTGGTGAAGAATACCTTTGTCCCTATAAAAACGATGTAGGGAGGTAAACTCTCTACCATTATCACTTCGAATAACTTTCCACAGTGGTATTAAATTGAGTTTGCACCATTTTACGGAAATCCGTAATAGTTGTGGAACTTCGATTCGTGATCATAAGAAAACCCCCAAGCGCTCGGGAGCAATCATCTACAATAGTAAGAAAGTAATGTGCCCCACAACTAGAAGCGCCTTATATGGTCCCCAAATATCACAATGTATTAAGTCAAAAATAGCAACCGATTTATTAAAACTCAAAGGAAATACACTTCTCGTTTGTTTCGCACGAAGACAAATATCACAAGATTGATGCAAACTAGTGTTTTTCTTAATACTACTAGAAGAATAAAATAAATTGGATAAAGAAGATTCAACACTTCGTGAGGGATGGCCAAGCGCCGATGCCACAATTCACTATTAAGCATCACAATCGCCCGATTCACTTGTTGATGTTGAAGCGGACAAAACCAATAAACCCCATCACATTGATCACCCGCTCCAATCATAATCCTCGAACCTCGGCCCGAATAACACAAAGCTTGTCAAGAGCGTTAGAGCATAATAATAATCGTTAAGCGGTTGAGAGACGGATAAAAGATTGCAAGTTAAATCGGGAATGTATAGCACACGATCTAACTTCATATTTTCGCTCAAAAATCGATCCCCGTTTTGCGTGCAAAAGTCCGCTTTCCATTAGGAAGTCCAACCGAGATAGGAGAAATATCGACCAAATTAGAAAACAAATGAGCATTACCTGGACATATGATTGGAACATCCAGATCGATGATCCACAAATCGGCATCAGCGGACTTACCATTCAATTTCTCAGTAGTAGAGGATCGACCTTTCGAATTCAACATATTCACCAATGTAGCCCATTGGTCATCGGAAAGGCCATGTAACCCGCTTCGATCGAGCGTAATAGGTGTTTGTTTCTCACATTTGTTGTGATGGCCGCGATTCGCCATTTGCCCACGGCCACTACCACCTCTTCCTCGCCTCTACCGAATCGACCTCCTCCTCGCCCTTGCCCTCCATTGAAGGCCACCAATCAGGTACCCATGCAACCGGAACAGGTTGCATTGTCATGTCCTCGATCTAGAGCAATGAGAACAAAACGTTAACTTTTGATTTATCTCCACCCCCCGCCTCCGTGTTTTTCCCTTATTCGATGCTCCTTGCATAGCAAACCCAATCGCATCCGGTTTTGGTTCTTGAGAACGGCGATATGATGTCTTTCTTCCGTGACTAACTTGCCAAAGCGACTTTAGACTTCGGCAGGGTTCCATCATCAAAATATTCGATCTCGCATTACCATACAAGGTCGAATCTAACCCCACGGAAATCATACACCTTTTCATTTTCCCTCTGCTTTAGCCAAGACCGCCCCCCCCACCCACCCCACAAGTTGGTACAATTGTGTACCCCCCAGCTTCATCCCAAATCTTCCTCGGTTCATTATAGTAGGCAACTATCGTTGTTCCCATCTGTTACCACTAAGCGAGTGTTTTCAATTCGTGAATCCCCCTGCCCTTTCCAATCGTTGATGCGCGTCAATATGCCCCCCCCCAATATCCCCACAGCGTATGATAATACCTCGGATCCAAGGTGTTGTGGATCCACCCTACGTGAGTGAGTATTATATAACATTAACCATTGTAAGTAAGTTTTTATCGTATTTAAAAGGAAATGGGGACAGGATTTTTGATGAAGCGGGACGGGGCAGTTAAGTGGGGCCATGTTTTGTTAGGAGGGTTAGAGACAGGTCAGTTGTTTTGTTGAGTTGGTTTCATTTCGTTCCCTCACGGCAATGCTTTGAGAGAATAGAATCCTGATCTTACTTTTGTGATGTTGACACGTGGAAATATGATTGGCTTGAATAGTGGCGCATTATCTTGAAGCCACGCTAGCCAAATGTGAGGAGAAGAATGGATGAGGTGTCACATTAAAAAAAGAAGCCAAAGCCAAAGCCAATGGCGTAATCCAAATAATATGCTTTCAATATACTTTACCCATACATGCAATTGCTTCTCCATCTTATGAATCTTTTCTTTTTTTTAATGAGAAAAAAAATATTTAATTTACTTTGGTTTAAAGAGCTAATCAGAATTAGTGACCTAATGTATCATACTCATAAAAGGTTCATAAGTTCGATTTTAAAAATATTATTTTTAAATGCATTGATTTCAATCTCATAACCTCATCTATATCTTGGCTGCATGTAAAAAAAAATAAATTATGGGTTATTTCCTTAAATAACCTAATAAGTTTTGATAGAAAGGAACTTTTTAATTATATGGTTTTATGTAAACTATAAATCTATCATCATTTTTTTTCACAATAAATTTCAACTAATCTTTGATGTCAATAAGGCATAATTTATTTGTTTTATACCTTTTCTATCTTTAAGTGAGTAGTCCAGTCTCTCACTCTAACATTGTATAAGAAAAGAAATTAATCTTTATTGAATTTATATATTTTCATATCTCAATTAATTTTATAATGATAATATAAATAAATACTCTAAATTAAACACGGTTTTTTTTTCAAATAGATGAAATATAGTATTGTACATAGAGGTGAAGTGAAAAAAATGGAAATAGAAGTAAAATTAAAATTAAAAGCTAATTGGAAATATGAGCATACTTCAATGGTTAGGTACTATATTTTTTTTTATGGGATTCAAGGTTAGAGTCTGCTCTCCCTAATTTGATATAAAATTTAAAAGAACGGATTAAAAAAACCACTTCATTGTATTAATAATACATAGTTTTATCTTATAAATTTTTTAAAAATATTAATGGGATTCACTCTTAAAAAAACTATGGTATGGAGAATAATTCATAATTTTTATCTGGTTAAAAATTGTGGGGTACTAGACGAATTAAAACGAAGAGGAAGCAAACGAATGGAGTACCTTAAAAGTTTGTCCTAAGTCATGTGTCAGGTAATTATAATCCTCCTCACTCACGGAAACAAAATCTGAGTGAATATTTTTAGACACTCAAACTCTGTTTAACGTAGAAATTTAAAACCATAAATATTAATTAATTATATCAAATCACATTCTTTCATTCCTTTTTATCGGGATTCAAAGACAACCACCACTGATGATGATAATAATAATAGATCTAAGTTAAGAATCCATTTGGGGATTTCATTATTAAATTTTAAACCAACTTATTTATCAAACAGAGAATTTGATGAAATGAAGCAACGGAGTCGGAGGATGTTGCTTAGCGTATTGGCCAATTACTTTACTTAATCCCTCCCACGAGTCTGCGCACGTGATCCCTTTCCCACGCTGGAGTCTGCTCCAAGCTCTGATCCCATTTTCATTTTACCTTTTTTTTTAACCTCTTTACTATATCATCTTTCACTAAAATTTTAACATAATAAATAATGGTTCTTCTTTCATAATTTTTATTGAAAATCAGTTTAAAAAAATAGGGGTTTTAATGTAAATGCGCTCACTATGATTTTGGTCAAATGCATGAACACTTCCTATAATTTAAAAATGGTAAATTATACTCCTTAGTTTCAAATTATGTTAATGATAATCCTCTCTTCTATCGCGGTCAACTTTCTTTGAGTCATAAATTTTTTCATTTGAACTCCGATTAAAATGATTCAAGATATTTTGAAATCATTATTTTGAGATTTACGTTATGGTCACTTCAAAATTTTGAAATCACTTATAAAATAAAATAGTTTATTATCATCAAAGTATTATGTACGACTGAAGTTATTAACTCTTTTGTTTACTGATGTTTTAGAAGTTTTGAAACTACCATAAACTAGAGACTTCATCCAAATCAGAGTTCAAACTAATAATTTACAACTAATTTTTTTTTTAAAACGTTAGAGAGGAGTGTTCTTAATGATATAATTTGAAAATATAGAATTGTGATTTGTCATTTTCAAACTATAGGATCTATTTATGTATTTGAGCAAAACTACCTTTATTTTTTTTTTTTCAATTTACCCTAAAAAGAGTTGCAAAAGATTGTTTATTATATCAAAGTATATTATCAGAACTTCGATAATCAAAATTATGGTAAAAAAAAGAAAAACCGAAATTTTCTTTTTTTTTTTGGCTTGGAAGGTAGTTTAGAAGGCAGGTAGAGGTATCCGCGTTTACACGTTGGATAGACGGTAGAAATTTGATATCACCACTTGCACGTGACATGGGAACTGCGTTTTTGACTGATATTGCTTTGACCAGGGTTTGGTTTTCGTCACGTGATTTTGACCGACGAGTGGAAATTGACACGCCACCTCACTTTCTCACGCTTACGAAGCAGTCAGTAGATTCCTTTTCTTTCCACTTTTTTTCTCTCTCAATTTCTCAGCATCCTCGTTCAAACTCAATCGGGGGGTTATAAATTATAATGACGATCACGAGTTTATAAAAGATATAAAATTTCCAACTAAATATATAAATAATCTTGAATTTATTAGAAACCGCAATGTTTTCATACAATCATACCTAAGTTTAGGTTCAAAAGTGATATTATCTCAAGGTATTTAGCTCACAAGTTCGATAGAGTTGAGAGTTACACAAGTCAAACCACCATTTGTCTCCGAATTTTGAAATTTAGGATGATGAGTTTCTCAACCCATTAACTTTAACAAACTCATTTATTTTCATAATTTCAATACATTTTAAATTAACACAGACTTAACCAAACTCACAAATAAACTTGTTTAATAACTTCATACTTATCAACCCATGTTCAACCATCCTGTAAATCGAACATGCCTTTACTAATGTGAAAATTTTAGAGCGTCTGTTGTAATACTAAATAATTAACCAAAAAGGTTAAAATGACAGAAACATCCCTAGAGTAAAACACTTTCCTGGAAATGAAGAAAGAGGTTAATTAGGGAAATAGAAAGTCAAATGGAGTAAGCATTTGGCCGTGCAAGCAAAAGAGAAGGGAGGGAGGGAGGGGGGGTTGCTTGATGCCTCCCAGTGCATAGACATCAACAAATCTCAACCTTTACGTGCATGGTAAGTGAACTCTTACCTTACATTACCCCATTCATTCAAAAACAATATTACTACGCCAATTATATCTTTACCCAGCTGTGAACTTTATCATTCTAACAAGCCCAATTCTACGTTGACACGTAGATCATTGTACTTTCTCTACGAAAATTAATAAAGGAAAAAAAAGGGTGTAAAGAGATAAGGTTTAGGATGTGGAGTGGGTGGAAAAGAAATAAATTAATTTATCACCACAAATTTACTCAAAATAGATGATATGGAAGAAAATTAGGCCCCATTTAGTAATCTTGTTAGTTTATGTTTCTTGTTTCTTTTTTTTAATATAAAGATAAACATTGTTTCTTATTTTTGGAAAGAAGAAAAAAAAGATAAATGTGTTTGGTAATTATTTCTTATTTCTGTTTCTCATTTAAACAAAATTAATTTTAAAATTTCTAAATAAATTATTAAAAAATATTATATCAATTTTATTTTTGTATATTTATATTATATTTTAAAGTCATTTTGAAACAACAAAGAGTTTGTTGTTTCTAAATTTTTTACACAATTTTAAGAGTGTTTCTATAAATATAAGAAACAATAAATCAGAAAGAGTTAACCAAATAATTTTATTTCTCTAAAAATAAAAATAGAAACAAGAAACTGAAATTGAGAAGTTTATCAAACAAGTGTTTAATGACGTGTTGAAGTAAAAGTATTAAAAATATATTTTAATCTCTCTCTTTTTGGGTATTGTAGATGGAGTAAATTACTAAAAATGCTTTAATTCTCTGAAATACTTTGGGATAATAAAAATGAAAATTAAGAAAAGATTAAATTAATAATATTGGGATTGGTGAGAATTTAGCGTAAGGAAGCATAAAATTTTAAGAAATGGAGTAGGAAGAAGGAAATTAGTTTGCTTAACGGATTTGGCAGCATTGGAATTGGGAAGGATCCTCGTTAAATGTGCAGAAAGCAAAATCTCAGTGGAGAGGAAAGATATAACTATTGATGGCCCGGATGGATTGATGCACGTTTGAGTCATTTTTAAGTAATCTAACATTCTCTGCTCCATATCCATCTATCCACGACCACGACAAACCCTGTTTTATTATTATTATTATTATACTTTTTTTCTTTTTTTTCTTTCTAAATAATAATCAATTTGGGAACAGATTGAGATGAACTTATTTAAATATAACTTAGAACATAGGTCAGGTTTTGGTCAAAGTCAAAGCAGACACACCTAGCTTTGGGGAGACTTCGATCGCCATTTTGCCAAAACCAATATTATAACCTTCATTTTTTTATTTTTCCTTTTTAAGAGTTTCAATTTAGGAAAAAACCTTTTCAATAACAAATAGAGGAATGCATGCTTAGAGAGTACCTTAGTTTTGTTTTTTTTCAATATAAGAACAAACTTAGGTGCTTATAGTGATACCAAACCAACATCATTTTACCTTTTTTTTTTTTTCTATATATGTGGCAGCATCTCATTGAAGAGATGTCAAATAAAGAGTACTTAAATTTTATTCGATATGTGATAGCATCTCATTGACGATATGACAAATAGAGAATGCTTAAGTTTTATTCGTTTCTATATAAGAAAAAACTTTGGTGCTTCTAGGGAACCCCTAGCAACCATCCTTTTATTTTATTTCTGTATATGTGGCAGCATCTCATTGAAAGATGTCAAACAAAAAGGGAACACTTAAGTTTTGTCCATCAATTTATACTAGTAATAAGGTATTCTTTTAAGCCAACAAAAAAAAAACTTTTAAATTTATTGATAAATCTGGAATAGTAATTAATTATTTCCCTCTTAGTTAAATTATTATTGTTTTTAAAAATTTATAGGTAGATACGGGTATTTTTATTGTTAGAAAATGTTATTTTAAGAATATTGATTTTTATATATGAATTAAATATTTTTTTTAACAGGTGATTGAAGCTATTTGATATCAGATTTCGACTTTCTCTACATAAATTTTTATAATTGAGATTGAATATTTTTATTGTTAAAATTAGATATTTTGGGCTAAAGTTTGTGGAGTAAGTATTTAATTTTGAAGTTGATATTATGAAATTTAGTCATATTATATCACGTATATCATACAAATAAAAAGGCAATATTATGGGTAATTGCATCACTTAAGCATAAAAGATGCAGGTAATTGGAAGCAAAACATACGTGATTAACAAGAAACTTGGATTTTCATAAAGGATATTAGTAGTTGCTCAAGTAGGATTTAAGTTTTTTGGGATAACTTTTAAAAGTGCTTAAAAGCGTTTTTTTTTAATAATTATCAAAAACATTAAATATTTCCGGACACTTGGGACATTTGGATATACTAGATTCTTACTACGTGCGTCGTCACGTGATATTCTATCTAATATAGAATAATTTAAAGGTTTAGCATATTTTTTCTGCTATAAATCTTTTTTGAAATAATTTTTCTTTTATTAATTCTTTAATTATTAAATGTATTATTATTTTCTATTTAAGATTTAAATTATTGTAAACTTTACTAATTCAATGAATTATATGTAATTGATTTTCTTTTTATTTAAGACATTTTTTTTCATATATACAATACTACCAAATAAAAATAAACCGTTTGTTCTAAATATATATACTTCTTTTTTATGTTAATTTATTCATTTCTGTTTTTAATTATAATTCAAGAAATTATATTAGTTTTTTCCAGTTGATTTTAAATTTATAATTTTTTATAAATATTTCTTATTAAAAATATAAAGTTTATTTTAATATTATAAAATACTATACCCTTACAAATTCAATAATCATATTTTGTTGTAATTTTTTTATTTATATTAACTTAAAAAAACAATTTATTTTTTTAATTATTTTAAAATTAAATCACCATCACCTTTATTAAATCATTTAACATTTAAATACTTAAATATAATTTATTTTTTTTATAAATGGGTGATAAATCTAAATAAATATTAGTTATTCTATTATCACATTCAATTTCACACGTTGTACTTAATTTTTTAACTATTTTGTAATTTGATGTCGTGAAAGCAATAAAAAGCCAATGAATTTATTAAAAAAATTGACATTTTCTTATTAATTGATAGATAAATATTTTAATATTATTATATAAAAAATGATGTAAAAAGAAAAAAAAAAGGTTAATATATGAGAAAAGTAAAAATATGAAGCGAGAAAAAAAGTATCATCATTATGTAAAAAAATGTCACTTTACAATGTAAATCTATTATTTTTTACATCTCAAAAATTTATTTTTCTAAAAGTATATGAAATGTGGCATGCAATGGAAGATAAAATGGTGGGCATAATAATCTAAAAATGTGATATTTATTAGAAAGTGGAGTATTAATAGCAATGGCATATTTAGTAATTTTGAGATTTTAAAAGGGTATTTATAATGGCATTGTAGTAATTTCAAGATTTTAAAAAGGATATAATTGTCCAAAAATATTTCTCAACCTTCCCCACTTTTATATATTAGAGATGTTTATTCCCTAAAAATCTAATTCACAATTTGTCTTTTTATATAAACTAGGTTTTTCACACGTGCCATGCATGTGGGGCACGTGGTTTGTCTTTTAAATTTTATAATAAAAATGTCAATATTATTATGAAGTTATTTTCTTAACTAATATTTTGAAATTTCAAATTTTATAATGAAATGGAAGAAATTAGCGTAACTCATATTGAAAAATATCTTTAAGATGAAAAAAAACTTAAATTTCATGATTTTATATCATCTTGTTACTCATGGATGATGTATACATGTAGATGACTAAAGATTAATAATGATCTTATATCATCTTGTTACTCATACCTAATATTCATTTCCTTTCCATAACTCTATCCTCAAACATCTAGTTTTTTGTTTTTTAAATTGGTGTGTTAGTTCATCTCTATTTACATGTATATATATAATAAATTAAAAGTGAAAATTTCAATAATTTTTTAATCCAATTAGTGAGTTTACAAAACTTTTCTACTACTCATATATTTTGGGTTTTACAAGATGGTATGCTATGTCCTTTGGTTTTGATCTTTTAAAAAATAATCACACTAACGTAATTATACATTTATTAAAAATTAATTCAATTGTTGGGTTTGATTTTACGATTAGTTTTTTTTTTAATAAAACAAAATCGTTTTTAAACTATCCTAAAATTTTAAATCGGATGATGGAAGTCAAATAAGTTTAATGGGTTTGGGTGACAAAACATATTTCAAAGAAAATAAGAGATTCATATAAGAACAACCACTACAATATAAACATAAAAAGATAACTTGAGGAAAAAAAACATTAAAAGATTGAGATGAGATGCCATGTTTTGACCGACATGTTTGCATAGTCCCTATCATATTTCGTATCATAATTAATCCAAATTGGATCTCAAATATGTGATTACTTAAGCAACAAATAGCATTTGACAGGAAATTATAGACCACATCTTTGTTTGGTGGTTACTTTGTTTCCATCATATATATTCTTAAATAAGATGCTTTGTAATTGTTTTTGAACTTTACTTTGGAAATCATAGGCCAAGATTTTAAAATTAGATTTCAAAATGTTTTGATGGACTTGAAAGATGGAAACTAAAATAATACAATTAATAATTAATTATCTTTTTGTCTATTTATTTTTTAAGAATGTTTCTAATAAGACTTGTAATAATCCCTTAAATTGTATTAGACTGTGAAGTGAGCATTTATACAATAGAATGAATCTGTTAACATGTTAACTAACTGTTAAACTAACTCTAACAACTATAATAAGAATTAATATACATATTCTAGCCGTTTCATTTGAAAGATACCTTTAGCTCCCGTTTGGTTCACTGTAATCAAAGATACTTCTAATAATCTAATATCTGAGAATCTGATGCTAGAGTATTTGATTACTAAGAATCTTAGATTACTGTGTTTGTTATACAATGAGAATGTCTGATAATTTATACTAACAAAACTTCACACAATAATTTATTTACAAAATATATTACAGAATTTATCCACAATCTACAAATAGAGATAAATTCAATAACGAAGAAAATGTAGGAATTTTTTTTTACAATATCAACAATAATAGGGTTCATCTCAAAGGAATTTGAGGGTCTATCAAATGTAAGGAGAAGAAATCAAAATATCATAAAATTAAAAACTTGAGGAAAAAATCTTTATCAAATGTAGCAAAATGAACAGCTAAAAAAAATCTAACTTGTTGAAAAATGATTTTGATCAAACCTATTATATAAAAAGAGAGAAAATTAATTAATAATACAAATAGGAAGCTGGAGAAACCACATAATTATGAAGAAGAAATGAAAACGTGAGTGTAGGTAATTTTCCTAATTTTTTTGGCAACTTTCTCTAATTAAATAGGGTTGAAATTTCAAAAAATAAGATTACCTTCTCGTGGGAATTATAAAAAGCACCCGACTTCAAACGTAATCAAGTACCCTCATATCTGGGAAAATATGGATTCCAGAAATCTTAGATTACCAAGATATTTTTAAACAAACCTCAAACAAACGATGAAATTAGATGCGCCTTATAAGGGAATTTAAGATTACTCTGAACCAAACGGGGGCTTAACTCTTTCAAAGTCTAAAATATTTTTAAAATAACCAATACTGAAATTATTTTACTAATTAGAGCAACAAAAAAAAGTTGACCGAATATCATAGAATATAATGGCCTGTTTAAAAACAAAGTGTTTAAAAATATTTTTTTTAATAGTCACAAAACCATTCATTTTCATTCTAAAATAACTTTAAACATGTTAATAGTTATCCTAACCAGGAACTAACTCTATATCTATTATGAAATCACTCTCAAGAACTCACAAACTCTCTCAATTTCAGTAATCTAAAACAATAAGAACAGAAAGTTAAGACAAAATTATAGAACACATAAGTTTATAGAGGTTCGGATAAATTCTACGTCATCTCTCGCAAAGCATGGATCTCTCTTTCATTCATCAATGGTTTTCTCAACATTATAACACTTAGACTCTCTCCTCTCTCTCTCTTTTATACAAAGCCTTTAACGACTATTTGCAGCAGCCTACGAAGAAGAAGAAGAAGCAGATTCTGTTGGACAAGATAGACAACATCTGAAAAGATCATTTTTCCCCTGACTTAATGTAATATTTAATGGTAAAAGGATAAATTGACTAAGAGTGTAAATGACTAGTTTAGCCTCATTAATTCACAAATCTCCACCTTGAGGCTAAACAAAAACTCAACAATCAGACTCATGGAGGATTAAACTCAGTCACCTTCAAGATCTCCATACATTTTCTGAACTTTGATGTAGTGACTGCCTTAGTTAACATATCCAGGGGTTGTCATCAGTGTGAATCTTTTACAATAAAACTTCACCTTGATCTATAACATCTCTAATAAAATGAAGCTTGATGTCAATGTGTTTTGTTCTCTCATGCAACATTTGATTCTTGCTAAGGTAATTGCTCCTTTATTATCACAAAATACTTTAACCTTCTCTTGTTCTAAACCCAGCTCATTGATCAATCCATTTAACCACAAAACTTCTTTTATACTTTCAGTGGCTGCCACATATTCAGCATCAGTTGATGATAATGCCACAATAGGCTGAAGGACAGATTTCCAGCTTACTATTCCTCCAAACAAAGTAAACACATAACATGTTAATGATCTTCTTTTATCTCTATCCCCAGCAAAATCAGAATCCACAAATCCTTCGAGAATTGTACTTCTATTTTGTGATTCTTCAAACAGTAACCCAGTGCTCCTTGTGCTTGCCAGATACCTCATTACACCTTTCACTGCTTGCCAATGTAGTTTTCCAGGATTGGCCATATACCTGCTCAAAAGACTGGAGGCATGAGCTATGTCTGGCCTGGAACAGACCATACAATACATTATGCAACCAATTGCATTAGCATAAGGGATATATCTCATTTCTGTTTGAACTTCTTCATCAAATGAGGACTGTTCTTGGGACAACTTTAGATGTTGAGCAATAAGAATAGACATTGGTTTAGAATCTTTCATATTGAACTTCTTGTGCACCTTTTCAATTTAGTTGCTTTGATTTAGGTGTAAGGTTCTTCTAGTTCTGTTTCTCACAATGTTGATGCCTAAGATTCTTCTTGCTGCACCAAGGTCTTTCATTTCAAATTCATCATTGAGCATTGCTTTAACCTTCTCAACTTCTAAAATTTCTGAGGAGGCTATTAATATATCATCTACATAGAGTAGAAGTATAACTCCAAGTGGTTTATTGGTCTTCCTTTGATAGATGAAACTGTCAAATTTGCTTCTGATGAAGTTGTTCTTTAGCATAAATTCATCAAACCTGAGGTACCACTATCTTGGAGATTGCTTAAGGTCATAAAGGGACTTCTTCAATAGACAGACTTTGTCTTCATTTCCTCTTTCTGTAAACCCTTCAGGTTAGGCCATATGAATCTGCTCATCAAGAACTCTATGGAGAAAAGCAGTCTTTACATCTAGTTGCTCTAATTCAATATCATATTGAGCAGTGATGGCCATCAAGATTCTAATAGAGGTGTGTTTGACAACTGGGGAGAAGATTTCATGATAATATATACCTTCTCTTTGAGTAAATCCCTTGGCAACAAGCCTAGCTTTATACCTTGGCTGAGATCCCTCTTCATTTCCAGGTTTCACTTTAAAGAGCCACTTGCATTGAACAAGTTTTTGTTCAGGTTTTCTGTCTACCAGTTGCCATGTATCATTCTTCAACAAGGAATTCATCTCTTTTTGCATTGTTTCAGTCCACCTATATCTTTCTCTTTACATCTCATTGCAGCTTTGAATGACTCAAGCTCTTGTTTATTCAGCAATTTAGAAACAGATAGTGCAAATGCAATGTAGTCATAATCACTAGGGGTGAAAGAAAAACTCCCCGCCCTGACCCCGTTATACCCGCTTTGTAAATGGGGCAGGGGCGGGGGCAAGGAAAAAAATCTCCCATTTACTAAATAACGGGGCGGGGTGGCGTTTAATGGCCCTGCAGGGCCCCGCCCCGCCCCGTTTATCCTTAAGTTTTTTTTTTAATTTTAAATAATATACATATATTATTATTTTTATTTAAAAAAAAATCTAAATTTCCCTAAAATCTAAAAACCTAATCTATCACAGGTTTCAAAAAAAAAAAACCTAATCTAACTTCATCTCCTCTCTCGTCTGCAACTCTCTCTACTTGCCCCCATATATTTCTCTTAGTCTTCTTCATCTCCTCTCTCGACGCCACTCCACTCCACACAGTCATCACCTTGTCTCGTCGTAGCCATCGCCATCGCTCGCCGCACCATCGCCTTCGCTCGCCGCCGCCATCGCCTTGTATTCACTGGTATTGTGATGTTATGTTAAAAGCTTTATTTGGTGTCTTTCTTTCTGATATAAATTTAATGTGAGTTTTATATAAAATCAGAAGTTTACTTAGGGAATAAAGTGAAAGAAGAGCCACGCAACCATCACCTTGTCTCACCGCCACCATCGTCATTGCACGCCACCGTCACTCCACTCCGCAGTCCGCACCGTTATTATTAGATCGAAAAGGTTAATGATCTCCCTCTCTATTAAATTTTCTTAATACATTTTGATTTTACTAAAAATAAAATCTGCTGCATTTATAAATTGGAAAAATCATATTAGATTATCTTTTTTCAGGCAAGATTGGTGTCTATATTTAAAGATTATAAATTAAGTAGAAGACACAAAGAAGAGGAGAAGAAGAGATCAAAGGTATTTTAATTCATGTGATTTTGGTCTATATTATTAACATAAATTTTTCATTTGAAATCAGTGGGCTTTTGTTAAGTTTTTTTTTCCTAATCAATTTGAATTGTTTGTGATATGAAGCAATTAGATTTATATTGTATTTTCGTTTAAAGTGTATGATTTTTTTTACGTTTCAATGTTTATGGTGTGAGGTTATCCTGCAGTTATGGTAGTCATGAGAATTGAACACTTGAGTAATGTACGCTTACGTTAGTTTGTTACAATTTTTTAGGATTTGAGTTTAGAGTCGACAAATTTTTTTTTTCTTTTCTAATCAATTTGAGTTGTTTGTGATATGAAGCAATTAGATTTATATTCCATTTTTCGTTTAAAGTATCTGATTTTTTTTTACGTTTCAATGTTTATGGTGTGTGACTATCCTGCAGTTATGGTAGTCATGAGAATTGAACACTTGAGTAATGTATGCTTAGGTTAGTTTTGTTACAATTTTTTAGGATTTGAGTCTAGAGTCGACATAAGAATGAGTGATTGGGAAGACCAAAGAGGGGATGCCATGAGTGATGACAACACTCCCATAACCAAAACTTTAGATTCTAAAAATACTAAGGCTCAAGTGGAGTCCAATGTAGTGGAAGTTGAAATTAGGAGTAAAGGGAAAAAGAGAAGAAGAACTTCAGTAGCATGGGATCATTTTGAGGATGTGCCTGGTTATAGTGAGGGAGAGGGACGTGCTAAATGTAAGCATTATGGCACTATATATAAAGTATGGATAAAGAAGAATGGAACTAAATATATGTTGGATCATCTTCGTATTACGTGTCCTAAGGATCCTCTTGGAGTTATCAGTAATAAAAACAAAGATGATTCTAAACAAAAATTAGTGTTCACATAAAAGAAAAGGGGTTTAGGAGATGGTGGAGGAGAATCAATTCTGAGTTGTGAATCATTTAGTATAGAAAACGTAATAAGGCTCATCGGCGAAATGATTATCATCGATGAGTTACCGTTTTCTTTTGTGGAGACTAAAGGGTTTAAACGGTTAATGAAAGGTACCATATGTTTATTTGAACCCAATTTTGTCATTCCTTTTCGTATCACAATTGCAAAAGAATGTATGGAGATTTTCAAATTTGAAAAACGAGTGATGATAGAAATGTTCAAAACACAAGGCTTTAAGAGTGTCCCTCACCACCGACACTTGGACATCAGTTCAAAACATGAATTACATGATTCTCACAGGACATTTCATTGACAATGATTGGAAGCTTCATAAAAGAATCCCTCAATTTTTGTCCAATTGAAACTCATTAAGGGGAAACCATAGGAAAAGAGGTCGAGAGATGTCTGAAAGAGTGGGGGATAGAAAAGATTCTTACATTGACAGTTGACAATGCTTCATCTAATGATATGAAAATTGCTTATATTGTGAAGCGTTATAAGAACAATCTTATTTTGAATGGGGAATATTTGCATGTGAGGTGTTGCGCTCACATCTTGAACTTAATTGTACGAGATGGTTTGAAAGATATTGACGATTCTATTTCAAGGATTAGAATTAGAGTGAGATATGTAAGATCCTCCCCTCCAAGATTTTCTAGATTCAAGAGTTGTATTGAGGAGGAAAAAATTGAGAGTAAAAGCTTTGTGTGCTATGATGTGGCTACTAGATGGAATTCTACGTATTTGATGCTTGATGCGGCTGTGAAGTTCCAGAAGGCGTTTGATAGGCTAGAGGATCATGACGCAACATATTTGAATGAGGATAGGCTTAGCTTTATTGATTGGGAGGTTGTTAAGGTATATGTCAAATTTTTTGCCCTTTTTTTGGAGTTACGAGGAGGATTTCTGGGTCTCTTTATGTTACCTCTAGTCATGTTTATAAGGAGATTAGCTTGGTTCAGAATACCATTAAACAGTATTGTGCGCCTGAGTACGGGGAGACTTTTATCATGATTGCAAATAAAATGCAAGCAAAGTTTGATAAGTATTGGGGTAATACGGAAAAGACAAACTTTTTGATATATGTTGCAACTCTTATGGACCCACGACTCAAAATGAAGATTCTATCATATTGTTTCCATAGGTTTTTTTATCCCAAGGTTGCTGCAAAGCTATGTAACACGGTTGAGGGGGTTTTGAGGAAACTACTTGATGAATATAGTTCTTCCTTTAAATCTTCTAATTCTAACACTTTAAATTTGAAAGACAACTTCGACCTCAACAAGAAAAATGCCTCCAGTTACAAAAGATGATGCATTTTCTTTCTTACTGGAATGGATGATGATGACATTTCTGGTATGGAAACAGAGGTGGATATCTACCTAATGGAGAATCGAGTGAAAGACGACGACAAATTTGATGTACTTTATTGGTGGAAATGCAATGCATCTAGATTCCTAGTTCTTAGTAAGGTTGCTAGGAATTTATTGGTCATACCGGTTTCCACGATAGCTTTCGAGTCCGCTTTTAGCACAGGTGGGAGGATTATTGATCCGTTTCGCTCTTCATTAGCTCCGGCAACACTTGAGGCATTAATATGTACTCAAAATTTGTTCGATAGTGATCCGGTTAGTATCGATCTTAAAGAGTACATGGATGAGGTTGTTCGAATTGAAGAAGGTAAATTTTCTATTAGCTTTCTAAATCTTATTAGTCTTTCTTATGCATTCTTTTTTATTTTATAGATTTTGCAACATGTATGGATATAAGTGGAGGCCCTCCTCTTCAAAGTGAAAGTCAATCTCTAGGGTTTGGATCATCTAGTACTAATATCGATGCACATACCAAAGGCAAAGGCAAAGAGAAATCGACATAATGTTTGAGTTGAACCAATTATGTTTGGTTGAGACTTTGTGTTTTCAAGTTAAAACTTTGAATTGGATTAATATTGAGTTTTTATAATTTTGTTTGTTGTAATTATATTTGTAACTTTGAACTTGGATTGACATTAAGTAATTTTGAGTTTTTATAATTTTTTTTATTGTAATTGTATTTGTAATAACTTTGAACTTGGATTGACTTTAAGTAATTTTGAGTTTTTATCATATTGTTTATTGTGCTAGGAATTTTAAGTAATTCTTTTCCTATTAAGTTTAGGTCAAAATGGTATGTTATTCCTATTGATAATCATTTAATTTCATTAAATATCATGAGTTAGGATTGCATTTATTTGGGAATTTATTGATTTATTAGAAATGAATACTTTTTTTTAGTATTGCCCCTATAACCCGCCTAGCCCCAAAAACGGGGTGGGGACAGGGGCGGGGGAATGTGGTAACAGGGGCAGGGGCGGGGTGATGTTTTATTCTTTAAACGAGGCTGGGGATAAACGGGGGACCCCCCCATTTACACCCCTAATAATCATTATACCTTATAAATAGAATGATGGTTCTCCTTGTACTGTCTCTTGCCAGATGGTATGACTGAGGGTCTTGAGGTTCTGTCAAATTTTCATGATCATCAGTTTGGTTTGCTTCATTCAAGATAAGATTAATCACTGGATTTTCCACCTCAATTGGAATGGCAGTGGTCTTCTCTTTCTGTTTATCATGTTCAGAAGGTATTGTCATGTACATACCCGCTAGTAATTGTCTTAGCTGTGTCTCCATCTTGATACCACGAGTTTGTAGCCTTTGACACCATCTGGATACCCAAGGAACATGCACATTTTTTCTCTTGGTTCCAACTTTCCATCATTTACATGGGCAAAGGCAAGGCTGCCAAATACCCTCTGATTTTCAAGGTTAGGAGGTTCACCATTCCACATGTCTAGTGGTGTCTTGAACTCCATTGTCGTGAAAGGAGTTCTATTTATCAGATAAGCAACAGTGTGGGCTGCTTCTGCCCAGAATTTATATGGTAGCTTGGCATCTGACAATTTTGCTCTAACCTCTCCAAAATGGTCCTATTCATCCTCTCAGCCAAGCCATTTTGTTGGGGTGTATATGTGATGACACGTCAATTTTAAATAAATTAAACCTCATTGCATAATTTTCAAATTTTTATTTTAACAAAAATTGGCATGGTTATGTTTGAAGTTGGTTAGCCAAAACTTCTTCTTCTTCCTGTTTAATTTTCAAATCTAATAAAATCACATGGAACATTAAGTCCCAAATCTTTAGTTCAAAGATGTAATATCATAAAACATCATCCTGGTTAGTAATAATACAATACATGATCATCAAAGTCTTTAAATTTCACAAAAGTAAATACATAAATTTTACAATACCCGAGTCCATCTCGAGGTCAACATCGATATATCCAAGGCTTTCTTTGCTTCCTCAGTAGATCTTGGAAAGGGCTTATCTTGTGGTTTTTTGTAATATCATGAGCTAACAACTTCATCCGCTCTTGAGAATAATTCTCATAAAAAGTAAAGATAGACTTCAGACTTCTATTAGACCTTTTTTCCAATTAATATGCCCAATTCCTCCTAAAGTCCTCCAAACGCTTGGCTTTTCTTTATCTATGCTTCCAAAGGAGGATTACTAACACTAGTCAATCCTCATCCATTAACTTGTTATGACATAAAATAAGAAAAGTTAATGACTTTGCATAAAATCTAACATCTTGATTCTATATTCATATCTTTCAGATGCCAATCTACCTTCATATAATACCCTTTTGCATCAAGAGGTAATAGGAGACACAGGTAGGTTACCCATTCAACCATATCTTAAAGACATGATTCATCCCGAAAGCCATTCAAACATCTTTTCTTACTTTTCCTTTTTTCCTATCCTTGAAGGCTGGTTATTACAAAGCAACCCAACTTCCTTCCTTCCTTTCTTTCTACAAAACCATTCTTTTTGGCTTTTCAATGATAACAAGATGTTAGAATGATGCTTGCATATGCTTGCAAAATGTAGATAAAGTAAATCGCAAATAATAAAGTAATCTAAACAAACATAAAGTAAAAGGGCATAAAGTAAATAAATAAGAAATATCCCTCGAGCATCATTCTCTTTGAACTCCCTCTACCAATAATAAAAATCAATTTATATCCTTAAAGGATGATTTACCTAAACCTTCAAGGATTCTAATCTTCCAATACAAATTAACGCTTAATTAATGGATCTATTAATATCAAGTTTGGATCTTTTAAAATCCATGTAATGATCCTTTAAATTTAAACTTAAAATCAAATCTAACATTGAATATTAAATAGATTCGGTAGGTTTCTCGAGAACTCAAAGTTCTCACTTAAAGGACTTAATTCGCTAAACCTTAGAGGATCAAACTCACATCCTCTAATTTGGATTCGAACTCAAGTCTTAGAATTTCAATTCAACAAACAATATTTTCATTCCTTCTAAAGTTGACTATTAAATTTTAACTATGTCTCACCTTAAAGAAAAGATGACTTTGCTCCTAAGTCCAGAAGTAAATTAAAGTGTGTGATTTATGAAGACCCTACAATTAACTTATATCACACAATCAATAATCTTAACCACGATATCAAACATCAATCTAAACGATAAAACTACAAAAATCAAAAAAGATTATCTCTTTCCTTTATCTGAAAGAAAAAATGCCATGGATAAATTTGGAGATTATTTTATTTTCTTTATTTAAAAGTATTTCGATCTTGGTTTAATAATTCAATATTAATGATTTCAATGGGATCGATAATTCAAACAATTTTCAACTCAAAATACCTTTCTGGCCGATTTATTCATTAAATATTAATTCATTACAATTCTAACCTTTAATTAATACCCAAGGTAAATTTCAATCGGGAGGGTTCATTAATCCGGTTTTAGGGTTAGGAAAGTTCTCTAAAATTAATAAGACCAACTTAATTAATTTATTTATTAATTACCAGTTTAAATAAAATATTTTATTTAAACAATTAAAACTCATTAATACACTATTTTCTCGGAGCTTAAATGTTATGCAATTTATATTTAATTATTAATTTCCATTTAAATAATTTTCATTATTTAAATAATTAATAATAAATATTATAATTATTAATTTCCAATGAACTCATTATTTAATTAATAATTTTATTGACAATATTTTATTATTAATTTAATTAATTTTAATGGGTACTCACGTCCCGTTGAAATAGAATATTTAAGAAGTTAAGTTTTTTCTTGGCAATTAATGTCAAATTAGGTTAATTACCATATGAAATATACTGGATATTTAATTAATTAATAATGGATATAATTAATAATATTTCATTATTAATTTCACTTTTAAAATGAAACCCAATTATCTTAAACAATCTCAATGGTGATTAATAATTATTAATTGACCGTTATTAATTATTAATACCATTATAAGTATTTAAATAAATAAAGCCTATTAAAATGACTTAATTCGAAATAAACTACTAAAATTTCCATTTCTTTACTTGATTAAATAAATAAACTTTAATTACTTAAATTAAAATAAAATAAATAAAAAATTTTTTATCACAATAATTAGTCAATTAATGATTAACACATAATCGTTTAGTTTCTTATTATCTAACTTTGCATAATTTCTCAAATTCTTCATTCACATACTCAAGGCCATTATCAGTCCTTAGTTTCTTTATCTTCCCTGTTTGAGTTTCTACCATTCTCTTCCATTCTCTGAATCTGGACAACACCTGATCTTTAGTCTTTAGCATGTAAATCCACAACATCCTGGAGTAATCATCAATGATGGTCATCATGTATCTATTTCTCCCAATTGAATCTACATTTGCTGGTCTCTAGAGGTCTGAATGGATATATCCAAGGGTTTCTTTGGTTCTATGAGTAGATCTTGGAAATGGCTACCTTGTGGTTTTGTAATATGTATAGGTATGGTCACACTTCTTCCTAGTTAATTTATAGGAAAGTTATGAATTCCATCTCGTGAATGAGTTCATTAGACCATTTTTCTATCATGTTCCCAAGTCAGATGCCATAAGCTTGCCTTTTGTTTATCATTTGCTTTTACAGTGGGAAATTCTCCCACAATTGTTCCACAATAGAGTCGCATTTCAATTAAGTGATATAAGCATTGATTCTAACGGTTGATAACACTTAGTTTGATTCTTCGATTATTTCTGGGATGCCATTCTACCCTAATGAAGACAATTTGATCGAACATCAAGGAGTAGGTTTCTTATACAATCAGGACATGTCTTATGATACTTCCATATTCTCTCCAAGCCATCAAACATCTGGATTCTTACATTGCATTTTCCTATAAACAAATTGCAAGGCTTGTTATTACAAAGCAACACTTGCCTTCCTTCAAAAGCTTTAAGGTACTCAATCAATCTTTATTGCCTATCATGTGACTAATACTAAGTCGTGATTTCATAAGAATGACTTAGGTTTGTCTATTAATGTTTGTATTTATATATTTCCATATATTCCTAATATCATTAATTGAATCAATCTAGATAATGTAAAGAACTTATGTTTATTTATTTAATTTATTCTTAATAAATTATTATTATTAAATAATTACAAGTTCTAGGACACCATTCCTAACACTTCTTTGTTGCAATGATAGCATTTGAATGTCTTGCTATTTATTTTCTTCTTCTGGTCTATCTTTCCTTTGAAGTGATTTTTGATGTTCTTGGACTTCACAAACAATGATTCTCCATTGTTCTTCCCTTTCTTTTCAATCTGGATTTCAAGATCTTTTGACCTCAATGAATCAATTATTTCCTCCATTGCCAGGGCTGTTCTTCCATATTTCAAAGCATTCTTGACATCTTTGAATAAATCAGGTAGGGAATTTAATGAGATAATACACTGATCTTTCTTATTTACCTTATCCCCTATGCCTGCCAATGTGCCAATCAGCTTTTTGAAATCATCCAAATTATCATCAAGAGATTTGGAGTTGTCCATCTTGAAACTGAATAGTTTCTCCTTCAAGAAGATGGTATTGGGTAAGGATTTTGCAAGGTATAGGTTGTCCAATTTTGCCCAGAGGGCTACTGCTGTCTATTTTTCCCCAATTAGCCATAGAACATTGTCTGATAAGTAGAGGATGATGATGCTATATGCAACTTCTTGCATCTCTTTCTTCACTAATTCCTTCAATTCAGCAGACATGGCTTCTAGTTCTTGAAGTGCAGCTAATACTTTTGTTGTACAAGGACAACCTTAATCTTCCTTTTCCACAAAGAGAAATCACCTTTCCCATCATACTTCTCCACCTCAAATCTGGTGTAACTTATCTTATTGGATTTACAATTGCGAATGGATACGATCTTGAACCAACGCTCTGATACCAATTTGTTACGAAATCACTCTCAAGAACTCACAAACTCTCTCAATTTCAGTAATCTAAAACAATAAGAATAGAAAATTAAGGTAGAATTAAAGAACACAGAAGTTTATAGAGGTTCGGATATATCCTACGTCCTCTCTCGCAAAGCATGGATCTTTCTCATTCATCAATGGTTTTCTGAACATTACAACACTCAGACTCTCTCCTCTCTCTTTTATACAAAGCCTTTAATAGCTATTTGCAGCAGCCTACGAAGAAGAAGAAACAGATTCTGTTGGACAAGATAGACAACATCTGAAAAGACCATTCTGCCCCTGACTTAATGTAATATTTAATGGCAAAAGGGTAAATTGACTAAGAGTGTAAATGACTAGTTTAGCCTCATTAATTCACAATGTCAATGGATTTATAAGGGTTTTTTTTTTTTTTTAAAAAATGTCATTAAATTGTAGAAGATGAGACTCAAATCTTCACCTAAGTAGACAGGAGCGTTGATGTCTTGAGGATAGTATAATTCAGGAATAAATGTAATTGTTGGGAGGAAAATAATAGTGGGTGTGAATAAGACCAGATCCATCATAGAGATCACTCCACAGAATAATTTCTACACCAATAATGCAAAGTTTTGGGAAATTCTTACAACTTACTCATAAAACTTTCCAACTTGGTTTCATTAATTATTGGCAATACATTTCTCAATTTCTGCCACATTATTTGATTAAAAAAAAAATGAATTAAGAAAATCTAACTATCGCAGCATGTGGAAACATTATGAGTAGCGTGGACTAAAAATCTGCTAAAAGAAGAAAGAAAAAACAGACCTTTTTTATCCTTACATTATTTGCGGGAGGCCAAACTGACAAGAAATCCAGACAATATAATATAAACTTTTTACCAGTACTAGGGTAAAGTCGAACCATGTAATCATTTTATTTCGCCAAAAACTTTGCAGATATTGTATCTAAATTACTAACAACTTTTCTTAAATCTTTCTTTTATGTGGTTTCTTTTAATTAAGAAGGCTAATAAAAAATTAAACCCCAAAACTCAAGGTTTTTTGTTTTTGTTTTGAAAGTTATTTTTAAGATAAAACTTTTTAAGTTTTGAGTAATTAAAAAATATTAAGATGTATGGTTGGCTCACAGGTTTAGAAAATAGAATTTTGCAACACAATCCTAAATCTCGTTTGTCTTTGACATTTGTAATCCTGAATGGTTAATTACCGTCATCTATAAAAAATTCAATCATTTTTACTATTCAAACACATTTTACTCAATTTATCAAATACATTTTTCAGCAGAATCCAAATGCGAATTTAACATCGTTAGACTTAATAAACCTAGCTAAACTCACATATATTTGAATCATAGTTTTTAAATTTATGATCTTAAACAAAAACTTTAAAAAAATTGCCTTAACATATTTGTACTATACTACGTCAACTATTCTAAAAGGCTAAAAAAATTGTTTTTAAAACACTAGAAAATAGATAAAGTTTTGGTGTAGTAAGTGTTGTGGCTTAGCTGGCCACTTCAGTCAATCATAACTCACGACTGTTTCTTCTTCGCTTGTTGACTCCGCAACTTAGTTACGTATCAATCAAAACGATCTTCTTCAAGCAAGCAATCCCATTCATTGCCAATCTTTCTTCCACTTTCAAACAGTTTTTGTTTTCACTATTTTCTAGACATTTTTAATATTACTCACTCAGGGAAAAAAACAAACATTTTATTTAAGATTTCTTTGTTACTATTAAAATATTTTACTTTTTATTTTTTAAACTGATGATGGAAGGATTGAGAATTTTGGGATGAATTTTCTCAAATAGACTTGTTGAGTGTGTGAACCAAATCACACTATAATTACAATTTGATAAAATATTTACAACATGACATGATAATTCTAGAACTAAATTATAAACAAATTTATTCAAAATTAGATCTGATGTAAATAATATATTTTATAGAGGGGTTATTCTTCTGGTTAGAAAGAAGAAGATACTTGAAACTAAGGACTACTTGATTAGTAGTTTAGTTCTATCGGACAGACGGTGCGTTTCAGAGAGAAAGAACTCACCTGAATAGAGTAGATGGTTGGAGGGAAGGTTCGGTGATCCCTTCAAAGTGAGATCGTTGGAAGCAAATAGGTCTCACATTAGTTAGATCAAATATGATCATAAGTATATAAGAAGGACAACATCTCTATTGGTATAATGTCTTGTGAGTGAAACAAAAAACAAAGTTATACGGGTCTAGGCCTAAAATGAACAATATCATACTAATGTGTAGATTCAGAGTCAAGTATCTCGACAAATTAGTTAATTATTAAAAAAAATAGATTTAAATTACTTTAAATTGAAAGATATATATTTCAGGTAAAATGATGGTATTGGTAGACATGTTATAAATATAGGTGAGAAGTAGGCAATTGCATTGACAAATTGATGAGAAATTACTATTTTGGAGAAAATGAAATAAAGGGGCTAAGGTCTAGCTGTGAATCAATATCTAAAAAGAAAAAGGAAAGAAAGAATTATTGATAGAGAAATGAAATGGTATCGTCCTTTAAAGACACGATTATATTTATATTTTCGGTGGAAACGGAACAGCTACCCACATGCAAAGAATATGCATGAAAATAGAAAAGAGATCCAAAGCAAAGGCATATTTTTTAAACAAAAAAAAAAAATCATTCTGTCCTCTTGATTTGCAAAAAAACTTTCATTTTAATTAACCACCATTTTGTTTCCTTAAAAACATATTAATTATCATTCCATTTTCATTTATCTACCTAACTTTACTTCACTTCTTTGGTCGGTGCTAATAATTTCTTTTGATTTCCAACCATAATTATTCACTTTAATTGCTCTTTAAAAACCAAATCATGCATTATATAATCTCATCAAGCAATAGAATTTACGGAAAAGATTCTGTTGATTAATTTCACCATCATCTTTAATCAAATATTATCTACCAGCTGATATTGCAAATGGGTGTTATTATTTTGCCTTTAAAGTATGAGATTAGGACAAGATTTTGTGGCATCCCACCTTGATTTTCTTTACCTTTTTCCTTTGCTCGACTGAAAAATTGCCAAAACTTGCTCTGTTTTTTGCTCTGTTTCTATCTCTCCTCATTCACCTTTACTAGCTTTGCGTAAAATTTCAAGTATTGCTGGGCAAATTATAAAAAAAAGAAAAATAAAAATAAATTGGCCTATTAAAGCCCATTTTTCGTTTGGGTTTATAACATTAAATGGGTCACACTTTATTTATAACAGTTGGCCTAATAAAGCCCATCCTCGAATTCCAATGGACTGATTCTATATGAGAGTGTGTTGATTTTTAAATAACTGGTAAAAAAAATACTACAATCATTTTCTCTTTCATGTAAACGACCTAACATGTGTTTTTTTTTTAAATATATAAATGTAAAATACACCCCATCATTTTGGGTTATTGTTAAATCATACCCCTGCACTTTTTGTTTTTGTTTTAAAATACCCATGTACTTTAAAAAGGTTGCAAATCACACTCTTCTATCGATTAATTCTAACGAAATTTAGACACATTTATATTATATACATACCACGTGTTCTAAAACCATTAAAAATTAAAAAAAAAACTAAATATTTGAATGTGATTTATAGATTTTATATTTTATTAACATAAGAGTTTATTCTAAAATTATACACATTTATCAATTTTTTTTAGTTATTTTTCATAAAATCATAATACATAGAATATAAATGTATCTCAATTTTGTTAAAACTAATCAATTGAATGGTGTGATTTGCAATTTGACTAAAGTACAGAGGTATTTTAAAACATAAAAAAATGTGGAGGTATGATTTAACAATAACACAAAGTATACGAGTGTATTTTGTATTATTTTTTTTTTACTTGTTGATTATTTTCCCTCTCTCTTTGCTCTTTCAAGGTTTCCTCTCTCTCTCTCTCTCTAATGTCGTGTTATTTATTACTAACTTCTATATATATATATATATATATATATATATATATATATATATATATATATATATATAAAGTTTTTATTCTTTTACTTTTCTTTATTCAATAATTATATACTTATGTATTTAAAATTAGAAAAAATTCAAATACTAATTTCTAATTAAACATATTTAGCTGCAGATTAATATATTAATTACCATTAGATCCTATCTAATTAATTAATTTGGGTTAAAACCAATTTATTTCTTAAACCAATTGTATTTAATTCTCTCTAAATTTTATTATTAAATTAAATAAACTCATTATTTAATTAATAATATTAATTATTAATTTCTATTTAAATAAACTCATTATTTAAATAATTAATAATATTAACATTAATTCCCTTTTAAATAACCTATTTATTTAAACAATAAATTTTGCCTAACAATATTATATTAATTTCCATTTAAATAAACTCTTTATTTAAAAAAATTAATATTGTCATAATATTAATATTTATTTTTATTTAAATAATCTCATTATTCAAATAATTAATATTACCTGATTTTAAGTAAATTCAATTACTTAAATTATTTGTTCTTCTTAAGTTAAATTAATAACTTAGTTTTGCTACGACTATATTTGAGCTAGCATAAGGACCTGATGGATATATATATCATGAGCTTAATCATTAGTCAATTGAGTGATTAACTCATAATCAGTCAATTACTTATTATCTAATTATGAATGATTCCACTATAAATTCATAGTTGAACTTCTCTCACTATAGATGAGTTATATCCATTTAGTTTATCTTTTATTTATATCTGTAATATATCCTTCACGTGAAACCCTCATAATTACAGGCTGATTATGTTAACCGTTTTGCCCATGTAATTATCGTTTTATTCTTGTGTTCCACTTGATTTTCTAATGAACATTATTTATAGTCAAACTATAGATAATATACTTCTGTGATAAATAGAAGTCGTGGCGCCACTTGTTCATGTCTCGAATTAGTACATCAAAGGAGTTTCCTAAAATTCCTAAAAAATTTAGGTATTGCATTGATACCGTTGATTTATAGGAAAGTTATTAATTCAATCTCGTGTAAATGTGTTCCCAGTTATTATTTCGTTATGTTTCCAAAACAGGAGTGTATTGAACGTTCATATCAGATCGCTCTCAACTATGTGAATCAAAGAACATAACTCCATGAATAAGAGTCCACATTTCACTCAAGATTGAGATTTATCAAGGTTGATAAACTTAGTTTGATATTCGATCATTTCTCATAAACAGTACTAATGAGATATTGATCAAATATCGCGATCCTGTCTTATACAATCAACATTGTATATGATACTTCCATTTCATGTCACTCATATGAATGATCAGGATTAGATCATTTGTCTACTTATACAAAATGGTCAGCTATCAACAGTGTTACCATGATAAGGTTCTCAAACGTTATCCATATACTGTAGACACTTTAAGTTACTCATCTCAACTTTAATCCTCTCGTATGACTCACATACTTAGTCATGATTTCACAAAAGTAACTTAGGGTTTTACTATTTGAAAATTTGATATTAATATATTTACATATATTCCTAATATCGTCATTTGAATCAATATAGATAATAGAAAGAACATATGTTTATTTATTTAATTTAATCAAAATAAACGTTTTTTTTATTAAATAATTACAAGTTCTAGGACACCATTCCTAACAATCTCCCACTTGTCCTAGATCTTTGGAGATTTGACTTGTAATTTCAGTCGAGCGGGATCTACTTAGCCATGGTAGTCATTTTAAAACTTTATGAGTAACATTTTTCATCTGTTTAGCATGTATTTCTTTTGTCTTATGTTAGTTTCATTAAGTGTAACAGATTCCATATTTTATCACCATAAAATAAACTCTATTAACTTTTGATTTGAAACTATCATGTTCAAACACCTTTCATTTACTAACAACTTAGTAATCATGTGAATCTAAAGTTTAGTCAGTAAAAAATCATTTTACTTATACTTAACTTATTTAATGGTGAATCCGTAAAGGTCCTTTGTCAAATTCTTATACAAAAGTTAATCCATGTTTGAATTTGATCCTGTGCATCTCATAAAATCCTCCATTTTATCTATGAACACTAGAATATACTATTAGTAATTTTTATTTTAGTCACTTTTGTTCTAGGATTCTCGAAATTCTTAAGCTCCCACTAAAAAGTAATTCTCCATTACTTTCATTCGTTTAATGATTCCAATTTTATACTTGTTATTATTTCAAAAGTAATATATAAGTATAAGTGACCATTTTCAATTTCAATGGAAAATTCATGTCGGTTTTATTTCACTTATTTTTAACTTTATTCATTGATTTTGAAGTCAATGAGTCTCATTTATAATTCCAAAAGTCCTCTTATTTGGTTTGAATCGTACTATGATGCTCCCACTCAAATAAAGTTCTATAAGTAGCTTAGGCCTCGTTTGGTTTACAATCCAGATTTAATTTTATGAATCTGGATTGCAAGAATAAAATAGATTACACATTTTAGGTGTTTGGTTTGTAACCCAAACCCACAAAATTTGGATAGCACTTTTTTTAAGCCCAAATTTCAAATTCAATAAAAATAAGAATTCTACAAATCCAACTCAAAAAAAGGGATTCACGGGATTGCAAACGTAATTCGTGCAATCCAGTCAATTCGTAAATGAAAAAACGACAAAATCATGTATTAGCCTTCCTCTTCTCTTTACGCATTCCTTCAGACCTTATTTTCAAACTCATGAAATTTGCTTCCTCCATCTCCATTTCTTCCATGGTCAGAGCTTCAATTCGAGTAGACAGGAATTCGTACGGGGTTGTTTTATCATTCAATTTCATTTACTCTCATTCAATTCCTCTTGATTTTTGGTGGTTGTTCATGAATTTATTTTCAAAACTACTGAAATATATCTTCTTTGTCTCCTTCATGGTTAGATCGGTACTAAACCACAAAGCCTCCATCTTCAGTGAACAGGTGAATGAATTAATTCCAAATTAATTTCCATTCTTTCTTCAAGTTCATCCCGCTCATAAATTCTTTATAAAAAATATCAGGAAGTCGGGATTTCTGGAACTCTATTGTCACTTCTTAGAGATGTCAATAAAATCCAAATTGAATCTAACGTTTTCGGTAGTTGATGGCATTCAAACATTGAAGGTTGAGATTGGGTATTTAACGACGAATTCATGGCATAGAAATCATGCATCTTCTTCACAACACACAGGTTCATCCTTATACTTCTCTATATTTTTTATGCTTTTTTTTCCTTCCCCTCAATTTGTCTCATCAGAAAGTTTGGTTTATGAAACTCAAAGTTAAAGAAATTTTGGTTTCATAACAGGAATTGGACAAAAGAGTGTGGAAGGTAGTGTGCAATCTCATTAGAGGTATGTTCATAAGCCTTTTGTTGTTTCCCCTAAATATGTATCAATCTTCTTCATGTCTGGCTTTTTTTTTTTTTTTTTTTTTTTTGGTAATGGTTACATGTTGAAGAGTTAATTTTTTTGTTTAAAGTTGATGCTTATTTAGGATGTTTCTGATATTTTTTTCTTAAGATGTGATCTACTGTTTATTTGTTATTTTTTTGAAAAAAATTGGATGCTTTGCTTGAAACTTGAAGTTTGTTTGGTTTCCTTTTCTTTCAAATAATGGGTTGTTTGTTTCACATTATTTTTTTTTGGTGAATGCTTACATATTGAAGAGTTTTATTTTTCTTAAGACATGAGCTACTTTTTTTTCCCCTAAAGGCTGCTTTAAACTTGAAGTTTGTTTGATTTTTTTTTTCCGGATGGTTGCTTTAAATAATTTTTTTGATCAATGCTTTCAAGTGAAAGAGTTGTTTTTATTAGTTTAAACTTTATTACTCTTTTTTTCTATGCTTCCATGTCAAAGAGTTGTTTTTTTTAACTTGTTGTGAGCTTCTTAGAGATGGCCAATAATGACGGTGAGATGGATGACGTGGCTCAATGGCCATCTCAAATTGAGTCGTACTTTGTCCACCTCTTGCACGAAGAAGCTAAAAAGGGCTTACAAACAACCGTTGGATAGGAACACATGGAAAACTATTGATAACGCAATATTTTCAAAATTTGGCAAACGATTCACTACAACTAAGTTGAAAACCAAGTACACTAGACTTAGAAAGAACCATCGAGAGTTTTCAAAACTGTTAGAGCACACCGGGATGGGATGAGACTCTATGACAAATACAGTCACGACAGATGAAGAAACATGAAAAACATATATTAAGGTATATTTATTCATTAATGTGTACATGTATCTCTCTTTCATATCTAAAATTGAAGTTATACTTGTCATATGCAGAGAAATCTATATGCTAGTCGATTTAAAAAGAAAGGTTGTGCCCACTTTGAGGTCTTAGGGGAGATATTTAATAGTACCACCGTGACTGGGAAAATGTACTTTGCATCGACGATGAACCCTCCAAACTCTTTAGAAGAGAGAAATTTGGAAAGAGATTTTATGCATACTGGGGCTCATGTAGAACAACCGAGATTTGATGATGAAACCCAAAATGATGCAAATGGTTCAGGTCGACGTCGTGCAATTGAGCCACTTGTTGATGAATTTACTCGTTGATCTACTAAGGTCACTACTAGGCAAGCAAATATGGACACTTGCTTGATGGCATTGACTAAGTCACTTAATGAGAAAGTTGAGTACATAGCTAGTAAAAGATCAAGGGTAGAGACATCCATTAATAGCCCAGAAGAGTATTCAATCAAGGATTGTATGACCAAATTATCCCAAATTCCTGGAATTCCCAGTGTCGCGTTTCCAAAGACGGCGCGAGAGTTTGTTTCTGCCGATATTAGACAACTCTTCATGACAATGCCTGATGACCACATGGACTCATTTTTAGGTTTAGGGTAGAGCATAACTATGATGTAGATTTCTTGTTTTTGTGATGCTCTTTAGTGTTTAAAAGGAGCCTAGTACTCACAGTAGTACTATATCTATTTTGTCAAACAAATGTTGTAATTTTATATGAGCTCTTGGCGTTTTGTCGAGGCATTTGATATATTAAACAGTTCTTTTACTTGCTATTGTCATTTACACTATTTTTGAGATTATGTAGCTGTTTTGGGGCTTAAATATATGTTTTACTGGTTATTTTTACATTTTTTTTTTTCTACAAGTTGTTTAATGTTATGTATTAATGTTTTGGGGATTAAAGAGCTGATTTACTGTTGTTTTGGGGCTTAAAAAGCTGATTAACTGCTGTTTTGGGGCTTAAGAAGTTGTTTTACTGCTGTTTTGGGGCTTAAATAGACTATCTACTGCTGTTTTGGGCCTTATATAACTGTTTTACTGCTGTTTTGGAGCTTAAAAAGTTCTTCTACTGTTGTATTGGGGCTTAAAAAGCTGTTATAATGCTGTTTAGGGGCTTAAATAGCAGTTTTACTGCTGTTTTGGGCCTTATATAACTGTTTAACTGCTGTTTTGGAGCTTCAAAAGCTCTTTTACTACAGTTTTGGGGCTTAAAAAGCTGTTTAACCGCTGTTTTTTTTATATTCCATATCATTTTACATATAAAGTAGCAGTTTTCCTGGTGTTTTTGTCAATAAGAAGTTTATGGTCATTTTTACATTGTTTTACTGATATTTTAAAATGCTACTGTGTTTTTAGTTATTTTTCATTGTTTTTTTACTACAAGTTGTTTATTGATGTGTATTAATGTTTTGGGGCTTAGAATTGAATTTTAACTGCTGTTTTTTGATATTCCATACATATAAAGTAACAGTTTTGCTGGTGTTTTTGTCAATAAGAAGCTGTTTTTGGATAATCAGGTTCTTCGACAAATATGTCATAATTCTTCTTTATCAGGACGTGAATAAATGATAGAACTATTTTTCTTTTGGTTTGTACTATATTTTTTTTAACAGAATCGAATGTTACTTATATGGTATGTTGTAATACTTTGAATACATGATAGAATGTTACTTATATGGTATGTTGTAATACTTTGAATACATGATAGAATGTTACTTATATGGTATGTTGTAATACTTTGAATACATGATAGAATGTTACTTATAAGACTACATATGTTTCACATGTACAACTGACAATGTGTTTTATATATATTAGTAAGTTCATAATATAAAATATGAAAAATACATAGAAAAATATGAACATAGTTAAATACTTGATATTTGGATCATGAACCAAACACAGTTTCTGAATAACAATCGTACTTCTGAATAACAAACCAAACACATATTATAACTTTCTGAATCTCAATTCTAAATTTTAGATCTGATACCCAACACATATCTAAAACCAACGAATTCACAAAATACAACTCTGAATTCATCTAACTCTATTGAACTCAAATCTTATTTTCCGGATTGCGAACAAAACAGGGCCTTAACTACTTAAACTCAAACAACTACTAGTTTGTGTGAAATAAAATTATTGTAATTCTATGTTCTTTTCTAAATTTAGTAAGGTATAAAAGTTTCAGTGACACTCATTTATTGAAGTTATCTTTAATAATTCGTGAATTCAATTATCCACTAATTATTTCTTTTCAATTTCTATTTTGTTTATTACATATCAGTTAGAGCTCCTTTAAAACATCATTTTAAATAACTGAATATTTAGAATATAAGAAATCGATTATATGTTTGCATATCACTTAAGTTCTAACATCTGAATGTTCAAAATTTAGTGATATTTAAGTCTAATTATCTTTAATTTAAAGATATTTGATTTTACTTATACCATAAGTTCGTGGATTAATATGGTTATCATCTCAAACTTTGAGAGCCATCGTTAAGAAATTAACCTTTTAACTTATTTAAGTAAATTTAGATTTAAATTATTAAACACTTTAAACCTATTCATTTAGATATTCCGGAGTTTAAAATTTGGATTTGTAATTTATTTGTTTTATACTAAGTATTTTGAATAACCATCCAATCATAGTTTGGAACTTTGTAATATAATTGTAAAGAGATATCTACCTAAATAACTCTTATTTAAAATATGATTCAACTTGGTTCTTATGAAATGAGAACCACTAGTAATTACATAATTCAAAATAAAAACATATTGATAACTAAACTAAACTAGAAAACTATAGTTTGAGAGGAAAAATATATTATTCCATTTAGACTATAGTAAAAGCGGTTATGAGAAAAAATAGGAATAAGAAAAAAATTCAATTTAGAGAATTGAAATTAGAAGCTTTTAAATGAATAACCAAGGCCTTTGTATTTTTCAAACATCAATTCAAAACATTTAAAAATATACATGTACAAAGACACACACACACACACATATATACAAATATACATGTACATACACACACATATATACATACATGTGTACATGTATATATGTATTCATACAATTTATATATATATATATATATATATATATATATATATGTACATGCATATATGTATATACATGTAAATATGTACATATGTATATACATGTGTACATGTATATAGATATATGTGTGTGTGTGTGTGTGTGCGCTCGCGCGTGTGTATACATATCAATATATGTATGTGTACATATAAATACATACATATAAGGTATAATAGATAGTCAAATACGCTAAATGGAATTGCACATTTATATATATTGTAGGTAGCTTGTCTGGATAAGCAATGTAGATTAGATCAAAATATAAGTTTATTTATCAAAATCTTTCAACTTTTATAAAGATTTATTGAAAATTTGAAAGATAATGTATTGTATCATATTTTCTATTAAAAAAAATTTTTAACCTATTTGATTTTTCCTAAAAATACTAATATAATTTTATTGAGTGCTCTAACCTCTGTCTTCCAATTATCAAAGATCAAAGATCAAAGAAATCATCAAATCATCAAATCAATTCGGAAAAAAATTTGGCAATATGACTATAGTGAATTTTATTATTAAACATATATTATATTACAATGTATAAAAAGAGAAGATAAAAAATCTAAAGGCAGTAGGGCTAATTGTTAGACCAAACATAGTTTAAGACATAATTTTTACTTTTATTTAGGTTTTTAATTATACACATACACAAATAGATAGATAGATAGATATATACACATACATGTACAAATGTACATACATGTGTACAATTTACATACAGTGTACATGCATATGGATATGTATAGGCATATTTACATATACATATACACCTACATATACATGTCTCTCTCTATATATATACATATATTCATATATACATACATATATGTGTACATGTACATATGTGTATATATGTAGTACATGTACAAAATATATATATATATATATATATATATATATATATATTCATTTATTCTCTTTTGTATTCTTTCTCTATCAAAAGCTGTCACAAAGTACGAAAAAATAAATTTAATTTTTCTTTTTTTTTCTCTTAACCTCTCTCAAGCATCCTTTGGATGAGAAGAAGTATTTGGGGTAGAGAGCAAACCTTTGGGCAAAAGGATATATTTGGCATTGATAGAAAAACAGATAAGTAATTTTAATAATTCTTATAAAATTTATTTCTTCTTCCTTACATTCATTTGAAGTAAGGTCATGGAAGTCTCTATTAAAAAAGTGACTCTCATGCAATCTCTATAATACAATAGCCAGCAAAATGTTCTAATAATAAGTAGAATCGATCAATTTAATTACATTCAATACCAAGATTCTAAGGTGAGTGTGACCTTACAAATATTTAAAAACTAAACCACTTGCATCCAAACACATCACATTTAACGTAGATTTCAACCATCCTTATTTTGTTAAGCATATTAACGGACTTACACTTTGGATAATGACATAAATGGAACTTACGTCTAACTCCCAAAGCCCGTAAGTGATTTCAGATTTTGGCTTCTAAAAAATTCATTCGTTTGGACAAAAAAAGCAGGGGGCATTGTACTCAAGTATGTATAATTGATTTAATTAATTGTTGATTAATCGTATTCAATTGCTTTTACTCAATTTTTCAAGAATATTATGACGTGTCTGAAATATCTACTTCATACACACCAAAGATGTCATGACTCTCTATCTCAATCTCAAAGACTGTATGTGGATGAAAATAACATGGTCTTCTATGGGGGTGAAGAAAATTATAGTAAGCTATATTTATTTATTAATTAAAATATAAAAGTGATGAGTTAATAATGATTTGATTTTTTATTTCTAACAGATGATTGGAATAATGAGGTTCAAGAACTCAATAGCATAGTATCAATATTTTAAAGCCAAAACAATAAAAAAATCGTTATCTTTTGTATTTTCAAAAATTCATTCGATTTATATTAGATAATGGTTGTGTAGATAAACAAACTTATATAGATGGACACTCTATTATCCTTTATTTATAGATATGAGTAAGAAGTGAAACTTCTATCCCAATTTTCACTGTGTAAGCTAGTATATACATACAATATGTATATTAATCCTTTTATTTGGGGCTTTCGAGAACCGAGTTAAGTAATTTTAAAATCGATACAACAGTACCTCAAGTAGTCAATCCACTGAGAGATAAATTAAAAGCTTGTTTTGATGAAACTAAAACGGTGACTTGGAACTAAAATTTAGCATCAGTTTGCCGCATCCCTCATAACCATATAAAGCATTCTAATGAATATTATGTAATTTTTTATTTATTAAGTGTAATTTATAATTAATTTAAATATACACAGTAATTTATATTTTTATTTTTTACAACAAAGTCAACCCCAAGATCCATGTTACAGTCTAAGAGATTTATCTGATTCGACATCCTTAATTATTGAAGACCTGTATATTTGTTGTTTGTATGGATTTAGATATGAGAAATATAGCAAAGTCTCGTAAGATAAATTTTTACTATAGGATTTTGGGGGATAATGGTAAGATTGTTTTTATCCGCATACTTATATTCAGGTGGAAATTCTATTAGATTTTGTCACCCTTTTATTTCTGTTCAATATCTCAATGAAATAAGTTTTCTACTTGTTTCTAAAAAAAATTATTTTCAGCATCTTATATGCAAATAAATAAAAGAATTACAATTTTCAGATTATATCATTTTGTATGTTGTAAATCACTAATTAGGTCTTATGTCTCATGTTCTCAATTTTGTTTTCTGCTTTGCCATATGCAAAGATTGTGTTGAATCAGCCGAGACCTTCCGCGAAGAAGTATTTCATCAATTTTTAGTGACATGTAGAATTGTACAAAAGTATTATAGAGCTATATGGTGGTGAATTAGTGGAGGTAGTGTTTGTCAAGGAAGAAGATGTTTTAATTAAGAATTAACCTTCATTAAGTACTATTTTACAATTCCTGATACTATCTCAGCTACAGTGAGTTAGCGAGGATATTGGCCTACCTCTTTTTCAGTCATCTTTTTGTCATTTCTCTTTGTCCTTTATTATTATTATTATCTTATTCTTTATAATTTTGTTATTCTTTTATGGATAGAAGCCAACTCAAAATAATCATAAATCTGGAGTATATATATGATATATAAAAGTAAGAGAAGAACATATTACTAATATATATGTACCAGTAGGCAGTATAATGCTTAGAAGGATCAAATAGAGGCAACAAACCAATGAACTGCCACGGTCGTCCAGGTTTTCTTTTGTTGTGGGGTGAAATTTGATAACACGTGAAATTTTACAACTTGGCAAAAATGTCTATGCTCCTCATCTGAGCTCAATACCTGGGCACCTCGTCTAACCACGGTGACTAGTCATAAAGTCTATACACCTGACAAGACCTGACTACACAGTCTCTAGTATGGACTTACATATTTAAGATCGCATACAAGTATCTGATTAAGAAATGACACGTGGCGTAACCTGCAAGCGACACATAATTGAGAAGCAACACATAACCCAATCATGACGCGACACGTGACACAGTAATGTCATCAACTTATTCTCCTATAAATAGAAGAATAAATTCATTCATTAGGTAACTAATTCTATTATAATTCCCTCTAGCACATTAGCTTTGCTTGCTCTTACTTTAACATCGGTGGGTATTAGGCCGACACCACACTGGTGTTTTGTTCATTTTCTGTGCAAATACCTATGTAACACACTGCCAAGGCAGTGCACTACCTCCGACTTGACCTATATACTAAGTTCATTGTTTATGTGGAAGCTCTCTGTTTTTACTCAACAACATTTGGTACCATCTGTGGGAAGAGTATATAACTAAATGCTCTACTATCAAGGATGAGTCGTAGAAATCAGCAACACAATGATGATATAGATGATGATGAAAACCACAACCCTCGTAATACGAGATATCAAACTCGTACACTAGAGAACGACAACAAAAATAAATTGATGAAAATCAAGAAATGGTAAAGGTTGTACCTGTGCCAGACAGAAGGGTAAACATCTTGGAAGAGCAAGTTTGAGGTGTGAATCAAGATTTTGCAAAAGTTCTAGATATACTTACACAAAGGTCGGATCACCAAGCCCCCGCTGACAACCATGATTTACAATCGAAGAAAGGAAAAGAAAAAGAGCCTATAGAAGGTGTTGGAGAGTCGCATAATCATGAGAATGGTGGTTCAAAGGGGAAGTCGAGGCTACATACTCTGGACACTTCTTCTTCCTCCCATAAGTCTTCTCCCAAGGGGCATCCAAGTATGAAAAAAGGGTCTGACCGTAGAAAAGTGCTCAACGAGAAAAGAAAAGCACAAACTAGTATAGCAAAGCCTACTATTGAAAGTTCACAACTTTGGGCACCAAAGCTAAATAAGCTCCAAGACGAGCTTGGTTATACGAAGAAAGAGTATCGAGGAAATGTTCCCCTTGTGTTAGAAGATCTCCTCGAGCAAACTGAACCACCATTCAGAGATGACATCATGGAAGTAGAACTTCCTACTAAGTTTAAAATGCCAACCATGGCAACTTATGATGGTTCAAAGAATCCAGTCGAGCATGTTGATACATTTTGGACCTGAATGGAGCTCTAGGGAGTCTGAGACACTACAACAAATATTACTTTCTAGAGCGTTCAAAAAATGCTATGATTGATATTTCATAGCGTTTCTCGTCACGCCATGGTTGCCCACATAATTAAAAGTTTGAGACATTTGATAGCGTTTGATTCACGCTATCACATACGTTATAAACGTTTCAATCTATTCCATACTTAAATGTTATGAAAATATAACATAGTAGCTTCTAAATGCTATGATAATCTTTAATATAGCTATTTTAAAACGTTATTGTTTATTTCTAATAGCCTTTTACTAATGTCATGATTTTTCGTGTAATTTAGAGTCACAATATTTGATAACGTTTGTAATTAGCTATCATGTTTTCTATAGTAAACTTGTATTTAGTAACATAATTTAATTCTTATAGATAGGTACTTCAACATTTATAAAGGAAGCTATATAAATCGGGTTTTTTTGTACAACTAAATACACGAAAATTACTTCTTGAATCACAACTTTCATAACTTAAGAAAGTCATACAAAAATTTAGATTCATCATTCCATAAAGTTCCTAAAAAAAAGTTATACAAAAGGTAATAAATTAAATGCATGAAGTATGATAGAATAACTTAAAATCCATAGGAATAAAGTATATTCGATTACAGAAGTCCTTAGTAACTTACAATTAAAAGAGAGACCTAAATTAAACAAAACCTCAATAAAAAACCTATTATACATCATGATCAATATGAATAAGCGCGCTCCATTCACCTACAAAAATACAAGAAAAAATGTTATAAAATATACTCAAAATTAGTTCACCCATTCAAACAAGTTAAGAGTATAATCATATTACATTAGCATTGATGTATAAACATTCTTTTCAACCTATAATATTTTTTTTTGTTTGTTTAACCAATCACTCCTTTGACAATGCCATCATGCATTGAGAAATATAACACGTTCCAAGAAAATTTTCATTGAACATGAAAATATTCTAATATATAACGACATATTCACAACATTTTAAAATCTCTATATATTTACACAGATTTTCAACCACACATAACTTTACACGACATACCCTAACCAATTAATTGTTCCTGTCAAAATTCATGACTTGAACTATACTTTAATCTCATAGATTCTGTTTGTGCCCAAAACATCAGAAAAATGGTAAAGACAAAAAAAGTCACAAACCAAAATTGGTCCAAAGAATGCTTACGAAAATGTACCTTCATTTCTTCGGGAGTTTCTTCCTTCTTTCACCTCAACGACGATCTTTTTTAAGCTCCAAGAACAATCAACACAAAAAATAAGAGCTTGGAAAGAAGGAAAGAAAATTAGTAATAGAGAAAAATTATATATACCCAAGAGTAATATAAAGCCACAGTACATACTTTATAGTTATTGATTTCCATTAAATTTAATGTTTCTATTTGACGTTATTGTTTTGATTAAATTTGAAAGCTAAAATCTAAGTCTCTAACCTCTAAAGCTTTAAGTTATTGTTTAGATTAAATTCAAAACGTGTGAATCTTTCAAAGTGCTATAATTCATCACTTTATTTGTTGTATTTCATTAGAAGAATGATTGTAAATATAGCAAAATTTTATGTAATGGTAATAAGTTTTAAACAAGAAGTACAATACCTGATCGATTTTGAATTAATGCAAGAGATTCAAAAGTTTAAATTGAAATGCTGAAAAATCTCCAATATACAACCAGCCTTCCTATATTTTCGACTTTTAATCTACACTATAACTACAACCTTGTCAGATAGATTGGAAACTATGTTGTGACTTCTGGAGTCGGAGAAGTATTGGTTCAAAAACAAAATAAGACAACCATCAACTAACTAAGCTGCAACAAATTCCTTTAACATAGGAAAAGTAACAGAAAATACATAAAATGTATGAAATATCAGTTCTGAGGACAGAAACATACAAACTGAAATCTTCACGAGAATATTAGAACCTTACTTGTTGAGCAAAAGCCATGGATATCCAAGAGGGAAGCAAACAAGGAGTGTAATTTAAAGCATCATATGATGTTTCTTTGGCCTTTCCACAATCATGAACAAACACAACATCATTTATAGTGATACTTGTCTCAGCAATATTTGTTACAAGCATTATCTTCCTCACTCCTTCAAGCTCCATATATATTAACCTCTGCACAAATTTAAAATTGAACTTAAGACTTTGATGAGAAACAAAAGTTTTGAGAAATGACATTTCAAAGAGGAAAAGAAAACACCTTAGAATATATGCAGGATCATGCTGATGCATGAAGTCATTAATAAATGCCAAAAAAAATGAAATGGAAGAAATATTACCATAATTATCTCTCAAAGAAGAAAAGAAAACACCTGAGAAATTTTGAAATGCAAACCTTGAGTCGAAGTGAAGTCTTCTGAGCAAAAAATATTATCATGATATGATTGTAAAACAAAAGATTTTTAAAAAGAGAAACCTACAATTTTTCTTGATGATTCTGTATTTGTTGGGAGACAATATGTGAATCAGATGTTGGATTACTTTTCCGTTCACGTAGCTTATCAAGTTGTCTTTCAAAATCATCCTTCATCTTGTTTAAATTGACAATGTCTTTCTCTGCTAAATCTATTTCTTCAAGCTTTGCCTTTGTCTACACAAACAGCTAATACATTATACCACTGGTAATGTGTCACATAATACTACCAATAATATTAGAGGCATCAGACAAACAGACCTTCTCATTAACATTTACTAAATTGGGTGTGAGAAATTTTAAGTCCACTTTCAAGAGTTATTCTCAAATCTTTCTCCTTTTGCAACTGTCCCTTTAACCTTGCTACCTGAATGTACAATTATAAATTCATCTTATAATTTTGTCTCTAGCTTGTCAATCAACTTTGCAACCGTAAAAGTCACTAAAGTGTACACATACTTGCTAAATCATTTAACATAATGGTAGGTGTCCAAGCCAACTTATATCCACCTCAAATAATCCTATGAAACTACCACATGAAACATTTAGAGTATGCATAATATCATAACTTATGGCCTTAAAGTCATCATAATCTCTTAACAATCGGGCAATTCTGATAGGTTGCATAAACTCATTTAAGAAAACCTACATATGCTAGTTAAAAAATAAAGAAAGTAGTCTTTTTTTTAAGGAGTGCAATTTTTATTTGCATACCCATGTAAGAAAACCTACATATACTCCTCCAAGATTTTATTTTGCAGCTCACACTTAGTTTGAAAATGAATATGTATACCCTTATAGTTTTAAAATTGTGCAAATTGACCCCTCCCCTCTACGCCGTTGATTTTCTTTTAGCCATAACTTCGTTTGAACTCCGATTTGAATGATTCAAGATGTTATGGAATCCTCGTTTCAAGCTCTACGTTGTAGTCATCAAAAACTTTTAAATCATCAATATATAAAAGTGTTTACGACTTCAACCCGATCGAATATTTTGATGATGATAACTATTTTATATACTGATGATTTCTAAATTTTTAAGTGACTATAATGTAGATTTCAAAACGAGGATTCCATAACATCTTGAATCATTCAAATTGGAGTTTGAACGGAAAAGTTATAGCTAAAAGAAAATCAACGGCAAAGAGAGAATGAGTCAATTTGCACAATTTTGAAACTATAGGGGTATAAATATTCATTTTCAAATTACGGGGGGCGTGTTTGTATTTGGTCAAAACCACAGAGGTGTTATTTGCATTTTGCCATATTTAAAAATAAACATGGAAGAAGGTGGTAACTATCGAATTACTTTTAAATTCAAAGTTATTATTTTATTTTATTTTTCATTTACAAATACCTAATTTGATAAAATAATTTTTCAAGCCTACCTTATCTTTTGAATTAATGACAATAATAAAATCTAAACAAATTCTACTAAGTCATAATTAAAATCTCACCAACTATTTATAAAGAAAATCTCAAGTATGACCGCCACCTTACCAACATACCTAAAAGAAAAGGGGTATTTTCAAAAGTCAGGATTTTTATAATTGTAAATTTAAAAAATATCGAAAGTTTACAAAAAAAAATTCAAAGTAGCACCTTCATTGTATGATAAAAAAAACTTTCACTAATTACAGAAGTTTAAAAATCATAAAAGCTAACAAAACTTGAAAAATGATTAAATTTTAATTTAAAATGTGTAAATTAGAAGAAAAAAATATATATTATATTGATTGTTAATCATTTAAAAGATGAAAATTGAATTTAATACAAATAGTTCATTAATTTAAGAAAGTAAAAAGTGGAATGGATGGTAATTTTTTGAGGAAAAAAAATAGTGAATTCAATATTAGCAGTAGAACCTATATTAAAAATTTGGTGATTTTTTTAATAATATTGGTAAAAATAGCACTTCTAATAAATATAGTAAATTTTAATTGGGTGAATCAATGATAAATGTTGAATTACATATTTTTACATTAAATTTATCACGGATAAATACATTAATTATTAATTAATATAATAAAAATTATTATATTTATAAATAACTTTTAAAGTAATTATTTTTTACAGAAATTGTATCAAAATCTTCTAACCCATGAAATTTTCCTATTTTAACTAAGGGTCAAACTACAGTACAGGGGATAAAAGTCCTTGTATGGTACAAGGACTTTTATAAACCTTTAGATCTAACTCAATTGATCTCATCCCTTTATTTTTTTTACCCTTTTTACTTTAACTATTTTATGAAATCTAATTTAATTTTAACCATTAGATTATAATATTAAATCTCAACCATTAATTTTCAATTACAAATAAACACATTTAGATTTATTTTTTTGTTAAATCTAACGTACAAATATTTAGATTATGAAACTTCATAGTCTGAAATATTGAGATTCCTGATTCATTGTGATCACAGCTCTTTCATTGTGATCATTTCTATTCCAATGTTTGATTGTCATTTTATCTTTTGAATGTGATCGTTCTTAATATTATTTAAATATGATCTTGTTCGTAATTGATTTTCTTTGATGTGATTAAATGTAGTTGTTGTCTTTTGAATGAGATCATTATTTTTTAAACGTGATCGTTCTTGATCGTATATTTTATGATGTGATCGTCATTCTTTATATTTGTTAGTAATTTTTTTAATGTGATTAAATATGTTTGTCGAATGTGATCGTTCCCTTATAAATGTAATCGTTCTTGTTTAATTGTATTTAAAATATGATCGTTAGATTGATTCAATTCACATATAAAATTAGATATGTGTGTCAGATTGTCTATTTGGTGAAACTTTTTGTGATCACTATCCTATATATGTGATCACATACTTATTCAAAATTTATATGTGTGATCAAATCATTTATACATGTGTGAATCCTATATTCTTATAAATATAATGTTGTGATAGATGATGTTGTGTAAAAAAAGGAGTCAATTGATTGAGGGAAACCAAAAAAAATCTTACATAAGATTTCTATTGATTACAGCTGTATTTTTAAAATTTTAATTTATTTAAATAATTAAAATAAATACACTGTAAAAAAAATTAACCACTTGTAACTGACTCCCTGTACCATACAGAGATTTTTAGTCCCTGTACTGTAGAATTTTCCTTTAACTAATTGTTGGTAGGTAAAGCTACTAGTAAAGTTTAGTCCATGTAAAATCTGAAGTTGCTATAATTTAAGATTTAAGGGAGATTATTTGAAGAACCATTCATAAAACGCCACGTGGCATAAAAAATCTCAATCTAGATTGTGGTTGGACCGGATATGTTGAAAAAAATCGGGAAAGACGTTGAAGGAGAACCATGGCTTCAAATTAATCCAGGTAAGCAAAAACAAGTGGAGGATATCAGGATTGTGTCCGCCACGTGTCCATCAAACAGGCAATTTCATATTCCTTCTCCTATCCATTTAGATAAGCCATTGTGTTCATTAACAATCAGAGATTCACTTCTTTTGCTTCCCAATTCAAGACTTTCCAATTTCTTATTCTTATTTTTTTCTTTTGTAATTCACAAATTTGGGCAGAGGAAACAGAGCCTTTATCTGATTCGAAATGGCTTCTGCTTGTGCTTCTTCTGCTATTGCAACTGTAGCAATCTCTTCATCCAGGCAAGTTTATACTTTTTTTTTTCTTTTTAGATATTATATGAAATTGGGGAGGGTAGACTCGAAATTTCAACTCAATGGGACGGGAGTAGGTGCCTGACCAATTGATCTATGCCCGGGTTGACTAAATGCTCATTCTTTTGAAAAAAAAATAAATTTTTTGCAGTTCTCAGAAGAATGGGGCTAGTCTTGGGGCACCTAAGGCTTCTTTCCTAAGTGGGAAGAAACTGAGGCTGAGAAAGTATAGTGCTGCTGCTGCCACTCCACGATCAGCTCCGATGTGTGTCGCCGCGGATCCTAACAGACCCATCTGGTTCCCAGGCAGCACCCCTCCTCCATGGCTCGACGGCAGCCTCCCCGGCGACTTCGGTTTTGATCCTCTTGGTCTTTGTAAGTTTTATTTACCCATGTCTAGAGAAAAAAGATACATTCATTCATCACCATTTAAAAAAACTTTTTTAAACACTTTGAAAAACTATCTTGCCTTTAGTAACAAATTAATTTTATAATTCTATTATGAAACCCCAAGTAAATGGAGAAGAGGAGAAATAATTCAATGTTTATCTCCTATTTATTTGTGTTTTTTTTTTTTTTTAATGAACGTAAAATTGGACAGCATCTGATCCGGAAAGCCTGAGATGGAACGTGCAAGCAGAGCTTGTTCACTGCAGATGGGCAATGTTAGGAGCCGCCGGCATTTTCATCCCCGAATTCTTGACTAAGATCGGAGTTCTAAACACCCCATCTTGGTACTCTGCAGGTGAATTAGAATACTTCACTGATACCACCACTCTATTCATTGTCGAGCTCTTTTTCATTGGCTGGGCTGAAGGTCGAAGATGGGCCGACATCCTTAAACCCGGTTCCGTTAACACTGACCCGATCTTCCCTAACAACAAGCTTACCGGAACCGATGTTGGGTACCCGGGTGGGCTCTGGTTCGACCCACTTGGGTGGGGCACCGGTTCACCTGAAAAGCTTAAGGAATTGAGAACTAAGGAAATTAAAAATGGGAGATTGGCTATGTTGGCTGTGATGGGGGCCTGGTTTCAACACATTTATACTGGTACCGGACCTATTGACAACCTCTTCGCTCACCTTGCCGATCCCGGTCACGCTACTGTTTTCGCTGTAAGTGTTATCGACTCCGCGAAAAAATACGATAATTGAAAAGGATTATCAGTTTTTATGGTCATTGATGATGTTCATTTGTTTTTGTGCAGGCTTTTACACCCAAGTGAAGGAAAGAAGCTGAAAGAGGGAATTGGGTTCATAAGCGTAGGAGATGTAGATGGTGTGGTTTGTGAATGAGGGGAATCTGTATTAATTAATTAATCAGAACTTGTAATATCTGTGCTTTTATATCTTCTATGGGAACATCAATTTAATGTACAAAATGAGTTTTAACAAAAATTATGGAATCTCAAATGCATGCTTTCAAACTCTATGTATGTGAAATGTAAGTGTTGTGTTGTTAGAGATTGACCATAAAATTAGCTCACACGAAACTTTTATAAACAGGGAGGAAATAATATGAAATGGATTTGAACTTGAGACCTCCTATTCTAGTCATAATTAGAGATTGACCTTAAAATTAGCTTATGTGGAACAAATATAAAAGGGAGGAAATAATATTATAGGAATTCAAATTCAAGACATCCTGTTCTTATACCCATGTTAAATCATCGGTTCCAAAATGCTTTAAATTATTGAACTAAGGTAAATTTAGAATAAAACTTACCACTTTTGTAATGAGGATGAGCTTCTCCTAAAGTGTTTATAAAATGATCCTGTTAAATGGTGATCAATTAGCTGCCTACTTCTCAAGTCCAAGAATTCCTCTGTTTGGGCCTTAACCTTTCTAAGTGGGCCTGTTATTTGCTGAGTCCCTTCACTGAAGTCTACAGGTCTTCAACTCTAACAAACCTTCTACGTGGCAGCTGGATATCCATGTGTGCTGGCTGAAGATTAGTTCTCTCTTAGTTTTGTTATTTCAGTTCATTCTGGTAGATTGGAATTTTGAGTCTTGAGAGAGAAGCTCTGGTTTTAGAGAGAGAAGGCTGTTCTTCTTCGTCTTTCTCTTGTTTGTTCTTAGATTTGTAATTGAGAGATGTCTGTGATGATCATGTGTGTAGATCATCTGATCTTGATGTAAATCTGAGAGGTGGAAGTCTGTAACTCCTTTGTAAACGACTTGATTGCAAGCTTGATAGTGCATACGCTTGGAGAAGCCATCTCCAGCAACTGGACGTAGGCCATTTGGTCGAACCAGGATAAAAATCTTTGTGCCAATCTCTTCTCTGTGTGATTTGTGCATTCTGTTTTTCTTTAGATCTTTGGTCCATTTATACAACAGTTCCCAAACGTAAATATTATATCTAGGAGCGCTTTTGCTTATTTAAAAGTACTTTAACTTGGATTTTAAAATTAAAGCTCAAAAAAAAAAGAAACTAGAATGTATTGAATATGTTAAATCACCCACTATACCCAAAAGCTTAAGTTAATGGGTAAAGGTAAATTTAATCATATAATATCTCAACACTCCCCCTCACATGTGGGCTTGGATAATTGCACAAGACCCAAACATGTGGAATTTAAATGGGGAGGAAATTAGAGCAAATGACACAACGGAGAGTCGAACTTGGGACCTCCTGTTCTGATACCATATTGAACATGTTAAATCATCCACTATACCTAAAAACTTAAGTTAATGGGTAAAGGTAAATTTAATCATATAATATCTCAACAGAATGGTTCATAATTCTGTGGTTCAAACAATATTTAAACGACACTCAAACATGATCCTTTTCTGTATCTACCAACCAAAGTTTTTCATGAACCTTCTGACTGACGGAAAGAAAATAATAAATCTAAGGAATATAGAACTTGTGAACAAGGCAAGTGGTCAAAAAATGGTTATTTAGTTGGGTAATTGGAAAACTAATCATATTTGAATATTGCAAGTTGCAACTGATAGTGTGTTTTCAATTTTTGGGATTCATCGTTGTTTTGTTCAAACCAAATAATTTAAACTTAAATTAAGAAATTAAGAAATAATTAGGAAGTTTCCTTTTAAAAAAAAAAACATACAAATAAACAAAATTGGATCCATTTTTTAATATGTACAAAATCCCACCACCATCATCATCCGCATATACAAATTCCATACCGCTGCGGTGTGAATTTATTTTTTATTTTTTAATTTTCCTATAAATTTGTGTGTCTTCTAACTTCTTTATCTTCTTCAACAAAAGAAACATTTTTTTTAAGATTATCTAATATATATCTTAAAATTTAGCTAAATTTTAGAAAAATTAATAATTTTCCTAGACCACCAAATTAAAACTTCACATGTTCCTGTTTTCATTCAAATTATCACTACAAGAAGTTGTTTGGCTTGTCTGAATGCCAGCTCCATAAAAAACCATAATTCAGTTGGGTTCGATGCCCTGCATTCATTGATTTCCTTCCCCAAATAATAGAATAGTATCTAAGCCTCATAAATAAATCAACGAAGACTTCTAATAACTCTTGAACCAAACCAAGATCTCGTCACCATAACTAATGGAAGGGGAATTTCCACCCCTGAGATAATATTTTCTCCCCCATTTATTTAGTTCCATATTATTACATCTCGTATAAACATCCGAGCTCACCCTAAGAGGGATCATCGAGAATATAAGATTAAATATTTCTTAGTTCAATAACTTAAGCTTTTGAGTCGTGTTTTCATTACACAAACTAACCAAACCAATTAGAATATAATTACAATTATACCCTCGTGAACAATGGAAAGAGAGAGAGAAAGATAATAACTGCAGAACAAGGGTATAATTTTACTATAGATTTTTAAAAAAGAAAAAAAAAAAGTATCCCATTTTTATACCAATCTAAAAATTGAGCTACTCCCTATTCTATCTGCAATAATATATTTCAACAGAAATTGCATATAATTTATCTCAAAGAGAGAGAGAAATTTCAAAGGGCATTTCTTCATCGTAATTAATTAATGATATATTACAGCAATCGTAACGAATAAGAGGAATTGTTGAATTGAATTACTCAAGAAGGATGGTTCCTTCGCTGAATCGAGATTTGAGATGGGATGGGTCGACCCGTACCTGTCCCTCCACAACTGCTACAACCCATTCGACCCGACCCGGAACATGTCCGACAGCCAACATCGCCATCGGACCATCGGGAACATAGACAAGCGACCCGACCGGTTCCGCTGCAACTCGGACACCTAGGGAAAGAGCCACCGCCGGCCATGGGCTTCTGATCCATTATTGATTTTACCAAAACAGCCCCGGCTAATACGCTGAGACCTGTTGCAAGCTGAGTCAACACGATCGGACCCATTTCTTTAAATTGAAGGAAGTGAGATATGGAAGATGAAGAGGAATGAATAATAGAAGCGAGATTTGTTTTTGTTTTTAATTGGAAAATGTGGAAATATGAAATATGAAATATGAAAAAGAGCAAGTGGTGAGAAGGAGGAACACGTAGACGAAGGTTGAATTGGTGGATTTAAAGCGTAGAAGGAAGCAAAACCAATTTGGTTGATTTGATGTTGGAGTTTAGTGAAGCTGGCTTTGGGTGGGTGGTATCCCTCTCCCTCTCCCTCTCCCTTTCTTCTGGCTTATGATTTTTCGTAATAGATCTCTCTCGATTTTCTTTTCTTTTCCGTATTTGTAACCGTTTTTATTTTTTTTCATTCAACTTGTGCACATATTTACAACTCATTTAACCAGATCTATGGAATATATTTTCTTTAATAAAATTATAAATTAATAATAAGTTTTAGGGTAAAATATCATTTTGGTCCCTGAACTTTCATTCTGGTTTCGTTTTTGTCCCTGAACTTTCAAAAAAGACCAATTTCGTCCCTGAACTTTCCAAATCATGTCATTTTCGTCCTTCCGTCCGTTTTTTCGTTTGGGAGAGTAACGGTGGCTTACGTGGACCTCATTAAATGACGTGGCAGTAAATTTGTGGGCAAATGTCATAAATGATGTGGAAAACCAAGTTGATGTGGCATTTTCTATTAGCTTAAAAATAAGATTGAGGGTTAATTAGTCAATTTACATTTTTTCCTTATCATATCGAGCAGGTTGTCTTCTTCCCTAAAAAAACTAGGGCAGTTATGGTTTCGCACATCACAGTGGACAAAGAGGAGAAGGAAGATCGTGAATCGGTAAATGATGTTGATTTAAAATGGTTTAGGTAACTCAAATCGAGTATTAACGATGGATCGAAGCGAATAAGCGAAATCGATTGTGGCGTTGTGCTCTATTGTGGAGTTCGTGGTAAGTTACAGACATCATGGACAAATGCAAACCCAGGGCGTAGATTCGTTGGTTGTGCGTATTACAAGGTTAGATTTATACAAGTTGTTCTTTTCTGATTTTGAAATTATATTATGATTTTAATCTGATATGTTATTGTACTCATTTATCTTCATATGGAGGTTCGTCGGGATGTGGGTTTTTCCACTGGTATGATTCAAGTTCACAGATCATGAAATGTTGGCCATAAACAGACTGAAAGATGATGTTAATAAGCTGAAGAAGAAGAAGAAAAATAGGAAGCTGCTAAAGTGGAAGAGGGCTTGTTACTTATCATTGGTTTTAGTTATAAGTTTGATTATGTACATGTACTTAGGAAGCTGTAAATGAGTGGAAAAGTCTGTTCAAAAGGTAGCATGAACTGCTAAAGTGGAAGTTTTCAATTTTAGTCCCTCAAAAGGATTGTTTGTGTTTTAGCCCATATGAACAATAGTCCCTTGTTCCCTGTATTGTATCAGTTGGATTAATTGAATGAAATGAATTCATAGTTATCAGTTTGTGTTCAACTTTTGCTGTGAATGGATTTTTTTAGTTTTTTTTTATTGAAATTGTAAATCTTGAGCAAGATAATGGAAACAAAAGAGAATATTTTGAGATTGTAAATTGTGAGGAATCTCTTACACAAAATAAGGACATGTGGTCCCATGATGTACATTAATAAAACAAACCATAGGTGCACAAAAAGCATCTTCATTCACCTACCAATTACACCTAATACAGATATGCACATAAGTGCACCAAAATAGAGTCATTAAACCCTAAAACAGCAAATAGATAATGTAAAGAAATAGAATTGTCATCCTCTTGACTTGGTCCTCTTCCTGATCCAGAAGTAGCATGACTTCTTCTCCTTATTAAATATGTGCGGCCAACTCCTCTTCCAGATCTCCAGGATGATCCTTGTATATCAAATTCAACTGCAGCCCCATGAACAGCAGTAGAACCTTCATGAACAGTTGCAGCAGATCCATGAACAGCAGCAGCAGGATCCTCTTCCTCTTCCAGCAGCAGTGCCTCTTTCTCTTCCAGCAGCAGCAGATCCACTTTCTCTTCCACCAACAGCAGATCCTCTTAAAACTCCCCTTTCTCCCCTGCCTCTTCCTGTTCCCCTGCCTCTTCCAGATCCAGCCGTGGCAGATGTAGTCCCAGCAGATTCTGCCTCAGCAGATCGAACTTGATGAAAAGGTCCAACTGCAAAGTTGTTAGGTACATCATACACATAACAAAGAATAAATATATGAGATAGTTACTTTATTTAAAGGTGATATGATCAATTGATATGAACTTACATTTGGGATGTTGAACCCCATGAAGGTGCGAGGCCTCGATGCTTTAGTTCTTGTATTTACTGGCCTTTTACATATTCTTATATTATGTCCAGTTTCATTGCATCTGCGACATGAGATTAAGCCAAACTTTTTACTCTTCTTATTACTTGAAGATGGAGCCTCCTCTGTAGCCTTTCTCCTCTGCCTTTTCGGTCTACCAGTTGGGCTCCTAATAGTTGGGGGTAGCACAGGTTCATATGGGGATTTAGGCCACTTACAGGAAACATAAAGCAGGAGTAAGTGTTTATTAATGTCTCTTTATGATAGCAGCTAGCAATGAATTCCTCTGGAACAAGTTTCAGAAATTAGATACAAGGTATGGCATGATCACATGGGATCCCAGTCAAGTCCCATGACCTACATGTACATGTTGCTTTTGCCACATCAACTGCATATTGTTCTCTAAACTTCTCAACCTTGAACCTCCGGTCTCCATACCATATAGCCACTGAATACCTAAACAACTTCGTGATCTCTGCAAATTTTTGTTTGATCCTTGGCCCGATAAGTCATCTCATAGTACTATATAGTGCAATCTTCCTCGTGATTCTACTGTTTACGAGCTTCCAAATAATTTCCAAACATTGAATGATGGGTTTATCTCTAGCCTCCGTAATAATGGCATTAAAACTCTCAGAATGGTTATTCAGCAGCATATCACACCATTGTTCTGTCCTAAAAGCGTGCTTAAACCAACACCTTGTCGGGATATTGTTAAGGTATTGGAAGGCGTTGACATCCAACTTTGCTAATTTTTCCATCTAACGATCAAATTCAGCCCTTGTAGTTGTCATCGCCGAATTCCAGAAGCAATTCTTCCGCTGCAAACCCTTGAATTGTTTTTTATAGTTGGCATAGATATGTCTTCCACAATATCTGTGGTCAATGCCAGGGAACTCATCTTCAAAAGTAGGTAGAAGTCCCTGTATATGAGTGTTAAGATGTTAGAGATGTGAGAAACTGGCCACATCTTCATCCTGTTAGGAATGGTGTCCTAGAACTTGTAATTATTTAATAATAATAATTTATTAAGAATAAATTAAATAAATAAACATATGTTCTTTATATTGATTCAATTAATGATATTAGGAATATATGGAAATATATAAATATCAAACATTCAAATAGTAAACCCTAAGATACTCTTATGAAATCACGACTTAGTATGTGAGTCATACAAGAGGATTAAAGTCGAGATGAGTAACTTAAACGTGTCTACAGTAAACGGATAACGTTCGGGAACCTTATCCTGGTAACACTGTTGATAGCTTCGCATTTTGTTTATAGACAAATGATCGAATCCTGATCATTCATGTGGGAGACATGAAATGGAAGTATCATATGCAATGTTGATTGTATAAGACAGGACCACGATGTTCGATCAAATTTCTCATTAGTACCGGTTTACAGAAATAATCGAATATCAAACTAAGTTTATCAACCGTGATAGATCTCAATCCTGAGTGAAATGCGGACTCTTATTTGTGGAGTTATGTTCTTTGATTCACATAGTTGAGAGCGTCTGTAAGAACGCTCAATACACTCTGTTTTGGGAACATGACTAGATAAGTAGCTGGGAACTCATTTTCACGAGATGGAATTCATAACTTTCCTATAAATTAACCAGTATCGGTGCGATACCTAAACATTTTAGGAACTTTAGGAAACTCCTTGATGTCTCGATTCGAGACATGAACAAGTGACGTCACGACTTCTATTGATCACAGAAGTATCTTATCTCTAGTTCGACTAAAGATAAAGTTTATTGGAGAATCAGCGGGAACACAAGGATAAAGCGGTAATTACAGGGGCAAAACGGTAAATTTATCCGCCTGTAATTATGAAGGTTCCACGTGCAGGATAATATCACAGATATAAATAAAAATAAACTAAATGGACAATAACTCATCTATAGTGAGGGGAGTTCAGCTATGAATCTATAGTGGAATTATTCATAGTTAGATAATAAGTAATTAATTGATTAAGTGTTAATCACTTAATTGACTAATTATTAAGTCCATGATCTATAGGTCCATCAGGTCCCTATGCTAGCCCAAATATCGTAGTCGCGAAATCAAGTAGAAGAAATGAAAGTTTAAGTGAAGCGAATTACTTAAATAGGCAATATTAATTGTTTAAATATTGAGTATATTTAAACGGTAATTAATATAAACATTATTAATTATTTAAATAATGAGTTTATTTAAACATGAAATTAATAATGAAATATTATTAATTAGATATTATTAATTATTTAAATATTGAGTATATTTAAATGGTAATTAATAATTTGAAATTAATTAACAATTATTAATTGTTTAAATAATTAATTTTATTTAAACGGAAATTAATAATTAAAATTAATTAATTAATAATAAAATGTTATCAATTAAATAATGAGTTTATTTAATGGAAATTAATAATTAAAATATTTATTATTAATTATTTAAATAATGGAAATTATTTAAATGGAAATTAATAATTAAATATAATTTGATAATATTTAGTCGGGAGAAAATATTAATATTATTAATTATTTAAATAAATTATTTATTTAAATGGTAATTAATAAATTAATTAATTAAGTTTGACTTATTAATTTAAGAGAGAGTTTCAAGCTCAATTGGATTAATGAACCCAATTGGAATTGGCCCAAAATAATTAATTAAATAAATTAGAATTTTTTTTATTAATTACTATTGTAATTTTCGGCCATATGCATTATTTGGGAGAGATAATTGTTTGAATTATATTCTAAATAATTACATAGATTTATTTACCCAAGATAAATAAAATAAAGAAAATAAAATAATCTCCTATTTATCTATGGCATTTTCGAAATTGCAAGATAAAGGAAAGAGATAATCTTTTTTCTTCTTGTATTTATCTCTATATATTAATCCTAATGTGATTAGGATTCCTATTTTCCTATAAATAGGAGGGTTGGGTCATTCATAAATCACACAATTCAATTCCATAGAAAGTTGGAACTCTCTCTTCCCCTCTCCCAACCCCTTGACCGATTTTCCCTATAATATTATTGGGAAGAAAATATTTTTCTTCTTCCCAATTTCTTCTTAAGTTCGATCCCACAATCGGGTTTCGTTTGATCGGTCGGGATATAGCATAGAAGATCCGGTGTTGCTGAGGATTTGATGTTGTAAAGAAACCTCCAACCGATTCTCCATTAACTACTCAATGTAAGTATAATTGATTTTAATTTTCGAAAATATAAGCATGAATCTACATGTTTTTCACAAAGTGAATGATGTTAATAGATCCGTTATTAAATGTTAATAAGTTTACTAAATAAAATTCCGCTAGTTTAGTAAATCATCCCTTCACATCCAACAAATGCAAAAACCAACTCTAGAAATCCTTAGTTTCAGCTTCAACAATTGCCCACGTAATAGGACAAATACCACCGTTGTCATCTATTCCCATGGCAGCCATTAATTGACCTCGTGAAGGCCCAATTAAATGACAGGCATCCAGTGCAATCAGCGGGTGACAATACTTAAAACTGTCCTTACAACACTTCAGACAGACGTATATTCGCTTAAAGATTAAAGGGCTCTCATCATCCAACCTACATGTTTCAATCTTCACGGTTGATCCAACGTTTGAACACAACACCTCCTCACAATAATCTCGCAGCCTCCTAAATTGTTCCACCAGTGTGCCGTTAATTTTTCTCAACGCCTTTGTTCGTGCACGATAGGCTTTTGATTTAGAAATTGTCACAAATAATTCTGTTTTTATCGTCTCTTGAATTTCCTTCAATTGTCATTTTGGCTTAACACAAAACCTATCCATGTACTTTCTCGCAATCCAAGACGAAGTCAAATTCCGATTTCTGAATTCCCTGAGGCACGTGTGTTCGCCATAGTAGGTTTTAACTTGGAAAGTTTCACACTCAGTTTTCACCCGAGAAGCTTGAAGTTTCCAAGCGCACTCGTCAGAACACACTGCCCAAACTCTCTCTTTGTTGTTCTTCACCAATTTTACATTGAATGCCCCAGTCATGGCATATTGTTTAATGGCAGTCTTCAAAAAATTTCTTGTGGGAAATTTCTTCCCAATGGTAAATTCTACCTTTTCCATATCAGCCCGTGGATTAAACCATTCATAACTTGGCCCTTTATCACCATCCGAATTAAAAGGTGTGTTCAATTTATCTGATGGTGCGTAATTCGATTCAACGTCACCTTCAAAATTCAGACAATCATTCAAGTCAATCTCAGACTCCACGGACCAATCAGATACTGCGACATCACCCTCTTCATGGTCAGCCTCTTCATTAAATTCATCCTCATCATCATGGTCAGGCTCACCAAATTCACCCATGGCATCTTCATACTATTCCTCATGCTCAGCCTCTTCATGCATAGCCTCAGACTCTTCATTCTCATCATCGGCCTCTTCATGCTTACCCTCAATCTCAACCTTTTCATCCTTAGACATCACCTCTTCATCCTCACAGACAACTTTTTCACCCTCAACCTCTTCTTCCTCAGACATAACCTCTCCGTCCTCACAGACAGCCTTTTCACCCTCATCACCCTCCCCATCTTCTTCATGCTCAGACACAGCCTCAGTCTCAACACTGTCTTCACCATCTTCCTCAGCCTTAACACTGTCTTCACCAGCATTGTCTTCATGCTCAGACACAGCCCCAGCCTCAACATGCCCACTGTTTTCACCATCGTCACATTCTGCTAGTGAATTGGTTAGGGAAATTGATTGAGAATTGATTGAGGAAATTGGGAATTTTGTGGGGATTTGATTGGGGAAATTGGAGGGGAATTGATTGGGGAAATAGGGGGAATTGATTGGGGCATTCATTTGGGAAATCGGGGGAGAACTAATAGAGCATTCAGCAAATTTGGTAGAAAAATTTGTTGGTGAATTGTGGTTGAATGTATTCATTGGAGTAACTGGGAGGAGACCATGGCATGTCGTCATTAGAAAAACATGGAGGGGACCACGTCATTTCTTCATTGGATAAACAAGGAGGAGACATTGTTATGTTGTCTTTCTCATCCAACTCCACTGTATCATCACCTATATTTTCATACTCAATATCATGCCATCCCAGAAGAGGTATGTGAAGAATTGTGGTGATCGGCTCCGTTACGACATAGAACACTTCATTCGGGATGTGTTCAACATAAATGTGGATGTACCTATCCTCTGGAATCAACTTCACCATTTCAGGAATGTCTAATGAAGTCCGTTACTGATGTCCATTCCAGGTTTCACGTAATGAAACCACACATGGTTGTAAACCTCCAACCTAACCATAACCATTCCCAATTCTATAATAGAGAGTCTATCCACTTCATAAGTGACTACTTCTTGAACACCCCCAATATAGGCGAATTTCGGTGTATATACTAGTCGTCCTCTGTAATGTATCACTAGATGACAGTAATCTTGCAAATCTATTATTTTTCCTCCAAATTTCAGACAGAAAACACTTTGATTTTAGAAGGAATCAAGGGTGACAAATGCACAAGTTAGGGCTTGTACAAGGTTAGGGTTTTCCACTGTAAGTGTAAGGTACACAAGTTTCAGACCTTTTTTTGGGATTTTTTTTTCACAAAACTGTGTACCAGAAATCGAAACTCTTGTTCGTAAATGGCTTCGCTTCTCCTTCAAGTCGTTCACCTTTGCTTCCCCTCGTTTACCTTTCGCTTCTCCTTCCCTTCTCCTTCGTCTTCGTCGTCGTCTCAAGCAAATTTTCTGCTTCACGGTTTGAAAGGTTAGGGCAGTGAATTTAGGGATGAAGGATTAAGGATGCAGTTTGTGGAAGTTTTACTTTAGCAATTAGATATTAATTCAGTTTCAAAAAATGGATGGTTCAGATTGATTAGTTGTGTTTAAAGGTCCAAATCATGCCACATCTAATAGAAAATGCCACGTCAGCTTGGTTTTCTACATCATTTATGACATTTGCCCACAAATTTAATGCCACGTCATTTAATGAGGTCCACATAAGCCACCGTTACTCTCCCAGACGGAAAAACGGATGGAAGGACGAAAATGACATGATTTGGAAAGTTCAGGGACGAAATTGATCTTTTTTAAAAGTTCAGGGACGAAAACGAAACCAGAATGAAAGTTCAGGGACCAAAATGGTATTTTACCCTAAGTTTTAAATTATATGCTTAATGTTTTGTTTCTAAATTTCTATTATCCCTGTCAATTCGGTTTCATATTTTCAAAAGTTTTATTTTACTATCCATACTTTAATGTGTCTACATTAGTTCCTATATTTTAAATATATATATACATATTCAATTCGAGCTTGTTATGCAATTTGATTATTTTCGCATTCAATTTCATTGTTCTCTATGTAATCATTAGTGAATAGTGTTAATTTTAATAGGAAATTAACAAGTTCATAAGTCCACGATAATTTTATGAATGATAAAATATAAACTAAAATACACAATTCAACTGAATCAAAATAATTTTAAAAAACATTTATTTATTTAAAAAGAAAAAAACAGAAACTGAATAGTATATAGGGAAATTTCATTGAGTGGCAGATTTTGATGCAATATTTGTAAAAATATTAACTCTAAAAGGTATTTGTAAATATAACAATTTTTACTATGTTATTCAATGATTAACAGTGATTAATGTGTATATCATTGATAAACTTAATGTAAAAATATGTAATTCAATGATTATCATTGATACGTCAGTTCAAACTTATCTATATTTACAAATAGTTTTTAGAGTTGATATTTTTACAAATATTATTAAAAAAAACTTGCTAGATTTACAAAGGACCCAGTATTTTATTATTCGTTTGATCAATAGCTTATGTTTTCTTGATCAAACCGTTGAGATGGCCGAGTTGGTCTAAGGCGCCAGATTAAGGTTCTGGTCCGAAAGGGCGTGGGTTCAAATCCCACTCTCAACACAATTATTTTTTCCCCATTTTTCAATTTTTAAATACAACGTCCACTAATTAAAGCATTGACTATTGACCATTAGAAGTCATCCATATATCCAATAAAGAACTAACTAAACTTGTAGTATCCATAAAATATTGTAGCAAATTGGGTATTCCATATTTAATAACATACTATTAAAAATATATCTGAGGAAGGATTACTCTCGCTGTTGCTTAAACGATGACGTTTTATTAAGAGAGATAATAAAGTAACTTTGGGATATGCCCAAAAGCTGGATAAAAATGCAGGAAATTTGTTCACAATTGAGTTAAATATACTTCAATGACCACAAAACAAATCTCAAACCCATAAAAACTATGAAACTAAAATCACTATTAAGGTGTTTGGGCACAAGAGAACTTGAATAATAAATGGAATGGCTCAACCCTAAATTAAATTAAATTATACATTACAACGGCGCAAAATCCCAGAGGGCAAATATTGCAATTAAGTGTATTGTTTAGTTCCCTATAATAAATCAGTCATTTCTTCAAATGATTTTCTTCCATTCTTATAATCAGATGGCAATCAAAAATATCCTCAAACGGAAGTTATATGGATTTTAGCTCTCCAACTGTATCAGATCATCAGTCATCACTGATCTGCTTTCTTTTGCAGAGCCATTCCATGTGGGCAGAACTTCGTCGTGAAATCCATCTTGAAGCTTGAAAGAGGACATATTTGAAAAACTTAAAACACCTGTCTAATATTGATGTTTATTCTTGAAGTTCTTATGTATTCCAGAAAATGTATATCTTCTTCATTTGAAAATTGACTTTCCAGAAGAGATATTTCAGTGTTTGCTTCATCGGCAAAGATCCGAGGTACACCTACAAAATATCCAAAACATAGTTTGGGAAGTTAAAGATCGATCTGCAATTGAATTAATCTGCCCCACGGGAGCTATATATCCAAAATAAAGTGGAGAAATCTCTGTCGAAAATTTTGAGTTAATGAATTACAAGCTGATATATACAATAAAACCATTGACTCAACTAACTAACAAGCAAGCTGAAAATAATTTACAAATAATCAACTCTAAAACAAGTGAAAGATATCAACGTGCACTTACCATGAAAGCATTCCCTTGCTTCTCCGGCCATAAGCACAACATCTCCGCTTCGAAGAAACATGGCTATGGGTGGATCGTGTCTTGACTTGCCTCCTAAGAGAAAAATAGCTTTGCAACCCAAACTGGAAGAAGAAGAGGAAAAAGATTATGAAAGTGGATATAGCAGATGACAGAAACTATATTCTTTCAAATGCACTGAAATTTTCAGACAGAAATTCAATTGAAAATGAGGAAAGTTAGCAGCTTACCTCATGCTGACAATTGGCTTGCTCCAGTCTGCTTCCATGTCATCTAGGTGACCCCCAAGAGTGTCCCCTAGAAATATCAACAGCATGCCATGAGTTACAGCAAGGTCTTGTTATCTTTCGAGGCATTAGTTAGTTCTTCGTTTATAGATCATAAAAGGATTCAGAAGAGAGGAGAAAGTCAAAAGAAATTTTTTTTGGCTTTGGTTACCCGAAGCAAAGTAATTCACTATTGCAGCTTCAGGCTTGAATTCTTCCCCAGCTGGCATTGCTGCTGTCGCCATTCTTTTTGCAAGTTGACACATCGCAGAGGGTATCTTGTTATGGGGAAGAGAAATGTCATAGCTTCGCTATGCCATTACGAGGTCATTGATTTAGAAGAAAAGAAGAAGAAAAAACTTGATGTCCAGCATTATGGAGTAGAAATTCCACCATCAGAAATCAGAATTACCCTCTTAAACTTTATTCCTTTCGTATGAAAACCATTAGACAATGTTCAACACATAGTGTTTAAACTAATGGATGATAAATCAAAGATTATGCAATATTCAAGATTGTCTTGTACTGGAATCACCAAACAGCTAAGTTATGAACAGAGTGCTAGCAAAAAAATAAATGAATTACTACTCACCTTGGACCATTCAAATTGAAGGCCGAGAGTGCTCCAACGCAACTTACGCAGTAAAACAGAAGCGGGAACTGATTTGCACATCCCTCTTCTCGATGAAACAGTATTATCCTCCAAAAACTTCCATCCATAACATTGAGCACCTCCATTGCAAACAGATGGTTCAATATCAGAACAAACATTGATATCAGACACTTCATTTTCCTCAACCAAAACTCTCTTTTCCTTTACAGCAGCGAATAAATCTCGTATCGGCCCATAAATAGCATTATGATTAGTTCGGTTAGGAGGCTGAGGGAAGCTGGTTAAACTCTCCCTAACCCATTGGCATTGCTCTTCTAAACTTAACGCTCCAGGAATAAAATAAAACCCTACATTATTAAACATATAATCAATAGCTGAGCTTAGGATAATTTTCGAAAACTATATGGATAAGGCGATAATTGACAATACCCGGGCGATTTTCCAAGCAGAAAATGGGCAAATTCAAATCATTTTGAGCCGCATTGATGCCCATAGGAAGAGCGCAATCTTGATTATAGCAGTCCAAAATACGCTTGAAATCGATTACGTCAGATAAATCCACTTGTTTGGGCAGTTTTTTCCTGATACAGATCGTAAATAAATTGAATTCTTATTCAATGAAAGAAAATAAAGTGAATGAGAGGATCAAAATACGTACTTTTTGGAAGATTTGAAGGTATCGTCGTAATATAACTTGTATTTCTTTTCTGCTCTTCTAAAAGCGGTGCGCTCTGAATCGTCGGGACCTTTATCGGATCCGTACATTTTCCCCGCCGGTGAATTTCTTGCAGGGAGTAAGATCGGGATTCTCAAATTCTGGTGATAGACTGGAGCAGGAGGGGAATAATCAAGTTTAGGGTTTTGACTATTCGGGAACTTTTGATGATACGGGTATCTTAAGAAACTAAAACCATGATTAGGGGTGAACATGGGGCGGGGTGGGGCGGGGTCGGGGTACCCCGATTACACCCCGACCCCGATTAAGCCAAAAAATGGCACCCCGACCCTGCCCCAATTAATTTTTACCCCGACCCACCCCATTTAATTGTCAGGGTCAGGGTTCGATTACACCTCGATTATACCCCAATTAAAAAAAAATTAAGTAAAAGAAAAGGAAAAGAAAAGAAAAAAGAAAGAAAAAAATATATAAAAAAAACTAATATGGAGTATGGACTACTGTCCAATGGGGGGTGGGGTTTTGGGGGGTGGGGGTGAGGTTTTGGGAGTGGGTGTGGGGATTTTAAAAAAAAAAAAAAAAAAAAAAAAAGAGCCACTAATTAATCGGGGTACCCCATACCCCGACGGGGTTCAATCCCCATACCCCGACCCCGGCCCGTTTATTAAACGGGGCTATATTTGTGACCCCGACCCCGATTAAGCATTTAAATGGGGTGGGGCAGGGCGGGTTCATGGGGTATCGGGGTCGGTGTTCACCCCTAACCATGATGATGGGAGAATTAGATTCTTGTATCGCTTGATTGGTAAAAAAATAATAATAATAAGGGCATAATATCACTTTGGTCTCTAAACTTTCAATTTCGTTTTATTTTCGTCTTTAAACTTTTAAAAGTGACATTTTTCATCATAAATTTTATTATTTGTTCCGTTTAAGACCTCTCGGCTCTGCTTTTCCATTTGAGACACTAACGGATGACTTGTTTGTATCTAAGCGATCTCTGAGTTTTTGACATTGTATCTATTTAGTCACTACGTTTTCAATTTGTGTTTAAGTGGTCCATGACTTTTGAATTTTTTGTCTATTTTGGTCCCTGAGTTCTCAAGAATGATTAGAAATAAGTTTAATTGGTCATTAATTTAACATACTCGTTAATAATGTTGACTTAACGCTAACACAACAAGTTTAATTGACCAAAATACTGACATGAGATTAAATATTATTTCAAATATTTCATCATTCCAAACTTAAAATTTGAAATAATAATGGTATTTTAACCAATTAAATATTCCATACCTAAGATAAATTAATTTAAACTAACAATTTTTAATCTTAATCCCCTACATAGTTATTCTCTAAAATTTAATTATTATTAAATTAAAATATACATTTGATTTATAGTGTTTCAATTATAATTTAGTCTTTCATGATTTAATTATGTTTAGCAGTCTCTGTCATTAAATTCTCCAATAAATAAATTTATGTGATTTTTTTGTCCTAACTAACATGAATATTGAAAACATAATATTCGTAAAAAAATATCGTGTAAACTATTTGTTGGGAAAATCAGTGGGTTATTGAAATTAATCTATAAGTTCATTACTTTCACCGTTATGCCTTTTAAGTTTTACTTCTCATTTCAGTTCTTTTTTTTAATAAAGGGTATAGGTAATATTATTGTCAACATATACGTGTTCAATCTTCATGTTATAAATGTGTTAGGAGTTTTTTTCTTAAAAAAGTAATTTAAGAGATCGTAATTAATTTTATATAAAATATATAGGTCACATACTTTTTTCCCATAATTAAGATTAAAATAAAATCACTCGAATTTTAAAGTGAATACAACACTCAAAACGCCTAATTCCTAAACACAAACCACAAACTTAGCATATTATTTTTTACATATTGAAAAAGGTAAAATATCAATAAACGTAAATTTTTTTAAAACAAATTAACAGTCATGAAATAAAAGATCTCATAAAAATAGTTTTCTTCGACCATAAGAAGGTATCAATGAGATTTATTAAAATTCAAGATTAAATTTTACATTTAAATTCACACAATTAAACACATGCATTAAAAAAAACACATGCATAAAAATATGTTTGTCTAAAATAAAATAAAATTTATCGGCATTTCTTCTTCACCCGGATAACCTCAAAATATCTGTACTATCAGATTGCTCCTTCTGCAAGAGAAAGAAGAGATCGCTGAGAAATCAAATTGAAGGAAAGTAAAGAACTGGAAAAATGGCGAGTAGGACTCTATGGCGTTCTGCTTCTATCTTCTTAACCGAACCATCTCCCCCCATTCACTTCCGCCGCGCTTCTGCTTCTGCTTCTCCTTCCTACAGATTCAATTTCAAAGAAAGAAGTTTTAGGGTTCGAAGATTTCACTCTTCTTCTAAACCAACAATCCTTAATTCCTCCCACGATGGCACCCAATTAACGTCTTCTTCTTATCAAGACGATCGTGACCCACCTCAAGAAGCTGTTTTGAAGGCCATTTCAGGTTTTAAATTTAATTTCATTACAGAAAAATTATGTTTATTTGTTTGAATTAATCGAATTTTAATCTGATTATGAATTAATTGTGTAGAGGTATCTAAGACGGAAGGAAGGGTTGGGCATACTACGAATGTTGTAATTGGAGGAACTGTTACTGATGATTCTACCAATGAATGGATTGCTTTGGATCAGAAGGTAGTTTATATTAGTATTGGGATTTTCAATGGTTGCCTGATGTTGCAGATTTTGACATTTCTCTGTTTTTGCCTCTTTTAAAAATGTGTATTGTATTTAACTATTTCAGTGGTCACCTTGACCTATCCATATGTTATCATATTTAATATCGTAAAATATCAAACAGGTTAACTCATATCCGGGTGTTCGAGGATTTACTGCAATTGGAACCGGTGGAGATGATTTTGTGCAATCTATGGTTGTTGCCGTCGAATCTGTTATCCAACAGTCAATTCCTGAGGTAATTGTTTTTAGTTTATAAATCCAATTGGACTCGTAGAGTATGCTGATTAATTTGTTGCATAGACGTCTCGTTAGAGATGATTAAAACTTTCAATTTTTGTGTCGTATGTGTGTGAAAATTGTTAGAATTAGAAATTAATGCCTTCAGGCAAGACTATCATTTCTCTCTTACTTTATTACACGAGGAACATTAGTGTTTCTGATAAATCTTGAAAATCTGTAAGGAATGAGTACCTCATTTGACAGAAGCTTCTTATTCTGTTATTTTAATTATGTTGGTCCATTGCTGGCATAACTGCATGTTTGTCTATTTCTAAGCCATCCCTGCATGTTGCATGCTGATGTAGTATTGTATATTTGTTTTTATGCTCGTGTTAAGGTATTAAAATAGGTTGAGATTTTTGTAACAAACTCTGTAAACGATAGTTTTCATATCCAATGTTGCACAAATGTAAATGTGCTGAAGTACTATGTTGTTCTCTTTTTAACTTTCAAGGACTTGCCAAATGTGCCGTTCTCCTCCTCCCCACAACATGAAAATTTCAGAACAAAGAAAAATTCTTAACGATCTTTTTTATATATGCTGCATCAGACTCTTGAAAGATAAGATGAATGCCTAAGTTTTGTAACACCTGAAATGAGTAGGTGGGAGGAATGAGGAAAATTATTTCAAAAGAATATCAAATGTGAATGGATTGAATGTCAAAGAACTTTAATATATAGCACACAACCATGAAGAACATCTGACCCCAACACAGAAGAGGGGGGAAAATACTGCTATCGTTGGTTATGGTAAGTAACTAAGAGACGTTTATAGAGATTTTCACTGATTTTTTCCTGTAGAATGCATCATTATGGTTTCTCATTGAAGCAAAAGTATCTACTATGGCAGGATGGAAGTGAGGTTTTTGTATTTACCAAAACAGATATTTAAAAAAATTAAAAATTGTAGCACTTAGTTTTTGGATGTGCATAATCTTTTATTTGGAATCCATGGTATTGAGCCTCTCTCCACTACTCTATGAACAGACTTAAGGTGTCCAAAGTCCAAACGCTAGCTCCAGGACATATCCTTTCTCTTATTAGCATTCTATCTAAGTGGCTTGAATCCTGATCTTGGGCTCACATGTGTCCCCAAGCCCTTACCACTAGGGCCCCTCGAAGATCTTGAGTGTACATGATATCTGAAGTATAACGGAATTTCTTGAGGTGTTGCTAAATAAGGCCATAAATGTGAGACAGATCTAGATCTATTGATGGTAAAACAACACGCGTCGATGATGGCAAAATGTTCATCCAGTGGATAAGATAGACCTAGATCTATTGATGGTAGAATTTTACTATCTTCCCAGGTCCTCACTAAGGAAAGAGGGCCTACTGTATTTAGTCCTTAATAACTTAACCTAGGAAGCACGGACATGGACACTGATACGACACGGACACGGATACGGACACGGGGATACGCCATTTTCCAAAAAAGTAGGATACGGATACGTCGGGGACACTTTAATTTTTTTTTAATGTATGTATATATATATTTATTTCATAGTTGAGGTGAAATAAGTTTGAAAAAAAAACACCAGTTGTTTCATTAAATAACCAAAAGAAAAATAAAAAATTGCATGCTTTACTCCTCCGCTTTCTTTAAATAACCAAGAGAAAAGAAAAGAAAACTAAAGCTGCTACTCTTCTCTCGAGCGTGCGGTGAGCTTGAATCAAATTTCTTGCAAGACTAAAGCTATTCTGGCAAGATCGAACTTTTTCCAGCAAGATTGAAGCTTTCTTTTTCTTTCTTTCTCTTTTTCACCAAGATCAAAAGCTTTTTCTGGCAAGTTGATCTTCACTTGTCTTCTTGTATTGCTAAAAGGGGCTAGCTAGGGTTTCAATCTCCTCCTTGGGCATTTAAGAGCTAAAGTGAAAGGGGTGTGTAATTTAATTTCAAACAATCTGGTGTTGATAAAGTTTTTTCTTTTAATCTGATGATTTTTTAATCTAAAACGTGTTCAAGCCGACTCCAACCCGTGTCCAACCCGACTCCAACCCGTGTCCAAAATTCATATTTTAATTAAAATAATCGGACACTGATTTTCAAGTATCAGACACGTGTCCAAGGAGTGTCCGGAAGAATCCGTGTCGGACACGTGTCCGATACGGATACGTATGAGAAATCAAGGTGTCCGTGCTTCCTAGAACTTAACAATGGAGTTCTGTTTGGTTGTCTCCATGTTTAACCTGCTGGTCAATCTGCTAATAATCTAATATTTAAGAGTGAGTTTGTGATGACTTTTGAATTGTTTTTCATTCACCAAAAATACTTTCCAATTTTTTTTTATGATGTTTGGCTACATCATAAAAGTGTTTTACTAAAAACATTAACGTTCTTTATCATCTTAAAAAAAACACAATTCTCTCTCCCAAACTTACCCTAAGTTGTATCTGTAAAAGTGTTTGGACTTCATTTTTCTAATCATAGATTAATGGATGAAATCGTGCTATATATACTATAGGATGATGATTTCCAAATTTGGTTGATGCATAAATTTGATTGTTATGCTTAAAATTTGTTCATATGCAGGGCAAGGTGAGGCATAAATTATCAGCAAAAGGGAAGTACGTATCAGTAAACATAGGACCGGTTCAAGTAGTTTCCAGTGAGCAGGTGGGTATCTGTTTTGTCTCTCATTAATTTTTATTCATTAATGATGCCTCCCAATTTGACAACCTCCCTTCCCTCCATCCCTAAAATAAATAAATATATAATATCTCAAGTTTTGTCATTGTCATGGATGAAAATAATCTGATTTGAAATATTTGTGTTTTCAACTTTCAGGTTCAAGCCGTTTACAATGCCATGAAAAGAGATGATCGGATGAAATATTTTCTTTAGGAATTCTCATTTTGAGCGTTTCCTTACTTGTATAACGCCATGTAATTGCTCTAGTTTTTCCCTCTTATTTCACTTGGAATTTTCTTTTATTATAGAAAAATTTAAGCTAGATCTGTTAAATCCAACGTTTACCCGATCCAACTCTGCATGAAATTGTCAACTTGAGCATAGCTTAACTGATTAGACGCTTATTCTCTTCCTAAGAAATTGAAGGTTTGACCTCTTCTAATTCCTCTAATTTGATATGGTATCTTAAAAAGGGAAAAAAAAAACGGTTCAATTGAATTGGTTATTTACCGATTTTTCAGTTGTTGTTTTTTCACCCCTTTAAATAGTAATTGTCCTTTGGAAAAAAAAAAATAGTAATTGTCCCAAGTTGTTCCCCACTTTTCCCTGTTTGCCAGCTGTTCTTGATACCCAAACCCCACTTTGGCGGTTGCGGAATATTAAAAAAAGCCTCTGTTTTTACCATAGTTTTGTCTCTTCTAATTATAATGAATTTTATAATTATTTGGACTCAGATCTTCCGTTGCCATAAAGAAAAACTCTTTCCAAGACCGTTTAATTCTATTCTTTTCTTTTCTTTTCTTTTTTCAGTATGAAATTTTTCTTCCAAAGATAAAGATTTGAATTCAGTCATGTAAAAATGTGTTTGGTTCCGTGTCTTGTTTTACCAGGAAACTGCAATTAATAAAGCTGCAAATAGTAATTTAACTTTAAATATCATAATTACGTAGTAAGAAAGGAAAGTGGGCGTAATAATAAGATTAGGTAGAAAAAGAATATTCAGAAGAGGGAGAAAGGGTCAATTTAAGACAACAAATGTTTGACTTTCCTTTTCCCGATAACAACCGAAATCAACGGGTCCGCTGTCTCTCTACGGCCACCTATTCAACTCCGGCCAGCTCCATTAAAAATCCATTGATCTCTAACAATCTCTCATTATATTACATAAATATCGTGTAAATTATGATAGTAATATAACTTCTGCCTAATCATTAAACGAAAAACAATAATTTAACAGAACATCAAACTTCGACACCGACAAAGCTCATCGATTTCTCTAACAAAACCGACCGGAAGTACGGTCATTCTGGCTCATGTTAGCGACCGGAGGAATCTTAAAATGCCATAACCTTCCGACCCCATTCACGTAATACTTATTCTTACACAAAAACTCCTCGGCGTACATCTTCTCCACTTTCCGGTCAACGTCGTGAAGAAAAATATCGGTGAATCCCGATCCTTTTCTATTCCTCGCCATCACAGCTGCTGAAAATATAGCTCCCATTCTTCCCGGAGCTTCCGCAAAATACCCTTTTGGCGCATCTATCATTATCAAATCCCATTCCCTTTCATAAATCTCATCGGGAAGATTACTCAACGCCAGCTTACACTTTTCATTGCCACGAAGAAACGCCTTTTCAGGGGAGCAAGAGGGTTCGGATCGGTACGAGGAGATAAGCCGATCTGATTCTTGAAGCTGGGTTCGATACTGGATATGGTAAGCTTTAAGCATGGGAGCTTCTTTGATGACGGTTTGATACCATTTAGGATCTTCTTCGAGGAAAATAGTGGTTCCTTTTGCGTTGAGAGATGCCCACATAAGGGAATCGTGGCCGAGACCGAAGACTAAGAAATTGCAAGGGCATCGAGATTTTATCACATCGAAAGAGATCTGGATCTCGTTTATTGATTGTTGCGGGACTATTCGATCTGTGGCGTAGTGAATTATAGACTGAAGCTGGATTTCTGATGGTGAATAATCTTCGGTTGATGATGATGATTTGATGCCGGAGATGTTGGAGCAGAGTAAGCTAGTGTCGACGAATCCGATGTATCCGGAGAGAAATAGTGAACCGGCGATTAAACCGGCGAGGGCTATTCCGATCATCCATGGTTTGATAGTGAATCGATTCTTCATTTGGAAGTTTTACTTCTTGATGATGAGATTCTAAAGTGAAGGGATAGGAGGCTGTTTTTAAGGTTTTGGAAAAATGTTTTGTTTTTTTTTCAAAATGGAGTTAAGAAAGATGAGGGTTCTTGTCGGAAAGACAACAATGCCCTCGTTGTGTGGATTATGGGAAATGGGACTTGACTGGTTATTGGGTAAAAACGACTTTGAATTTCGATATTTCACTAACTCACGTGATGATTGGATGTTCGAGCCTTCGTGGGATCCACGATAAATTTCTTGTCCAGTTATCGTTCACCACGTGTACTAATCTGGTCCTTGGTTAGATTTTTAACACGTAACCAAAGTACTTGATAAAATTCAAATTATGGAATTACAATTATTTGAGGTGAGGTAATGTGATGACGAGTAATGGATGTAGAGAGATGCACTTGATATTGATACCGTTTTAAAATATGGATTTCTTTATTTAATTAAATCAAAATCAGAGTATTTATATACACCAGCCTCACCTCACGTAACTAAATAACTACTAACAACTTCAAGTAATAACATAATCTCTAACGCCACTCACTTGATAAAAATAAAAAACTTGTTTTTAAAATACACAAATACTAGGGGTTGGTTTGCTTTCGTTTTTGTTAAAATTTCAAATCCGATTAGATTTTTTTTAGATTATACAAACCGAACCGGTTCAACATAAAGAAATTATTTTGTTTTGAATTGGATCAGTTTGGTTCTTACATTTTTATTTTTTTTCTAAATTGTTCATAAATACTTAATTTACATCATGTTATGTTCAACAAAATCTTTAAAAAAAAACTTCTAAAAATTATAGGACTGATTTTAATTCACCTTGAAGTCTAATAAAATACAAAATACAAATTACAAATACAAACATAATAAACTTAACAAATATAACATAGATAAAATTAAAGATTCTTCATGCTTCTTCTTTTTAGGGTAAAATACAATTTTGGTCCCTGAACTTTTACTCAGTTTCATTTTCGTCTCTAAACTTTCAAAAGTTACATTTTCCGTCCCTGAATTGTACAATTAATTTCGTTGTAGTCCTTTTGTCTTTTCCGTCTAGGACACTACTGAAACACTTTTATGTGACATGTAATTGATGATGTGACATTATATAAATATAATAAAGTTAAATGACGTGGAAAAACAAATATATAGTGAGCTTTAAGACTATAATTATGGAAAAATATGAAATTAATCTCACTGTATATTCATTTTTCTATGGTATTTAACCTCATGGTATATTTTTATAATGTCACATCATCAATTACATGCCACATAAACCCTCCATTAGTGTCCTAGAATGAAAAAACAAAGACAGAATGACCAAAACGAAACGAATCGTAAAGTTTAGGGACAAAAAACATAACTTTTAAAAGTTTAGGGACGAAAATGAAATTTGAGGAAAAGTTCAGGGACCAAAATGGTATTATACCCTTTTTTTTATTAAATTTTATTGATATTTAAAAATTTAAGTATATCATATATATATATATATATATATTATGTATTGGTTTGTTTTGTTTTGAATCCACAAAATTTATCAAACCAAACCAAACCATTATTATTTGGTTTGGATAAATGAATGTTTAAAAACCGAACCAAACCGATTTATTTGAGTTTGGTTTAGTTTAGTTTAGTTTGGATAATTAGTTTGGTTTTGATTTTTTAACTCCTAACAAATATTATGCAATTGGACTAGGCTGATTCAATGCCTAAGGTGGGCACGTGCGCACTCACTGGGTTGATATTTTAGCTTTTTTTATATATAAAAACACATTTTATTTGGTATAGTTAAACTTTTGCCCCCTCTCTATATTTTTCAAATATTTAATAGTACCTTTTTTAAAATAATTTTCATGATTTTACTTTATATTACATTTTTGCTTCTTGTTTTAAAATGATTTGATATTATTTTTGTACTTTTCATTACCAATTTTTCTTTTTGTTATGTACTGATCTACGATATTATATTTTTAAAAATATTTTTTCATCTCGACAAATTAAAAAATTATTTGTAATTTCTCATTATTATTGAATGATCGATAAAAAAAATATTACAAAAATATATATAGTCCACTATCTTTAAAATAGATGAGTAATTTAAACCAGAATTTATTCAATAAATATTGAAAATAATGTGTAATTAATATAAAATATAAATAATAGTTTAAGAGTAAACAAATGAAGTGAACTATGAAATTGATTTCATTATCATTTAATGGCCCATCTGAATAAATTTCTAGATAAATCGTCGGTTATATTGATATTCATGATATTGTTATCTAAATTTTTCTTCTTTTCCTAATTGATTATTTCTACCGATATTTGGAATATAATAAATATGAATAAAATTGTTAGAGTAGGAAAGATAAATCATTTTTAAAATAAATTGTAATTTTTTTTTATGCGTTCAAAACATTTAATATTTGAATGCATTAATTATTTATATTGATCTAAAATACCAACTGATATATTGTTCATACAAAAAAAATTCAAAATTCAAATTGGACTAAAATGGAATGAATCGAGTTCAAAAGGTTTAATTATATACGTCGTCCATATCCTTTTGGATTTGTGTCAATTCTGACTCTATACTTTAGAGTCACAAACATCTGTATCATTTGATATTGTAAATCTAAATCGTTCTCGTCATGAAAGAAATAAGTTAAATGTAACATAATCTTTCACGTTTATTATATTTTTCGTTTTGTAGCGGTCATGTATATAAAAACATCACATTATGATGCGGAGTTGAAAAACAAACATAGAAAATAAGTAGAAATTAGTTGCTATATATAATTAACGTTTATGTGTGGGGAAACAATGAGAAATGTGATGTTTTTATCTACGTGACAAATGTAAAACAAAAAATGTAATATAACTATATAAGTAGACGATTTCGTTACGTTTAACCTGTTTCATTCACAACATGATGATTAAGATCTACAATTTCAAATGATATGAATGTTTGTAATATTTTTAAAAGGTTATGGATGAAATTGACACAAATCCCAAAGGTTAGAAACTTGTAATTTAGCCCATTGAAAATGGAACTGACTTGAATATTATTGATTTAACAGGCTGACTTTAGGTAATGATATGATGCTGAACCGTGGAGGTAACTGGTAAGTTCTGAGTTGTACCCCTGCAACTATATCTACAAACGAAACAGCAAATAATAAATGTCGTGGGCCAAAAAAAACGTGAGCTGGTTTTGTGATTGCATTTTCTTCTGGACTGGACTGTGGTCAATTTGGACTTACTTTTGAGGCTCATAGCTAATGATAGAACCCACTCGGCCTTTTTCATTTTGGGCCTGGGCCTGTTACACACAACCATGTTTTGAAGGCAAATTACCTTACTTACCCTTTTTGGAATTATTGATTTTTGTGAGATTTCAATACATACGTTTATAATATTTTAAGTTCAATCAATATTGATATTGCCTGTTATAATAAAATATGCTAATACGTCCATTTCTAAATCATCAATTCAATTATGTTAAACTTAGTAATTCTTACCAAGTAATTTAAATCGGATAAATTTGAAAAATGTGAAGATTAATATCAGGTTCTATAATGTTTATCACAAAATAAATAAGTTAAAAGTTTGAGTTGAGGATATGTAATTGAAAGAGGGGAAATAAATTTGTAAAACATTTGATTATTATTATTATTTCAAATAGGTGTATAAGTTAAAACTTTTTTTTTAATATGGAAAAAAAGGAATTTCTTTAGGCAGTAAATTTTGATGTAATATTTATAAAAATAACAATTCAAAAAAATATTTGTAAATATAACAATTTTTATTATGTTAATCACTGATTAACAATTATTAATACGTGTATCAATGATAAACTTAGTGCAATAATATATAATTCATTGTTTATCATTGATTCCCCAAATAAACTTTTTTATATTTACAAATATCTTTTTGAGTTTCTACTTTTACAAATATTACCACAAAAAATATTAGATTTACAAATGCCCCAAAAAATTATAGTAAATGGAATTATGGAAGCAAGTTTGTAGAGTAGAGAAACCGAACAATCAATTAATATCATCAAGTCTATCCACCCAACCCAAATTGCCAAAAAAGCATTGGATTTGTTTGAGAAAAATCTACTTTCACATTTATAGACTTGCTCTGATGTGATGTTTGATGCCTACTTTCACAAATACGGAAAATAAACCATACAAAGTCAGTTTTAATTAATGCATTATCAAAAAATCAGTTCTCATTATAAAATTTCCCATTTCAAGTTATTTAGATTCATTTCTATGTCATTTATAACTTTTTTTTTTATTTAATGCATAGCTAATTTCTTTTATACTAGTCCCACTAATATCATATAATATTTATATTTATCTATCCTATAAGTACTTTAAAAAATTTCCTGATATCTTAGAGATATTTTATAGTTTGTGTTGTTGTCTAAAAATGGAGAGTTTCCACGTAAGCAACGAACTTAGAGTATGAGATGAGTCGGAGGTAGTATGCTGGAGGTGCTGCGTAGGCAATGTGTTGAGTAGTTGATAAACACTGTATGTACCTGCACATGAAACAAAGAGAGCACCGGTGTGGTACCGGCCTAACACTCTCCAATGTTAAAGTCAGAGCAAGCAGAGCTAGTGTGTCAGAGAGAACTGTAGTAGAAATTAGTTACCTAATGAATGAGTTTCATCTCCTATTTATATGAGAGGAGGTTGATGACATCATCATGCCACATGTCGCGTCGGATTGGGCCACATGTTGCTTCCCAACGACGTGTCGCGTGTTGGATATGCCACATGTCATCTTTTGATTGAATAATAGTATAATGTAGTTTCTTTGGTCTTAGATATATAGCCTTATTAGATGACGTAGACGTAGACTCCCAGGCGACGTAGACGTAGCCCCCCAGACGACGTAGACGTAACCTCCCAAACGACGTAGACGTAGCCTCCAAGACGACGTAGACGTAGCTTCCTAGACGACGTAGACGTAGCCTCTTAGGTGACGTAGCTTTATCCTTCCACACTACAAGAAGTGTTAGTATTACCGACGCTAGAACTACCGACGCTACTCATATGCGTCGGTAATAGAAGGGTATTACCGACGCCACGTCGGTAATATGTGTTAATATAATAAACTAAAGGTATTACCGACGTAGCGTCGGTAATGCTTTGCTTGTGAAGGGTATTACCGACGCCACGTCGGTAATACCTTCACATGAGTATCAATATTGTAACGTTATTACCGAGCGTGGCGTCGGTAATACTTCTTTTGGGAAGGGTATTATCCGAGCGACACATCGGTAATACCTTCACGTGAGTATCAATATTGTAATGTTATTATCGAGCGTGGCGTCGGTAATGCTCATCGCGAGCATTGCCGACGCTTATTAAATGTACTACCGACGCCTCGATATGACGCGTGGTAATGTCTATCAAAATAAAACCCCCAAACACCTCTGCACAATCAGTCCGAGACTTTTTTTCTTTTCTTCCTCTTCTTCGTGCAACACAGCAGCGCCACTCGGCCGGAAAACCTCCATTTTTGGCCATTTTTTAACCATTTTTCTCCGTTCAAAGCCGTGGGTTTTCATTTGCGTGACGTTTAGGTACATTTCTAAGCTTTAATTTCTCAAAATACTTAAGATTTTGAGTGATTTGGGGGTTTAGGGTTTTTTTTATAAAAATTTCATTTTACAATTTAGGTTAATATTGAAGTTTTTCTTTAGAATTTGTTGTGCTTTTGTAAAATATGTGATAGATTGAATAGTTTTTTAGTAATTTTGAGATAATTTCATGTGTTTGTTTTCAATTTTTGTAGTTTTTTTAACAATTTTTTTATGCTACTCTTTCCTCTTACTCTTCAACCTCCAATCAAAGTGAACTATTACGGCACCACCAAATTTTCTGTAAGCAAATTTTTTCTCCTTTTGTTATCTTGGAAATTTACAAATTCTTAGTTAAAAATGAAGAGAAGTTGATTAAACATTGTTTCCTGAAATATTTTATGTGAAGTTTGGTTTTTATCTATAATCTTGTATCTAATTTAGGCTGAAATTATCAATTTAATGCTTACAAATATTGTTCAATATTAATTCTTATGTTTCGTTAATTTTGATTGTGATTCTTTCTAGATTTTTGGTTTGTAGAGAAAATAGTCAACGACGAGTTGTTTTCATCGAGAAATATGGAAATACTACTGTAAAGAGATCTGTTAATTGTTCATATGATTCGTTTTACTGAATTGTCTTAGGAGGCGACGAATTTCCTCTGCTAGATTCTCGTTTGTATTTTTGTAGTCTTGTTAGTGTTACTCTAGTGAAGCAAATCTTATGTTAGATGTATTCCTTGTAATTAAGAACCTTATCATATGCAGTTGAGGATGTAGATTTTTTTTTGAAGTTGTTGGATGAGAATTACATAGAAATTTGATTGGGGCATTGACTAATTTTTTTTTTGTAGTGTAGTAAAGTGGAATTTCCTGTTATTGAATGAAAACAAATTAAAGAAAGTTGATGATCTACTAAATGTTAATCAACATAAGCTTTTTGGTATGAGATATGTTTCTTGATTTATGATTCCATTGAACAGGTATATTCTTGATGACGACTTACAGTTGCAATATTTTCTTGAATGAACAACCATCTCCAACATCCAATGGATTCGAAAGATCTCATTTTTTTGATAAAGACTGGCTACCAGATCCCATAAAAGATTTTATTTTACCAAAGGGATTCCCAGGTAGCTATTATGATTGGTTTATTTTTCCTTCACAAGTTTCCTATTATTACTTTCCTTATTGAAACTCTTGTTAATTTACAAGTTGTAATCTGGAATATTAGTGTTCTAAGTCTATTGATCTAGTTGAATGATTTTTGTTTTTCTAATTAGATTAGTTTTCTTATGTTGTTTTAATAGATACATCAACTTTTGTATAAAAATGATCAAATTTTGATGCACTTTTTTTTTGCCAATATAGGCTTTTACCGACGCCCGCGTCGGCAATACCAATATAGGCTTTACCGACGCGGCGTCGGCAATGCCAATATAGGAATTACCGGCGTGGCATCGATAATGCTCAAAATGAGCAAAGCGAGCGTGGCATTACCGACGCCATCGCCGAGCGTTGGCCTGACGTCGGAAATGCCCAATACCGACGCCGTCATTGCTATTACCGAGCGTCAGCGGCGTCGGTAGTACTTCAGTCTTTTGTAGTCCGGGTGGCGTGAGCGTATACGCCGATTGTCCATTATTTGAACCAGTTGATAAATTCCACGTGTACTGACATTTCACCCCACAACTGTTTGAGTTTATATCAATAATATTTAAAACACATATGTTTAATAAAATCAAATGAAAGATAATTAGTCTTAACCGTCAAAATGTATATATGAAAAAAAAAATCAATTAACATGTATTAGGCTAACACATGCACAACCTTCTACCCCCAACATGTTCGTCAATTAGGGGTTTTTTTCAGGGTTGTTAAATAGGTTGCTCTTAAGTAAAGAGGTTGGTTAAGTATGAGTTTATTAAATATTGGTATGTGTTGAAATTGTGAAAATAAATAAGCTTTGTTAAAATGCGGTTAAGAAACCTCTCATCTTAACGTTGTAAAATTATCGTCGATTAGACTAATGTAACGTCCAACTTCTTATTTTAACCCGCGAACGAAACACAGAGGTAAAAGAGCCTAAGAAAAAAAAAAACAAGGTAATCTGAGCCATCGATGCTTACTGATATGTGGTCCAAAGATTTAAAAAGGATTAAAACCATTCATGCATGTAAATTGATACCGACACGTGTAATGGGTCAGGCAGGCAACGCAATTTTGGGTAACAGCTGAAACCGCATTCATTACGAAGCTTTGGTCTTCATTTTTAATCAGACTTATACAGCTACCCCCAACTACCCCAATCCCCTCCTCCATTTAAGACACCCCGCTACTCATAAAATCTCAACCGTCCAATTAATTTTCATGCCTACGTGGCAACACCAGATTAAAAAAACTCTCATTAAAACCCCACACCTATAATTTCCCGTACGCATTAATAGCTAGAAATGGAAGAAGGGATTCAATTCGTTGTTTATAATAAACCATCGTTTTTAGTTTTTTTTTTTAAAGGCATATTTGAAAAAAGATGAAGAAGAAGGGAGGGGGCTTGGTATTGGTATTGGCCGTAATGGTTGTGATTTTGTGTAGAGTGGGTGCCGCGGATCAGGGAGATGAATTGGTTAATAAATGTAGCGAAGATCTTTCAAAGCTTATCGTGTGTTTGGATTTCGTGACGGGAAAAGCTGATGCTCCGAATCCGGGATGCTGTGATTCGATTAAGGGAATCAAAGACGGGAAACCTGAGTGTTTGTGTTTTTTTATTCAGCAGACTCATGAAGGGAGTAAGCCTATTAAGGATATGGGAATTCAAGAGCCTAAGCTTCTTCAGCTTCCGTCTGCTTGCAACTTGAAAAACTCTAACGTTAGCTATTGTCCCAGTGAGTCCTCTCTCTCTCTCTCTCTCTAACGCTATACTTCGCTCGTTTGATAACCGTTTTCGTTTTCTGTTTTTCGATTCGCCTTCAGGCTCATTAGGTTTGACAAACCCGTTTTTAACATGAGTTTATATGAAAGACGTATGAAACTTCAGCAATCATCACTTTGTCTGAAGACTGAAATAACCTCTCTCTTTTTTTTAGCTAACTTTTAAGTTCCTAATTTATGGAGAAATTATTGGAGGAAGACTGTTTTTTTTACATGTGTGACACATGTCATTTTCCATTTTATATTACGAATGAAATAGAGGAGTTAATATTTAAATATATTTTTACTTTTAAAATGATCATAAATGTAAGAGACATCCTCAATGAGGCAGTTTCCTCCAATAATTTATTGTAGTGTAGAAGTAAAAATTAAAAAAGATGTGGCGGTCAAAATCCAACATTGAATTAGGCTTAAATACCTCCTCCAGCTAAGTTTTGGAAAAAACTTTGCTACTCCTGACCTCCTCACCCACAAATAAAAAAAAATTAATATAGAGAAGATTTAAAAATTGAAAAAATAACTCATTATAGTGACATGGTCAAATTATAGCCCTGAAATGTAAGTGTAGTTTAAAAATAGTGTATATTGTGTTGTGAATATTTAGAAAAAATGATTTAAAAATAAATATGTATACGTATTGTTGGGAAAGTATTTATGAACCTAACAATTTTTTTTAATCAAACAACTTAAAAAAGTCCTACATTGAAACATAAAAAAAATCTATTATATTTATAAATATTTTTATAATAATGTTACTTAATAATTTAAACACATTATAACATAAAGTATCTAAATTCACATTTAATGATTTTTTTATTGAAATAGTAAGTTCGAAAGAAAAATAAATGTTTATGTCTGAAAAACAGTTATTTTTCAAATGAAAAATACTGAAATTTATAAAAATACAGAGTTTCGAATAACCTCCTTTTTTTTTATAGATGTTTCGAACAACCTTTTACAGAAATGTGTTATTGTTCTCTCCATCCCCTTGTGTTTTTTCTTGTGATTATAATTATACTGATGAACTCATCGAATTGCTTTTCTTAATATAATATTAAAAAAGAAATATCGTTTGAATAAATCATTCAATTATGGAAATAACGTTAAAATTCGTGATTGGAACTGAACAGAGCTTCTTGGTATACCACCAAATTCACCCGGTGCTGCTATATTCAATTCTTCATTTCCAACAACCCCGGCAGCGACGACGACGACGATGACGAAATCGCCAAGCGGTGATTCAGGAATCAAGATGGCGCCTCATTTCCCTACTGGTCTGACGGCAATGGCCATAGCCATCTACTGCATTTCCAGCTTCTTCTTTGGCCTTTGAGTCGAGGCCCTTCTAATTTGATGAGTTGTTTAATTGTGGTTATATTATGATTTAGGACAAACTTGGATGTTCGAATTTGCTGATATTTTATGACAATATCATGTTTTAGATTCTTAAATTTGTGTAATGTTTTAGTGTTATGTGTTTAAATTTATTGAGGGATTTTTTACTTCTTGCTAGAGTGATTCAATGTTGCGTTTGTGATATTTGATTCTGAAGCAAAATTTGCATTTCTTTTCTCAAGAATATTGTAGCTCTCTCTCAAACAAAGGCTTTGCTAGGGTTTATTTTTAACGACATTTTTCGATTTTATTGTTTTGTTTTAGTTTAGCACGAATTAAATAATAACAGAGTTGTTGTTTTTTTTTTTCCAAATATCATTGAACAATTATCTTCCAATATATAAGACATAAACTGTTTCAATTGATTTGTAAAAATAGTATCTACATATTTATTAAATATAATATAAATTGGATTAATAAAAAATACTAATAAGAATTTCTATTATGGAGATAAGTTCAATCCTTAGTACCGTTTATGATAGGTTTTGGAAGTGTTTATAAGTATTTTTTAATAAAGAAAATGTTTTTAACCGTCATTAAAAGAGCTATGAGAAACACTTTTCAAATTTGTCTCAAATAGATTCTTAATCAGTAGTTTAATACTACATTTCACCGGTTGTTTTAGGTTTCATATCCACACCAAACTTCCCATTGTTTTCTCTGACATTCATATGATTTAATGGCTAAATATAACACAGAAGTAATTGCTTCTTATGCACACCAAATTCCTCCTCGGTGTATTCTTACAAACGTACACAAACAACCCGAAAAAATGTACAAACACAATGACATCGCAACAATTGTTAATCATAGAGGCGGATCCACTGCCCCTCGTTGATGTAATATTTGTAAATATATCATCACTTCAAACTATTTGTAAATATAATAATTTTTATTCTTGGTCAGTGAATAACATGTGTATCAATGATTAACTTAGTGTAAATGTATGTAATTCAAACTTAATCACTAATCCATCTTTTTAAATTTTATTGTATTTACAAATATTTTTAATAGTTGACATTTTTATAAATATTATTGAAAAATTTGCTAGATTTGCAACATCCCCAAATTTGTATATAAAAAGTTCAATTTTTTTTTATGTAAAATATATATAATCTAATATATTTCATCTATTTTACCCCTTAATATCTCAAAATAGCTATATGAATTTTTTGCCCCCTTAAAAAGATATTCCTGGTTCCACCAATGATTAATCACATACCTAGATTTTTTATTCTTATTATCAGTTTGTGTATAAATCGTGACATATTTAAGAAAACTATTTTTTTTATATTATTATGAAAACTAATTATAAAATATATATATATAGTTCCCTAATACACATTCCCATAATTTTTTAGTAATTATTTATCTAACATTTTTTTTAATAAATACGTCACTTTAATTGAGTATACCAATCATTAGTTTATCATGATTTATTATCTCCGTTTACACCCCGCCCCATTTAAGGTATCTTCCCGCCCCGCCCAATTAACCTCACCCCCCACCTCGCAAGGACGGATTCAAGGGGGGGCAAGGAGGGGCCATGGCCCCCCCAATTTTTTTAATTTATATATAATTTTAAAAGAATGATTTTGATAAGATCTATTTTTTTAATCTTTATTTATAATTATGATATTATTTTTAAAAAAAATACTAAATGAGAGATAATTTATTTATAAAAAAATAGGTTAAATTATATTAAATACCACTATATCATGGTTGTTTCAATTTTTCCCTAAACGTTTTAAAAGTTTCAATTCTACCCCTAATTTTTTAATTAGTTTAAAAAATATCATTTGTTGGAAAAATCAATCTTTATATCTTCGGAAAGTTATTTTTTCATTAAAACTTTATAAAATACGCTTAATCTCTTAATTTTCATTAAATTTAACTGAAAATGCACACCAATTATATTTTTTAAAGGTTGATTTCCTCAATAAATAGTATTTTTGAAACAAAATAAAAGGTTGGGGGTAGAATTGAAACTTTTAAAAGATTAGGGGCAAAATTGAATCTGACACTATATTTTAGGGGTATTTTGTATAATTTAGCCTAAAAAATAAGAATAATAATTGAAATTTCTTTTATTGGTTATAATTTTTTTTACAATTTCATATTTTGGATACGTTGAAAATTTTTAATTTGAAAAAAAAAAGATTTTCATATTAATTATTATATATATAAATATTTTTATATCTCAAACCATTTTTAATAGTTAATTAGTATATTTATTAAAAAAATTTAATATAAAATGAAATATTGACTATATTATAATTCAAATATAATTTTTAAGTTAAGATGTCGAAAGCTTAATTAATAAAATTAATATATATATATATATATATATGGCCCCCGCAAACAAAACATCCTGGATCCGTCCCTGCCACCTCGGCGATGAGATAGGAATATAAAAAATACATGATTTTCATACTTTTTTTTTATTGAAAATTGATTTTTTTTTCCAATGATAATAGTATCTAATAGAACATAAAAGTAAACAAGTAAAACTCTCAATCATAATTCATATATCAAAAGAAACCTAAGAAAATTAAATTATATTAAAAAAAATAAAATAAATAAACGAGGCAGAGTGTAATGGGGGGGGGGGGGAATTCCCCTGCCCCGCCCTATTTATTAAACGGAGGAAAAAAATCTCCCCACCCAATGCTCCTCCACGTTCATTAAGCGGGTTTGGTGAGGTTGGGATGGGGAAGCAGAGAGGCAGGTTTATTTTCCAGCCCTAATCAATTAATATCTATATAAATCATTGAATTATACAAATTAATGAGTATATCACCCTCAACCAATGATCGATTTTGTTTTTTTTTAAATATGAAGATTATCACATCTACCCTTCAATTACGAATGATTTAATAAAATACTCTAACAAAAATCTTAGACCTTTTTTACCCTTAAATGACTGTTTTCTTGTGAAATTTTACCTATTAATCAACAATAAGTCATTAGTTTTAGGGTGGTTTTTAAATTCTAAAAAAAGATATAGGTATTTTTGATAATTTTAATGGTTATTTTTTTCGCAAAATAAACAATGCCTTTAAAGTAACATAGTTTTATATAAAATAGATATATTAAATTTAGATTTAAATTTTAAAAATAATGAGTAGCTATAATAATTATGTCATTATAAATATAAGTAAGCATTTTTAAATCAATTAATCAAACACTATCAGATTATTTATATACTTTTTTTTGCAAATGAATTATTTATATACTTTATAACACTTTTAAAACACATGGTCTATTTTAAATTAAAATTTAGAAATTTAAAAATTGTTATAATAATTATATCATTATAAATTAATTTATCTTATAATATTAAACTATTTGTATATCTCACAATCAAAAAGTTAGATTTACCAAACACTAATTTTATACATAAGTTAAATTTACCAAACATCAATCTGATTAATGATACAGTTGATTTTTTCAACAGCACAGCTGACAGCAAATATTTCAAAAGCCACAACAATACCAAACTAGCCATAAGTTGTAAGTCCTAAATCTATTTTATAAATCTAAAAAAAAATATGTACAATATGTTTATTAATAATTTATATTTAAATCAATATAAATCAAACTTGATTTGTAATAAATTTTGATAAATATTTTTATGCACAAATATATATTAGATCTTAAATAAAATTTAAAAAATAATTAATAGTTGTAATAATTATATAATTTTAAGAATAAAGAAATATTTTTATTAAATAGATAATATTTTGCTTAAAAAAATTAGATTGATAATATTTATTTTGTTTCTTTATGTTTTCTTATATTTTTTTTTTATCTGTATGTTTTTATGAATTATTGTGATTAGATTAATATAACTTATAGTTCAATTATGATTAAAATCAAATGTTTATTCATTTTAATTTTAAATCATAATTAATACACAATTGATTTTAAATTAAAATTTAAAAAATATAGGGTTCATTATAATCATAATGACACTTTAAAATAGTTAAGTATTATTTAAATCAATCTACTGAACATTATTTAGATATCATTATCTCACAATATTTTTAGAAGTTGAATTTATCAAACACTAATTTTTTGCATAAGTTGAATTTACCAAACACTAATTTGATTCATGAAACAACTGATTTTTTCTACAACACACTTATTTCAAAAACTCCAGCAATGCTAAACTAGCCCAGAGAGTCATTACGAAATGGGCCCGTATTCAACCACGACAAAGGCCCATCGATCTCAAATCGAATTCGACCAGCCCATAAAGAAAAGAAAGGGCGCGTATAACTTTCATTTCCCGGACGAATTCACCATTCCCGACTGACGAAAAACTTTACGCGGCCTTTCCATTCTTTCCTCCTCCAAGATCTCATCTCCCTCCTCCGTCTTTCTGATCGATCGCCGATATGTCTCAGGTTCGTTCCCTCTCTTCTTCCATATGTCTCCGTTGTTATTCTTTCTTTCTTTCTTCTCTATCGGATTTGAACGTTTTGCAGATTTCGCTCCTTTAAACCCTAGAAACTACTTAATTATCTATTGTTCAATTGCACTGCAGTTTTCGTCAATTTTCATGAAATTTAGAATCGTGTTTGGCTAATTTTTTTAGTGTGGACATCTCTTCGATTCTGTGCGATTTATTTGAGCTTGATTCATAATTTATTCTTCCTGCACGATTTATTTGTTTTGCATTTAAGAATCATTTTGTGATAATTTTGGATGAATTTTGAGTTTGGACATTCACATTGTAGGTCTCAGGTTTTTATTTGATGGATCCATTAGCTGCGAAGAGAATTGTTAATTTTCGTATCTTTGATTTGTCTTATACAGGTTGATAATAGGAATTCCTCTGCGGCCAAACGTGCAAGAACTGACGGTATATATAGATCTCTCAGTTGATATTTGATCATGATATCTGTGTTTTGTGAGGTTTCTAGCATTCAACCTGATTTGCTATTAAGTTAGCCGTGTTTGTTTCGATTTTCCTTTAGTTTGTTGCATTGCAAGAAGATTTGGCTTGTCTAAATTATTTTGTATTTGATTGCACCGACTTATATATTTCGCGTATCTTGTCTATTTGTTTATAGGTAGTCGAAGGGAAGATGACTGGACTTGTCCTAGCTGTGGAAACGTCAATTTTTCATTCAGAACAACTTGCAATATGCGCAATTGCACTCAGCCACGTCCTGCTGATCACAATAATGTAAGTTATGAACTATGTCTCTATAGAGACTATGTTATCATTTGGAAGTAATTATCTGTACTTGCTTCAGTATTTTCTCTCTCCTTTTATATCAGCATCACCATTCTGCTATCTGTCAGAGTATGTATTTATTTCACGAGTGCAAGAGATGATACTTTATTGAATTTTTATAGGCCGTGTGATTAAAAAGTTCACAGAAGCTTTCCTTTTGTTCGTCTTCTAAGAAGTATTGTTTTAATTCTAGTGTCATGGTTGCTCTTCATTTTAGATTTTCATCTTTGGTGGCTTATCTACAATTCTATTATTTAGATTTTAATTAGTTTTATTATAGGTGGTAATTATGTTCGATTGATTTGCTATGCTTTTTTTCATGACTGCTTGTTGTATATTCCAAGCTAAAAAAGGAGCTACTACTTGAGCTTTATTTAACTCCCTCTCTCTCTCCAGAAATCTGCGGCCAAGCCTGTCCAAGCTCCACAAGGTTACTCCTATTCCGCTCCTTACATGGGATCTGGTGCACCATCTTCAATGTATCCGGGTGTACCGCCTTATGGTTCTTCTCTGTTCAATGGTTCATCTATACCTCCCTATGATGTGCCATTCTCTGGGGGATCAGCATACCATTACAACTATGGCAGCCGGTTTTCTGGGGGCAGCCCCTACAGGCCTTTGCACCTACCTGGGCCAACGCCTTATTCAAGTGGATCTATGATTGGAAATAGTATGCCCCATTTCTTTTATGCACACTTTTGTTTTTGATTTCTTATTATTACATCATATTGTCCCTTGTTCGTCTTCCAAAAGTACATGCTTTATGAGAAGTCAAGGCTGTATTCTTGATTTTATTTATCCAATTTTGTTTATTCATTTTTTTGTCCCAGGTGCAGTTTATGGCATACCACCCATGATGGATCGCTATGGCATGGCTTTGCCCATGGGCCCTGGCTCAATGGTAAGTTTAGATCACATATTCTTAATCATATCATGATATCACATGCTTCATCTCTTTTATTGCATTGTTGTTTGTTTGACCTTGCCACCCCCCCAAAAAAAGAATAAGATCATGGAGAATAATATCAATATCCATAGATATATTGAAGATAAGACTTTATGGAAATGTTGACAAAATGCATTTCGTCTCATTGGAATTAAAAAATGTACAACCTATAGAATAGATCCTGTTCAAGTAAGGTCATTGGACAAAATGCATTTCTTGAATTTTATGTTTTTTAAATACAAAATTTAAAAAAGAAGTCATATTAAATTGCAATATTCATTTTCATTTTAACAATATGTTTTTCTAATGTCGTGAAGAATAATTTTTTTAAGAGACGATTTCATTGGTGTGAATGAAAGTTTCTAAAGCGCCTCCAAAGATTAAGCCAAAGAACCATCATTTTGTCTTTCTAGTCTTGTTCCAATTAAATGAGTGAAGGGCTGAAGTGTTAAATGTTGAAATTTTGGATATTACCTAGAAATTGTCAAATATATGATTGATAATGACCTCATATGAATTGGATTACGTATTCCCACTCTCTTCAATTGCTAGAGGGGAGCCCCTATGCCAGCTTTGAAGGGGTTCGATTAATTTTCTGATAGCAATTTCTTTTACCTGTGTTATGAAGTGTTCTCGATTGAGTTATAATTTTGCGTTCCTTTTTTCCTTCTGCATCCCTTTTAGATGTAGAATTTATGTCAATTATATTTTCCAGGGTCCTAGGCCGGGATTTTTTCCAGATGATATGTCTCAGAAGAAGGGTACAGGTATGCGTTCTTTACTTTCCGGCTAACGTCTGTCTGAGTCTGACCAATAATATTGGGAATTTTTTATAAGCCAATCTGTCTTCCTTTTCTTTTGGATCTCTTAGACTCAACTCGTGACAATGATTGGGCATGCCCAAAATGTGGAAATATCAACTTCTCGTTTAGAACCGTCTGCAACATGAGGAAATGCAATACACCAAAGCCTGGGTCACAGGTCTGTTTAGCAATTTCGTTAGGATTGTATGATTTTCCTGTTAGCTTTCATTATGCAACTAATTCTTTATTAAATTATAGCCAATTTCTCTTAGTCCCATGGTTATTAATTGATGGCTGAGGGTTGATTTCTTTCTGATGCATTCGGGTCACATTTCACTCACTTAAAAAATTGAAGTTAGTCAATTTTATTACTTGTCTAACTCTTTAAATTTATTTTGTTTTTTGTTTTTTTTTTACTGCAGGGTTCTAAAAACGACAAAATTTCGAGTAAGTTGAATCACGGGCTTGTTTCCTGCAAGTTGAACATGTTTCCTTTCTGAATTTTTGCCCACTTTGTGATATTTAATGTACTTGAATTTGTTGTCATACAGAACAAAAGACACCTGAGGGTAGCTGGAAGTGTGAGAAATGTAACAACATAAATTATCCTTTCCGAACAAAGTGCAATAGACAAAATTGTGGAGCTGACAAGCCCGCAGATTCAGAGAAATCTCCATCACCAGCACAGGATGAAAATGAACAGGTCTGTTGTGTGAGTTTCTGTGATTCTGTGTGTAGTTTGCAATTGTTTGTGTTTTTATTCAGATATGTATGCATTATGAAGTGGATTCAATCCATTTTGACAATGAGTATAATTTATCAAACACTTGAACAGCAGAATCCTTTGGTAAATTTTTTGTGGTAGTTTCATTGTGTACCCATTTCATTTGAATTTTGTTTTTCCATTTCATGCATTAATTTGTCATTATGTACTGTTCCAGTGAGTTCTAGAACATGTTTGAGGTTGAGAAGGTCCAGAGTTATCTTCCAGCATTGCTCAGTGTGGGTGTCTGAAAGTTAGTCTTGTCGTCCTCATGTTGCAGCAGTTGTCAAGTCAGTTTACCTCTCTTGATCCGTGTCAAGTTGTATTAACTCAATTTTAGTGTTGGTCTTTTCGATCGTTTTATGCACCATACATCAGCCAGCATGACCTGGCCAAAAGATTTTAAGGTTGGTTTCTGATATTTAGGCACATTTACGTTTGAAATCAACTTGTTAAGTCTAGCTGGCCTGTTAATTGTGCACTAAAATATGTTATGAGCAGATTAGACTGTACCCTTTTGGTTTGTGGTTTGATTTTCTGAATTGTCTTTGTGGTGTGTTGGGTGTGCCAAACTGAGATCCTTTTTTAGGATGGGTCCCAAAGTTCAGAAGATAGATTTACATGGTTACTTATGTCAGGGGAGCCGCATTGGTCGTCACATCATTGTTATGGTCATAAAATTCTGTATTTTGTCATGTTGCCTGGTCATCAAAAGTAACTGTAGCTTCCAAAAACTGAATGTCATGACGACGAATATACTGTTACTTGAGCAACATAGGTTGGATTTGCTTTTGTTACGCATCATATTTTGCTTATTAATTACTTTGCCATGTTTATAAAGTTTTCCATGTTAAAAGGGAAACTATATGCATGTTCAAATGCAAGGCGATTAGCTAGAGTATTGGGTTTTGAAAAACTGATATGTGATGCTTTTCTATTTTCTCTTTGTCCTCTTTCAAAGAATTAAGGTGGGATAGCTTTTAAAAGTTTTTAAAAATATTTTTTTAATGATTATCAGAAACACTTTCATTATTCAAAAACACTCATAAACACTTCCAAAAGCTATCCCAAATGAGCATTAAGAAAGCTTTGATGAGAGTTGAAATTGAAGAGAACTTTTTGCAGAAATGTTAACGATGCTGTAAGCTTTAGGGATTTGATATTTGGCTATTAAAAATAAACGAATAGATTAGTGTCAAAAAGTAAAAAAAAAAATTTGGGTGGGAGTACGGAATTGTGTCAAAAAGTAAAATTTTCATGCCTTTTGGGATCGACAGTTTGATGGATGGAGGCAGCTTCAGGTATGATGTCTCTTGAGTATTAAACATAAAATAAGATAAAACAGTTTATTGTTATTACTAGTTGAACTACCTTATTGGATACTATTTCTTTATTTGGATTTATAACTACGACTGTCTTCAATGCTTCATTTCTGGTTTTTATTTTTTTAGCCTAATGATATTCTTAACTAATTTGTTTGGTTATAGTTTTTGTTGGCTTAATTGTCATGACCTCCTGGAGTGGTGACGTTGATACAATTAAAGTGTTTTTTTTTCCCAATGAATTGAAGTTTATTTAAGTTTGGGAATTATATTTAACAACGGCTTTTACGTTGAGTAAAACAATTTCACGCCCCACAAAATAAAAGGTACTTTAAAGATTTATGAATCATTATCTAAAACACTTTCATTATTTGGGTAGCTTTTAAAAGTGTTTTTGATAACCATTCAAAAACACTTTTAAACACTTTTAAAAGTTATCTTAAACGGGCAATTAGATATACATTTTTTTTGACAGTTTTAAAAACGTTTTTAGTATTATTTGGTTATCATCGACGCTGCCCTTTTATAAGTTAACTTTCCTCTTCTAGATTTTGTTCTTACACAACAATCTTCACAGTCACTAGCGCTGTTATAGTTTATAAATGCTGATACTTTGGACGGACTGAAGTTAAATTTTTGTTACACGAAGAAAAACCATTTTTTTAATTTTAGGGTAATTGAATGATGTTTACGTAATTGGTGATTACTTTAAAGTAATTTGAGACCTCAGGCTATCTGGATTTTATCGCTCCAATTATAGTGTGTACAATTAAAATCTGGATGTTTTCGGAAAAAAAGAAATAATGTGGAACTGCAGTGATCTATAACTATATATGCATAAGAAAATAAAACCAGTTTAAACTGGAATGTTCGAGATACGAATTTCCTTTACCTTTTTATGCGGATGTCAAATATATTTGAAAACTTCAACATTTCTAATACTTTCACTTACCCATAAAAACTTTTTATTTTAGTAAAGTATCCGACTTGTTTACATAACAAGTAAATAGACTAGTTGAAAAAATCAATTTTTCTAACGTGAAAGAAATCCAGTTTTTTTCAGCAACTTCGCTAACTTTAATATTATATATCAAGTGAATTGCAAGTTAGGTTTAGTTTTTAATATGTTCGATAAAATTGAAAAAACTAAAAAAGACACCTGATTTTTTTATTGTTTTTATTAAATTAAAAAATGAAAAATTTGTTATTTGATAATTGCTTTTCACAGAAATGATCAAATAAGTCTATTTAAAAAAAAAAAAAAAGTAGCAATGAAAAAATCTTAAACAGAGAATAAAAATATCATCAAACATGTACTTAAATGTTTAAAAAGTTGGATAAAAAAATTGTTTAAAAAGTTTATTTTCAACCCCTCACATGTATTGAGTATGATTTTGGCTTTATCATTAAAAAATTTACGGACTAATATTTTTAAAGTAGGGAATTTAAAAACAATTGTTTCGATAACCGTCATCACTCCAATGAACGAAAAGAGTAAATATTCAAATACCGTGTAGAGGGGGGTGATTTGATGAGCAGGAAATCATGAACGGACGATATGCATCTGCGGTTCGGTGCCCCAGTATTCTGAAGCAAAGGGCAAACTTTGAATTGGCACATGCATCCCCGGCTGTGATAGGCTGGTTTGGTTTGTATAGTTAAGGTTATAAGAACAATTGGTGTTATCTGGTGAAATAAGCCTTGCCTCAGATGGAACACTTAAATCAGTTGACAGAAGAGAGAGAGCATAGTGAAGATCCCGTGATTTATGCAGGTTCGAGGAAATAACATATCCTTCTACACCTGTTAAATGAAATGCAAAATTTATTTCCATAAACAAACACCACGGCTACGAATGTCTCCTCATATTACCAACTCCATTTTCAAGTATTTTTCAGTAAAATATTTTAGACAAAAAAACCAATCAAGGCAACTGATTTCTTTTTAAAAAAATAAAAAAATACTTGTAATAATGTAGCTAAGCATCATAAAATAGTTGAAAAGTAATTTTAATGGATCTGTACTGTTCACGCCAGTCTATCTCATGCATTATCTAAAAATCTACAAGTCGCCCCATCTTTTAAGCTAAGTTTTCTCTAAGGTATAAAAAGCAAGAAATGGGCGACTCGCATGATGGATCTGTCTAAGTTCCACCGCTACAAGGCGCATATTACTTCCAATCTTCTGAGACCCGTATGAATACAGTAAATTCTTATTTAATAAAAAAAAAGAACTGCTTATTTTAGGCTGAAGTGGAGCGCAAAGGGTAGAAATCAGAAAAGATTCAATTGGCAGTCATTTTAACTATTTAAAATAGGCAGACTTATAAAGGGGAAAAAGTTAACTCACACGATGTGTAGCACTCGAAATGCCCACCAGAGAAAGCAGAAAAACACTTGAAAATGTCTTTGAGACAAAATGGAAGAGTCGATTGTCAAACTATGGAAACATAGCCTAGAATAGATAAACTACCAACAAATTACCTTGAAGAAAAAAGAATACGATTAGTGACGTAAATATGTAAGTGAAGTGAGTGAGAGTGGAAGGAATCATGTTTTAAGTCATAGTATGTTGACGTGGACATTTCTATCCACCAGGCTGGTTGGATAAGCAAAACACGCATAACATTGACTTCATTAAGAATCCAGGGATCAAATTATAATGAAATGAAAAAATGCATAATGCCTTTGTACAAAAGGGACCAGAACAAACCTGTATCAAGAACCTTAGTCGCAGCTCCTTTGAAGGGCAAGAGCTTACTGGGATCACGATAAGATATAGCATTTGCACAAGGCATTTCATTCCCCGATATGTTCAGCTCTACAGTTATACCACATGCCTCTGCAGGCTTTAATAAATTCTTACTGTATTGAGAGCGCTTGGAACTAAACATAGCTCCGAATGTTAAATTTGTATTAGGCCTTGGAAAATCAAGGGATAATTTGTCCGAGAAAAGGCCACTCTGTTGGCTCTCTGCAGTGGTCACAACATAACCACACAGTCAAGAAAATGATTATCAAGGAAATTTAGAGAGCCGAACCACTAAAAAAAGCACTCTATGCTGTGGAAAATGCAGCCCAATTAACTACCCGCTCAAAACTCCAAGTATGAAATGCACGACTCCAAATATGAAATGCGGACCAGGGTTGGCAATTTGAGTTGTGTGCTATTTGGGGAAGAGGTCATAAGTAATATGAAATTCAAACCATCATTTGGTTGCATACTCGCTTATTTGTTATAACAATATAAAGTTTATTAGCTTAACAGGCATACCGAACTCCAAAGAAGACAGCCCTCCTGGATTCAAACTGATTGCTTTTGCTTGTGGCTTACGACGTCTAGCATTATGATTAGAAAGACGCCTACGACAGCTTCGTTTCTTGTCATCAAATTCAGCCAGGCCATGAAACCTTCAGAATTACAAATAAAATGGATATCCATATTAAATTTATTCAGCATTAAAACTGATTTTTGGCAACATATGAAGGGCCATGAATAAGTATTTGAGATGCAGATCAGAGTGCTAATGAGAAAAGCATTACATTCAGTAAAAAGAATAAAAAAATCTGATCATCATAGGTCGTATAAATCTTAAATGTCCAAGAGTTTTACCTACTACATTGTTGGCAAAACCGACACTCAATGCCTCCAATGATGACCTTCAGAGATTTGGAATGACTTTCACAGACTCTATGTTTGCGATAGTAAGCTTTAACATTTGACAGTTTGACGGAACAACCTTCAACTTGGCAGTGTGGGGATAGCATATTCTGACAGAAAGACTTACATCTCTTTCGAATCACTTTGGATTGCATCATAGAAAAAGATGGCTTGGTATGATTTCCAGTATCATCATCGCCAAAGTACGCCTGCTTACCAAGCTTTAGACTAAGCATCGGCTCGCAAGAGCAAATTGAAGTCTCTAGCATTGTATAAGTGTTGGCTGCCTCGACCTCCACAGGTTCTTTTTTACTGCCAAAATCTTCTAAAGAAGCTTCAAAACCTTCAAGTTTGAATTTGAAACTCCTATCATCCTCAAGTGAGGAAGAAGTTACCGAAACTGATTTTGAGCTCTTTCGTGAAGCTTGCCCCAACTCGGAATCAAGACATCCAGTACTGTTATTCCTAGCTGAATTGAAAGATCCAAAGTTTATTTCATGTTTATTCTGAAAATCGGATGGAAATAACTTATTATCATGCTCAACCGATCTGGGATTAAGTACAGTTAGGTTCTCCCAGTCCCATTGTAAGGAGGGTCTCGCATTCCACTCCATCAATTACAGAGGGCTCGTGAGATGTCTTGTACACCTTCTCCGGCCACGAAATTATATCTGCATTAACGAACTAGCATTTTAGATTAATTTTACGAGTCCAATAAAAGAAAAGGCTCATATAAAATCTAATTGAATCACAAGAACACGTTTCCAAAATAATTAAGAACCACCAAATAAAGCAAGAAAGAGCAAGTGTAATTGAAAATAATACATTCAAGAGAAAGAGTAGCCTTGAAAATACATTGCAAAAACACACGTGAAGTTAAATTCTTTTATGTAGGAATGCACTAAATGGCATAAGTTTTTGCCAAGTATTTAATCTGAAAACTTAATGTGAGAGGTAGTCCTCTCTCCAAACATGCAGAGGAGATTTATTGATGGGGACCCCGTCTCTCAGTCTAAATTCTTTTTTTATTAATATTTATCTCTATTCTAAAAACCCAGCCAGATGAGGTTTAGAGCAACCACTGTAATTCACAATAGCTTTGATTTGTTCTCTAACAATGAACGCAAAAGCAAAAAGCATAAACAATCAATAACCGGACTTTCCTTCAAGGTACATTACAGATCTTCGCCAACTTACCTAATAATTTTCATTGCCTAAAAATGTCCTACAATGACCTGCAAATCTATGGTATCTATGCTTAAACTCTCCATTAATTTTAATTCTCAGTCATCATTGAAATTCTACGTCCTTGATGGCTAAAAATGATTCACTATCACAACACATTTCAGATGTGGAAAATATTAACATATAAACTTCGAATAAGGGAAGAATAACAAAAACTGAATTTCTTTTGTTCAAAATTAATGCGCAAAAAAATAGAACACAAATGCTAGGAATCGAAGCTAAATAATTAAGTACCTCAAAAGTTATCACAAGTGTTAAACAAAGTACCAAAACTGAATCAAGCACTTTTCATTAAAAAAAATTCATTACAAATAAACGTTCTCAGAAATCAAACGGTTTTTGGCATTTAATGATCTCCAATCCTTCTCATTCTTACATTCTAATCAGAAAAGGTGTAAAGATTCATCTACTGGAAAACTAACAAGGATCAAAAGGAAAGGACGTAGTTCCCGAGATAATCGGAAGAGAAACTAAAAAAAGGAGACGATGTGAAGAAAATGCATCATTTCGCAACCGCGATCGAATGGATGGCCTCAAGCTAGCAATAATTTCAAGATTCAGTAAAATCATTCCAAACTTAACCGCAAAAGCAAACAGCAGTCATAATCAGTGTTGCTGTTCATAAAAACTAAGTTACTAACGAAATCACTTCATCCGTACAACATTAAAGCACAAAAAATAGAGGAAATCACTGATTTGATCGTTTTCAAAGAATCGTAATCTCTCGACTTATATAGTAATTAACAACTACTTGTTCTATCCAATCACAAAAGAAATCCAGAGAAAAGAAAAATGAATGATAAGATTTATGAACTAAAATGATAATCTCAAAATAAACCAGAAAAATTCATAAAAAGATGAATCGGAAGAAGTTCGCGGAAACATCAAAGTAACGGTCAACTCGATTCAGTTTATTATTTTTCGTCAATCGTATCGTACGTAATAAACGAGTGAATTTTCATAGCTTACCGATTGAAAAAACGCATCTGAGGAAGAATTTACAGTCGCAGAGATGGAGATTTTTTTCCGAATCAAATCATCGGATCGGAGGAAGGATTCTCATCGTTGTTTCCTTTCTTCCCTCACTTACCACGCTCCGTTATAGCCTTTCTTCCCGCTCCCTATCACCCGCGCTTAGCTATATAATACCAAAGACAAACCACGTATTTTGGGCCTGGGCCTGAGCCTGGGCTTGGTTCGGTCCAACGAACTTTTTTTTTTTTTTTTGCTAATCTTAAAATATCTGAATTTTACAATTTATTTATTTATAATTTAATTTTGTTAAACATGCTTAATATTTTATTCTATAGATCAAAATCGGTTTTTAAACAATCAAGTTGAAGATATTAATATAGTATGACTATAGAATAATGGGAAGGGGGTTGGCCTAGTGGGATTGTATTATAGTATTTATAAGAAATGTGGATATGATTGTGACAGCAAAAAATCATTATTGATTTGAGATAACTAATCACTTCTTGTAATATTGTATTAATTCTCACCTCTACATTTAAATGCTTGAACTATAAGGTAAATTTAATTTTTAAAGATATTTTTCGCTTTTAATAAGGAATGGAATCGAAACCAACACGAATGTTTTATATTAAAACTTCTCATTCATGTGAATCAGTAAAATCAATGATAACTTATTAGGTAATCATTGATTACATGCACAAAATATCAGTTGATACATTGAATCAGTAAAATCAGTGTTTACCTACCTATATGTGGAAATCAATTATGGGGCATTTGCAAAATTAGCAATTTTTTTTTAGCAACATTTGTAAAAATATCAGTTCTAAAAAATATTTGTAAATATAGCAATTTTTTATTGGGTGAATCAGTGATAAACATTAAATTACATATTTTTACACTAAGTTTATTACTGATACACACATTAATCATTATTAATCACTTATTAACATAGTAAAAGTTATCATATTTGTAAATACTTTTTAGAGTTGATATTTTTACAAATATTGCATCAAAATCTGTCACCAATGAAATTTCCCATCAATTATTACTTACGTGAAACTAGTGACAATTTCGTAATATTTTAGGCGCGAATTTGAGTTTTTTTTTTGCTATTTTTACAATTAACTTTTTAGGATGCTACTTTTGTAAATAGTGGACATGAGTCTGCTATATGTGCAAAAGCTTCGAGGGCCTCTAAATTATTTTATATTTCTGAATTAATTTAGTAAAGCAAATATGGATTGAAAAAAAGGGAGGAAGAGGGTCTCCATTCATTGATTCATTACCATTTATGTAAAATCAGCAATGCCTTATTTAGTAACAAAGGTGAAAATGAATATAATTGAAATGGGTTGCACGTTCCCATCATATTGAATCTGTTAACTTAATAAGTGTAGAAAATCTTTAAGTAATCTTATAAGGAAGATAACACTGAAATGCAGCATAAGAAGGCACGTGCTCTCTCTTTCGTTATCTTTTGAAAGAGATCAACTTGCATTGATTTTCCAGCAGAAAAGCCAAACTTGGGATTTCATTAATATCTTATCATCCCTCAAACTTTGAAAAGTGAAAGGAAAGACAGCTGTTTTAAGGCTAAATTGAAGTAAAAAAAGCAAGAATTTCACTTTCACTTGCCATTGCATTTGGAAGATATGCAGACAAAAAGTATAAACATGACAGCTAATTTAAAGATCTATCAGCAATATATTGAAAATTTTAGTAAAGATACATCTTTGTTAATTAAAATAGATCAAGTGGACTTTGCTCGAATCTTTTCGATCATCTTCTCCCTGATCAACCTTCTCATGACTTTCCCAGAAGGTGATTTTGGGATGGAGTCCACAAAATGTACCACCCTGATTTTCTTGTAGTGTGCCACATTCGATCCTACATACTTGATTATTTCTTCTTCGGTTTCTTTTGAATTTGGAGCTATCACGACGCTGGCTGCTGGGATCTCGCCAGCTTCTTCATCTGGCAGCCTGAAATGCAGACAGCAACTTAGTGTTTTACAGCCATTTTGACAATTTATTTTGTTAAAATTTTCTTTTTAGCTGAAACAATATCGATAAAAATAACACGAAGAAATGTCATGGATCTTACGGCACAACAGCTGCATCAACAATGGAGGGATGAGTAAAAAGGATTGCCTCTAACTCTGCTGGAGCAACCTGCAATCAAACACATTCATTACCTCACTAATTGTTCGCATCAATAGAAGTTTTTGTGCAAATGCTCGTCGTCCAAATCTGAATCTTCATTTTATTAATCAATTAATGAATGAACTTGAAATAGTTTAAGCTCTTTACTTGAAAGCCTTTGTATTTAATCAACTCTTTAATACGATCCACAATAAACACATCGCCGTCGTCATCAATATATCCAATGTCACCGGTGTGTAGCCAGCCTTGCTTGTCTATGGTCCTTGAAGTCTCCTCTTCATTTTTGTAGTAACCTGAAACACGAGGGAACGATTTCAGCACTTAATTAGACATCTTAGGGGGTGATAGGCCACATCAATGTAATGTACTGTACCTTGCATAACACACTGGCTTCTTACACAGATTTCACCGGGAGTATTCTTCGGCAGAGACCTACCACTGTCGGGGTCAATGAATTTGACTTCTAAATTAGGAAGAATGCGACCAACTGTGTTTTTCCTTGCAGTGGAATTGTCTCTGCCTACACTTCCATAGTTGAGTGTGATGCAGCTGTGCTCGGTTAGTCCATAGGCCTATTAGTGAACAATCATTTAATTAGAAAAACATTTGAAATACTAAGTTAGAACCCTCATAAACGAGCTCTACAATTCGATGAAAGAGCTCAGTTTGTCTTTGAGGTGTAGAAAACGGGAAGCTGGAAAAACAATAATAAGTCGAGCTCTCTCACATTCTACTACACTTGCAATAGAAGCTAAATTACCTCTTGAACATCAACATTCGGGAACTTATTTTCAAAGGCGGTTTGAAGTTCAGGTGCGAGCGGAGCAGCTGCAGTCATGATAGCCTGAAGTTTGAGACCACTAAGATCAAATTCATCGACTATAGGATTCTTAACCAAAGCCAAGATGATAGGAGGAACGATCGGAGCAAATGTGACCTCCTGTGTTATTAATGCATTTATGAATATCCTGAGATCAAACCTTCCCATAACCACAACTTTCCCCTTGTTTCTGAGTGTGGCACAACATATTCCAGTAATCCCATAAATATGAAAAAATGGAATGAGGCCTAATGTTGTGACCTTGCCCACCATTTCTGGCGGCACGCCAGAGAGAGTAGAACACAAGTTCGCGACAAGATTTTGGTGAGTTAGCATTACACCTTTGGAAATCCCAGTGGTGCCTGATGAGAAAGGAAGGGCACATAAATCAGTCTGTTTGATATCTTCTTTGAAAATATTGGCGCCTGCACGGTCTGCTGCTTCGAGTAATTTGTACCAGTTCATGGAACCTTCAATCAGTTCCTCACCCAATAATATCACTGGTAACTTTAGTTCCTTCACCTGATCTCAACAAAATAGATAGCTAGTTAGTCAAGTTGGATATGAAAGAATTACAATAATAGCGACTACTTCCATTTTCACCTTTTCAAAATTCGGACTGTTGGTGACAACAAGCTTGGCATCAGCAACCTCCACCTGCTTTTTGATTTCCGATATATGAGCTGCGGGATTCACACCAGAAAACACACCCCCAGCAGTCATTATCCCCAGAGCAACAATACCATATTCTGCAACATTTGGTAGAACAACAATAACCACCTGACCCTTCCTCAACCCCAGAGAGCTCAAGGCCTTAGCGAATCTCTTCGTGTCCCTAACGACTTCACGATAAGTGACTTCCTTCCCACTTACAGCTTCCACAAATGCCACATTTTCCGCATACAATTCTGCATTTTGAAGTACAAATTCTGGCAAAGTGATATCATCAGGCACTTGGACCGGAGGTAGTTGGCTACGAAAAATGTGTTCATCGTCTTCAACCGAATTCTGGATAAGAGTTCCCATGGTGGAGTTTGTTCACTGCAGGCATGGCTTGAAAAACGATTCCCCTCTTCTTAAAGAAACTTGAAAAAAGCTCAATCAATGTATCATGCTTTGTGAATGAGAATTGTAGTAGAGTTATTGATTTGAGGGTGAGATTGGCATGAACCTTTTTTTGGTGAGATACTGTTGATTCATGCTACTATGGCAGGGCTATCAGCTATTTTTTTTTTCACTTCTAGAAAACGATTAGACGTCTTCCTATTTCTGAACTAACAAACAATGGCTTAAAATCTCATAGATTCGACATAAAAACTACACGGTGCACTGATACGTACCCACAGAAGATAATTCACTCTCAAATTTTTATGGAACCAAACAAAAGTTTTATAATTAAGCAGCCGTAATTTTTTGGCATGATATTATCAACTTTGGGACTAGGCTAGCATGACTTTACTTTTGGTTTCACCCAAAATGCCTCATATCAATGGAGATGTGTTATTCCCCTTATACACCCAGGATCATCCAATCACCTAACCAATGTGGGATTTTGTTTGCACTTCATCACGTAGTCTATCACTTTCAATTCTCATGAATATAATTCAATGAAACTTGAATAGTCTCTATTCTTTTCATTTACTAATTAATCAAAAGACTATTATAGGAAATTTAGTAACGCCTTCGTTCATGTTTTGGCTTATTTTCATCAGAAATTTCCACGTATACTTCCCTTTTTAAGTCAAAATTTAACATTAAAGAGAGAGAGACATTTTCATTAATAGAAATCTGATGTAATATTTTAACTTCTCATGTAAAAGGATGTCAAACAGAAAATTATTTTTCATTTACAATCTCACCGAACAAACACTTGTTCCACAATTTCGGTGAAGTTGATAGCAGCTTGCGTTGGTCAAAGCTTTGGTTTGTGAAGAAATGGTCAGATACTATGCTTATGCTATGTCTTTAATGACTTTATAAAGAATAAAAAAAAAAGTTATGTAGTTGTTGAAGGAAAGAAAGAATTGAAAGAAAGAAAGATGGATAATCCTTGAGAGTGTTTCAATGAGAGAGATCGAGATGCTGGATTCTCATTCTGCAAATGAGTTTATGTTTACATCAGAGGATTTGAAAACATCTACCCACAATTTCAACGAGAAGAACCTGATTGGAATCACTCAGTTTGGCAAATTATACAGAGGCCAGCTACAAATACAATTATCTTGTTCTTGGTCGACTGCAACTCAAGTTCGAAACGTGACCGTCAAAATATGGGATCAGAAGCCAGAATCCGAGTTTTCGATTAGAGTGAGTTTTCAAAATTATTCTCCATTGGGAGATGAATCTGTCTGTCTTTTCAAGCTCGAACTTTTTCTGTTTTTCAGGAAGAAGTGAAGTTATTGACATACTCATCTCTAAAAGGCCATCCCGGTTTGGCGAAATTGATTGGTTATTGCTGTGAAGAGGAAGTGAAGGGCGTTGTTTATGATCTTGATCCGCTGGATTCCTTACAAAACCTTATGGCAAGAGGTAAATTTACCATTCATTGTGCCAATAATAAGTCATTTGAAACTTTTGCTCTTTGATGATGGATTGGCTGTTTGCACATGCAGAGGATCTTAATTGGCTCCAAAGAGTTGACGTAGTTCTTGAACTTGCTCGGCTGTTGGATTTCATTCACAGTCAGGAAAAGCAAAATCCGGCCTTCAATTTTAAACAATCGAATATAGTCTTGGATTGGGTAAGAGTTATTCCAAATCCAACCATATGAAACGATCTTGTGGTTTTAACGTTTGGATCACTATACTATTCTATCATATTACACTCATAATTTTAACACGTATCATTTCGTTTTACCAGGAATGCAAGCCAAAATTATGCGGGTTCGAGCTCATTAGCAACGGGACACTTACCAACCTCAATAACTCATACAAGTGTGCACATATTTCTGGCTATTTTGATCCATCTTTTAGAGGTATTCAACAGTTAGTTTCAAATAAGAATAACAATTGAGAAGGCAAAGTAATGTAGGATTAAAAATATTCGAGCTGAGAGACCAATATATCATCAGAACCAAATATTAACTTATTAAGATCTGAAGATGACCACAGGTTTGGATAAGGGGATATTAGAGAGATTTATTCCTTAATCTGCAGCTTCAATTGTCTTTAAAATTCGTGTTAAAAATGCAACTGAAACTTACCAAACAGAGCATTGCAGGTGGGAGACACTGGGAAATGAGCTCTGAATCTAATGTATATTCCTTCGGTGAAACGCTACTGGGAATTATAGCAAAGAGAGATTCCAAACCTGAGAGTCTAGAAAGACAAGATTATAATCAGGTTGTAGACATTTGGGCAAAGAATGAATACAAACCCAACACCTCACTTGTCCATGAAACCTTGCAGGAAGATTGGGGTTACAGCAGTGAGGAGGGAGTCAAAATTACAGAGCTGGCGATGCGCTGCATAGAATTCTTTCCAAGCAATCGCCCCAGCATGAAGCAAGTTGTTCAGCAACTGGAAGGCTTGCAAGTTGCTCAGCGCCTCAGTGATGTCAGACCTAGTAAAAGGAAGGCAAAGGAAATTCTATAGCAGTGAGTTGGGAATATGAACGATATGAATTTTAGCCGATACTCATGCAGTTAACTAGCACTAGATTTCTCTCTGAAAGTCGTCGAATGGTGGGAGTTGAGAGTTGCAAATACAAATAATATCATAACATTTGATGGAAATATCATAACCAATGTAATAGTATCCTTGTACAATAATACAAAATGTAGTTTAAGGATGAAAGTAAAAAACAATGATAATCCATAATCTTGTTTTGCGATTCTGTCTTCAATTTCTTGCGAAAGACACAGCTGTTCATGCTAACTACCAACCAATTCTGGTAAACATAGCAGGGAAGAGTCTGTATCATCAGGCCTACATCTTTTCACACATTTTCACCTTCAGATCCTAAACATATAAAACGATAGGCTTTATCAATAAACAACAGTTGAGGCGTAGCTTACAGAAATCAAATAGAAGGCAAAAAAAAATAAAAACTGATACACACCGATGAATTGAAGATCCTGCTTTTTTTCATTTCGACTTATCTTTATTGCCTCAGAAATATTATCTACATATTTATTAAATTTGATAAAAATAAACTAATAAAAATGGACTAGATGATATGTGGAGTAGGAACTCCAACTTATATAGGTAAGTAGCTAACTTCTGTATTTATCAAAACAACTTGTATTGACCAATTTACAGTTCACGGTTCGTCTCTCAACTACTAAGCAAGTTTACTCCATGCACGTCAATAAGCATTATCAATCAATGAGAGAGTAAAAGGGGGAGTGGGGATTGAGATTGGATTGGGGTGCTTGTGGATGAAAAAATAATATAGAGTTTGTCACAAGATGATGCACATTGGGAAGCAAATTATCCGATCCCAATGCCATTCTAGAATTCGACAACAATATATTTTAATCTGATCATATTTACCACATGAATAATTGATAACATACCATTATTACGAATCCAGAGCGCTCTTGATGATCTCATATACCCGAATTTATTCCTGTCAGCAAGAGAATATGTGCTCGGGAGATTCCAAACCTAGGTATCTTTGAAGTTTTTATGGTTTGATGCTGCAGATGTTTTAAGTTCCTAAGCCTTCACCTCCACTTGTCTTAGTCCATGTTCAGGAAGCAGCAGCCCAAGTCCATCCTTGCTATCAACATTCAGAGAATTCTGAAACTTGTTCACATGAGGATTTGATGTCAATATACGTGGCTGTGAATTCCCATTAATCTCCAAAACTTCAGGAAAACCATCCGTGCACCCCTTCGACATACCGACATCAATCCGAATTGCCTGATTATCACAAGCCCCATTAATCCCAGCTGACTGAATTGTGTGGCCCATGATCATCCTCTTTGCCCCAGGAATCGTATCAAGAACATGTTTAAGCAAAGAACAGTCACAATTCTTAGCCAATTCATCGGAAAATTTCCTCAGCCAAACAACGGCATTGCTTCGACGACAGTATTCCGGAGCAAATTTGCCTGACAACCCATTAATCCAATCCCTCACCTCTTCATTAATCCGCTCCAATCCATAGGAAACGTGTCCCGGCAAAAGGCCTCCATGAACAAAAACCGACTCTCCAACGACCAATACAGTCGTGTTCTGCGATAAAAATCGACTTGAAATCGGACCATTGGGGTGCAGAGCGGCAATTCTCGCTTGAAACCCAAGATGAAACTCTTCCTTAACACCACGAAAGGCCATAGGAATTCCTTCAAATGGATCTTTAGGCTTCTCTAATCCCACACAAATAGCCTTCATTTTGTTTCCAACAGAGAACCAGTCTCCCCAATCCCTAAATTCCTCAAACCCTTCCTTAGTAACATACCTAAAATCACCCTCAACGTTCATGATTTCATGGTTTCCATTCATTGTAATAATCATTCCACCATTCTTAGCTGCTTCTCGTTTAAGTTTCTCGAGGAAATACAAGATCTTAATCTCATCGCCGCCACGGTCAAGCACATCGCCAATCTGAACAACAGTGGCGGATCCTCCTATCCATTTATCAGAGCCATCGATCAATCCAGCAAGCCTAAGAGCTTCCTTGGACTTTGATAGGTCGCCGTGGAGATCTCCAACGGCAATTAGACGCTCCTGAGAGGGTAACCAGGTGTGGAGTCGCGGCGGCGGAGGAGGCGGCGATGGAGGTAAGAAGAGGCCGCCGCTGACGGAGAAGTCGACGAATGAATCGACGAAAGAGGAGAGAAGATTGGGAACGTCTCTACAAATTGACTCTTCCATATATTCCATCGTCCGTCTCTTCTCTCTCTTTCTTTCCTGCAAATGTAAAACAAGATCGTTATATAAATTCACTGATTATTGAGCGCGAATGAAAGAGGATAGAAAGGAGGAAAGAAGGTGGTTGTTTTTGTTTTTTGTTTTTTTAGGATAGTTAAACCTATTTTGTATCTGAATTTTTCATTTTGGTTTCATAATTTCTTTTTTTAAAAAAATATTTAAATTCGAAATTTACTTAATATTTTATTTCAAGTTCTCTCATTGTTTTCTTTATCAGTTTTTAAACACAACTAGTTAAAACTTACGTGTGTTGCACGTGATTTTAAAAGTTAATAAAAAAAATTAATATTTGATGATAAATATAAAAAATTTAAGAATGTATTTTTGAATCTTTATATCATGGAAGTATCAAAGAGTATTTTTTACCTTAAAACGTTTCATACTATATAATAAGGGTCCATTTGGTATGACTTCTCCTAAAAATATTTTGAGGTAAATATTTTAAAAGAAATATTAATTAAGGGCCTGTTTGGTTTGCAATCCAGATTCAGTTTTATGAATCTGGATTGAATGAATAAAATGAATCTGCTTTGTTTCGTGTTTGGTTTACAATCCAGAAAAAAGCAATTTGGATTCAATTTCTTTTTTAGGCTAAAAAATGAATTCAACTAAAACAAGAATCCAAAATATCCAACTCAAAAACCGAAAAACACAGATTGACCTCACCCACACAATTTAATCCACCGGGTTTGAACACATGAGATAAAAATATGAGTTGGGCCCATTTTAGGATTTGGGTAGGGTCGGGCTTTTTCGAGGTTGACCCAGGTCGTTCTAGCTTTTATTTATTTAATTAAATTTTTAATTGCATGTTTTTAAGCTGATTTTTAACTTTTTAAACTTAAACTTAATTCTAAAGTGATGGAAAAAATGTTAATTTATTTTTTCACCATATCCTATTTTTTATTTATACTTTGTTTTTATAATTATATATAAGATTAATTTAAATATAAAAAATAAAATAATATATATATATATATTTGTTTTGGAGGTTGTTGCTCACATTTTTCTCCGCTTAATGTTTACTAATGTATGTAGTACTATTTGAATAACACTATTGGAGGTTTTTAATGCCCAAATGGTCTCTCCATTCAGTGTGAAAATATTTTTTCAGATTCTCTTTTATTGAGAAATTATCTCTTTGGTTGCACTAGGTTCTTATGAATTTTGGAAGGGACCTCATTGTGTCTTGTATAGTTCTCCTTTTGGAAGAAACTGAGTTGTTTTAATCTAAAGAGTTTATTTGATAGACTTGCAATGCGTCTATTATCTTTATTATAATTTTTTTAAAAAGAAAAATTTATCCTAAGAATGAGAATAGTTATAGTTGATGCGGAAAAAGATGTTTTCAATTTATAAGTTATGAATTATTAGTTTTTTCAAACTTAAAAATGAATGATTTAAAGTTTGAAGTATTATTTTCACACTGTTCTAATTCACAATCTGATTTTAAATTTTTCGAGTAACCAACCAAACACATATTTCAAATTTCTGAATCTCAATTATAAATTCTGAATATGTTACCAAACACAGTGTCAGAACCAACAAATTCACAGAATACTACTCTGAATTCATTAGAATCCACTAAATTCAAATTCTTCTTTTCAGATTGCATACCAAACAGGGCCTAAGTGTTTCATCTAAAAACACTTGAGAGAAGTATTTCAAGTGAAATACTACTTTATAAACATTTTGGAAGAATCACTGTAACGTCCCGTTATTTTGAAGTGAAATTTTTATTTATCTATTTATTTATTTTATTTTATTATTTATTTATTTCAATTTAAGTATTTAGATTAATTATTATTTTTGTAATTTCGATTTTAGTAGTTAATTTCGCCCGAAATTCTTTTAATCGTTTTAATACTTTAAATTTCGTTTCGGTGAAATTAATAATTATTAATAGGCCAATTAATAATTATTAATCACCTTTAGATTTATTTAAGAGCTTCGGGTTTCGATTTATAAGTCAAAAGTCATAAAAGGACGCAACCGTCATTTCCAATTTCTTAAAAATATCAAAACACTATTCATCCATCTTTAAAAACTCATCTTGACCAAGTTTGACTTATTTTTGCTCATCCTTTTCTTCCCAAAACCGTGGGTATCAATGGGAAGGGAGAAATTTTCGGGTTTTGCTCGTTTCTCGGTGGATCGGCTCGATTTCGGTTGCATCGGAAAGCCCTCGGGTCTAGGATTCTTTTCCACCCATCGATCGTGCTTTTCTCCCGTGATCCACGGAGTTCTCGGTAAGTTTATATTCAAACCCTAAGCTCCAAATAGTATTTTAATGGAGTTTTCTTTGATTTCTTTCGATTTATTGTCGTGAAACTCGGTGTTTGTAAATACGGGAGTTGTTTTAAGAGTTTTTGGAAACTTTCCTATAACCCTAAAACCGAGTTTCAGTCGAAACCCTTCCCGTTTGAAATTTACCTTTTTGGGTTTGATTATGGGTTATTTATTGATGAATTATTGTTTATTTAAATTCAATTCGGGAAATTACATATTGTTCAAAAACCCTAATTATCGATACCCATTGAAATCGGGAATATCGAATTTGTTTGAAACCAACTCGAAACACATCTAAATTGCCTAAAAGCCTGAAAACCAAAACCAAAACCCTTTTATGAAAGGGGGGCCGAGAGCCTCATTGTTGGGGTTGTTGGGTTTTTCATCGTATTGTACGCGTAGATGTTGTTTGACCGTTATTTGGTTAATTATTAATTGTTAGGTGTAATTTTAATTGTAGGTGTTTTTGAACCTTTCATTGATCCCGTTATCGAAGGTTTGGAACGAAATCTTCTTTTGCAAAGGTGAGAATAGTTAGGATTTAAAGTAATTATAGAAAGCGAATAAGTGTGATGGTTTGTAGAATTGGAAACTAAAACTAAAATTCGAATCTAAGATTGGAGGGATGTGAGTTAGTGCCCTTAGGATTAGGAGTTAATCCTTTAAGTGAGAAGTTAGGAGTTCTCAAGGAAAGTATTGAATCTTAGAAATTACTAAGTTAGATTCGTTTCGAAGCTTAGGTTGGATCATTGGAAGTTAAAAGATCCCAACTTTTATTTAGAACAGTTAAATAGAACCTCGGATTATATTGGAAGTTTAGAATCCTGGAAGGTATAAGTTAATCGTTTAAGTTATGATTTTACTTTTATTATTGTTAGCAGAGTTCGATTGACATATCGTTCGTCCGGAGTTTCCTATTTATTTACTTTATGTCTTTTACTTTATGCCCCTTTACTTTATGTTTGTCTCAGTAACTTTATTAGTTGCACTTTACTTTATTTACTTGTGCAATCATTGTTAGGAATGGTGTCCTAGAACTTGTAATTATTTAATAATAATAATTTATTAAGAATAAATTAAATAAATAAACATAAGTTCTTTATATTGATTCAATTAATGATATTAGGAATATATGGAAATATATAAATATCAAACATTCAAATAGTAAACCCTAAGTTACTCTTATGAAATCACTGTTATGATGAATAGTTAGAGGGTATATTAGTAATTAATCATTTCTGTTATAGTATTAGTTACAATCTGTTGATGGGAAATCATTACATTCCTTGTATATAAATACTCATTTATTGAGATATCAATTCAAGAATATTCTACACAATTCTATTTCTTTCTTATTTCTGTTATGGTATCAGAGCGGGAAGAATTCTCGTGAAATCCGCCCAAATTTTCTTTCATTTTTTTCCTTCTCTTCGAGAAAAATCTTTCGAGAAAATCTTGTGTTCCTGGATTGATAGAAGAAATTCTTTCTTCTTACACGATTTCTCATCAATTTTTCTACGGATTTTTCTTTATCTCTGTTCAAAATTTTTTTTTCAAATGGCTTCTTCAAACCCTAACACAAATCAATCGAATCCGACTTCTGATTCCACTTCTACTGATGATAATCAACCTCCGGTAACTTCAGATCGTTCAAATCTTCCGATGCTCGAGCGTGAATTTCAATATTCACCGATTTTTCTACTCTCCAATATCTGTACTCTAATCTCTGTTCGTTTGGATTCAACGAATTATGTTTTATGGCGTTATCAAATGGAGTCGATTATGGAGGCACATTACTTGTTTGGTTTTGTTGATGGTACTGCTCTCTGTCCTGATCAGATGATTGATTCTAATGGCGTTCCTACACCAAACCGAAATTTCACTTGTGGAAATCTCAAGATCATGCGCTCAAAACTCTTATTAATGCTACTTTATCTCCTTCTGCTTTGGGCATGGTTGTTGGTTGTACTAGTTCTCGTCAGGTTTGGGACACTCTTGAACGCAGATTCGCTTCTTCTACACGATCTAATATTCTAGATCTGAAGACGAATTGCAAAAGGTCGCAAGAAGCCCCATCAATCTATTGATGTCTATATTCGGAGGATCAAAACTATTACGAGACAAATTAAGTGCGGTTTCGTTCAACTTGATGATGAAGATGTTCTAATTTGCACACCGAATGGTCTTCCATCTGAATACAATGCTTTTCAGACATCTCTTCTGTCGTGCTCAGTCGTCTCTCTTGGTGAACTACATGTTCTCTTAAATGCTGAAGAGTCTTCTATTCTCTCTCAACAACGTTCTGAACCTCATAGTCTTGCTCTCGCTATGGCTGCTTATAGAGGAAATTCTGGAAATAATCGTGGTAGAGGTAATTCTGGAAATAATCGAGGAGGTCATACTCATGGTAATGGCGGTAACAATTCTGGAAATGGAGGTCATTTTGGTCGTGGAAATTCTGGTAACTCTGGTGGTGTTCACAACAATAATCGCAATTCTGGAAATTCTGGTGGAAACAATTCACAACGATTTCCTAATTCTCATCCTACCTCTGGTAATTCTAGTGGCAATTCTGGCACATTTGGTCGTGGACGAGGATCTACCACTTCTTTTCCACAAATGAATACTTTCTTTCCTGGAGAATCATCCAATGCTCAGTCTAACAGGGTTTATTGTCAAATTTGCTGCAAGTTTGGGCATAATGCCTTGGATTGTTATGAACGCTGGAATTTTGCATTTCAAGGGAGACATCCACCAGCACAGTTGGCTGCTATGGCTGCAACAGCTAGGAATACTACTCCTAATATCTGGCTTGCTGACAGTGGAAGTAATACTCATCTCACAGCTGATTTAGCAAATTTCACAATTACAAATGACTATAATGGCGAGGATCAGGTTGTTGTTGGTAATGGACAAACTCTTCCGATTACTCACACAGGTTTGGGAACTCTCCACCTTCCAACTTCTTCCTTTTCTCTTACTAACCTCCATCATGTTCCTTCAATTGCTACCAATCTTCTCTCTGTGCATCAACTTTGCACTGATAATAATTGTTATTTTCTCTTCAATTCTGACTCATTCTCTATTCATGACAGACACACAGGGTTAGTCCTATTCCAGGGTCCTAGTCTGAATGGGCTCTATCCTTTTCCATCCACTCTTCCATCTGTTATTTCCAACTCCAAGGCTGCACATTTGGGCGCCAAGATCTCTGATTCTGATTGGCATTGCCGATTAGGGCACCCTAGTAATTCTGTCCTTTCTTTACTTGCAAACTCTTCTTGTATTTCTTTGAATAAAGAGTGTAAGCCTTGCGTTTGCACACATTGTCTTCATGGCAAAATGGCTAAATTGCCTTTTACTTTGTCTCGTACTGTTTCGTGAACTCTTTAGATCTAATACACAGTGATGTTTGGGGTCCTGCCCCTGATATATCTTTTCATGGCTATCGATATTATGTGTCTTTTATTGATGACAAATCTCGTTATACTTGGATTTTTCCATTGAAATTCAAATCGATGTTTATCGTTTTCTCTACTTTTAAACCAGGTATGTTGAAAAATTGCTTGCCTCACAAATAAAAATATTTCGTAGTGATGGGGGGGAGAATTTGTCAATCAATCCATGCGATCTTTTTGTACTCGGCGATGGTATTATTCATCAAAAATCCTGTGCTTATACCCCGAACAAAATGGAATAGCTGAACGTAAACATAGACATATTATCGAAACCGCTTCTTTCACTCCTTTTCTCGCTTCGTTCCTCTAAAATTCTGGTATCATGCTTTTGCAATGATATTTCTTATTAATCGAATGCCATCACCCTCTCTCAATAATATTTCTCCTTTTGAGCACCTTTTTGCCTACAAACCTGATTATACTCATCTCAAAATCTTTGGTTGTGCATGCTATCCCCTTCTCAAACCTTATAACACACATAAACTTCAATCCAAAACTACTCAATGTGTTTTCCTTGGCTATCCTCTTGAATACAAGGGTTATCTTTGTTATGATCCTACCAATGACAAAATCTTTGTTTCTCGTCATGTAATTTTTGATGAATCTATTTTTCCATTTGCACATCATTCCTCTTCTTCTTCTTCTTCTCTGTCTACATCCTCCTCTTCCCTATCTTCTTCTCCTCCCTTTATCACATCTTTTTTATTTCCTACATCCATTTCCCAACCCCATCCATCCCCATCATCTACTGCTTCTCAACCTAGCAAAGTTCTTATTTCTCTTCCTCCATCTTCAACTTCTCCTCCTTCTCCACCAATCACATCTTCAAATTTAGTTCCTGTGAGTAATCCTATAGAGCATGTTCATCCAATGCAAACAAGATCTAAGTCTGGTATTGTTTGTAAGAAGGTTTTTGTTGCCTCCATCTCTCACCCTTTGACTGAACCATCTTCTTACTCTACTGCTAGTAAATATCCAGAATGGAGAGATGCCATGACTGAGGAATTTCATGCACTGTTACAACAAAATACTTGGTCCTTGGTTCCTTTACCTTCCAACAAAAATGTAGTTGGTTGTAAATGGGTCTATAGGATCAAAAGGAATGCTGATGGTTCAATAGCACGATATAAAGCTCGTCTTGTGGCAAAGGGCTATAATCAAGAATATGGTGTTGATTTTGAGGAAACCTTCAGCCCAGTTGTTAAAAAGCCCACTGTTCGGATTGTTCTTGCATTAGCCACTCAGCAAAAATGGTCCTTGAGACAATTGGATGTGAAAAATGCCTTTTTACATGGTTCCTTATCTGAGGAGGTCTATATGTCTCAACCCCAAGGCTTTGTTAATTCTGAACATCCTTCTTTTGTCTGCAAATTAAACAAGTCATTGTATGGTTTAAAACAGGCTCCTCGTGCCTGGTTCACCTGCTTTACTTCTCACATTATGTCTGTTTTTGGGTTTATTCAGTCAAATGCTGATTCTTCTCTTTTTATTCGCAAACTTGGCAATTCAATTACATATCTTCTCCTGTATGTTGATGATATTATACTCACTGGCAATGATCCTTCTTATGTAAATCAATTCATTGCTCAACTCAAGACACGTTTTGACATGACTGATCTTGGAAGTTTGAAATATTTCCTTGGTCTTGAGATTGATTCTTCAGATTCTGGTTTATTAATTACTCAGACCAAGTATGCCTCTGATATGCTCAAGAAGTTTGGTTTGTTTGACTCCAAATCTTGCTCTACTCCATGTGCATTAAGGGAACCACAAACTGATTCTGCTTTATGCTCTTTGGAAGAGGCAAACTTATATAGACAAATGGCTGGTTCTCTACAATATCTTACTTTTACAAGACCTGATATTAGTTTTGCTATTACAAAGGCCTGTCAACATATGCATTCTCCAAATCAGTGCCAATTTGCTGCTATTAAACGTATTATGCGATATGTCAAGGGTACTTTATCTTATGGTCTTCATTATTCGGCTTCAAATCTTTCTCTTAATGCTTATTCGGATTCGGATTGGGCTGGTGATATTAATGACAGGCGCTCTACCACTGGCTATGTCATATATTTGGGTACCAATCCAATATCTTGGTCAGCTAAGAAACAGTCCACTGTTTCTCGTTCTTCCACGGAGGTCGAATATCGTGCTCTAGCCACAACAGCAGCTGAACTTTCATGGATTCGTCAACTCCTCAAAGATTTACATGTTTTTCTTCCTTCTCCACCGGTCTTATGGTGTGACAATCAATCAGCCATTATGCTTGCTTCCAACCCGGTGTTTCATGCTCGGACAAAACACATTGAAATAGATTTTCACTTTGTTCGTGAAAAAGTGGTTCGCAAAGATCTTTCGCTGCAATTTGTTTCTACGCATGATCAGTATGCTGACATTTTCACAAAGCCATTGTCTACCTCCAAGTTTTCTTCCATTGTTTCCAAACTTTTGTTTGCCTATCAAACATAAGTTTGAGGGGGAATGTTATGATGAATAGTTAGAGGGTATATTAGTAATTAATCATTTCTGTTATAGTATTAGTTACAATCTGTTGATGGGAAATCATTACATTCCTTGTATATAAATACTCATTTATTGAGATATCAATTCAAGAATATTCTACACAATTCTATTTCTTTCTTATTTCTGTTAATCACGACTTAGTATGTGAGTCATACAAGAGGGTTAAAGCCGAGATGAGTAACTTAAACGTGTCTACAGTAAACGGATAACGTTCGGGAACCTTATCCTGGTAACACTGTTGATAGCTTCCCATTTTGTTTATAGACAAATGATCGAATCCTGATCATTCATGTGGGAGACATGAAATGGAAGTATCATATGCAATGTTGATTGTATAAGACAGGACCACGATGTTCGATCAAATTTCTCCTTAGTACCGTTTACGAGAAATAATCGAATATCAAACTAAGTTTATCAACCGTGATAGATCTCAATCCTGAGTGAAATGCGGACTCCTATTTGTGGAGTTATGTTCTTTGATTCACATAGTTGAGAAGCGATCTGTAAGAACGCTCAATACACTCCTGTTTTGGGAACATGACTAGATAAGTAGTGGGAACTCATTTTCACGAGATGGAATTCATAACTTTCCTATAAATTAACAGATGCAGTGTGATACCTAAACATTTTAGGAACTTTAGGAAACTCCTTGATGTATCGATTCGAGACATGAACAAGTGACGTCACGACTTCTATTGATCACAAGTATCTTATCTCTAGTTCGACTAAAGATAAAGTTCATTGGAGAATCAGCGGGAACACAAGGATAAAGCGGTAATTACAGGGGCAAAACGGTAAATTTATCCCTTGTAATTATGAGGGTTCCACGTGAAGGATATATCACGAGATATAAATAAAAGATAAACTAAATGGACATAACTCATCTATAGTGAGGGGAGTTCAGCTATGAATCTATAGTGGAATTATTCATAGTTAGATAATAAGTAATTAACTGATTATGTGTTAATCACTTAATTGACTAATTATTAAGCCCATAATCTATAGGTCCATTGGGTCCCTATGCTAGCCCAAATATCGTAGTCGCGAAATCAAGTAGAAGAAATGGAAATTTTAAGTAAAGTGAATTACTTAAAATAGGCAATATTAATTGTTTAAATATTGAGTATATTTAAACGGTAATTAATATAAACATTATTAATTGTTTAAATAATGAGTTTATTTAAACAAGAAATTAATAATGAAATATTGTTAATTATACATTATTAATTATTTAAATATTGAGTATATTTAAATGGTAATTAATAATTTGAAATTAATTAACAATTATTAATTGTTTAAATAATTATATTTAAACGGAAATTAATAATTAAAATTAATTAAATTAATAATAAAATATTGTCAATAAAATTATTAATTAAATAATGAATTTATGGAAATTAATAATTATAATATTTATTATTAATTATTTAAATAATGAAAATTATTTAAATGGAAATTAATAATTAAATATAAATTGGATAATATTTAGTCGGGAGAAAATATTAATATTATTAATTGTTTAAATAAAATATTTTATTTAAATGGTAATTAATAAATAAATCAATTAAGTTGGACTTATTAATTTAAGAGAGAGTTTCAAGCCCAATTGGATTAATGAACCCAATTGGAATTGGCCCAAAATAATTAATTAAATAAATTGTATTTATTTATTATTTTATGATGATAATTTCAGCCATGCCATGTATTTTGAGGAGATAATTGTTTGAATTATATCCTAAAATAATTACATAGTTTTTTTACCCAAGATAAATAAAATAAAGAAAATAAAATAATCTCCTATTTATCTATGGCATTTTCGAAATTGCAAGATAAAGGAAAGAGATAATCTTTATTCCTTTTGTATTTATCTCTATAGATTAATCCTAATGTGATTAGGATTCCTATTTTTCTATAAATAGGAGGGTTGGGTCATTCATAAATCACACAATTCAATTCTTTGGAAATTGAAAATTCTCTCTTCCTCCTTTTCTCTCCCTTTGCCGATTTTTCTATTCAAAATTGGGAAGAAAATATTTTTCTTCTTCCCAATTTCTTCTTAAGTTCGATCCCACAATCGGATTTCGTTTGATCGATCGGGATATAGCGTAGAAGATCCGGTGTTGCTGAGGATTTGATGCTGTAAAGAAACCTCCAACTGATTCTCCATATTTTACTCAATATAAGTAAAAGGTTTTAATTTTTCGAAAAACAAGCATGAATCTACATGTTTTTATCACAAATTGCATGATATTAATAGATCATAAATTAAGTGTTAATTTGTGTTACTAAATAAATTCCGCTAATTTAGTAAATCATCCCTTCAAGCATAACCATAACATCTCGCATCATTGAAAAGAGAAAAAGAAAAGAAAGTGAGAAAGAAAAGAAGGGAAGAATGTTGGAGCCTACAGGATGTCCGCATCACCTTCAGAAAAAGAAAAGAAATTGAGAAAGAAAAGAAGGGAAGAATGTTGGAGCCTACGAGATGTCCGCATCACCTTCAGAAAAAGAAAAGAAAAAGGAAAGAAAAGAAAAGAAAGTAAAACTAAGAAAGAAGACGAAGGGGTAGCCTACGGGATGTACTCATTACTTCTTCATGCATAAGGTTGAATGGGAGCCTACGGGATGTCCGCATTACCTTCATTCATGCATAAGGGTATATGCGAACCCTACATTGCATATGATCTATGGATTAGAGAATCGAGATGTTATATTTTATGCAAAGTTATTTACTTTTCTTATTTTATGTCATAACAAGTTTATGGATGAGGATTGACTACGAGTGTTAGTAGTATCATCCTTTGAAAAGTTTAGAATGAAATTACCTAGAGTTTGGAGAACTTTAGGATTGCTTGTGTCAGGTAAAATGGACACAAATCGGAATATGAGTTTGAGGTCTATTCTTACTTTTTATTCTTATTATTCTCACTGGGCTTAAGTTGTTAGCTCATGATATTACAAAAATTTCAGGTAATGCCCTGGCTAGAGGTCGAGGGAGAGGAGATGATGTTGCATGATCGAGGGATGAAGACTTTGAGATGGACTAGGTGGTTGTAAAAATCCATGTACATGGTTTTCGTGAATTTTATATAATTTTGGAGTTGTATATTTGTAAATGGCTCTTAAGAGCTTTTGTCTTTACTTTTATGTTTATAAATTATTTTGAACTCCTAATAGGAACTTAATGTTCCTTGTGTTTTTAGATGTCTGAATTTAAGATGTAACAGGTTTTGGCTAGCCTATTTTCAAACATAATCACGCCAATTTTTCTTAAAATAAAAGACTTCCGCTGTGTTTTTCTAATTTAAATTATTTTAAAGTGACAGTCGTCACAATCACAAACCAAATATTTTCTCCAAAAACATCTTTTAGCATACTCAAGTGTTTTTAGATGAAACACTTAACTAACATTTTTTCTAAAACATTTTTAGAGGAAGTTATATCAAACGCACCATAAGTATGATAAACTAAAATAAGAATATAACTTCTAGAATTTAAATATCATCACTGTTATCACGTTTCTCAAATGTCTTATTTGTTTTGTTTTTAATAGCACAACTTTTATTGTCCATCCACCATTCTCAAATGCTCAATGCCAGCTATTAATTGGAATGTGTTCTTAAAGAATTTATTTTAGAAACATTATATCTAAAATCTAAACACGTTATGGTAGTTAAAAAAGAATATAAACACTTCATTTGAAATTTTACAACTTGACTGAAGATGTATTTAAAAATAGTCATTGCCCAGATAAAATATTATTAGATAGAAAAAATGCATCTAAAAATATATTTTAAATTAATGTCACTGCCATGACCAATTAAATTCTTAATAAAAACATTAAATCATGCTCGTATAATATTTAAAATAGGTAATTTAATAGAATAAAATTTATATTTAAAATATACAAGATGAAATTAACTCATCAAAATCATGATTAATGGAAATGAATTTAAATATCAAAACTTTGAGACAATTGTTTGAGATTTTACCGACCATCATCTGTATTCCATTGAATATCGTAGAATTAATTGATTATCTTTTGCAAGCCCAATCCTCCACTGTACTTTAAATATGATATCATCTTCATTTTGTCCCTCGGTAAATGAAGTCATTCACGCTCTAGCAAAAACACAAAAAAAAATTTAGAAAAAAACAATTCAACAATCGAAAAGGGAAGTACTAAATTTAAGAAAGCTAATTGAAACTTGTACACATCACCCAAATATTTGTTCTATTCTATCAAACAAAAACACAATTGTTTTTTAGATTAAAAAAAAAGTTGCTTTGAGTCTTTATTTATAATAGTTTATAAGAGAGGAGGTGAAGTGGTGGGTGTGGAAGGATGTGGAGTTGGGAAAAGTAAAAGGCCTACCTGAAATAAATTTCATACATACATCTTTTTGAGAAAATAAAGAGTCTTTTTATCCAATTAAATCTTGTACGTAATTTTTTTGGTAAAATAAAATAGGGTAAATTACCATTTTCATCCCTGAACTTTACATCTGGTTTCATTTTCGTCCCTGAACTTTCAAAAACGTTCAAATTCGTCCCTGAACTTTCCAAATCGTGTCATTTTCGTCCTTCCGTCTGTTTTTCCGTCCAAGACATTAACGGAGGCTGATGTGGCAAGCTGACGTGGTATGTTTTATCAATATTTTAATATTAATATTAATTTATTATATTTTAAATGCTTATGTGTCAATCTTTTTAATCCCTCTCTTCCATTCTCTCACCTCCCCTCTTTCTCTCTCCTCCATCATCCTCTTCTCTATCACTTTCTCCACCATCCATTCTTTTACCACCATGAATATTTTTTCAGATTTCTCAAGCTTTATCAAAAACCCTCTTTCAAACCCATAATTCAAAAGTATCATTGAAATACATAAAAAGAGTTCCGTTACAAATGGTTATGAGTTCTTAAAAAATCCATTAAAAATCCTCATATTTTCTCCCTTAAAATTTCTAGATCTAGATATGGGATTATGATAAATTAGTGTTTTTTAATTGTTGATTTTGATATTTAAAACAACAATAAAAATCGTAAAAGTTGGAAAATGGATTATTATATTTCTTGACTTTTGTTTTTATACCAAATTTTCTGGGTTTGTGATGGTGAGGATGGCGCTGATGAACATGACGGTGAGGTAGACAACAAGGAAGAAGATGGAATTAGGGGAAAGAAGATAAGTAAGGGAATAAACTAATTTGAGGATGAGAAAAAGGATTAAATCCTTGTCGGAATCGGGATCGAATCAGCACCATGGAATCCATTACAGCAACTCCTTCTCCTTCCCTAAATCCTTTACAGAAAACTCGAAGCTCATAACAATGGCGGCCATGGAATTAAAGCAATGAAACGAATTAAAAATTTGAACCAAATTTGTACAAACCCAGATCTACGAAAACGAAATTCCTTATCTACGAAATTAAAAATCCCAGATCTGCAAGAACCCATTTACGAAAACCCAAACCTGCAAAAATCAACCCAGATCTATGGAATGAAAAGAAGAAGCACAAATATGTGAAATCCAATATATGAAAATCTAGATCTAAAAAACCCACATGTGAAAACTCTGATGTATGAAAACCTAAATCTACAAAAGGGAAAAGGAAGAACAAGATGAGAACTGGAAGATGAGGAGATGAGAAGTAGAATTGAAAACAAATGGAAAGAAATAGAATGAGAAGAAAAAGATGGGGGAAGTAGCAGAGAGTTTGATTGAATCAGTAAAATTGAAGGTGTTGGGGCGACGGCTACTTCAGTTGAAGAATGAAAAGAGATTAAGTTAGGGTTTGCTTTGAGGGGAGATTACGAGAGGAGAAATATGATAATTATTAAAAGAATAAAAAATGCCACATCATTTAAAATTTACCAAGTCATTTTGCCACGTCATTTAATAAACTCCACGTCAGTTTCTGTTAGTGTCTCAGACGGAAAAACGGACGGAATGACGAAAATGAAATGATTTGGAAAGTTCAGGGACGAAATTGATCATTTTTAAAAGTTCAGGGACGAAAACGAAACCGGAGTGAAAGTTTAGGGACCAAAATGGTATTTTACCCAATAAAATAAGAAGTTTCTTTTTTTGATTAATTAAATTCATTATGATTTTTACGTATTTAGTTTAATTAAATAAATTATTATAAAAGTAAATATTATATAGGGAAATCAAAAGTTTCTCCATTCAAGCCCCTTTTTAATATAGTATATATATAGATGGAGAGAATTTTTATAAGCCTATGTCATTGCATCCACATTATTAATCTAAAGACCAACTATTATATTGATTATATATATATATAAAATAAATGAAATTCAAACCTCATGCACTTCCCAATAAATGAGTTTTACATTCATGAATTAAAATAAATAGATCATTTAATAAAAATCAAATAAGACTTATAATTTAAATTGAATTGAATAATTAAATAATGGGCAAAAGGGGAATTCAAAAGTTTCTCCCCTTAAGCCCCTTTTATAGGTAGTATAGATATAGATATAGATAGATAGAAGATATAGATTATAGTGTTTCTCCCTTACAACTTTTAAAAGTCTTATAATTTTTTTTCTCTCTTTTATGATCAAATGTGCTTAATTACTAATACATTTTTATTTTCTTTTCCTTAATTCAATAAAAACACGTTTATATTACATCTACAAACCCAACTTATCTATTTCATATTTTATATTAAAAAGTAGATTAAATGTTAAAAATTGACAGCAATATAGGGGAGACTTAAAAAAATAGGATGTTGTGAAAAGTTTATAAATTAAAAAAAAAAAAAAACTAATAGTTTAATGATCAAAATGAGAAAATGTCAAACAATTTTTATGGATCTTGTTTCTTAGGTTTGTGTTGTATGTTTTCTAGATTTTAGGTTTTTGGTGTTGGAATCTAACTTTTTGAACAAATTGATTTTGCTACTATGGTTGAATATTTGTGGTTGAGGGAGGTTGAGCATATGCGATTAAGTTTTTAAAAAAAGTTACATATATATATTTTTTTTAAAAGATTAAAGATACTCTCTATGGAATCGGTATTTCTAATCCCTCATTCACAAACATAAAAATATTTAAAAAATAAGAGATAAAAAATTGAAAAATAATCACAAATGGTGATTTAGGTAAATTACAATCATAGAATGTAGGTAAAGAGAGTAGCTAAGTTTTATTTATTTATTTATTTATTTTTAGTTAATTTCCAATGAAGATAATATTTACATCATATATCCAATTTTAAAATTTAATGGGATAAAATAAAATTTCAAAGTAAAAAGTTGTTGGTGGAATGTTTAAGAAACATTTTTGGACTACTTTATCCTTCATAATTTTTGAAAATTACAAAATATGTCATTATTTACTTTAAGTTTACCCTTCATTAAACCTTCAATTTACAAATATGTCATTACCATTTAATTACCACTTATGTATTAATTATGTTGATTTTAATTCTTTTATTTAATTATTGATCAATTTATCAATAAATAATTAAAATTAGTACAATAAATTATTATAATTCAAAAAACATATTATATACAATACATATTACATTGTTGATATTAATTTATATTACCATGTTTATTGCAGTAGAAAAATTAAAAATATGTTAATAAAAATATTAAAAACAAAATTAACCAAATTTTAATTTTTTTTGGGAGAAATTATTTTAATTTTTTTATGTTAATCATTCAACCAGTTAAAAATGTCGATATTATTATTGTTTTTTTTTTACTTCAATTAAATAAATATTATATTTTAATTAAAAATTATTTTTATTAGTTAAAAAAATATAAAAAAATTAAATAATTATAAAATTTGTGAAGTTAAAAAGTTAAAATTAATTGCATATAAAATTTAAATAAGAAAATATATTAACTTTTAAATATTAGAAAGAATATGAACGTGTTAGAAGATTAGTTTTAGAAAAATGTTAAGTGGGTTGGGTTGGGCAAGGCACAAAGGGAGAGACGTCATATTTAAGGAGAATTCAGAAGAAAATCAAAACCCTAAACCCTTCGCAGGCTGTAATTTAAACGGATTCTCTCCTCTTTGTGAATTTCAGTGTTGAAGGGAATTTGAAAGGAAAAAGATGAATCACGTAGCAGCAATGGAAGAGCAATTGGTTTCAGAGAGAATGAGGCAAAAGCTAAATGAAGTCAATTTGGCTGCCCAGTCTCATCTTGCTCCCGTCCAAGACCATGTTAATTTTACCCTTCAGGTTTTCTTTTAAAAAAGAAAGAACTTTTCTTGTTAATTTCCATTACTTGTTTTCGATTGTTTGAATGATTATTGATTGCAGCAAGCATATTTCAAATGCGCCTACGAGTGCTTCGATAGAAGAAAGAAGCAGGAAGAGATTAGCAATTGCGTTGAGAATTGCAGTGTTCATGTTCTCCAAGCTCAGCAAAAGGTTGAGAATGAGATGGCTAAGCTTCAAGTAAGTTGTTTTTGGTTTTGGATTTCTTTTATAATTTTTGGTATAAGATGTTGTGTCATTTGAAATATCAAATATGCATTTGCTTCTTCGTTTTTTGTTAGATAATCTATAGATAGTGTATTAAAAATTATGTAATTTAATTATTGTGTCCCTATTATATTTGGCCTATAATTTCTTCCTTTAAATATCTACCCAACCCGAGCCTAAAGAGATCAAGAAAGAGCTCTCCGATTGTCAATTGATGCGTATCGTGGAGAGAAATAACAAAAAGCCTTTATCGATCGCATTTCAAGAACCCTACAAAGAATACCGCAAAGACAGACACCGTATTACCCATTAAAAACTCTTCTATTCCCTTCTAATTTCGTTCCCAAAGGTTTAAAAGGATGTCCAAGTATGCATTCAAGTAATACAATCTTTCATTTTATAGGAAAACACAAATGGACAAGATCTTCTTTCTTCTGGAACCTCCACGCAAAAGGACATTGCACTTTCTTTACTCTGTTGGACATTTAAGATATAACTCCACTCTTGACTGTACAAATCCAGAAATAGACATAGTTTTTATCGTCATTTGCAGATATCATGGTAAACTAAAGATCGAATTTCCACAGAATATGATTATGTCATTTGGGAACTGCATAACTTTGGTAATGTAACAATGCAATCTGCGTTTGATATTTGATTTTGGAGGCAATTTTTCATAGTCATGATATAATTATGTCAACTTGGAGAGTCTTTCCCACTGCATTGTAAAATGAGTACAATCAAATTAGAGTTTCAACACTATCAATATCGTCTTATGTTTTCAATTTCTGTTTCAACAAGCACATGGTCTGTAAAAAGTCTCATCGTTTTTTATGATGTATGCAGGAACGATTGAACAGATCGTTAATGGTGTGCCAGGACAAGTTTGAAGCAGCTAAACTTCAGCAGAAAACTGGCAGTGTATATGTTTTAGAGTCTTGCGTGGACGAGTCAATCCAGGAAAGCTTGAATACGCTGCCCCACCTGGCCGATAAATTAAAGGCTTCATTCTTTATCAAGGATTAAGTGAAGACAGAGCTTCCATCATTTCGTTTGTCTAACTTGCATTATAGAGTAACCTTGGGAGATGGATAACTTGCCTAGTCAAGTCATTATGACATTTACAACCCCGGCGTTGTATGTATTCATGTGCTCGTATTCATTTTATCATGTATGGTCTTATTAGTAATTGTAATTCGTTGATTTTGATGCTGCTTTCTCCAGAGAAGAACTTGGACTGTGGCTGAAGTTCCTTCCTAAGATTTGAATGCCACTATATTTCTTTCTTACCCATTTATTGATGGTATGAGAGGATCAATAAACTGTGAAATTTATTTATGAAGTTTTTCATTCCTTTTGAATTTATAATGAAAAATGCTTGCTTATTGATTCACTGGTTTGATTTCCCTTGGAATTTTTGTGGTCAGTTCAATTTTTTTTTCTGAATTTTTTTTTTTATAATAGACATTTCATTGATTAATGAAAATAAAAAAACAAGAACAAAAGACCCCCTGGATTAAAAAAAACATCCTGTTAAAAGAGTTAATTGCCATCAAATCTATGGACATTAGAAGCGACAAGATCATTAATAACATCAAGGAAGATATCCCTCCAAATCAAGGACGAGCCCTAGTTCAAAGCCAATAGATCTGTTACACAATTTGCAGATATTCTAACCTGCAGAAGCTTGACATTTTCTGAAACGAAATGCAAAGCCTGACAATAGCACTGGGCAGTTAATAATAAAAGATTCTATAGAAAACGCATGATACTCTTGACCAAGAGGAATGAATACGTTATTGTTACAGACCTTTAAAAGGGGGGAATTTTCAAATTCATTGGTTCCCTATACATCCTTTCACAATAATTGAACAAAAGTAATCTGTATATAAAACCACCAAGGTTTATTGTACCAACAAAAGGACTGGTGTTCGATTTATGTTCGTTCTTGCACTCTGAAAATTCCGTCTTACAACTACATATTGAAAAACTAGGCTAGGCCTTTGATGGTAAGCTCGTGTTTGTCTCCTTGTCGACTTTCTGGGTTTCAAACTGGTCTATAGCTACTTGCAGTTCATCTGTGCCTCCAACGGCTCTCATGGTGTAGAAATATACCCCAAACACGAAACCAGTTAATCCTCCAGCAACGACAATATTCTTTGTCTTGGGTGCGAGGCTCTGGAATCCCAAAAGTCCGGCCATTTTGCAAGTGATGATGACACTTGTTATTAGTAATGCACAAGGCTGCAAGGTCATGGATATTAATCCAATCAGTCTATAGTTCAAAAGAAACACAATAATTTTTAAAATAATGAATAAGACATCTTATTGAAAGAAAAAAAAAGGTGATGAATGCATAATACCAAATTGTAATTTAAAAGATACTATTTTTGGAGGGAAGCTACTCCAGAAGAGCAGCTCCACATTTCATCAAGCTATATACTGCAGTGGAAAAGAATTTGGCTGAAGAAAAAATGCTGGGAGAAATCACATCCTTCGAAACCACTGAACTAAAGGTCGGTCGAGGACGACTTTTATAAGCAATATATAACTACATCTACTATGATTTTTGAGAAAAAATATTTTTCTAAAAAATAAGAAAAAAATGTTGTGAGCATTTTATTATTTAAAGACACTTGTTAATAATAATATGCAACCAATGAACAAACACATGAAAAATGAGAAAATATATTCAATGAATTTAAAAGTGGTTATGAAAACATCCAAAGAACTTTGGTCTCTGAAACACACTCTAAGAACAAACAACCAACCATGAGTTGGTCTAGTGGACAACGGGCTTTCCTTAAAGCTCAGAGGTCATGTGTGGTCACCTATCTAAAATATTATCGTACGAGTTGCCTAACGCCAAATGTTGTAGGTGCGTGCAAGCTCGGACACTCAAAGATATAAAAAAAAACACTCAGTATATCATCATTCATTCATCAATGAAGCCATGAAAACTATCTTTAGAAACATATACACATAATATAGAGTAATGAGAATTTTTCTTACCCATTGGCTACATTCAAATTTTAGCTATATTCACTTATCGAGTCAGGTCTGGTATTCATCCCGATTGAATTGAACTATTTCATTGTTAATGAAGAACAATTCCAGTGCCTACCAAATTTATATTATGCAATACATGGAATGGAGGGTAAACCCACAATCGAAATTCGATCGTGCTCCACATGAAACAAGTTTGAAAAGAGAAAAAACATCCTGATCTATTGAAATAAAAGGAAGCTGATTTAAGCATGAGGGATCCCCTTGTTTCAGTTTAGCTTTATTAGCTAGCTAACCCTATCACGTTTATAAAGTGAAATGCTTTAGAAACAAAAGCCGAATCGGGAATAAGAGCGCTTCAACGGGTCAATGCGCCAAAAAAAACATAAAGATGGAAATAAACTTCCAATTGGCCTCGTTCTTAAAGGAATCCAGTCTCTCCCTTTCTTGAGAAATCAAAAACCGAAAAATAAAAACTGACACAGACTGATCGATATTAAATTATTGAACATATCAATATCGACCAATTCAAGAAAAATAATGGCATCAATCAACAATTTTCATCTTTTTTTCGAGGCAACCAAACGAAGAAGATTAAAAATCACACAGAAAGATTGAAGAAATGAACCTCGAATGGGGGAGTGTTAACAGAGAAAGAGAAGGTCTTGGAATAGCGACTGGTTTAGTTTTGCTTCGAGGTCATAATCGGTGAGGCTTCCCATTTTGAAGAATTCGGGTGTTGGGCCGCATTGAACTGGGCCTTCCCCTCTTCAAAATAGAAATTTTATCATAAATACCCCTTAATGAGGTGTGGTTTTCAAAACTACCCTGATAAAAAAATTAGTTTCTTTTCTACCCTTAATTGGTAGTTTTTACATAGTTAGTTATAGTATCTCACCAATCAATTGTAGCCACTTGTAAATTTTAGGGTAGTTTTGAAAAGTTTAAAAACATTAGGGTACTTTTGATAACTTAAATGATAAAAAGGGTAGTTATGAAAATTACCCTTCAAAATATGTTATTTTACGAAATTTTATCATAAATACCCCTTAATGAAGTGTGGTTTTCAAAACTACCCTAATAAAAAAATTAGTTTCTTTTCTACCCTTAATTGGTAGTTTTTACATAGTTAGTTATGGTATCTCACCAATCAATTGTAGCCACTTGTCAATTTTAGGGTAGTTTTGAAATGTTTAAAAAAATTGGGGTACTTTCGATAGCTTAAATCATAAAAAGGTTAGTTATGAAAATTACCCTTATTTTACGGCCATTCCCCTAATACTTATCTTTATTCTTAATCCTTAATAATATATAAAATGTAGAAACATTTTTATCTTTTCATTTTATTTTAAAATTTTCAAACATATCCCAATTATAATTAATGGTCATTCATTTGTTTTCAATTTTTTTTTAACTTATGTATGCAAATTATTTTAAGACCTTTTATTTCAAATCTTTAAAATATAATCATTTAATTTATTATTTACTATATTAAAAAGATATTTGTTAAAGAAATATTTGTTGATAATTTTCTTTCTTTCAATTTTTAAAAAAAAATTAGAAAGTCGTTTTTCAATTAAATAAATTCAAATGTATCTTCTCATTCACAGATTAATTATAAATTTATCAATAATTCATTAAAACTAATCTAATAAATTAAAATATTACTTTCTAATAAATTTAATAATTTACTATACAAAAATTAAAATTTACTAATTAATTACTTATGATAATTTGTTTCAAAAATTGTTATTAATATTCAATTACCTAATCTCTCTAATTCTATATCTATCTTTATAAACTTAGTATAGCTAAAAGGTGCTTCAAGGGAGAGAACATTTTGATTTCCTTAGGTGTATCTTATCATCATATTTAATTATTCGATTATCTATAATTTATACATCTATAAACGTTTCTTTCCTTGACGATGATTAATTTTTATTATTATTTTGTCAACTTTTATTATTATTATTTCATTCAATATTTGTATTTAAAGATTAAGTAGTTATTGTATTTAATTATAATTTTAATAATCTAGATGGTGTTTAAAAGGTATAAATGAGGTTTGTAGTTTGAGATCGTGATATCTTATAATTAAGTTGATTGAAATATAGATAAATAAAAAAATAATATATATATAAAAGTAATATATAGTAAGGAGATATCATTTCCGTTAATAGATAAGTGAACAAAATATAATTATCATTATCAATAATAAGTGATATATAAATAAATATCGGAACGGATTTTACAAACCTATTTTTATAATCCTAAGTAAAAATACATTATTTTATATTAAAACTTCATTTTGAATTAACATGAACATAGTTTAACGAATTAAAAATAAATATCATAATTGAAAAAAAAAAAGAAAAAAAAAAACCATTAGGTATTGGGCCGACAAGGTGAAAAGAAAACTGGACTGATCCATGGCGGTCGCAGATAACTTAAAGTTTCATGAATTAAGAGAGAGGAGAGGAAGTAAACGCTGTGAGGTCCCTACGATACGATACGATACACTTCCATTTTTGCCTTTCCCGTCTCAGACTCTCTTCTCTTCTCTCCTCTCATTGCGAAGTGCTGCGTTCTGAAGAAAGAGAGGTTACTGGCTAAGGCCATCTCCATTACAATCTCTGAGCTTCTTAAGCTTCTGCCATGTCCTCTTTCGTAGGCTCTGTTTCTTTACCAGGAGTCTTCTTCTTCTTCATCTTCCTCTTCTTACTTTCTCCTTCTCTTGCTTCCGATTCGGATCATAAGGTACTGTTTATTTTTCTTTTTATCCCTTCATAACCACTTGATCTCCTAGATCTATCAATTTCTTTTATCCTTAATTCAGATCTGTCTACATTTTTATGCTTTTGCTCCGTAATTGATTTTGGGTTTTTAAGGATTTTTTTCTCTGGGGTCTATCTTTTCTGGGATTGAATTTTTTTTCTTTCAATTTTTAATTTCTTGATATGGGATCTCATTTATTTTTCTTGTGAATCTGTTAAATTGCTACGGAGGTAGACTTACTTAAGGATGTGATGTTCTTTGCTGTTGGATTTTAATGGTATTTCAGATATAAGCAATAGCATAGAGTCTTTAGCTATGGAGAATGATACTCTATGAATTTATTGAACTGTAAAAGGCCCCTTGGATTCGTTATAGGTATCTCAGTGTTGCAACTAGATTAGCTATTTGTTCCTTCAGATTCAAATCAAGCATCAAGCCATTTTACCTTCATGCAACTTCAATCGATGAAGATGAATATTATATCATGTGCTTTAGCTTTAAGATTCTGTAAATATCTTCCGTTTCTTTTCATTTGTCGTTGGAATGGAATGGATGGAAATGGGCTTTTATGATTGACTTTAAAGATGGATATTATGAGCTTTGAAGATTCTGATTGAGTTTCGTTAGTCACTCTACTTTATGATCATTCTTTGCAGTATCGACCAGGGGAACCAGTTGTTCTCTGGGTGAATAAAGTTGGCCCTTATAATAATCCACAAGAAACATACAATTATTATAGCCTTCCATTTTGCCACCCATCTGGGAATTCTGCTCACAAATGGGGTGGTCTCGGTGAGGTCCTTGGTGGAAATGAGCTTATTGACAGTCGAATTGAGATTAAGCATCAGAGTATGCAAAATTTCCTCTTCTGCTAATTGATCTGATTAGTCAGCCACAGTTATACAGTTTGCTTAATGAATACTTCCATGTTGCAGAAAATGTAGACAGGACTACCATTTGCCAGCTTGAACTTGATGAATCAAAGGTAAAACAGTTCAGGGATGCTATCGAGAGCAGTTACTGGCTCGAATTCTTCATGGGTATGATCTGCATTATGTTTTGTTATCTCACGAACTCTTGTTCGTATTTTTCGGTGTGAATTTTTTTTTTCCAACATTCCACTGACTGTTGGGCTTCATGCTTGTGATCTTTCATTTTCTCTATGAAATGGGCTTTTGAATCTTTTTTTTTTTAAAAAATGTTGCATGCTGACATCGTTTTTTTGTTTTTTTTTTCTGGGGCAAAACTCAAAAGCAATTGAAGAATTTTTATATGTAAAGTATGATTAATGGCCTTTGGTTCTTCCTGGGCTCAATGAGCACTATACTAGGAAGAATAAGATTAGGAGCTCTATTGATAGTCAACCGCTTCTTTCAAATCAAAACTTCTTTATGTTTTACTCTTATATTATGGCTTCGTTTGGCATTGATTTTGGACAACTTTTTATAAAATTTCAACTGTTTTGAGTGTTTGGTTAAGGAAGATTTGATAGATTTTAAAAAAATCTAATTACATAGCTGCCAGATTTTAGAAGCAGATACATATTTGCCTTTTCTTTTCAAAAGTAATTCCCTAAAATTTCTCCCCAGTAACTACGTTGTTGAAAGTCCTAAATCTATTTTCTAAATCTTTAAAAAAAATAAAATTGTAGAGTATGTTTATTTATGAATAATTTATATTTAAATTAATATAAATCAAAATTGATTTGTAATAAAATTTGACAAATATTTGTTATGTAAAAATATATATTAGATCTTAAATAAAATTTAAAATAAATTAATAGTTGTAATAATTATATAATCTTAATCATAAATAATTTTTTTTATCAAATTGATAATATTTTGTTTAAAAAAATTAGATTGATAATATTTATTTTGTTAGTTTTTTATTTGTATGTTTTTTTGAATTATTGTGATTAAATTAATATAACTTATAGTTCGATTATGATTAAAATCAAATGTGTATTCATTTTAATTTAAAATCATGATTAATACACATTTGATTTTAAATTAAAACTTAAAAAATATAAGGTTCATTATAATAATAATAATAATGACATTACAAAATATTTAAGTATTCTTCAAATCATTTTGCTGAACATTATTTAGATACATACACTATTTTTAGAAGTTAAATTTACCAAACACTAATTTTTTGCATAAGCTGAATTTACCAAACACTAATTTGATTCATGAAACAGCTGATTTTTTCCACAGAATTATTTCAAAAGCTACAATAATGCCAAACTAGCCCTATATCCTGTAATTGAGAGTTAAATATTAGTCACAGTTTGTTTTAAATTTGACTTTTTATTTATAAAGACACTGTAGTTTATGGTCAGTCTGTCATCATTTTTTCCTTTTTCTTTCCCTGACAAGCCTTCTTGTGTAGTTGTGGCCTTGTTGTCTTGATTATTTAGTGTAAAACTGACTCTTTCTTACTGTGTGTCTTTTTCTCTCTTTATCTTCCTGCCGAATACAAGTTCAGATGATCTGCCTTTGTGGGGTATGTGCTCTTCTTTCTGCATTTTATCTAATTGGTGAGCTCTTGATGAGTTGACGGCTTGATGAATGCAACTTGCATCTTGTTTTTCATTATTTAGGCTTTGTTGGAGAACTGCATCCAGACAAGAATAGTGACAATGACAAGCATGTGCTTTACACTCACAAGAATATTATCATTAAATACAACAACGACCAGGTATATGGGTGTTTAGATTTTATGCACTTTTTTGTTCTGGGTACTCACTCATTGATATAACGGCTAAATTTTACACTGTAGATTATTCATGTGAATCTTACTCAAGAGAGCCCGAAGTCATTGGAGGTTGGAAGATCATTGGACTTGACATATTCTGTCAAATGGATTCCTACCAATGTCACTTTTGCCCGTCGCTTTGATATCTATTTGGATTATCCTTTCTTTGAACACCAGGTGTCCTATTACTTCCCTTATCCTTTTCTTTGTGCCTTTATTTTTTGCTCTCTGACCACTGACAGCTTATTTGGTTTTGAATATCTTTCAGTGTTGTAAAATAATTTTTTTTTATTTTGTTTAGCAATTAGGGTTGATGGAATATGAACAGTTTGTGAAAACAGTAGAGAAAAGAATCTGAAACACTATTAAAAAAAGAAAATAAATTCTGTGAGAAGAGTGGATACAATCTTAAACAAATAGTATTCTAGTAGCTTAACATTTTATTTGTTAACTCTTAATCTTGTTTGAATGCAAGTGTTTACTATGTAGGTTTAATAAACTTTTAATTGCAATTATCTAAAAAAAGGTGGCTTAAGAGACGGGGAAAAATTACTATAGTTTTAAAGAAATTTGGAAATTCTTGCCATCATAAGACTCCTACGTAGACTTGATTTATATCTAAATAAGCTCAAATTTAGATAATCAGTGTAGTGTACATGCTGGAAATTATGAAAAGACTCCCAAACTTGAAAATACAACCAATAACGTTTTCTAGTCTAAAAAGATATTTAGTTCTGCTTTTTTTTCTTAATGCCAAATTTTTGCTCTCGTTTGGCGGTATTTTCTTTTTGTCTAGGCATGTGTTGTAGTTCTTAACCAATTGTAGCATGGGTTTGAATATGCAGATCCATTGGTTCTCAATATTTAACTCATTCATGATGGTTATCTTTCTCACTGGTTTGGTGTCTATGATATTAATGCGGACTCTTAGAAATGACTATGCAAAATATGCTCGTGAGGATGATGATCTGGAGACTCTGGTGATGTTTCTTATTTTTAACACTTAGTCTCTCTCTCTCTCTCAGTGTGTGTATGATGATATTTTATATTTAATATTTGTGTATAATAAAATTTGTGTGAATTCATCTAAAAAAAAGTATTTTATATAATAATTGTGTTGCATGCTTGAGAAATTAATTATCTCTTACAATTCCATTCTGGTGTTTGTCATATATAATTTGTTTTCAGGAACGAGATGTTAGCGAAGAGTCTGGTTGGAAACTTGTTCATGGAGATGTTTTTAGGCCTCCTCGCAGTCTAGTTGTTCTTTCAGCTGTTGTTGGCACAGGAGCTCAGCTAGCCCTGCTTGTTCTTCTTGTTATTTTATTGGCAATTGTTGGAATGCTATATGTCGGGTATGTTTTAGGATTTTGGCTTCAATTTTATCATAGTTGATATGCATTCTTTGAACTTAGTCAAGTATTCTTTTTAAATTAGTCACTATGTAATATTGGTTCTTTCCTGACCTTCCTTTTTGGTTTCATTTCTCATTTGTCTTGTTATTCTTGCAATGGTTCCGATGTGATGCAGGAGAGGAGCAATCATTACAACTTTCATTGTGTGCTATGCACTTACATCATTTATATCTGGTTACGTGAGTGGTGGGATGTACTCACGCTTCGGTGGTAAGCATTTTTGTTTCTTTAAACTGCCTGAGGATGGTTGATGATAGAGTAGAGAATGAGAAATGTCAATATTGCTTATCATGTTATTCATTCCATTCCATCAGGTAAAAGTTGGATCAAATCGATGATCTTGACAGCTTCTCTCTTTCCCTTCACGTGCTTTGGAATTGGGTTCATTTTGAACACAATTGCTATATTCTATGGTTCCTTAGCAGCTATTCCATTTGGCACCATGGTCGTTGTTTTTGTCATCTGGGCTTTCATTTCTTTTCCTTTGGCACTTCTTGGCACGGTTTTTGGGAGAAACAGGAGTGGTACTCCTAATAATCCGTGTCGTGTGAAGACCATTCCTCGTCCAATTCCTGAGAAGAAATGGTACCTCACACCATCAGTGGTTTCAATGATGGGTGGATTGCTACCCTTTGGAAGCATCTTCATTGAGATGTATTTTGTCTTCACATCTTTTTGGAATTACAAGGTGAGTTTATCGAGTGCAGTAGTCACGATGAATTTGTGTTAACTGCCTGTGCAATATATTTTATGACATAAAATTTGGTCGTGTTGGGGGGGGGGTAAGGGTTTGTGGGAACGGTTACGAGAGATATGATGAGATATTTATAATTGACTTGTTTACTTGTGAGCAGGTGTACTATGTGTATGGCTTCATGTTGCTGGTTTTTGTGATTCTCGTTATCGTAACTGTCTGTGTCACAATTGTGGGGACATACTTCCTGCTCAATGCTGAGAACTATCACTGGCAGTGGACTTCTTTCTTCTCTGCATTCTCGACTTCAGTATATGTTTACCTGTACTCAATATACTACTTTTACGTTAAGACAAAGATGTCGGGCTTCTTCCAAACCAGCTTCTATTTTGGTTACACTTTGATGTTCTGCCTTGGTTTAGGAATTCTTTGTGGTGAGTTGTCACCACATTGCCGATTTTGCCCGTTCTACTAAATTTTTTGTCAACTTAATATAAAGGCATTGTGGATTTGATTAACCTTGATTGATTTTGAATATGTAGGAGCTGTGGGCTATCTTGGATCCAATTTGTTTGTGAGAAGGATCTACAGAAACATCAAGTGCGATTAGGGATTTGAAATAAAGATAATTAGAGATTGCATTGAGCTTCCATTGAATCATTTGGACCAAAAAAAAGAATCCAGAGAGGAAGCAATTGTTATTACAGCAAAAGCAGGCAGCCAAGGAGGTTCTATACAATATTCTGTAGATTGAGAACTCACAGGATTAGTGGTTGTTTGGTTGTGGAGTTTGCATATTCTACTTTTTTATGAATTAGAAAGCCAAGTTCCATTTTTGGGTCATTCTGATCTGGAAAAGTCAGCAAAATTTATATTGACTCCAATCTTTTTTGCTGTTTTTTTTTTTTTTTGTTAATTTTCCTGTCCTTCCATTCCTTCCCTCAAGTTTCTGTAGCGACTCTTCTCGAGATTAATTTTACAAATATTTTGCTACGAACCATAATTTGTAATTTTGTCTGTATTCCAAAATTTAAAATAGATTTTTAGCTGAAAATATGTGAAGAACCCTCCACATTAACAAGGTATTTATTTATTTTTATTATTTTTAAATATTTCGTTATGGAATGTTTTATTTAAAAATAATAATTTGTAGTTATCATTCTATGATAAATTTATTATTGAATCAATAATAATTCAACAAAAAATTGGATTATGGTATTTATATATGTTTAAGGTCCTTACTTGGATTTTTTTACAACATAGCTCCTTTTTTCTAAGTATATAGAGAAATGTCTAAACGATTAAAGTAATTAGTCAAATGTCCATTTATAGGTTCTTAAAACTTGTATTTGGCTATGCGGCAGTGAGAATTCGGGGATTGAAAACCCACATTTAACATGTCACACAGAAGGGTGGGAAGGTGGAAGTGAAGTCCGGGTTTATAAACCGTACTTCATGCCACTTTCACAAAAGGGGTCTGCGTTAACATTTGGGATTTTGAATAGTTATAAGAAAAAAGAGAGATGAAATCTTCAGCGGAAGAGATTGAATATATGAAAAGTTTGGTGTGTTGATGTAAATCGTTTTGAAGAGAAGATAAGAGAATTTGCATTGAATTTTGAAACTATTGGTTTGGATTTCTTCTTCTTATCAAATTATGGCTCTATTCGTTTTCTTTTTATCTCTCAATATTCCAGCTGTATCGTTTGTCAATTTTCTTGTTTAATTCCATTTCAGTTTTCACTATTAATTTCTCATTTTCTTCTTTGAATCTTGGATTCTCGTCATTCTCTGTAACTTTGAATTGGAATTTATTAGTTTCGATCCAAATAGGCCCTTACTTTTCATATATTTTTTTAACCAGAAATCTCCTTAACTTAAAGAGGCCCAAATAAGAAGCTGTTTTGAATATTTTCATGAAACCGTTTTTCAAGACGTGGCAACAACTTCCACGTGTCAATATGGATGTATTTGACCGATCAAAGACGGATTTTCAAAATTCAATTTCTAAATTACTTTAAACGTTTAGAGGTCGTTTGGTTGTCAGGTTTGGGTTGTTAAACAGGGAGTTATTAACACTGTGTTTGGTTTGGTTAGTTTGTTAAGTGTAAAATATGTTAAAACTGTGAAAATGAATAGGTTTGTTAAGAGGGGGGTTAACAAACCCATCATATTGAGCCAAAACCGGAAACAAACGTTGGCAGGGTAGTGTAACCTCCAACTCCCTACCCAAACGACGCAACCAAACGGCCCCTTAAACATTTTGCAAAACAATCGTCATTACCTTCATCAATACTGTTAAAGGTATGTCATGATCAATGGGATGTCCTATTCCTACTCATCATGATGCCTACAAAAGGTTGTTTAAAAATAGAAATAAAAACATGTGGAAATGAATAAAAAGGAATAACTTGAACAACTTTTTTTGAGGGGCCCACCATAACATTTGATCATGTTATGTGTCACCAAATGAACTGACAAGGAAGGGGTCCATCGCCCACTGTTTTTTCCCCTCCTCTTCTTCTTGGTCGGGTCGTGTCCATGTAATGTAACTAACTTATTATATAAAATGGAGGTTTAATAATTCAATATGAAAAGAATATTGGTCACGAGCTGCATAACCCATCTTTTTTTTAATCAACTTATAGGAGAGAAGAGAAAGGGAAAGGGAAAGGGAAAGGGAAAGGGAAAGGGAAAGGAAAAGTTCTTCAATTATATATGCAATCACTTGGGAAAACGAAAGACCACCGCCATATCTTTTACTCTTTTTAATATTAATTATATTATATCTAAGTTCCAAGTTGTTAAATTAAACGCCCACCCAATTATTGACAGATTTTTTCATTGCATGCGAATTGAGTTTTTTTTGTTTTATATTCATTATGTATAGGTAGACTCAAACGTATAATTTGATTACACTCAAACTGAATTGAACTTTATTTATTTTATTATAATTTTTAATCTTGTTGACCTGAATATAATTTAACTATTTAAATACAAGTGTTCCCTCTCATGAAATCGAATTCGAAGATTCTAGCCACTCCTCCACTCCTTCAATTTGATATCATATCTAGAAAGGAAAAAAAATTCTCTAAAATTTCATATATAAGGATAACTTTAGGTAACACGTTACAATAGACAAAAGCTTAAAAAAACAACATGATCACAAGAAGAGGGATTTGGTGAATTTCCCCCCAAATGAATACTTAAAAAGAGTTTATAATTTGCTTTTTCTAGGTGAATCATAGTTAGGCCCCCAAGTAAAGAACTGGCCAGTGGGTAAACGTTGAGGAGGAAGCAAAGCCAGCCTAGCCCCGATAATGGCGGCGTCATCCGCTGTGTGTGTACCCATTCCACGAGTCATAGACGTCTGAGTGAAGCCTGGACAAAAGCTATTCACACTAATCACATTATTATTCCCACTTTCTCCATATCGCTTTGCTAAAACTCTTGTATAAGCATTCAATGCCAGCTTTGACACTGCATAATCTGTCCATAATGCTGGCCAACCTTGCTTTTTCCATCTCCCTTTCTTCACATCTTCAAGAAACGCGTTCACCACGCCGTCGATTTGTGCCTCGGCGAGATCTTCACTTTGCAGTATCTCTTTTACTTTTTTGTTTTTCACTTTCTGCATAATATTTGTTCTGATTTGAGTAAAATGGATTAAAAAAAAATGGTTGTGTTTCACGACATGTATGAAGGTGAGTATGAGTTCGCTAGTCATCGGAGAGTATGCAAGTATTATAATTTTCACAACTAAAAACTAAAACTTACATCGATGGTACCGAGCCTTGAGGTGATATTAATAATACGACTCTTGGAAAGTGAGGAACGGAAGCTGGGTAATAGTGATTCAGTGAGTAACTTAGCGCCGTAAAAGTTGGTTTTGATTACTGTTTCTGCATATTCCACTGAGTTCTCATCTATGCTGTTAAATGATACAGCAGCGTTATTCACCTGCAAAGTATTGTAGGGAAATTTCACGACCATCTATATTATTGTTAATAAATATATAAAGAGTTCGAGAAAATGAGATTAATTGTTCTTAATTTATATATATGTATATAAAAGTTTGATAATTTAGTTTGGAAAGAAGCATTAATTGGAGAGACTTTTCTAAATGGATAACAAATACATAAATCCAACCAATAAATATATATATATATATTTAAATAAGCCATATATGAAAATCACGAGTTCGTATTTTATTTCTAAATTAAAGTTAGATACGCAGAGACCCACAAAGACCATGCGTGGTTTCATCAATTTAGATGTTTAAAATGCATGAAAAACAGACAGACTTCCACACAGACAAAGTGGAAATTTCAACAACCAATTATCAATTTGCTTTTTTGTTTTTTGTTTTTTCCCATCGAACGAATCTTTTTTTTTACTTTCAAAAGCCTTTTATGCTTTGCATCAAAATAAAATATCCCACTATCCTGGGTACTATACCTGTTTTTGGATGTTTAGGATTAAATTCTTTTTCATTAACACACAAACGCACCAAAATAAAAATGTGTTTTCATTTATTTTCATCTATGCAAATAAGATTACCAACCTTTTATTCCCCAATTATTATTATATAGAAACTCGACAACCTTAATAATTAGATAAGTCTTTGGATAAATTTTAGAGTTAGAGATTTTCAATATATATACACGAGTTGTTAAGGACCTTATATTAAAAAGATAAAAGTACCTAATAAAATTTATCAGTTATTCAATTATCACGGGTCTAGGAATAAGGGTTCAAATTATAGAAAATTCTTTGGGTGTTTTAGATCTCGAGAAGAGGTTTGGATTACACAAGTGCAAATCTAACCGACGTTTATCCCTCAAATTTAAATAGGATGGTCATTATATATTCACAATTTCAACCTATTTTACACTAATTCCAAGTTAATAAACTTTGAACATATTTTATATTAACTCAGAATGTGAACTCAATATTTAAAAAAAAAATAGAAGTTTTCAAACAAATTATAAAAGACTATAGATTTTTTTTTTTTTTTTTTTTAAATTTCGTATAGTGTTAATTAGAAATCGACTGTAAATATTACTTTCGGCTACCTTACAGTTTTCTTCTTCTTAATTTTCTTTAAATATCACTTTCAAAATGTATAAAAGTAAATATAACAAAAGCTAATCTTAAACGGCAGTCAATCAATCATCCAATAATATTCAATGGATAATTCCAAAAGAAAAAAAAAAAAAAAACAGAGAGAGAAACTTACGAGGATGTCGAGGGCGTGAAAATTACGAGTAAACCAAGTGACGAAGGTTTGGATAGAGATAGGGTTGGAAACATCGAGTGGATGAAATAATACAGAAAGACCTTCATTTCTAAGTAATTCAACAGCTTTCTTTCCTCTTCCTTCATCTCTTGCGGTTAATATTACTGTTAATTCTAATTCAGCTAATCTCCTTACTAATGCTAATCCTATCCCTTTATTCGCTCCCGTTACCACCGCCACTGTCTTCTTCGACCACCATCTATATATATAAAAAAAAAAAAAAAACCTTCAATATTCTATTTTATGGGTAGAGAATATATTTCATTTTCATTCATGAACTTTATAATTTGTTCCGTTTATATTTTTTCGTCTAAGACATGAAAATTGACGAAAATAAAACATGAGTGAAAGCTCAACTCTTATTTTATTTAAAAAAAAATAAAAATTAGAAAGAGAGATTGATTGAGAAAAGCTGTGTACCTGTCTGAGAAGAGAGAAGGGGAAGTTGAAGAAGAGAGCTCGAATTCCTTGTAATCCATTATTGGAAAATGTGAAATTAGAAAAAGGCGGTTTTAATTTCAAGCATGGGATGGAGAATTAAGAAATGAAAGAGATGGAATATAAATAGAAATGGAGGAGAAAGAAGGCTGAGTGGGAAACTGAGTTAATAAATTATTAAAAATTGGGGGAGGATGGTCGGTCCCACCATTTTTGGAGGAGAGAGACAGATTCATGTACTACAGTTTAAGAAAAAGAATATAAAAATCAATGGCTTGGCTTAGGGTCTTCCTCATTCACAATTTCAAACTAAAGCAACATTTCATTTTACACGCAATTTAACTTTTAAAACTACCTTTGTTTTGTTTTTTATGTTCTTTTGACCAATAGAATACGAGGTATCCCTATCCGGAATAGTTACCAGATGAGTCAGAACTAATTATCCCTATTAAAGTCAAAAATAATTATCAAACGAGTCTCGACTAAATCTCCTCCTGATAACGTTAGATCTGAACTAACTAAAATTATATAATTTCAACTACTAGATTGCATAACTTATCATTCCCTCATTCCTTGTTTCAAAAACTCAAACGTGTTTCTCATGAATGATAACTGATGGACCACAACTGTAAATATTAAATGTACATGGTTTTTTTTCAGACGAAATAAAGTGATCTACTAAAATTTAAATATTAGCTTAAAAGAGTAATTATGTAGTTCTATGGATTTTTTTAAGCATAGGTGTCATTTGGAATTTCTAATTTAATGAAGGAGCCAAATTAGAAATTAAGAAACTTAATAACTGTCTAGCAGTTACCTGATAAGTTATAAGGGGTTATGGTCCTTGTTAGTTTTTTGTCATTTCACTTTACCTTAGTTAGGTTAGTTGTTAACTCTGGTTAGCTTGTTAGTTTTGCTGAGCTGTCAGTTAGGACAGGTGTAGGTGTATGGAAAATCTGTTAGGTGAGCTGTTGTAAATATGGGATTAATTCATTCCCTTCACACATTACTTTTGAAGACATGTCAATATACGAAAGAATTTTTCTCTCTTTCTTTCTCTTTTTCTTTTCTTTCTTTTTTGGTTCTCTGTTGAATCCATGGCTATATAAAAACAACAATTGGTATCAGAGCTGAGAATTGGTGAGAGGAATGCGAAGAAAGATTCTGGAATCAGGTTCAAGAATTGAGTTCTTGAAAGTTCATCCATGGCAGCTCGCTTTGAACTCGAGAGATATGACGGAAAGGGTGACTTTGGGATCTAGAGGAAGAAGATGAAAGCGTTGTTGGTTCATCAAAAGGTAGAAAAAGTTATAGAAGACCCAAAGAAGATACCTGAAACAATCAAGCCAGAGCAATTGATTGAAATGGACGAAATTGCATTCAGCTTGATGATACCCTACCTCTCAGATACAGTTCTAAGGCGTGTGAATGAAGAATCCACAGCGATTGGGATTTGGAACAAACTTGAGGAATTGTTCATGAAGAAATCTCTCTCGAATAAAATCCTTCTCAAAGAAAAATTCTTTGGATTCAAGATAAGTTATTCCAAGAATCTGGAGGAAAACCTTGACGACTTCAACAGGATTTGTCTGGATTTAAGGAATACAGGAGAAACCGTGGATGAAGAGAATCAAGCAGTGATTCTCTTAAATGCATTGCCAGATTCGTTTAAGGAGGTTAAAGCAGCCATTAAATATGGTAGAGACACTTTAACCATGGACATGGTGTTGGACTCTCTGAGGTCAAAAGAATTGGAATTGAAAGACACTGAAAGGAGGGATGCTGATGCATTATCGGTAAGAGGAAAGCCTGAATTCAAGAACCAAGGGAAGACACAATGGGCAAATAAATCAAGATTCAAGGCAAAAGGCAAGAGGTGCTATCTGTGTAACAAAGAGGGTCATTTTAGGCACAACTGTCCCAAGAATGACCAAAGGCACAAAACAAAAGACAATGATGCAGGTAATAACTCCAATGCATATATGGGTTATGAATCTGCCGAGATCTTGATGGTCTCAAGTGAAGAAGAAAGTCAAGATTGGATCCTAGACTCTGGTCGTTCTTTTCATATGACTCCAAATAAGGAGTATCTTCTGGATTTCAAGGCATTTGAAGGAGGGAAAGTAAGAATGGGGAACAGTCAACCATGCCAAGTGAAAGGTAGTGGAAAAGTAAAGTTGAGACTTGAAGATGGATCTTTAAAGATACTTCAGGAGGTGAGATATGTTCCTGAAATGTCAAGAAATCTGCTTTCACTTAGCACTTTTGACAAGGCTGGATACAACTTCAATTCTGTTGGGGGCATCCTGAGAATCTGCAAAGGGTCAACTCTGGTGATGAAGGGAGTTTTGAAAGATACTCTTTATCATTTGAAAGGAGAGACATTAATTGGTGAAGCTTGTGCTGCAGCCTGTGAAGGGTTGAAAGAAGCAGAGATCTGGCATAGAAGACTTGCTCATGTGAGTCAACAGGGATTAGAAGATTTGTCGCAACAAGGGTTACTTGGTAAGACAAGGTCAGTTGATATATCTTTTTGTGAATTCTGTGTTCTAGGTAAATCAACAAGAACAAGGTTCAGCAAGGGAGTCTATACCACTACCAAGAAGTTAGAATACCTTCATTCTGACTTGTGGGGTCCTGCCAGAACTGCAACACATGGAGGAGAGAGATACATTCTGACAATAGTGGATGATTTCTCAAGAAAGCTATGGTCTTTTATCCTCAAACAGAAAAGTGAAACTTTTCAGGTATTTCATGACTGGAAAGTCTTAATTGAGAATCAAACTGGGAACTCAATTAAGGTAATAAGAACAGACAATGGGCTGAATTCTTACGCCATGAATTTGATCTGATGTGCAAGAAAGCTGGAATTCAGAGGCATCTAACAGTGGTGGGAACTCCTCAACAAAATGGATTGTCTGAGAGGTACAATAGAACTCTACTGGATAGAGTGAGGTGTATGCTGTTTAATGCCAATCTTCCCAAGGTGTTCTGGGGTGAGGCAGTTCAAACTGCAACCTATTTGATTAATAGGAGTCCATCAATTGCACTTGGTAAGAAAACACCTCAAGAGTTTTGGATAGGTAAGCCTCCAAATCTAGCCTATTTGAGAGTGTTTGGGTGTGCAGCATATCCTCTTGTTAAAAACTGATAAGCTTGAGCCAAGAGCCAAAAGATGTATCTTCTTGGGTTATCCCAAAGGGGTTAAGGGCTACAAATTGTGGTCTCTAGAGGCTAATGGTCCTAAATGTATCATTAGCAGGGATGTGACATTCAATGAGCAGGAGATGCCTTGGCAGAAAGAAATCAAAGGTAACTCTTCTGTTTCTGGAGGTGAATTTGAAATTGAACTTCAGTCATCTAAGTCAGTCTCACAAGAAGACAGAGTTCAGTCACATAAAGAGGCTGCTGAAAGTGAAGTGGAAGTTACAGTACCTATGGAAGATGTTGTTAAGGATAGTTCATTGGCAGATTATCAGCTGACTAGAGACAAAGATAAAAGACCTTTGAAACCTTCTTCTAAGTTCAGTGAGTCAGATTATATGGCATATGCACTGAGTTGTGTTGATGTTGCTTATCTTGAACCTAGTACTTATAATGAAGCTATGAAGTCTGCTGAGAGCAAGGAATGGCAATTAGCCATGGAATCCGAATTGAACTCCTTGCATAAGAATGACACTTGGTATTTGACAGAAAAAGCAGAAGGTAGGAAACTTATAGACTGTAAATGGGTTTATAAGCTGAAACCTGGAATTGAGGGTGTTGAAAAGCCTAGGTATAAGGCTAGGCTTGTGGCTAAAGGCTTCACACAAGAAGAGGGTGTGGACTATAATGAGATTTTTAGTCCAGTTGTGAGACATTCCTCCATCAGGGTATTACTGTCAATAGTCAATCAATTTGATCTTGAGTTGGAGCAGTTGGATGTAACTACAACATTCTTGTATGGTGAATTGGAGGAGGAAATTTACATGAGGCAGCCTGTTGGGTTTGTAGAGAAGGGCAAGGAGCACTTGACATGTAGATTGGTAAAGTTAATCTATGGCTTGAAGCAATCTCCTAGGTAATGGAACAAAAGATTCAATGACTTTATGATATCAAGGAATTTTGTGAGGAGCAATCATGACTATTGTGTTTATTTAAAGGAGGTAAGCAGGTCAGTGATAGTATATCTCCTCTTGTATGTGGATGATATGTTGCTTCCATCACAGAGCAAGGATGAAATCAAGAAGTTGAAGTCTGAATTGTCCTCTGAATTTGAAATGAAAGATTTGGGGTGTGCTAGGAAGATTCTTGGCATGAATATTGATAGAAACAGGGCTGCAGGTATGTTGTTTCTTCACCAATCTGACTATTTTGATAAAATTTTTAGAAAGTTTGGTTTAGAGGGTGCAAAACCAGCTTTCATACCCTTAGCTCAGTATTTCAAGCTGTCTAAAAATCAGTCTCCTGAGTTTGTTGAGCAAAAGGCAGAAATGGTGGAAGTTCCCTATTGTAATGCTGTTGGGAGCTTGATGTATGCAATGATAAGTACAAGGCCTGATTTGGCTTATGCATTGAGTATTGTGAGTAGGTTTATGAGTAAACCAGGGAAGCCTCATTGGGAGGCTGTGAAGTGGGTCTTCAGGTACTTGAAAAGGTCTAAAGAAGTGGGAGTATTATTCAAAAGATGTGCTGACAGTGGTGTTAATCTTAAAGGTTATGTTGATGCTGATTATGCATCAGATGTGGATAGGAGGAGGTCAACTTGTGGCTTTGTTTTTACATTGTTTGATAATTGTATAAGCTGGAAATCATCACTTCAATCTGTTGTAGCATTGTCAACAACTGAATCTGAGTATATAGCCTTGGCAGATTCTGTGAAAAAGGCAGTTTGGTTATCTAGCTTGCTGAGGGATATGAAGTTAGAGGGTGGTGTTCCTTTGATTCATTGTGATAGTCAACGTGCGATAGCATTGTCCAAAAATCATGTCTATCATGATAGAACAAAGCACATTGATGTGCGTTTTCATTTTTTGAGAGATGTTGTTTTGAATAATGATGTGCATATGGTGAAGGTTTGTTCTGAGCACAATCCGGCTGATATGCTTACTAAAGCAGTGCCTAAAGCCAGGTTTGTCTATCTCTGTTCTTTGCTAAAGGTGGTAGAGATAGGAGGTTAATTCTATTTGAGTTTGTGGTTTTATAAATCTGCTAGAAGACAGAAGGCTGCAAGTTCATGCTGATAGAATGTTGCAAGTTTGTGCTGTTGGTATTTTTGTTACAATTTGTTTTGTAATCTTTTTGATCATGTATGTAGTTCATGACAAAGAGGGTGATTTGTTAGTTTTTTGTCATTTCACTTTACCTTAGTTAGGTTAGTTGTTAACTCTGGTTAGCTTGTTAGTTTTGCTGAGCTGTCAGTTAGGACAGGTGTAGGTGTATGGAAAATCTGTTAGGTGAGCTGTTGTAAATATGGGATTAATTCATTCCCTTCACACATTACTTTTGAAGACAAGTCAATATACGAAAGAATTTTTCTCTCTTTCTTTCTCTTTTTCTTTTCTTTCTTTTGGTTCTCTGTTGAATCCATGGCTATGTAAAAACAACAGTCCTCATTACCAGTATTATGTTTTTCATGTAACTTCCAATTCCTATCAAGGAAGTTTCTTCTCGGAAACTACAGAAAGTTTGTGACTTGCACTAGGGAATTGGAAGATCTAAACCCATTCGGTATCGCTTCGGTCTCTTGAATTTGTCCTGTGCTAATTAAATTCTCCCGACAAAAACATCTTTAAGATATACTTTAAATATTTTTTAGATCAAATTTCTGGTTTTTACTTAAATTCATAATTTGTAAAGTGTCCTAAAAGCTTACATAATTTTTAATCGACATGTTTTTTTTAAGGTTGGGATAAAGGGCCAAAGTTATGATATAAATATTCGAAAATATAGTTTTAACCAAGGAAGTAAAAGTCGCCGATATCGGCGACATTGTCGCCGACTTGTCGCCGGAAAAGGGAGGAGATAAGTCGACGGGGGCAAACTAATTTCTTATACGAAATCGGCGACTTGTCCTCGATATCGTCGACTTCACGTTGTCCAGCGACTTGTCCATCAGTTGTCGGGTTGTTCACGTGGCTTCGACATTATCCATCGACTTTAACCGACATTGACTGGAAAAGTCGGCGACTTTGCGGAGAAAGAGACTTTCGGTGAAGAAGCGAATGAAGCTATGTCAGATTTGAGAGATTCTATGCCTTCTATCGTGTTTGAAGCTTTGTTTGGTTTAGAAGCCGCCATTGTTACAGGCGGAAGAGCTGCAGAAAGGTATTCAGTTGAGTAGGGGACAGGGTTTTAACTTCGATTTTTTAGCTGGAGATGGGTAACCCGTTAACCCGTTTTTACACGGCCCATGTTCGGTTCGGCCCAAAACCCACTATTGAAAACTGACCCAACTCGAATTTGTAAATTATATGTATGGTGTAAGATCTAATAATCATCGGAATTTTAAAAATTGAAAGTTTATAAGGCCTCTTTTATTTTTCTTACTCTCTTTCGTAAATTAAATGACATGTCTTTGTTACTTATACATGTTTAGTGGTGTCATTAGTCAAATTGAAAATCATAAAGTGTAAATATATCAACACTTTGTATATGCTCCTGGTTTTTTATCATCTCATTTCTCTCTCTTTTTTTTGTCAAAATTAATGACAAATAAACGACTAAATCGTTTTAAATCGAAACAAACAAAATTGAACGAACTGGCCATAAAAACACTCCAAAATCGATCAAAATGAAATGGTAAAAATATTATCGATTTAAAAAAAATTGAAGAGACTAACTCGATTCATTCGGTTCTATTATACAGATGAAGAGATGTTTATTTCATGGGAATTATAGATGTCTTTCAATCGGTATTTAGATTCCCATATTATCTTATTACAAACCAAGAAAACAAATACAATTTTTTCTTAGCTATCCAAATTACCTCAATTCAAACATTCCTTAAAAACAAATTTGGGAAAATTAAAAAAAAAAACATTAAAATTACTCTTGAAGGGTAAAAAAAATAAAACATATTAATACAAAGGACATTTTTGTAACTTGAAGGCAATTAGGGCTTCCAAAAAATGGACTCCTTTAAATAGCAAGAGTGGAAAAATCAAAGAAAAAGCCAAGCAAAGCAAAGCAACCCTAAATCCTCTTCTTGTATCGACCGAGCTTCAAGAAACACAGTCATGGCGGCCCCCAATACGACGAGGGTCTATTTGTGCAAGTGATGACTCGTATCTATGCCATGTCGATAATTTTGTTCGCAATTACGAGGGTCGATTGACATGGCAAAGGTACTTAAATTGGAAACAAAATGAGAGTGATGGTGTAGTTGACCCACCGAGGTATTCATGTCGTTTTTAGTCATATGTATTTTGAAGTCATCGTTGTAATAAAAATGTTTAATGTGATGTGAACGTTCGATACATTTTCTCCAATTTTTCATAATTTGACAAATTTCATGCACTTATAGGTGTATATTGTCATTATATGGTAGATTATGACTTAAATATCCTACTGTGAAAGTTTCATTTATGAAGTCCAAAAATTAATATAAGTTTTCATCGTTTCCGTGATTTTTATGGGAATATCCGTCGACATCGACAACTCCGTCGACAAGTCGTATATTTGAACCTCGATATCTTGACCGACATCGACTTTTACTTCCTTGGTTTTAACTAAAGAATAAACTATATAAGACGTGGAGATAAAAGTAAAAGGTATACATACAAAAAGAAAAAAACAATACAAACAAGTTTGAGTGGAAATTTGATGGATCCAATAAGGGTAATGCTCTTGCCCCTCGATAGGGATATAATAATCCTTTACTGTAGAAGTATGCTTCAAATTGAGAGATTTTTTTCACCACCTTCTTTATGGGTAATATGAAAAGAGTAAAATTGGACTTTGAAAACTCAGAAGCCATTTTATTATAACATTAATATGCTCAAAACGTGGTAAATTTTTTTATCTCTTCAAAATTCCGTTTACATATTGATTGTTGAGAATAAGATGGGTTTCGAACTATATTTAATAATTGTGTATAAAAATTTTCTTAAAAAAAAACTCTATTTTTAAAATGTCACATGAATCAGCTTCTATTCTTATAAAATACGATAAGAAAACGTTTAAGGCTTGGAGTTGGGACCAATCTGAATTGATTCTTTTTTCCTTTATTTTTTTGTTCCATTGCATATTGGCCACACGGTCTATGTAGCTTTTGCCATGCCATGCGTAAAAAGATTGACTCTTTACATTATAATAACTAACGAAGATTAAGAACTTTTCATAGTTTAACCTCCTCTAATCACTTTCTGCTCTGCTTTACCCTCCATTAAATCCTTAAATACAATTTTTTGTTAATTTATATATTAATGTCTTGTCTTTGAAATTTGCACGTGTCTTTATAGGCTAAAAGGCTATATAGACTTTAGAGCCTATATCTATATGCACTCTTTTTAACTTTCCTTTTCCTTAAAAATTAATAATAAAAGCACATGCTTTCTACCAATTAAAAATGAACACATGTGTAATTTGTAATATATATTATAATTTGAAATTTTAAAAAAAAAATATTTTCTGCACCTCTCAAAGGTCAACAACTGCCATAGATGTTCATGGGGAAGCAGTCAAGTCCCCTCTCTTAAATCTTAATATTTTTTTTGTTGTCATTACAAATAATAACTATGGCATTGAGTCCCATTCCCAACCAATTAATCCACAGAGGAATCTCACCCATCGATAATTTTTTTATCAAGCTTTTTTCTATACAAGGGATTGAATAAAAAATCTGAATGCACTATTGCCAAACATAGGTGCTAGACCGGACCAATGGGACCACCTTCGGGGCCTCTCTTAGTGGAATGTAACCAACTTCGCTTAATTATAAAGAGAATCATTTTAACATCATGGCTTGTCATTCATTTAGTGCCATGCAATTATGCATTGCATATATAATTATAAACAACATCTCTCTATTGGGTTTTGTATTATTGGAGTCCAATGTGTATAGTATACATCACCAAAAGTTGCATTTTATTAGGTCGCCACTCTCCCAAATTAAACATCTAAGACACATTCGTCCAGCCAACAAGAGCATAACTCAATTGGTTATACATCATTATTACTTTTCATAGAGTTGAAGTTCAAGTCTCTACACCTCAATTTAACGTAACATCTTTATAAAAATGTTGTGTACCCGCAGGGAGGAGCAGAGAAATTATTATAGTTTTATTTATTTATTATGAAGCTATAACTACAAAAGATATAATTTTCACCGTAGTGAAGCAAAAAGTTCAATGTTCAGATTTTCACATTTCATTACAATACTCAGACTAGATAGAAACCAATGGAAAATGATGGGGAAGAATGTTTGAAGTTGACCAGATGGGAAAGGAAATCAAAAGATGGGGTGTTTCATGTTTGCATCCGTTTATGCACATATAGTGGCGCTAATGGAGGAGTACCATGATGCTGTATTATCAAAAACAAAGACAACCCCTTCTTGTCATTAAGAAAGGTCATTCATCATGGCTCAGCTTGCATTTTTTCACATTCTTCTCGGACTGACTGGAAAAGAGGTGTGGATAGGTATCGTTCACCAAAACTTGGAAATACAACCTGAAAAAGATGGCGTCCAAAATAAGAAAATGCCGACGACTTATGTACAACTGATGATTATTTAATATATTTTTTTTCCCTTTTAAAGGATGCTGCAGGAGAAAACGATTCAGGCGGGTTCATTCAATACTTCTGTCAATTTGACCCAGCTTAGCATAAAACTGAACCATTTTTTTTGTTATAAAAAGCCACTGAGACCGTATTTTATGGGCTATATGCTGTACCACAAGTTCACAATCAAATATCCTAAATCTTTCTCAATTTGACATGTAAAAGAAGTTAATCTACCATCCAACACTTCACCATTACGCATCAAGCCCATTTCTTTCACCTTGTAGATTTTCATTACCGAGTTTACTCACCACAATGAGACATAAGAGGAAAAAACTATTTGAGCTTAATAACAATTAAGTCAAATTGGTGCATACCGCAATAAGCTTGCCAGCATTCTCAGGTCTTTTTCCCACCTGCAATGCAGCAGCTGCTGCTGCTCCAGAAGAAATGCCCACCTGATATTTAAGTCAAAGAGAGGTAATGTCAAGAAACGTGAATATTCTTCAATACTCGTAAAGAAAATAGCTAAATGAGAAAGGAGTCTTTTCAAGCATACATAAAATGAACATAAAGGTCGGGAAAAACGTAATAGAGACGTTGATGACAGAGGAATGTATTATCAGCAGGCAAAATACAATACAAATCAATATTTCAGAACCATCATCCACAATATGCTCAATTACTTGTCTATAATGTTCTAGGGTATTATATAAAAAGGGAAATTTAGCAGGAAACACACACAAAGAAATTTGTCTAAACACAATTCAGCAGAAGTGAGATTGAATATACTCTGTATCAAATGGAGGACATGATTTATTTTAGAATAAAAATTGGACATGCAATATTCAAGTTAATGCTTTTATTATTAAGAGTAAAGCACCAATTTCTGCATTTTTTTAATCTAAAGTACCATACAAAAATTTGTTCCATTCTAACCAAAATCCATCTATCATTAAGAATTTGATTCCACTAGCAGCAGTATATTAGATTCATACCACTTCTCTTTTGTTGACATATTGTTCAATATTGAAATTTGTAAACGATAAGTTTTATAAAAAAAATTGTAAACGGTAAAAGAGATTAAATAGATGAAATACTAACCAACAAGCCTTCCTGCAGTGCCAATTGTTTTGCTGTCTCAATAGCTTCATCACTTGATATCTGCCACAATCACAGTTGGTCAGAATTTTAAAACTGAAAATCTGCGCAAAAGTATGTGGTGTGTTCTACCTCTATCTTTTATTCTGCCAATGTATCAAAAGAGCATATTAGGGCAAAGCGGTTTTCTGGTAAAGGATGTCAGATTGACAACCATCACTTTTTTTTTTTTTGTGGGTGATTGGGAGGGGATCAATTTCATTTCTAGGAGAAATTAATCCCAATGTAGCTATTTATTCATAATGATGCACTGATTATCTTTATCAGGTTCCATGGAATAAATATTAAATCTTCGTATGGAGATTTAAACTGAAGAGAAAAATGCTTGGTTGAGCACATAATTGGAAAAAGTGAGCAGTAGCCAGACCTCTATGACTTCATCAACTATCCCTTCATCCAAATTTTTGGGTACAAAACCAGCTCCAATACCCTGAATTTTATGAGGTCCTGCATTTTTCCCATAAAAATATAATGCTCAAATTCAAGCTATAGAAACTAAAAACATATCTAAATGCTAATTGAACAAAGTTGAATGTTTAACTTACCAGGTTTTCCACCAGAAAGTATGTTGCTTTCTGTAGGTTCGATACCAATAACCTGATGAATAATGGAGCCAGAAAAGAGGTGTTAAGTTCAACAACTGGGAATGAGTAAAACAAAATAGAATAGCAAGTTGAACCTTTGAGGACCTTAACTGGGCTCTTGTCTTTTTTTTAAGCTCTATATTATACTTAGTGTTTAACAACTGAAATTAAATGTAATATGCAATTTAGCAGTTTCCAAATGCCCAAAAGATGATTTAACCTTAATTTTTGGATTTTTCTGTTTCAGGAACCGACCAACACCAGAAATTGTTCCACCTGTTCCAATTCCTGCAACAAAAATATCCACCTTGCCACTTGTGTCTTCCCATATCTCCGGACCCGTTGTCTCATAGTGTATCTGCATATTCAAGTTCTGCTTGTGTCATCCTAATGCAAAATAGTTATCCTTGCTGTGAAATTTTTGCATGCCGCTTAGGAGTGCGATAACATACTATGGTTTTGTACATTTGGAAATAAGAGTATTATTAAAATTGCAAAATATACTTCTGCACGAGTTATTCAAAATATTTTTGTCATAGATGATGTCACATACAGCACCATTACTACTAACAAGTATTCTTGTCCACCGAGCAGGAACCCACATATATCAATTCTGATTTTACAAGGTCTTAAATTTAAATAACATGTGAATCACGATCATATGAGTAGGACTTGACTTCATACCTTCGGGTTAGCAGGATTGTCAAATTGTTGAAGCATGTAAGAATTAGGCGTATTATTTAAAATCTCTTCTGCTTTCTGAACTGCTCCCTTCATACCCTTAGCTGGATCAGTTAATACAAGGTCAGCTCCAAACGCTTTTAAAAGAACTCTCCTCTCCATACTCATGGATGTTGGCATTGTCAATATTAGTTTGTATCCTTTTGAAGCAGCGATAAATGCAAGACCAATTCCTGTGTTTCCACTAGTGGCTTCAACCAAAGTACTCTAAGAATACATAATAAGAAAAAGTTATTGAGGAATCTGTGCAAGACCTGGAGATTTCTGCACATACTTCAACCATGGAAAGATTTAGGCAAATACTTCAAGTTACAAATAATTAGGGAAAGATCGCCATCATGGTAAGTAAGCAATTATATAGAGATGTCATTAAAAAATTTGATACGTTACTATGCATGCTTCCTTATTGATAAAAGTATCTCGAGTTGTGTCTTTTTAAATAACAAGAAGACCATCCATATTGTTGGGTTTGCATGTTGTTACAGAGAAATAAAACATTTATAGTAGCGTCCTTTTAAATAACAAGAAGGCCATCCATATTGTTGGGTTTGCGTGTCGTTACAGAGGAATAAAACATATATAGGGCACATCTTCAGAAACAGAACATTAGAATCTCAGATTAATCCCTACACCAAGCCAATCTTAGCGGAGAATATTTTAGTTATTTTAAGATACTGTGGCAGCATATGTGGTTACAAAAAAAGGTTAATCTATAAATGCATCTGAAGAAATGGAAAAAAAGCCCAAATTATATTTGGCAAGGTATATTTTTATCCGAACAGCCAATTCAATATCATACTGCCAACCTTTGGGATGGTTGATGGAAGAAAAGGGTTGCCTGCAATTGCGTGATATGATTCATAATTTCCCAGAAGCACGAAAGTTAAGTCAACCATATCTTACCTTTCCCGGCACAATAAGTCCTTTCTGCTCAGCATCAGCGATCATACTATAACCTATCCTGAAGACATTTTTTATAACATATCGTGAGAATATGTACCCATTCTCTGATTAAATCAAGCCATTACAACTCACATCATCTAATCATATTAGTTAACACATGCAAAATTAGTAGGATAACTAACTACAATTCATAACGAAATGGAACATCCTCCTCGATCACATGCTTAAGTAAAGATATTATATTAGACGATTCAACCAGGATATTTATAATAATACAGAAAACCATGCATGAGATAACCACTTGAGTTCATCCCGTTGTTTTTCTCACCTGTCCTTGACACTACAACATGGTTCCATTATTTCAAGTTTGGCAGCAATGTTCGCTACTGATCCCTTAACAATATTATTCAGGTAGACCATGGGTGTCTTGCCTATCAGCTGCATCACCAAAAAAAAAAAATGGTTAGTACAGAGTGAGATATGATGTTTATTTTTAGTTTTTAAATAATGCCCGATGACTTCAATCTGCTATCTTAAATTAAAGCAGCGCGAGTTTATTCCCGAATCATATTAACATGATTTATTTGGTAGAAGAGTTTAACTGATTCATAATCCCAAAAAATAAAGTCATCTCTTAATACATCTGAAACGACAATATTCATTTTATTACAACAATATATCAAGGCAACGATTTCTTTCATTTTTTACTTAATTAAAAAATTTGTCACAGTTTCAAAATCACGATCAAATAGTAATACGACAGTTGGTTGGTTATCATTACATATAAACTGAACATTGTATCAACGATCATAAGAGTGTATTAATCCATCATATAAAGAAGTTTAGATAGCTTAATAAAGCATTTAAAATCAGAAAAGCCAACTCTTTCGTAAATCTTGGCTCAGGAAAGGAAGTGAATTAATACAGCATAAACAAAAGAAATGAAGCGAAAAAAGGAATCTCCGATGAAATAATTAAAACCTAAAAGAAACGGAAGCAATGAAATGTAATGTAATGGCTGGCATATATCATAAGAATAGTAAAAAAGAAAGTAGGTATCGTTGACCATAATCTAGACCTGAGTAACATCTTCAGCGATGTTGAGTCCTTCAATTTCAGTGTGAGGCTTAACCGATACAGCCTTGCAAACGACGGAGAGAGAGAGATTGTTCTTCTTCGAATTAAGAAACGGAAATCGTCGAGGAGAAGCAGAGGAATAATTCAAGAAGATCTCTGGTTTTGAGACAGAGTTGCAGAGAGGAGATATCAAGGAAGCAGAAGCAGAAGCCATGGAAAGATCTACAGGAAGGGACTGAGGTCTTCCTCTTTCTTTCTATCCGCGAAGAGAAAGCAGAAATATTCGCCTCAAATTTACAGTCACTCACTGACAAAGATTACTTTTCCTTATTTTTTGTCAATTCGCTTTCGGTTTCAATCGTACCGTTCATTTTATTTGGGGATTTTTTTATTTTTTTTTTCCTACGGTCTCAGCTGACGTGTGCAAGCAATTTTTTTATTTTTTTTTTCCATGATATGATATTAATGACTTTTCCTCGAGTCTGTTAAAAAAAAGATAAAAAAGGAAAGAAGACTTTGAAATTTCTTTATTCTTAGCATTATCTATGTTAATTGTGGTCCATTCATAATTTAACTTCAGATATTTGTGATATGTCGAACATCTTCATTCACAAATTTACTGACTATTACTCAAATCTCAATCAACGACTTTTTGATAACATTTGATTTGCGATGCGCTTTAATTCATTTAACTACTCTTTTGTTTTATTAACAAAAAGATAACCCACATCCCATCCTATCCTATTTTGAGTATCTTTTTTAAGGAAAAAATATTAATACAATTCAACTATCAATCAATACACACAAACTCTAGCACGGGTCGTTTGTGATAGTTTGTGTTTTATAAGTATTTTTTTTTTAATGATTATCATAAACACTTCTAAAAATTTCCTAAGCTAGCACTAGGTCACTGACAAATTATTTTTTTATTTTTTTATTTTTTTTTATCTGTGTATTATTATATTTTTAATGGAGAATTAATTACAATATTTAAAAATTTATCAAAATAACATTTTACTTATCTATCAATAAATTATTGAATTGTTCTTTCACCGTATAATATTTTAACTTTTATTTTCAATTTGATAGTTATTATCTATGTATGTGTTTTTACAATAGTCCACTATTTTCAAAAGGATAGAACCTGGCACGACTGCTTACGCGGCAGCCAAGTGTGTAAAATGGAAAGGAAAAAAAGAAATTGACAGCAGGCCAAAAATAGTTAAAAATATTAATTAACCCACAAATAATGATATATATAAAAACTAGATTTCAAATGAAAAATCATTACATAAAACGTTCGGGGCATAATGTCGAAGTTGAATCAAACATTGAAATACAACTATCTGTTTTTGTGGGTCACTTACAGTAGAAGCTATTTGATTGATTGCTAACCATGATCGATAAAACAGTAAGGTACAGGTTGAAGGTTATCAATGTAGATTATATCTCTCCCAGATAAATCTGTTTATCACTACCGCATGATCCAATAATAGGCTCACTGGGATGGAAGACACACTCATTAACAGATCCAGTATGACCGGGAAGCTTATACAAGATTCGGCGAGAAGTTGTATCCCATACGTAAACCATCCGATCTGAACTACCTGCAGTGACTTTGCTTCCATCCGGAGACCAGCTACATTTCAAGAGGTTCTTTTCAAAGTTATGTTGGTGCCCTTCAAATATCTTCACACATCGATTTTGAGGCGCATATGGGCGCATATCCCATATGCACAGCTTGCAATCCATTCCATTGGTGAGGAGATAAGAACCGTCAGGACTTAACTGCATACCAGTTATCATATCTTGATGGCCTTGAAGTGTCATTGTTACTTCACTTTTGCGCAAATCCCATACCTTAACATCATTGTCAATTCCACCCGTGAAGATCTTATCTGATGCATCCGAGAAACTTACAGCCGTAATCTGAAATTTATCTGGAAACGTTTGAATGGCACCCCTTTGACGCATGTCCCAAAGTTTGGAAGTCCCATCATCAGATCCACTGACAATTAGTGGTGGTCCTCTTCTCGTGGGACAACATGAATTGACAAAGGAAGAGTGTTCTGCCATCTTTTTAATTTGTTTACCAGTCTCCACATCCCAAGCTCTCAGAGTTTTATCAGGGCTGGCAGTCACTATCTGAAATCCATCTGAAGTCCAATGAAGATCTAGAACTGCATTCTTGTGCCCTCTCAAAACCATAAAGTTCTTGCAATCCCCATGCACGTTCCATAAGAAAATTTCCTTGTCATGAGACCCAGATGCAATCACGGTTCCAGCTGGATTAAACTTCAATGTATATATGGCACTTTGATGGCCTGTCAACAACATGATTGGTGATTCCATACTTGAAGTCCGCTGTTTCCCATTCGGCCCATGCCCTTGAGGAGCACTATATGGAACAGTGGACCACTCCATTGGCCTAGGGCCAACTGTAGCCAAAGCATTTTCTCCTTCTGAAGGAAAAACTTGCATCTCAAATTCTGCACAGTATTCGACTCTGGCTCTGGAATCGAAAGAAGAAAGAGCAAATAAACAAAAACAAAAGGATGAGAGAACACACATGGAAAATAGACACGCCAGCAAATTTCATATTCAGAATCCTTAAAATGCTGGAAATGACTTCAAAATTCCTTTTTTCCCCCCTTTAATCTTTATATAATGAAACCACATTACTTGAAACAGATTACATTATCTTTGCATGCAGTGATTACATTGTTAAATTACATTACTTAAAAGAAAATATTATCAGCTCGCATAGGAAAGAAGAATTTCACATTCAAGTCTACGATCTAGATCGCTACGTCATAAACATTCAGCCACATTGTCATTGTGACCAGGGGCAGCTACACACCTACACCCCTCCACACATTCCCAGATTCCCAACCAATCGGTCTCCGACAATTAAAAAGAACAAAACATAAAACAATTGAAAATGTTTTAAAAGAATCCAATCAACCATTATTAAAAAAAATATGTATGTATATATATATATATATATCAACAACATACTGACTAGAAAAGGAGAAAAAGACAACACTGCTCAAAAAGCAACAAATATAAACAAGTTTCTACGTTAGCCAAATCACTTGGTGTGTCATTGACAATTGACATAATACAAGCAAGCAAGATGAAGAAAAGGGTACTCAACAACTCAGCAACATTGAAGACAACATTTAACGGTTTTAGGTTATAGCTTTTCTAGTCTCCAGTTTTTAAAAAAATCTTAAAGAGAAACAGTTTAGACGTTGTTTCCAACGTCTAAGGAACAGCTAAAATCTAAAACCGTACAATGTCGCATTCCCCACAACCCATAAAACGAGTAATACTATTACAAACACAGCACAATCCTTCCAAAAAAATTCTACTTCAATTCTGCAACAAGTAGTAATGACTGGGAGATTGAAGACTCGTTTCACAGTCATTTCTCCTGTCAACATAAACTACATCTACTTGAGGGGGGGATTAAATAACTAAACCCCCAAATTACAAAACAACTATTAAATATTAAATCCCAAACAGCTAATGCAGATTAGCAGCAAATTAAATCAGTGCCAACCCGACAAATATCATGAAATTCAGCATACTTAACAGGAAAAACTGAAAGCTATAACTTAAAAATTAGTTAAAGATTCCTCAGTTGAAATGAAAAAATTAAGCACAAGAGCGATTAGTAAAGTAAGCAATTTGCTGCCATTTCTTAGAAGTAAAAAATAGATCGAACAAAAGAAAAATCTACAAAACGAAGCGCAAACCTGGAAAAGAACGTAACGTAAACCCTAGACGCAGAGGGTTTTTCAAGGCTAGCTCCGAATCAGAGTCGGCAGACTCGTATATTGTATCAGATTTTTCCGACGCTGAATTTTACCCGGCTAGACTCTGACTCGACTGGATGGATGATCGAAGCATTGACGGGCCTTGTAGCCCATCTGGATATAGTAAGGCCCAACATGTTTATTATATATAATGAAATTTAGTAATTGAGTATTTTTTTGTTTTATTTGCATATGAGGAGAATAGAGTTTTTTTTTTTTTTATAAATATTTAAGTAATTGAATTTTTTATATCACGATTGATTATACAAATTACAATTTTTTATATCACGATTGATTATACAAATTACAAATGCTAATCAAATTACTTTTTTAAAAGTTCAGTCACTTTTTATAATTTAGTGAAAGTCTTACCATTCTTACAAGTTTTTTTTTTTTTTAACCTTAAAATAACATTCTGCATTTGTCAGTTGAAAAATGACCTCTTGAAGGCCAAAATTAAGAAAATGGTAGCCCAATTGAATTACAAAAAGGATTTTACAGAAAAAAAAATTCTGATTAATCTTAAATACAAATCAGTCATTTCCTTAAATTTTAATAAAACTGTTTTTTTATTTTTTCCTTTTACGGGAAAGAATGAGAATGAGAGTAATTGATTCTCTTAAAACTGTCAACCGTGAATTTGAACACAGAAGCATGCACAAAGAACAGATGAACCTATTATCATCGGTGTGCCCTTCTCTGTAATGATTCCCTGACAGTCATGTTGTTGCGATTACAATTATAAAGTTCTTCATATTTCACAACTTAAAATGTGTATCATACGATTCAAATATCTTCTCTGACAAGATGGCTTCTACGATAGAAAGCCGTTAAGAAACAAATATACGTAAAAGCAAATTCGGAAGGTGGGCGTGGGGATCAATATGCTATCACAAGACGGAAATTGTATAAATGTTAGTTTGAACAATAACATATGCCCCTTAATTCAACTCTTCACTTTCTCAAAGAATCTTGAAAGTGGCACAGGGCCATCGGCCTCTTCATCATCACTGGATGAGTGCTTGGTTCTCGACTTGTGCTTCTTTTCCCTCTTTATTCTCTTTGATCTAGACTTCGATCTTCTCAACTCCCTTTCCTCTCCGTCACTGCTGGATGATTCGGATGATGAATTCGAGGAGCTAGACTCGGACGATTTCCTTTTGGAATGCTACATCAACAGAAGTAACATGTAAGGTTTGACAAGTAGTATATATAAAATCCTCATGTCCCAGTCTTGCGGATGTTGACTTGTCAACTAACAAGTAATGTTAAATATATTTTCAGATAACTAGTATACAAGTGTTCAATAAGAATTCCACTGTCATTATAACAATTCTTTTTTATAAATCCTAACGCTGGAGTGAATGAAGCAGATTCTCACAAGAAAATTTTACTATGAAATTAAAAACAAAGTTTTACAGGATGAAATGGTACAATCAAAAGTTCACCAAGATATCCAAGTACCAATGTGCAGAAAAGGTGTATCGTGACTTCATAGAGTTCTCTTACTCTCAGCATGATTAACTAACTCGAGTAGCATCATAAAGTTCGGCCACAATTTTCAACTCATGTGAGCAAATACCATCAAACCCAGAAATAGTCGAACAAGAAAGAAAGAAGGAAAGAAAATAGACAAGAACTGAAAAATGCAGCACCTTTTTCTTTTTTTTGCTGCGCTTCTTTAAATCTCTGTTCTTCCTATCTGTGAGGCCAATCATTTAGAACTTTTTTTTATAGAAGGATAAATCTTTCATTAATCAAATTACACATATGGAATTAATATCAAAATTTATCAGACATACCTTTTTCATGAGCAGGCTTAGTACTAGAACGATTTCTTCCTTGAGCTAGCTTGTGTGACCTCTCAGCATCCAATTGAGCTCTGTATTCTCTCATCATTCTATCCGTATCTGCTTCCAGCTCCCCCTGCTTCAACTCATCTTCCTACCACCAAAATCAGACATCACATGGAGATGTCAAGTAAATTTGGAAACTATCCTGTCATGTTAGACTGAGACATATATGGGGAAAAAAATTCAAACAATGGTTGGTTTTAGTAGAGAAGAAAACAACCATTCTCAATGAAACCACAAGCTCTATTTGTGTCATACAGGATGAACTTCTTATGTACCACTAATTTTATTTTTTATTTGATAGGAAACAGAAAAATTTCATTAAAACTATATTATAATTAGAAAAACAAAAAGTTAATTACAAATTAAAAGAAAACAGTAAGCGTGGTCCTTAACCACATTTATGCATTATCCAGCATGGTACGTTCCATACACCAAGATAAAGCATTTTGCATTTGCATGGGTGAATGAGGTTAGAGGACAAAATCTAGACACTGGTGCTTGAGAAAAAAAATATTGGACACTTACCTTCTGCTTCTTTTTGTATTCTTCCCAGGTAATTGTGTGAGAAGTATTGAGGCTCGCCAAACGAGCAGCATGCCACTCTGGTGAATGAAATGAACCATCCACCTGAGACAGTCCTCATCAATAACAATAAAGGGAGAGAGATATTCATAATCTACTATCAAGAATCTAGCATCAGAAATTTAATTGTTATACAAAAAATAAAATTAAAATAAAAAATCTTACTTTATTAATAACAAGCCTGTCATCAGCCAATTATCCAGGAACATGGATTTTGTTCACCGACAGATGATATAGTCATCAGAATGAAGATCCAAGCAATGACAGAGTCAGACTACTTAATTGGCTTGTCATAAGGGGAAAAAAAGCTATTTGCTCTTATCAAGCGGATTGTTGTACTATTTCTAAACAACACCACAGTCTAACTTTGGAAAGCCTCTTATTGATTCTTTTGGTTTATTTCAACGAAACAGAAGTATCCACTAGATTATATTGGTTTCAGAAGCAACAAATTTTGTGTCATCAAACAAAACTAAAACTAGATGATAAGTATGAAATTACAACTTTATGGTAAATGAGAGAATGATAAACAATAGGAAAAATGAATCCTTTATATTAGAATGTCAAAATTCACAACCATTAATGTTTTTCTGTCAAGAAATATAACAACAGAACAGACGGCGGACTAGACATCTGATGCTACTTAAGAAGAACGAAAAAGTACCAAAAGGAGCGCTGGCATATTAAGGGCACGTTTGAGATAGGTTTTAAAAGTGCTTTGTAATGATTATCAAAAACACTTTCAAACACTTCCAAAAGTTATCCCAAACAGGCTAATAAGAAATACAAGACAAAGGTACAGAAATTCTTTGCAATTGAAAACCGTAATGAGGCCACGAAATATTTCCTACTCTAAACACTCCCCAGCCCACCACTTGTACGTTAATATTCTGTATCACGCACCTAGGTTAAAAGGATGGTATTGACATCAGAATTAAGAATTATATCAGGTATTTCTTTACTGAGAAACATTACAAAAATTCAAACAATTATAAATTAAGTCAATACATACCTCGGACAACTTTTTCATCATTCTACAACTAAAATGACATATCAGTACATCCAGAGACCCATCCAATTTTTTAAAACAAAGTAAAATATATTTCATATGATTGTACACTTCCCTACCTTGAGGGAACGAAAAAAATAAAAAATAAAATAATAATAATAAAATAAATTGAATAGCACGTATTATTTACTAAAATCAAGAAACTCTCGAAGATTGAAATATTTTAAATAAAAACATAACACGAAAAAGGGTAGTTCGATAAGGAAACTCTAAATGGGTGGTAGTGTGAAAGGGTACAAACCATTCCATCTTCAATCTCAGCTGGCCCCCCAGTTGAGCTTGAGGATCCTAGCCTGGATTTCTGCATAGCTTTGTACGCTTGGTTCTTACCCATTTTGAAATCGAGCCAGATGAGAAATCTGATATATACATCGTGAAGATGAGAGAAATAAATTCCAACAAAAAAAAATTGCAATTTTACGGTTGAAAGCAGACTAAACTACAAGAAATAACAAAAAAACGTCCACGGTTTATTTGAAATCAAAGATGCTAGAATATAATTCTCTATCAATTTCGCAATGGAAAATGGAAAGCATAAATGATGGACGTAAGCTCAAATGCGGTCAATGAAATTCTCTTTTAGCTTCAATTTCTTGATAATTAAGAATCAAATCCAACAAAAATCGAATCCAAAGCATATAAAGACGAGATTAAAACACGAACCTGAATTTAAAACCCTAGAGGAAAGGGTTCTTGAGAGCCGACAAAATATCGGAGTTGCTAAACTCGATTCTGAATTGTCCGACGTCGATTTTTCCTGAAGCGATGGTCTAAGCATTTATGGGCCTGGCGGGCCTTCTTGTCATGGAAATTGGGAAAACTGGGTATATAGCCCAAATTCAAAAAACCTAAATCTTAATAGCCTCAAAGAAAAAAATAAAATAAAATGGCCTTAGTGAATTTTTAAATGAGAATGAAAATACAATAATGCCCTTCTAAAATTAAGGAAAAAAAATAAAGAAGAAAGAGAAAAAGATTTGAATATACTAAAATCAATGAAACATTAAATATGAAAAAACAATATAAGAAAATAAGAGAGAAAATTTGAAATTAAATAAAAAATAAAAACTAAGCAAAAAAATAATCTAACTTTTCAAATATGATAACTAATTTTTCAGCAGAATCTTCAAAAAAATTCTTTTACGCACATCCGGTATTATAATGTACAATATAATATAATATATAATATTTATGTACCATACGAAAAAGTGTAATAAAGTAATATAATGTACATAGTATTATATATTTATGAACAGTACGAAGATGCAATAAAGTAATAATATATAATGTACATAATATTAATATTTATGTACGAAAAAGGTGTAATAAAATATACTATACATAATATAATATATTATGCTCGGTATGAAAAAGATGTAATAAAGTAATAGAATATATTGTACACAATATTATATTATGTACAGTACACGAAAACGCTAAAGCAAACGCAGAAAAAAAAACACAAAGAAGAAGAAGAACCATATTCATGTACAGTATAGTAAAAAAACTTGTTGAACGCTTGAAAAAACAAGAAGATGAAGAAGAACCATATTCATGTACAGTAAAATAAAAAAAACTTGAACTGTACAACGAACCTAGAAATAAAATAAGAAGAAGAAGAGTCATATTCATGTACAATATAATAAATAAAACGCGTACTGTACATCGAACCCAGAAAAAAAAAACGAAGAAGAAGAAGAAAAACCTTCAACCTTGGCCATAAGAAAATTGCACATCTAAGGAATCGTGATTAAAAAAACAAATTACCACAAACCTTAACTCAACAAATGAAGAACATCCTAAGAATCAATTTTTTTTTTTAAACAGTCATCCAACGAAGAAGACGAAGAAGAAAGAGAATGAGAAGGTGAAGGAGGAGGAGAAGAAAAACCCTAAAACCTACATAGTTCTTGTTATCAGATTTGAAGAATTCCAAGAACTTGACAACTTGAAACAAAAGGACCCTAAAAAATGATGAAACATGAAAATCTATAGAAAAAGAAAAAAAATATATAAAATCTCACTATTTGTGGAGCAATTAAACCAAAAATAAAATAAACACTGTAAAGATTGGAGAGAGAGTCAGTTACCAAATCAATAAAAAAAATCAACAATTAAACAAAAAAATAACAAATTAAATAAGGGTGAAATGGGTATATATAAAAAAGAGATACTCTAAAAAGGCTAAAAAAACATAAAGAATTAAAGAGGCTATAAAAACATATGGTGTAGTCAAAATGGGCTATATAGTGGATTATCCCATGGAAATTCGAGTGAGGCTCATGTTATAATAACATCCCCATTTTAGGGTAATTTTCATAAGTGCCCTATTCTATATTCTTGTTATCAGTACTAACCCTTTATTTGCTAATCTATCAATTCTACCTTTTTTTTTAATTACTTAATTTTAATATTTTAGCATTTACTATATTAACCTTTATACGGTTGTAGAGTTCCAAAAATATAGGGATTTCTTCATTTTTCAATTTCCAAAACCTCCTTTTTGATAACAGATTCTAGGAAAATTCTACAGTATAGGGACTAAAAATCCCTGTATGGTACAGGGAGTCAGTTATTGTGGGTTTTTTTTTATCGTGTCTTTATTTTAATTATTTAAATAAATCAAAATTTAAAAAATACAGCTGTACTTAACAGTATATTACGTAAGATTGTATTTGGGTTTTCTCCATCAATTAACTCTTTTTTTCAAACTTTTCACAATCATTTGAAGATACAGGTATGTCATGATTTTTTTTCTTAGATTTTTAAATTTAGTACTAGATCACATATACAATCACAAATATAAAGTTTACTATTTTGCGATCACATACACAATATAGTCGATCACGAAATCATATTTATAAGATTATATAATCACAGGTATAAATGAGTTGATCATGCATATGAATTTAGACTGAGTACGTATGTGATCACATATATAGGAAAGTGATCATAAAAGTTTCACCAAATAGGCAATCATATATTGTCGATCACACAACGTTTTGTTTCTCACAAATTTAAATTTGAATGATTATGAGATCACGTATATTTTGTTCATCGGCGATATAAAATTTAATTGGTTACAACATGATCACACATACAAAACAGTCAATCACGAATTTAATTTTGAGTGAGTTTGTGATCACATGTTTAAAACAGTGATAAGTTTGAGTGGGTATGCAATCACATGTATCAAACAATCGATCACAAATTGCAGTTTGGGATGGTCAACAATCACAATTTATACAAGTTAATTAATCCTATAAAATAATCAATTGCATGTAAATTGTATTAATTGTGTATATTTTTTATTTGAATAATTTAATGAATATTATATTAAAATAATGAAATTTATCTAGTACATTATGTTATAACAAATTTTAATTGTTGACATGTTTATATAACCACATAAAAATATCACGCAAATAATGTTTTTTAAAACAAATATTTCATTTATAAGGGAACAATCACATTTGAAAAGAAACAATCACATTCAAAAAACGACAATCACATTTAGTCACAATAAAAAAATTGCAAACAAATATAAAAAACGACGATCACATTATAAAATATACGATCAAGAACGATCTCATTCAAAAAACAACGATCACATTTAATGACATTAAAGAAAATCAATTACGTAAATAATATTAAGAACGATCACATTCAAAAGATGAAATGACAATCAAACTTACTCGAGTAACGTCTGAATAACAACGATCACAAAATGATCACAAAATGAAAGAAATGTGATCACACTGAATCAAGAATCTCAAACGTGCATTTTCTTATAAGTTCGTTAGTTTTGAGATAAAGATGAATAAATCATGCTAAATTTTTTTAAAGGTTGTTCATTACCCTTTATTTGTTAAACACGCTTTTTCGTGTTATGAGTAATTAAATGAACTGACAATCTCTCCAATATATATTTTTGCATTCAAATAAGACATTTTCTTTCAAAAACAAGTTAGGATTTAGTTTCTCATGAAAGAATCTTTCAGCATCAAAATATATTTAAAATTTCATATTTATCAATTACAAATTTTCATTTGAATAAGCTGAACAATATGTAATTTGATAATGTTGAAATATTACAATAAATACATATAAAAATTCAAGATTGATTGTAATATACATTATATAGGCCCACATATAACATATCAATTCCATATATTTATTGGTTCAAAAAAATCTCATATATTTATATTATGATAAATACTTGATACCCTATATCATGACTGATAGCTTTTCAATAAATATATAATTTATCTCAAATTTGACAATCCCTTATACTATTATGGAAAATTATCAGGAATGCCCTAAAAATAGTCTTTTTCAAAACTACCCTCTCAATTAATAGAGTATCTTTTTTACCCTATTTAAAACGTATAGCAACATGTAATTTTTGAAAAAAAACCCAAAAATATCCTTTGAATAGTACTTGCAATAGTAAAGTTTAATATTTTTTAAATATATATATTTTTTAAAAGATTTAAAAACAATAATCAAATGATAGTAAATGCCATCTCAATCGGTTAAGATTGTGTTTTGAAACATGTTATAATTAGTATCATAAAAACGGTAACTAAATTACAATTTTTTTAACAATTAAAAACTTTATAGATTAGTAGAATGATTCTTTATGTTTATGTTGAAAGGATTAAAAAATTTAAAAAACTATATATATATATGAAAGTATTTAGATTAAGCGTTAGATAAATTTATTGAATGTCTAAAATGATTGAAATCCAAAAAAATATAATGAAAAGTATTTTTAAACATAGCTTTGATACAATAGTAATATTATATGAAGAATATAAGAAGAAGACTATGAAAAGATGAAGTTTTACCTACACAATTGTTTTCTGAATATTTAAGAAATTGAGTTTCGAAGAGTGATTTATTATAAAAATGAGTCCAACGAACTACAATTTTGGCTAAATATCTAAGGGAAGTGATGAGAAAACGATTTTTAAAATGAGAAAAATAGAATCTTAACAGTTAGAGATATTAACAACTAAGTTAAGGTTATAATTGTCAAATCCTATTATTATGAGATTTTGAAATTGAAAAAAGGGTAATTTTGATAGATTAGTAATCTTAGGGTTAGTATTGATAATGAGAATACCAAATAGGGTAGTTGTGAAAATTTCCTTAAACTCTATATTTTTAGGTTGTTGTAGACTATAACAATTGTATTAATTTTAGGACAAAATATCATTTTGGTCCCTAAACTTTTATTCAGGTTTCATTTTCGTCCCTAAACTTTCAAAAGTTACATTTTTTCATCCCTGAATTTTACGATTCGTTCCGTTTTAGTCCCTCCATCTATGTTTTTTCGCCTATGACATTACCGGAGGGCTTATGTGACATGTATTTGATTATGTGATATTATATAAATATACAATGAGGCTAAATAACGTGAAAAACGAATATATAGTGAGATTTAAGACTAAAATCAAGGAGGAAAAAATGAGATTAATCTCATCATATATTCGTTTTTCCATCGTATTTAACCTCACTATGTATTTCTATAATGTCACGTTATCAATTACATGCCACATGAACCCTCCATTAGTGTCTTAAATGGAAAAATAAAGATGGAAGGACCAAAACGAAACGGATTGTAAATTTCAGGGACAGGAAATGCAATTTTTAAAAAGTTAGGGATGAAAATGAAATTAGTGTGAAAGTTCAGGGATCAAATTGATATTTTACCCTTAATTTTATTATACTAAAATTCCCTTCATTTTAGATTTATGAAAATCACCATCTTTCCATTAATATCATTATTAAAAGTTAATGTTAGTTTTTTTAATAGTATTCTAGATGTTTTGAACTAATTACAAATAAATTCATATTTTAATTCAACTTGTGCTTATACTATTGTGTGGAATATGATTTGCAATAATTTTGAAGTGTATGGAGTATTGATGCAATAGATTCAATACAAAAAAATAATTAATAACAATCATAGGAGAGCGGGTATGATTTACAATTTATCATTCAATTGAGTAATACAAAACAAAAAATCACATTTTTGCATGTTGTTAAAGCTTCTTTTCAATAAAATATTGTATTATAACAACGAAAGGGAGACTCAACACGGAGAGACACATTAACATCAAATCATCTAGGTTATACTTGTATCAGTGTATTAGAATAACTGAGCTAAATAGCAATTAAAGAAAACTTGTATTTTAAACTCCAAAATATTTATTTTTTAAAAACTAATGATAATACTGTTTAAATCATTTAAAAATAATTAGATTATTTGTTAACATGAACATAGCTTAACTGATTAGACATAATGTTCCCGTATATAGTGTTGAAAGCTTGAGTCTGTCTTACCCTTGATATAATTTCTAAAAAAACAATTAGCTAGTTTTTTTTTCCTTTAAATACCCTCGATTATTATTTGATAAACAATGATGATGATGATAAATGTATTTACTAACATTATATTATGCCAGTATTAACTAGAAATAATTGCACAGATGACCACATTAAATCACCCAATTTCAGTTATAATGGTGGTTTCATTTTAATTTCTGTTTTACCCATAAAACACCATTTATGGTGTTGATTCCGGTTGTCTCTGTTTTCTTAGTTTACAACTTTGCCCTCAACTGATACTCCCATATTTGGTATTTATTGCTAATTATTCTTGGACTTTTTTCCTTCCGATTTTTTCCATTTTCGTCTGATTTGCGTAATTTATGGGTTTTTTTATCTTTTTCTATCTGTTAGCTCTAATCATTGGGATTTCATAGATATATTTAATTCGTTTTTTTTTTCAAACGTGTTCTTTCAACTGTATTCGTTTTTGGTTTTTTAGGTTTTCATTTCATCCACTTTGTCCTGTTTTCAGCATTTTCTTAAAATCTGTTGCTTTCATTATCTCTTCGTTCAATATGCGTTCTTCTTCTATCGATCCAGTATCATTTCTAATATCATTGATTCACAATTTTGTTTTTCCTTATATTTCATTGAATCGCAACATTGAAATGAATGTGAATTTCCATTATCAATGTTGAACAAAATTCAATTTCCATTATCAACTTTTTTGAATACATATATATTATTATATATTACCATGTATATTTCATACCCTTTTTCGAATATACAAAAGAAGTTGGATCATGTTAATAGGATCTTGTGTCTAATAGTGATATTTGTTTTGTAATTCTTTTCAGTGAATCATTGCTGGAAAAAAATAAGCAATCATACTATAATTAAAATGTTGAACAAAAATAAACATTGAACATACATAAATTAAAATTTACTACCATCATTTTTCATATCAATTACTTAATAAACAAAATTAGATAGCTATCTTAATAAAGTTCCTTACACACATTACAATTAGTCTATATGTTAAACTCAAAATCATGTGTCTTCACAATTCCATCACCCTCTAGTTGTTGTCCTGTGTTGGAGGTGTGAGTAAATGGAAACTTGGTTCTTTCATATTTTTTTCCTTCGACCCAAGTTCTTCGGTGTATGGCTCTGAAGTGGATTTTGATGCCTTCCTTATCCTTTTGGGTCGGGGTACGACTGTTGATGTCTCTGTTTGTACCTTCTTCAGCCGTTTCTTGCCTTTCTTCCTGTTTTTGCCTTTGCTTTATCTGTTATTTCTTTCTCAACCCCAGACTCATTTTCCACATAATCTGTTCAGTCCTCAATCCCTTTCCCTTTTGGCCCCCCTTTGGTTTCTGCATCCCCCTGTGTTTGTATAATAACATTCAAACGGTACACTTATAATAATTATTAATAAAAATAACATGGAATTGTACCCTATATATCACTATTGACCGTTCTTTATTATTCACATCCAATATAATGTTGTATTTTGCATAAGCTACAGTTCCCTAATGCCAATCCTCCGTTTTAATTACAAATCCAGACTTCTAGTGTAGAAAAAAGTAAATCAAAATGTTTCATTAACCAGCAACATTTTTTTCACAAATAAAATATCTCACCCTTCTATCTGCTTCTATGTCTTCGTTCACTTGAAAATAATCCTCAATTATCCTCTTTTGTTTTCTTCTTCTCTGCATGTTCAAGATTGTAGTTATCAATAGTTTATTAAAAGTAAACATTTACTTATTGATAAACATTTCATTCAATTTGATCAATTAAAATTCTTACATCACTTTCTGCGTCTTCCTCAGCATCCTCTATCACTTTCTCCTTCCTTTTCCTTCTAGATGATTGGTTCTATCTGTACTGTTTATCATAATTTTGTTTCGTTCTTTAGTTCAACAAAATATACCTTGATTTTCTCAAACATTTGAACAAGCACTAATCGTCGGATCGTCATCTTCTTCATCATCCACCTATGATTTTATCAAACAACAAATGAATTGACATCAACAGAAGAGTCTAATGTTTATACTACATAGAAAATCATTTATCCTAAATATATTGAAACACGACCTGAATGTCTAACGTTTCTTCTTCTACTGGTTGTAATTCTTCTTGCATTTTCAATCCCACACTTCTTCCTCTCCCTCGTCCCTGTTTTTTTTGTAAATCAAAAGACCGCAAAATTCAACTCAAACAAATCAAGCAGCCATTCAAACTAACATGCATACCCCTCTGCCTCTCTGTTCGTTTTCATCTTCAATAGCTTTTCCTCGAGTTCGTGCCATGATTGCCGCTTGTTCAATGTAGACTTTTCCCCCCTTTTTGTTTTTTAGGTTTTCCTTCAACTTCTGAATTCGTATTTCCCTGTTTTTGAATTTCAAAATTATGATTTGCAAATCCGTTTTTTTTAATTAATAAGGTAAGATAATTACCATGTTCTACGATGCAGTTAAGGGAAGCTGATGGTTGTTAATGATGTGTGTGCGTTAATCAAGGACAATGACAGCCGATTTAATGGGAGGGCAGATTCCGTCATTTCGTTTCATTAATCGGCGCGTGAAGACAAATGGGTAGATTTGATATAAAATAAGAAACAACCTTTTATTTGAAATAAACGTATTTATTATGGTTACTAATGAAATTAACCCTATTAACTATTGTTAAATATGGTAAAAGGTTGACGAATTGTCGTAGTATGTAAAATAATATTAAAAATAACATTATGAATACATTATGTAGGCAATAAGCAATGCCATTATTTATAATACATCATTTGAATTGCGAAGAGTTGAAAAATAGACCACCTAAACTGAACATAATTTATTTGGTTATGCACATGTTCATTCTCTATAAGGTCGGAGGTTCAAATATTCCCTCCCTTTTAATATTAAAAGAAATCGAAAATTTAAAGTAGAAATTCTCAAAAAATTGGAGGCATATTTAATATAAAAATAAAGTGATCAAATATGATAATATCATCCGGCCATATGCGAGGGATCCAATAAATTCAACGGATAAACTGAGGCAATGGCCTATGGCGGCAGAGTTAATCACAGGTCAACTGATATAAACTTTGATCACCAAATGATTATATAATATAATATTCATCGTTGATAATAATAATAATTAATTATTTCTAATACACTTCATTTAAAAACTGTACTTCCGAGTTATTTCTGACTACGAGAAAGAAAGAAAAGAAACAATCACCTTTCTCTAAAATAACCTTCACATTTATTGTAATTCCCGCGATGTCCCTTGACTCTGAATCATCTCCTTCCTCAAGCTCTAACAGAGACTGGTTTTTCCCTCCACAATCCTTCATCCATTCTTACCCTCCGAAATCACGAAACAAGTTCATCAGAAGATTTTCCGAAGATTCTCGAATTTCTCAGCGATATACTGATGATCAGAGGTTTCGGAAGAGTTCATCGTCTGTTTCTTCTGATTCACACTTTTTCCCGGCCACAAATAAGGATGTCAAGTATTCACGTAGCCGACGGAGATTTGAATTTGATCACCGGAGCGACGACGTTTTGCTTAAATCATCAGAATTGGACTATTCTTCGAAACGGAAGTTTGAGCTTCCGAAAGTTTCGAGCTCGGCCAAGGAAGTTTCCGATTCCTCGCGCTTTTTTAGGTCACTTGATAGTAATCTGAAAGTTCCTCGGCGTTTTTTGATAATTATAGCATCGGTTCGTTCTTATATCTATCTGTTTCCAAGTTTCGCTAGTTCTTAACAATTTGAAATTGATATTCTTGTATTTATGTAGATTTTGATCATGATTTTCGCTTCGTTGGTGCATAGAAATTTTTATTTACAGGATCAAGTTAAGGAATTAGAGGTATTGAGATTGAAAACACCGAGTCTTTTCGATGTATCTTCTTACTATTGTCTTACACGCATTCATTGAGCTTTTTCTGCTTGCAGAGCCTGATTTCTAATCTTAATGTCAAATTACGAGCCTGTAATTTGTTTGAATCTGAAGTTGAAGATGTTATACATTCATCAGCAGAAGAAATTGTTAGTTTTACTAACAAAAGATTAAAAACTTTAGCCTTAATTGTATCCCTTACAACTCTGCTGGCCCCTGTCATTATCTTTAAGTACATTGACTATGTCTCTAAATCAAGGTCACTGGACTACAATTCAGAAGAAGTTTCACTCAATAAGCAGCTTGCATATAAGGTGGATGTCTTTTTTTCGGTTCACCCGTATGCTAAGCCATTGGCATTGTTGATAGCGACTCTTCTACTGATTAAGCTTGGGGGTTTGGCACTCTTTGGAGTGACTGATGATAGCCTGGTTGATTGCCTTTGGTTATCCTGGACATTCATTGCTGATTCTGGAAACCATGCTAATTCTGAGGGTATTGGTCCAAGGCTTGTTTCTGTTTCCATTAGCTTTGGTGGCATGCTAATATTTGCTATGATGCTTGGATTGGTCTCTGATGCAATTTCTGAAAAGTTTGACTCACTGAGAAAGGGAAGAAGTGAGGTCGTTGAACAAAACCACACCTTGGTTCTTGGTTGGAGTGATAAATTGGTGAGTTTTTAAATTCTGCTTTTCATATCGGTGATATTTCATATGCTGTGGGTTTTGGGGATGATTTGCGTGATTTCTATTTTTATGATGATTATTTTTGTAAATTCTGTATAGTTAATGGTTATACTTATAGCATGTTGCTCATTTTTCTTGTAATGCTATTATGTTCTTAGGGATCACTTCTGAATCAACTTGCGATAGCAAATGAGAGCTTGGGAGGAGGAACTGTTGTTGTGATGGCTGAGCGAGACAAAGAGGAAATGGAAATTGACATTGCTAAAATGGAGTTTGATTTCAAAGGAACGTCTGTTATATGCAGAAGTGGAAGCCCGTTGATTCTGGCAGACTTGAAGAAGGTACTTCTTCGTTGCAAAAACTTTTTCATGCAAATATTTATTGTTTCTGTCATGTAGTTTTCTCCCTGTGACAGCCAGGTTATAGCTAGGTCAAATGAACCAATAATTTTTTTAAGATTTAAATGGAGTTACTGGCTTCTGGTAAAAAACTAATTTACTAATTCAAATCCCAATTTGATTTCTCATGATATTTTACTTCTGTAATCATTTTAATTTCTATATAAAAAAAAAACTTAGATCTAGTTGTTAAGCAGATTATAATTAAGCAAGTACATTGACTTCTGCCCTGAATTAGTCACTTTTCACTGCGATTCCGTTGTTGACCAATTTCTAATTTGGATTTAAAATTTTGTATGAAAGTGAATTGCAAAATTCATCATCTAAAGGGTCCTTCTCAAGATCGTGCATAGACTTCTCTCATCGAGTGTTGCAGCTGACCTTTCTGTTCCTGTACGATGTTTAACCACTCATGAAAAATTTATCTCCTAGTATATGATGAGCACCATTAAAATTGCCAATTTGCATGTAACCATTTACCTTTATCCGAAGTTTGCTAACACCATAAATCACAGGTCTCAGTCTCAAAGGCCCGTGCAATAATTGTTATAGCTGAGGATGGAAATGCTGATCAAGTAAGTGAAAATATTGGTATTATTTAGGTTTGATACTTGATCCTAATCTGATTTTCTATGCCTGTACTATGCAGAGTGATGCCCGTGCGTTGAGAACTGTTTTAAGTCTAACTGGAGTTAAAGAGGGGCTGAGAGGACACATAGTGGTGGAACTTAGTGATCTTGATAATGAGGTCCTTGTTAAACTTGTTGGTGGAGATCTTGTTGAAACTGTTGTGGCTCATGATGTGATTGGTCGCTTAATGATTCAATGTGCACGACAGCCAGGACTTGCTCAGGTTTAGTTCTTGTTAAATGAGATTTTTTACTTTTTAAAGATAAATGTACAATACCATCTCCATGTTTCTGGGTGTTATAATAGTAACCTTTATTATGTCAAATGTACTTTCTGCCTTTATCATATCATACACATGATAGTTGTTCTTTGCAGTTTTTGTTATGTGACATATTTTGTTTCCTTGTCATGGCATTGCAGATTTGGGAAGATATCCTTGGTTTTGAAAACTGTGAATTCTACATAAAAAGATGGCCACAATTGGATGGTATGCAGTTTGAGGACGTGTTAATCAGCTTTCCTGATGCAATTCCCTGTGGAATCAAGGTCGCGTCACGTGGTGGAAAAATTGTTCTCAATCCTGATGACTCATATGTTTTGCAAGAAGGTGATGAAGTTCTTGTTATAGCAGAAGATGATGACACCTATGCACCGGCTGCATTACCTAAGGTGCTTTCATTTCCCTATGGGAACATAATTTTTTTTGTTTACTCGGTGTATTCTTGTTCTGTAATTTATTGCATGCTTTTCTTTTTCCTTTGGTGGTATTTTGTTGACCAATGCATTTATAGGAATTTTACAGCCATGCAAATTAGTGGAGGGTTTTGGCAGCGGAATTCAAAGAAATATAATAATAAGATTGATAAAAGGAAACTACTGAGCTAGGATTATTGACGAAGTCGTTTGGATTTATTTGTCAACATAAATGATGCAGATAAAGGGTAATCTCTATCGTGGATTACCAAACTGTTCTTTCAATCACGTCTATGTCATTTGGTATAACTAATTGGCTATATGGATTATTAGATACAATACCGTGAGTAATATTTGAAAGCCTAAATATCAAATGAAATGGTCTAGTATAAAGAGTTGTGCCATCAAATTATTAATAATCAATTTGTCTTTTGTCCTCAACCTTTAAATCTCTCTCTTTTTCTTTTTAAAGCTCTGAGCTTCTTCTTCTTCTAACCACTCAAGATTTCTAACTGGGATCCTGAAGTACTAAAAAAATATTATGTGTACTTCAGCACTAAAGCTGTTAATTAGAGAGGAAATACATGGATTCGAATTATGACCAGTTGGAATGAAAACCATGATAGATACATCAAATGATATCTGATTGGGAGAGAAATCACACACAACTGATAAAGATGTTAATTAAATAAAAGCTCCGATAGCTGTTGCTCTTGGAATGATGCCTACCAAGGAACTAAATGATCAAAACACCCTACAATTAAAACTTACAAAACTAAAATTAATTTGATCATTCAGGTTAGAGAAGCATCATTCATTCACATTGCAAGAGCAGCAAGAAAGCCACAGAAGATTCTACTTTGTGGATGGCGGAGGGACATTGATGATATGATTGTGGTGAGTTTTTTTATTGAAGCCCTGATTCCTTTTTCTTCTTTTGGCGTGAATGCTGCAGGTTTGGAGAGGAAGTCTTCCCAAAGATTTTGTGGTTCCAAAATCTGCAGAAAGAATACTTTTGTGTGGTTGGGGACGGGATATGGAGGATATGATTATGGTAATGTTTTGAAGATCTGAGAACATTCTTTTTGGGTGCAGCTCTCAGTGTTTGCAGCATATGATCATGATTATTTTATTACATTGTCCATTTTCTTCTGCTTCGTTGAACTTGATATCATGATTGTACCTATGCACGCTGCTTGATACATTGCATTGAGCAATCTATATTATCGTCATTGGATTCTTCTTGTATAGGTATTGGATGCATTTTTAGCCAGTGGTTCAGAGCTTTGGATGTTCAATGATGTTCCTGAAAATGAGAGGGAGAAGAAGCTTGTTGATGGTGGTCTTGACATCAGCCGATTGGAGAATATATCTTTGGTTGACCGTGAGGGAAATGCTGTAATCCGGCGTCATTTGGAAAGCCTTCCCTTGGAATCATTTGATTCTGTGAGTAGCATGATTTCTTGTCTCGCCCAAGAATCTAAGCATAAAGTGAAAACTACTTTGTTACATCATACATGGCAGTATATAAAATTATAAGTGAATAAAAAAAATTGAGAAAAAAATTAAAAGTAAATTATTCTCCGCATGTGTAGTGTTTTTTATTTAACATGACATAATCATCGATTTGTTCAGATCTTGATTCTTGCTGATGAATCTGTAGAGGATTCAGCCATTCAAGCTGATTCGAGATCTCTTGCAACACTATTGTTAATACGTGACATTCAGGTACTTCTTTTGAAATTTGACATACAAATAAATATTTGAAATGTAATTGTTACTTGTTTGGCGGCAAGTGCTCTGGCTGGGCAAGTGGCTGTTAATTCTTTGTTTTCTTCATTGATTTTTTCCATATCATTACTATTATACATGGGATGGGGGGATAAGTTATTCTTTCCCAAGAAAAATTACATTTAGGTTCTGGTTTGATCACGACACTGAAATAATGTTGTTTTATTGTTCTTTTACTGTGGGGGAGGGGAATACGAGCGCTCAAATTGACTTAATAAACAAACGAAAATACCTACGAAACTCTTTTGCCGAAGAACTTCATCTTGAAACATGATATCAAATTAAATAGAAAATCTATTTCGTGCTCTCCATACTTCCCTTTAAAGATTTTATAGTTTCTTTTAAACCAAAGGATCCAGAAAACTGCTCTTGTTGCATTGTCTCACAAAATCCTAGCATTTTGAAACATGATATCAAATTAAATAGAAAATCTATTCGTGCTCTTCATACTTCCCTTCAAAGATTTTATAGTTTCTTTTAAACCAAAGGATCCAGAAAACTGCTCTTGTTGCATTGTCTCACAAAACCCTAGCTTTGCCGCAAAAATCTGAAGTGTTGTGAGAGGGAATCTTGTGGATAATCTGGGCTATTTTGTCTTGACATCATCCTTGCAAAGGGAAAAGGCTGCACCATGGAGGAGTGAAGAATATAACTCTCCAAATTATCGAGTTTGCCACTGGACAGTGATTGACGAAAGGCCTCAACTCTCTTGGTGTTCTTTACTCACCACAAATGAAATAGGAGAGGGGATAGCATAGCATCCGGTCTTTGAAGAAAATGAATCAAACAGGGTGTTGCAAGTAAAAACTCCTGGCTCTCAAGCCTCCCCACTCTAGAATTAGGATGTATGGCTAATATAAAAACTTCCACTTTATCAAAGAAATAACATGTTGACCATAAGAAATTAGAGTCTATTGCATTTGTTGCTGTGACATTATAAGGCTTTCATCTTTCCATTTGCCTTTGTACAATACTTCTGATTTGTGATTTTTGCAGGCTAAGCGTCTGCCAGTTAGAGATGCCAAGACCTTAGCTCACAGAGGAAGTTTCTCACAAGGCTCCTGGATTGGAGAAATGCAACAGGCTTCTGATAAATCAGTTATCATTAGTGAAATTCTAGATCCGAGAACTAAAAATCTGCTTTCAATGTCAAAAATCAGTGACTATGTCCTGTCAAATGAACTTGTCAGCATGGCCTTAGCTATGGTTGCCGAAGATCGACAGATAAATGATGTTTTGGAAGAGCTCTTTGCAGAAGAGGTATTCTTCCTTTGAATCGACTACTTAGATATATATGATTGAGTAGGAAACCATAATTAAAAGTAGTCCTATAGTGAGAAAACTCTCCAATACTCATCCTTTTTAAACACTCATTTCGTTAATAGGGGCTGAACATTCTTTCCCCGTTAAATTCGCTAATTACATGTAGTTTTAGTTGTTTAGTTTGCACATTCTCTTTTTCAGTTGTGCGTTTACTTGCTTCTTTGGCATAAACCTGCAAGTAATCCTCTATTATCAGGGAAATGAATTGCACATAAGGCAAGCTGATCTGTACCTTCGTGAAGGAGAGGAGCTTAGTTTCTATGAAGTACTCTTACGAGCTCGACAACGAAGAGAGATTGTTATTGGTTATCGTTCAGCAAACGCTGAAAGAGCTATAATCAATCCTCCTACCAAAAATGTGCGACGGAGGTGGACTTTAGGAGATGTTTTTGTGGTAATTGCTGAGAAGGAATAACATTCATAATATCATTATCCAAAGTAAGTTATCAATTATCTCGTCCATCTGATTTTCAAGTTATATATCAGAATTTATTCCATATAGTCTAAAACTGAACATGCGCACAAAGAAAGCTCCAAAATATATTTGGTATCACTAGCATTCATTGGCAAATGAATAATGTGGAGTTTTCAATAGAACCAGCAACTTTTCATTCAAGTGATCTAACATATACTCGAAGACATGAACATCGAAAATTTTGGGTTGGTGAAGAATTATTCTGGCGGTGGCTGGTTAACACTAATAGCCTTCCCTTTCTCTCTTAGTTTGGCTATAGCTTCTTTCATGGCTTCCTTCCTCTTTTTGCTAGCCAGTACTTTTGCCTGCACTCCACTCACATTGGGATCCTTCTTCTCTTGTGGTGGAGGTGCTGGAGGCCTTCTGGCAGCCGCTTCAGCACTTTGGTCAGCAACATTTAATCCCAGCATTGCTCCTGTTAAGACCAACGCCACATTCCTGAAATTTGGAACCTCGTGAACCGACGTCGATAGGATTCGCATTTGTAAATGGATATTCATCCAATTATTGAAAGTGTAGATGTTTTACTCAAATTGTAAATACATTACAGAAAACAAATGTGTGTTTTTTTTTTTACCTGCGAGGAATTAGATAACTGTGTGGAGCTTCATTGCATGTGTTGCTACGAGCCTGCACATTTACAAACCTTGGAGAAAAACGTGGTTTGCTGTTGAATCTGGTGGAGCATGAGAGGGTGGTTGCAGCAGTGGCCGATATGGAAGATAGAGAATGTGCCATTGTTTCTCAATCTCACATTCTCACGCAGAGATTTATGATATATCAAGATTGGAGAATACTTTCTTTGGTGTAAATGGTTTTTAATAATTACAGAAAATAACCATTTAAGATTAATAAGGGGATATCACCTGGGTTGCTAAAGTATATGGCTACTGAAATCCATTGGTCACCAGTAGATAAGGTTTTGTAATTGTGGACCCCAACTCCTTCACCAATTTTTCAGGGGAAATCGAAAATTATCCTCTCCTCTCTCTCTTATAGTATCAACAGAGTGACACCTAACCCAACCCAAGGCCGACTTTAATATAGAAGCATTTTTCCGACTGCCCTCTCCAGGACGATTAACGAGGTTCTGCATCCGTTTAGAAACTTTGAAACAACACCTTCGCCAAAGGGGAAAAAAATTATATGTAGCACCACTCGATTAAGGTTTAAATTCTACCAAATCATTGACGTTAATGGCATTTTTCCAGATTATATGTAATAATCGTTCGAATCACCCTACTAAAAAAAGGGCTGATGTAAATCACTGGAATTATTAATCTATCTTTTTTGTCTAATTTCAAATTTTTAATCATTTAAACGTAATACATTTCAGTTCCAATTAAACTCGAGATATAGTTTACAAGAAAAGGATGATAGAGACAATTACAATTATATCGTCCTATGTAAAGATAAATAAGAATATTAAATTTCTATTACAAGACTTGACAAGACAAAACGTCAACTTCATTTAAAAAGAGGTGAAATACATAATTTAAGAGCCAAAAATACAACATTAAGCGGAATTAAGAACATGTATAGAATAATAGCATTTTTCCCTGAACAATTAAATCAATTATAATTTTGTTGAAACGAAATTTAGAGACCTACGAATAATTTTTCAACAAAAGAGATTACGCATTTCTACAACCGTGATGAAATAAACCTCATCAATTCAGATGATGACAAAAGCTACAAGTCAAAACTTGATTACCATTATAAAAGAAGATTCTCTTGAGAATGATAAGTCAAAAACGAGCAATAAGTATCATTAGCTAGATAATAAAACACTCCCAAGATATGAAAAATGCTAGCCGAGAAAATAAACTTTAAAGCAAAATAAGTCTAATAAAGAACTGAAGTAAAACGTTTAGAAGCAGACACCAACTTAACATAACACAGAATTTCACTCATCATCTTCATCCTCGTCAGCGCCAGCTGCAGAGTTGAGGGCATTCAATCGTTCGATCAAGTTGGCCTTTCTTTGCTCATATGTAAGCTTCTTCAAGTTAAACCTGTAATTCAACCACAGAAAAGAAAGTTCAATTAACTGTACTATTCAGAAAGAACATAAGAAAAATTGTTCATCCAAGAAACAATATCATAAAAGCATCGAACTTCATTTGTACCTCTTGTGTTCCTTGGGTGGTTGCTTGTTGGACTTCTTCACAATTGGGTCTGCTCGGATGGCAGCGTGAACCTTCTTATACAAAGCCTCAATATCATCGGCCTCGATACCTTTTTTGATATACTCACTAAAGTGAGATTGATATTTCTCGGGTTCATCTTCACTCAAAGTCTAAAAACAATGTTAACACCTCTGACAAATTAGGACATAACCAATATGGAATTATGAAATATAAGAACTATTTACAAAAAACATACCCTCATGTATGCAGCAACATGACCACCATAGATATACTTGCGATGAACTTCAGCATCAAGTTGCTTACCATCCTTAGAGAAGCCAGCAAACCTCTTCTCACTGTGAGGGATGTCCAATCCACCATCCAAAGCTCCCTGTGTTGAGAGAGATTACATTAAAATCCAAAACCTCCACAATCATCATTAAGACAATAATCAAAAGCTACAATATTGGGCTGTTCTTGAAGCCTATATAGTTCAAGGGGTGGTAACCTCCACCATATCCTCTAATTGGAAGGCTTTCTTGTATTTTTTGGCCGTCTTGACTCTTTCATCCATCAATGAAATAGCTTGTTTATTATAAAAAAAGCTACAATAGAATCATAACATCTACAAAAGAAAATCACAAAAATGCATAGTACTATTAATAGACGTAAAAAAATATATTGGAATGAAGATTAATTTACTTTTTAAAATGCATAATGAATACAGGAGAACTATCAGCTGATATTATGAAAACAATTTCACAGAGGCACTGTGCCCAACAGAGGAATAATAGAAAATGAATGGTAACCAATAAGGAAGACAAGAAATACTAAACCTAATAGTCGAAAGAAATAGAAAATTAATTCAAGGCAACGTGAACAAACCCATATGTAGGAAAGAACCATCATAATTCAAATACAATGACTAGTTCAACTCGAAGAAGAATCAGTTCGAGAGTGCCAACACAGAAAATCACTCAAAAAAACAATGCACAACAAATTTAATGCATAGCAAAAACAGATAAGATAGCGTAAATATGATATTATGACTATGATGTTACAACCAACTTACTGATGAAACTAGAGTAGTTTATGAGCAATATGCGTGTGAACTACCTTTAGAGCACCGAATACACGGTTTCCAGTTGTAGTTCTAACAAGACCAACATCAAGGAGAGCACGGAACGGCCTTCTACTGTCTGCTGGCTCAACAGAGTAATCCTCACCGGTAGCCTAAGAATGTAAGATCATCTTTATAATTAATATGATAATAACATAAAAAGGTGCTAAAGACTAATGGATGCTTCCAGATTCATCAGGGTACCTCAACATTGCCCTCGTATTCATCATCCATTTCAAGCTTCTTCAACACACGACGAGCCAACAGAAGTCCAGTACAGTATGCTGAACAGATTTGATTCAGTCAAAACACGCAAAATGATAATGTCAATGCGAAAAAAAAATACATTATGCAGAACTAAAGTACCTGCAGCATAGTTAGTGAGACCGACTTCGAGACCGAAATGGGGAAGCTCATGAGAATAAGCAGCGGCAAGGACATGGTCACCAGTAATGCTGGCTGATATGATTTGTGCCGTAATGCCTTTATTCGACTATTGAATTACGTTAAGAAAATTACCCACACGAGAACATCTACCAAAAATGTTTAATTTCAATAGCTGATAACAAATTATCCATTTTTTTAAAAAGAAAAAAACATCAGTAATTAAATCAGCAGGATACAGTTCGAACGACAAATCGGTACTTGGGAGTGTTGTATTTGTTTTTGTCCTGATTGATAAGGCGAATTCTAGCCCTATAATCGGTCTTTCCCTCTGTGGAGATTCATTCAGATAATATATCAGAATCTTGCGAAAAGCAATATCATAGAGATATATATTATAAACAAAAACAAAAAAAACTATACCTCTCCTTCTTTTGAACTTGACTTGAAAACGTTTATAGTAAGCCTTTGTTTTCTGGGCTTTGGCGAAAGCCTACAATCAATAGCTCAATACTTAAGAACAGTGGAACTAAAATTAAACAAAAAGTTCTGAAATACAAGTAATTGAGTTAAGAAGACAAGAAAAAAACAAATTCTCAGATCTGAGAACATACCATTATCAACGAAGATGAAAGAATGAAAAAAACGGCCGCTGGTTAGAACTAGGTTTGTTTCAATGGTCGTGTTATATAGTGTGATCGACGGCTGATGATAAGCCCCGGCCCTCTATTTACAAGAAACCCTAGATGGAATGGGCTGGACTTTTTCTTTTCTTTTCTTTTTTGAATTAATGGACTTCTTAATTGGTCTTATACTTTTATCGATGGGAAATTTTCACAACTACCCTATCTCACATTCTAATTATCAATATTAACCCTTCTATTGATAAACTATCAATATTACCCTTTTTTTAATTAAGTAATTCCAAAAAAAATATAATTTACTATATTGACCTTTTCAATTAAAATAATAATTTATCCACCAATTAAATAAGGTTTTTTTTAGCATCAAAATTAAGCAATCGGTTTTCAATTTTTAAAAACTAATTTATAGGTAACTGCATTTTATCTTGTTCAAGTTCCATATTTTTCTCATACCCAACAAAAAACATTTTCACTCATTGAAACTCTATCTTTCATCATCAAAATCTTTTTTAAAATCTTTGATCTTTTCAAGTTTAATTTATGATTTTTTTTTCTTCATAAATTTATAATTTTTACTATATGATATGAACTATTATTAAAATTAAATTAAAGTATATTGATTAAAATGAAAAATATAAAAAAAAAATACATGAACAATCTTGCGGTATGGAGACAGACAAAAAATTGTGAAACGAACCTCTTGACTAAAAAAGTTTTTTTGATTATTTTTGAGATTTTGCAACATACGATATAGCAAAAAAATTCAATGTTGTAATTAAGTTTTTAAACATATGCCAAATTCATGTTGTCGAATTATTGATACGACATCCACAGATTCTATCTTGTCTGATCTAAACTTGATTATGATTTACCGATGATCATGATCTTAAAATGCAAGTTTTAATTAGTTAAAATCATCAATGATTAGAGAGTTTAATATTTGGAATTTTATCAGATATAACCTTTTTTTTTTATTAACCGTTTCAAAAGCACGATTCTTTCCCATCAAGCGATGCTTTTGAGAAACTGAATGAAGGGTAATATTGGATTGAAAAAAAGAATCTAACTGCCTTTCTAAAAAAAGGGGTAAATAAGATACTATTAAAATTATGATGGCAAAAAAGATAATGGACTATTCAAAAGGGTTATATCTGATAAAATTCCTTTATCGAAACTTATCATACATGAAATTAACCGTAGAGACAAATTCTTAGAAAAATTTCAAATTTACCCTTGATTATAATTTTGTTTGTTTTTTTATCCTTAATTTGACAGTTTTCTCATGAATTATAGGAAAGTCCGTTAATAATTTTAGAGTAATTATGAAAAAATTTATAATATGGAATATTTTTATAATTTAAAATTTTAAAAGAGTAGTTATGAAAATTACCCATTTTTTTATGATCAAAAAAAAAAAAAATTACCCATTTTTTAATTATACTAATCAATAACCCAGTATCAAATTTACCCCTACTATCAACAATTTCAAAATATTAACACAACTTTATTAAAAAAAAATCAATAAGGGTTTATTTGAGCCTCTCATATTTATCGCATTAGCACCTATTCTTAGAGAATGAGCATCTCGATTTTTCATTATGACGAACATGAGAGGGATGGATATTTGAAATATTGTGAAGCATAACTCTGATTTTAAGTAATAAGCTAATAAATAATCTCAATCGTATCAAATGGCTTATATCAAAGCTAAACAACCAGATTTCACTTTTAAAATAGAGACACCTTCTGTAAAAGTCATCAGGCATTTTATCAACGCTAACAATCTGGCAAGAGGAACTTCAAAGAATGTGTACATAATAATTAACTTTGATGATTTCACGAGACAACCTAAACCAATAAAAATGGCCTCTAATCGATAGGTTGTATCAATATTCAATTTAAAATCAATTGGAGAAGATTACCAATGTAAAATCAAGGTAGCGTCCAAAAAATAAATTATTTGATTATCTGATTGAACCCGTCGGATAAAGAAATATTTAGGCCTTGTTTGGTATGCAATCTGAAAAGCAGAATTTGAATTTAGTGGATTCTAATGAATTCAGAGTTGTATTCTGTGAATTTGTTGGTTCTGCAATTGTGTTTGGTAACAGATTCAGAATTTATAATTGAGATTCAGAAATTTGAAATATGTGTTTGGTTGGTTACTCAAAAAATTTAAAATAAAATTGTGAATCAAGAACAGTGTGAAAATAATACTTCCAACCTTTAATCATTCATTTTTAAGTTTGAAAAAACTAATAATTCATAACTTATAAATTGAAAACATCTTTATCCGCATCAACTATAACTATTCTCATTCTCAGGATAAATTTTTCTTTTAAAAAAAATATAATAAAGATAATAGAAGCATTGCAAGTCTATCAAATAAACTCTTTAGATTAAAACAACTCAGTTTTTTCCAAAATGAGAACTATACAAGACACAATAAAATCCATTATAAAATTCATAAAAACCTAGTGCAACTAAAGAGAGAATTTCTCAATAAAAGAGAATCTGAAAAAATATTTTCACACTGAATGGAGAGATCATTTGGGCATTGAAAACCTCCAATAGCGTTATTCAAATAGTACTACATACATTAGTACAATAAGCAGAGGAAAAATGTGAGCAACAACCTCCAAAACACACACACACACACACACACATATATATATATATATATATATATATATATAAATTATTTTATTTTTTATATTTAAATTAATCTTATATGTAATTATAAAAACAAAATATAAATAAAAAATAGGATATATTGAAAAAATAAATTAACTTTTTTTCCATCACTTTAGAATTAAGTATAAGTTTGAAAAGTTAAAAATTAGCTTAAAAACATGCAATTAAAAATTTAATTAAATAAATAAAATCTAGAACGGACCGGGTCAACCTCGAACAACGGGCCCAACCCGACCCAAACCCGGAAAATGGGCCCGACTCATATTTTTATCTCATGAGTTCAAACCCGTGAATTAAATTGTGTGGGTGAGATCAATCTGTGTTTTTCAGTTTTTGAGTTGGATATTTTGGATTCTTGTTTTAGTTGAATTCATTTTTTAGCCTAAAAAAGAAATTGAATCCAAATTGGTTTTTTCTGGATTGTAAACCAAACACAAAACAAAGCAGATTCCTTTTATTCATTCAATCCAGATTCAGTTTTATGAATCTGGATTGCAAACCAAACAGGCCCTTAAACTCTATCAAATAATTTAAAATTCACTCAACTTTTTAATTATTGATTGTGGTTTTAACCCACAAGTTGTTAGAAAATTTTTATGTAAGTAAGTTGGTTTTAAATCAAAACTAAAATCATATTTAGTTTTGATTATATATATTATTTATTATTGTAGACAAAAATATTATTATAGTACTTTCGATTTGAAAGTCTTTTGACAAAGTCAATTGGGTTAATTCTAAATATAAATTGAATTTATTTTTCACATTTAATTTGAGTCATTGACATTCAATTTTTACAGCCGTTTATTGAAGTTTAATACTGGAATTAAATTATGAATTTATTTCAATTTCATGAGTTACAATTTTGGTTCTTATAAATATGAATTCATTTTGTACTATTAAGATATCCTAATCAATTGGAAAAAATTGATTCTATCTCTTCTTTCTCGCGCGTTCTTCTTTTTTTGAGTTTTTTTATGTTAAAGCTTTGGATAGTTGTGAAGGGATGATTTACTAAAATAGCGGAAATTTATTTAGTAAATTTATTAACATTTAATAACGGATCTATTAACATCATGCAAATTGTGATATAAACACGAAGAACATGTAGATTCATGCTTTATTTTCGAAAATTAAAACCGGTTTACTTACATTGAGTAATTAATGGAGAATCGGTTGGAGGTTTCTTTCAAAGATCAAATCCTCAAGAACACCTGGGATCTTCTATGCTATATCCCGATCGATCAAACGAAATCCGATTGTGGGATCGAACTTAAGAAGAAATTGGGAAGAAGAAAAAAAATATTTTTCTTCCCAATAATGACAAGGGAAAATCGGCAATGAGGGGGGAGAGGAGGAAGAGAGAGTTCCAACTTTCTATGGAATTGAATTGTGTGATTTATGAATGACTCAACCCTCCTATTTATAAGAAAATAGAAATCCTAATCCCATTAGGATTAATCTATAGAGATAAATACAAAAAGAAAAAAGATTATCTCCTTCCTTTATCTTGCAATTTCGAAAATGCCATAGATAAATAGGAGATTATTTTATTTTCTTTATTTTATTTATCTCGGGTAAATAAATCTATGTAATTATTTTAGGATATAATTCAAACAATTATCTCTTCCTAAAATACATGTCATGGCCGAAAATTGGCTTAATAATTAATAAATAATTCTAATTTATTTAATTAATTATTTTGGGCCAATTTCAATTGGGTTCATTAATCCAATTGGACTTGAAATTCTCTCTTAAATTAATAAGTCCAACTTAATTAATTAATTTATTAATTACCATTTAAATAAAATATTTTATTTAAACAATTAATAATATTAATATTTTCTCCCGACTAAATATTATCAAATTATATTTAATTATTAATTTCCATTTAAATAATTTTCATTCTTTAAATAATTAATAATAAATATTTTAATTATTAATTTCCATTAAATAAACTCATTATTTAATTAATAATTTTATTGATAACATTTTATTATTAATTAATTAATTTTAATTATTAATTTCGTTCAAATAAAATTTATTATTTAAACAATTAATAATTGTTAATTAATTTTAAATTATTAATTACCATTTAAATATACTCAATATTTAAATAATTAATAATATCTAATTAATAATATTTCATTATTAATTTCCTGTTTAAATAAACTCATTATTTAAACAATTAATAATGTTTATATTAATTACCGTTTAAATATACTCAATATTTAAACAATTAATATTGCCTATTTTAAGTAATTCACTTTACTTAAAATTTCCATTTCTTCAACTTGATTTCGAGACTACGATATTTGGGCTAGCATAGGGACCCGATGGACCTATAGATCATGGGCTTAATAATTAGTAAATTAAGTGATTAACACATAATCAGTTAATTACTTATTATCTAACTATGAATAATTCCACTATAGATTCATAGCTGAACTCCCCTCACTATAGATGAGTTATTGTCCATTTAGTTTATCATTATTTATATCGTGATATATCCTTCACGTGGAACCCTCATAATTACAGGCGGATAAATTTACCGTTTTGCCCCTGTAATTACCGGTTTTATCCTTGTGTTCCCACCGATTCTCCAATGAACTTTATCTTTAGTCGAACTAGAGATAAGATACTCGTGATCAATAGAAGTCGTGACGTCACTTGTTCATGTCTCGAATCAGGACATCGAGGAGTTTCCTAAAGTTCCTAAAATGTTTAGGTATCGGACCGATACTAGTTAATTTATAGGAAAGTTATGAACTCCATCTCGTGAAAATGAGTTCTCAGCTACTTATCTAGTCATGTTCCCAAAACAGGAGTGTATTGAGCGTTCTAACAGATCGCTCTCAACTATGTGAATGAAAGAACATAACTCTACAAATAGGAGTCCGCATTTCACTCAGGATTGAGATCTATCACGGTTGATAAACTTAGTTTGATATTCGATTATTTCTCGTAAACGGTACTAATGAGAAATTTGATCGAACATCGTGGTCCTGTCTTATACAATCAACATTGCATATGATACTTCCATTTCATGTCTCCCACATGAATGATCAGGATTAGATCATTTGTCTATAAACAAAATGCGAAGCTATCAACAGTGTTACTAGGATAAGGTTCCCAAACGTTATCCGTTTACTGTAGACACGTTTAAGTTACTCATCTCGACTTTAATCCTCTCGTATGACTCACATACTAAGTCGTGATTTCATAAGAGTGACTTAGGGTTTTACTATTTGAATGTTTGATATTTATATATTTCCATATATTCCTAATATCATTAATTGAATCAATCTAGATAATATAAAGAACTTATGTTTATTTATTTAATTTATTCTTAATAAATTATTATTATTAAATAATTACAAGTTCTAGGACACCATTCCTAAAAAGTTGTTCTTCAGGACTTCTGTCAGGATCATGAGTATCTGATTGTTGTTCTCACGAAACGTTTCATAGAATCTGTCGAGCCGAGTTGCCATAAAAACTGCAAACAATCTGAGTGGGGAAATATTGACTTCAAGACAACGCTTGACCATGTTTTAAAAATTTATGATTTGTAAACTTGTCCTTCAATATTTTGTATTAATTAAATTGTTGTTATTACTAATATATTTTGACTATGTAAATAGTGCCTACATTAATATACATTGACAACCTGACAGGTCACTTCAATTGTTGTTATTTAAGCTCGGATTTCAACACAAATTACGTTATCCCTACCATTCCAATAAGTCACGTAGAAAAGTTCAAAATCCTACAATGATAAATGTTTATAAATATGAGAAATAATAATTAAAAAAAAAACTACCCATGATAAAATAAAAAATAAATAATCGAGGAAACAAAGTTCCAAATCTTATTTTGCCCTCCACAACCAAAGATGTTGGGAGAGTTCTAAAATAGCCCATGACTAGATTAAAGATAAACGAATACTGAATGCGGAAGCGTACCTTACTTCAGGAATTGAAAGCGATTACCATATGGGTTTGGATCTTCCAATTCCTTCTGTAGTTTCACTGTTAGAATACTTCTCTGAAGGGGAGATGAAGATACGTGAAAGTTACAGAGGAATGGGGATCATAACTAGGGATGGCAACGGGGCGGGTCGGGGAAGCCATTCTCATCCCCTAACCCACGGGGATTTTAAATCCCCATACCCTACCCTATCCCCTAATCAAAGAATCAGGGCGGGTTCGGGGATCGGGTTCCCCGCGGGGAAAAATCCCTTTTTTATGTTTTAATTCTTATTTAAAAAGAAATATAAAAAAGGAATGTATATTTAAAATATACATTTTTAAGATAAAAAGAAAACATAATATTAAACATTTTCTAATTTATAAGTTGATATAACCATATTTTATATATTTTTTTCTAATAAATAAAGATAAAAATAAACAAAATACATAAGATGCTATTAAAATATCGAGTTCGGGGGTGGGGCGGGGAATGTGTTCTCATCCCCTAACCCTAAAACAAATTTGGGAAAATTTCACCCCCTAACCCTAAATTTATAAAGCGGGGATTCCCCGCCCCTATAGGGTCGGGGCCCCTAACCCGCGGGGAATTTTGTCATCCCTAATCATAACCCCTTCCTTAAAAACTGTCTAAAATAACTGTTTGGTCAGTTATGAAGTTATTTAATTTCCTATTTGGCCCCTCATCAAATAAGAAACTACAAATGATATCTATGCTTATATAATCCTTGATATTATGTAATTACTCTTAAGCCAATAATAAAACTTTAATAGATCACTTTAATTTGGCTAATCAAAAGATAGCATGCACATTTAATAATTATATGTGTGGTCCTATATATTGATTTTTCCAACAAAAGATACTATTAAAATACGAACATATAAATGATGAAAAGAAAGAAAACAGAGATATAATTGAAACGTTTCAAAATTTATGTAATATCTAAAAAGAATTATATATTTGAAACGTCGCTAAGGTATAGGGGAAATTTTTACCTCTATTACCTTAACCCTCTGTTTGGATCAAGAAAGTATGAGAAATGATTTTAAATTCTGTGATTTGAAATACTAGAAATGATTTTAAATTCATGATTGTGTTTGGAATATGTAAGATTTGAAATGAATTTAATTTCCATTTTGTGTTTGGATATTTGTAGGAAATGAAAATAAAGTAATGAGATTACTAATTTAACCTTTTTGTTTATAAATAGCTAGTGGGTAGTTAATGAAAGTAAGGTTAAATAAGTAATTTATATTAAAATCCTTCAAAATCCAACCATTTTGGCAAGGAAATTTTTTTATGTCAAAATTGGATTTGAAATCATTTCTGATTTCAAATCCTAATATTTTTAATAGAAACAAACAAAAGAATTGATTTCAATTTCTTTTGGATTTGAAATCTTACCAAATCAAGGGAAACAAACACAGCATAAGAGTTTTTTTAGTTTGATAGGTTCATAAACAAGAATTAAATACTTTATTATATTACATTTAATTACTTGATTAATATGTTTGTTTATATTAACATCAATTTATGGTGAGAACACTCAAAACTTTGACCTTATAAAAAGAAAACAGGTACCTAATCAATAGAGTTACGCTCACTTTACCATTACTTGATTAAAATCAATAATAGGAAGTAGTATATTTAATTGTTCAATTGTAAATAAGTTATAACTAAACAATTATAATTTTTCATCTTATACGAAGTGCCATTATTATTATTAGAAATTTTTACTCATTAAATCAAATTGGAGCCCTTATTTACAAGTATATTGACGTTTCATTTTTAATTACAATAGTATCCATTCTAGACCACTTTTGGTGGTTTTTCTCATGTAAATTCCTTAATATACCCTTTTTCTCTCTCTAATTATTTGATTATTAATTATGGCCAATTTTAATTTATCCTTGATTTACTCTCTATGATTACGTATTTATTAATTTTGATCTTGTTTTCAAAATTTATTCTGATTTATATTCATAATTTTTCGAAATATTAATTTTGATTTTGTTTTCAAATTTTATTATTTATATTTTCAAAATTTCCATATCTTATTATTCCATGTCTTCTTATTAATTTACATTTTTTTTCCTTTTTACGTTCCTTTTGTTTCGTTAATTCCTTATGTAGAATTAGGGTTTTACTTTTCATTCCTCTCACATTCATCAGCTCATTTCTTTTGTTTATGAGTTTTTTCTTCATCCTCTCATTTATGTGTTTGTCGTAAAAGATGGGTAGATATGTTGACGTCAAGCTTTTTCGTGGTGGAAGTTTATATATTTCTCTCTCATTATTAGATATTTTTTTTAGAGAGAATATGGTAATAGGATTTTAGTCTTGAAGAAGAAAAAGATGGAGATGAAGAAATAAAACATGTTTTGTGGAAGCTTTCCAGATTTATGTCGAATAGAGTAATGTACAAGATTGGATAGAAGACGAATCTTGATGTTAATATTCACGATATTCAAGTTAGATTTTGTTTAATAATGTTAAACTATAGATTTTATTAGTTTTTAACCAATATAAAAATGTTAAACTAATCAACGTTTTAATCATTTTTTGGATCAAGATGCCCGGGTTAGATTTTGTTTAATAATGTTAAATTATAGATTTAATTTAGGGTTAATTTTAGCAATAACCATTTAATAAATAGAAATATCAAGAAAACCGTATCTTTTATATATATATCAAAACTACCCAAAAACCGTCGCCGGTGAAATTAAATTATATTGTGAAAAGACAAAATATACCCCCGATTTATTTTTTCCTTAATTTGTGCAAAATTTAAGGAAATTTTTAAAATCCCTTAAATTTTACAAAATTAATGGAAAAATCAAATCTAAACAGAAAATAAAACTATAACAAAAAGTAAATGAAAAATTAAATCTAAAAATACAAGAAAATAAAATCTTAAAGCTTCTAACTTTCTTCTAGGAAATATCGAATTGCTTTCTTCTTCGATCATACTTTAATCGTCACTGTGTATAATTGATAAACAAAAAAAAAAATAAGTATTTATTTTCTTTAAAAAAAGTAGAACAAAAGTAAACCAAATACAAATGTTAAATTGAAAAAAAAAAGATAAAAAAACATTTTTGAAAAACAAAATCATAAATCGTTAAAACATGTTTATATTTGATAAACATTGTATAATTGAAAAAACAATCAGTAAAACCACCATGGAAACTGTATATATTTAATAAACAGTTTATTATTGATAAACAAACATATAGCAACAACCATTAACATTTGTAGCAGATAGCAGCAGCCATATATTAAAAACGTTTATATTTAATAAATAGTTTACTATATATCAACAAACCTGTAGCAACCATGAATAACAGGCGGTGAAAGTTGATCTTGGGAAATTTTTGTGCAATGAAGAAAACGAAAAAGGGAAAACGAAGGAGGAGGAAGAAGAGAAAGAATTTTGATGCAATTCCAGAGAAAGAATCGAAAGAAGAGAGTAGATCTTAAGCACTAATCGAATCCAAAAAAGGCACGAGCGTAAATCAAAAAACGATGGTACCAATTTGAGCTTGGACTGGCCGGAGATCTCCGCTCTACGAATGAATTTGAATTTGGGAGTTTTCTAGCAATTAAGAAAACGATGGAAAGCGTATGAGGAAGAAGAAGAATAATCTAATTTAGGTTAGACTTTATTATCCTTAAATAGTGATTCCCAAAATCAAGGAGATTGATTTTCAAAATTAAAAAAATAAAATTATAAATTAAATGATATGTAATTAATAAGATATGGTTATCAAGGAGAGATAAAAGGGTAAGATAGTAAACTATTAAATCGAAAACCACCAGATCCCCACCATAAATGGTGGTTATTGGGTAATTTTGAAATAAAAAACAAACAACCCTAGAAAGTGGATTTAGGTGAATTAGTGTGGTCATGGTTGCAATTATTTCTTTTATTTATGTTTAACAAATTAAACTAACCGACCTTTTAATCATTTTCTGGATCAGAATATTCTGGTTAGAATTTGTTTAATAATGTTAAATTATAGATTTTGTTTAATAATGTTAAACTATAGATTTTATTAGTTTTTAACAAATATAAACATGTTAAACTAACCGACGTTTTAATCATTTTTTGGATCAAGATGCTGAAGGGATTGATCTACTAGATTAGCAGAATATCATTTAATAATCTAATTAACGTTTAATTACGGATCTATTAACATCATGCAATTTGTGATGAATACATGTAGATTCATGCTATTTTCAAAAATTAAAAGGCTTTTACTTACATTGAGTAATAAATGGAAAATTGGTTGGAAGTTTCTTTACAACATCAAATTCTCAGCAACACCGGATCTTCTACGCTATATCCCGATCGAACAAGCAAAACCCGATTATGGGATCGAACTTTATAAGTGAAGGGATGATTTACTAAATTAGCGAAATTTTATTTAGTAAACTTATTAACATTTAATAACGGATCTATTAACATCATGCAATTTGTGATATAAAACATGTAGATTCATGCTTAATTTCGAAAATTAAAACCAATTATACTTACATTGAGTAATTAATGGAGAATCGGTTGGAGGTTTCTTTACAGCATCAAATCCTCAGCAACACCGGATCTTCTATGCTATATCCCGATCGATCAAACGAAACCCGATTGTGGGATCGAACTTTAGAAGAAATTGGGAAGAAGAAAAATATTTTCTTCCCAATTTTGAATAGGGAATTTCGGCCAAGGGGTGGGAGAGAGGAAGAGAGAGTTCCAACTTTCTATGGAATTGAATTGTGTGATTTATGAATGACTCAACCCTCCTATTTATAGGAAAATAGGAATCCTAATCACATTAGGATTAATCTATAGAGATAAATACAAAAAGAATAAAGATTATCTCTTTCCTTTATCTTGCAATTTCGAAAATGCCATAGATAAATAGGAGATTATATTATTTTCTTTATTTTATTTATCTTGGGTAAATAAATCTATGTAATTATTTTAGGATATAATTCAAGCAATTATCTCTCCCAAATAATACATATGGCCGAAAATTACAATAGTAATTAATAAAAATTCTAATTTATTTAATTAATTATTTTGGGCCAATTCCAATTGGGCTTGAAACTCTCTCTTAAATTAATAAGTCCAACTTAATTAATTTATTTATTAATTATCATTTAAATAAAATATTTTATTTAAACAATTAATAATATTAATATTTTCTCCCGACTACATATTATCAAATTATATTTAATTATTAATTTCCATTTAAATAATTTTCATTATTTAAATAATTAATAATAAATATTTTAATTATTAATTTCCATTAAATAAACTCATTATTTAATTAATAATTTTATTGATAACATTTTATTATTAATTAATTAATTTTAATTATTAATTTCCGTTTAAATAAAATTAATTATTTAAACAATTAATAATTGTTAATTAATTTCAAATTATTAATTACCATTTAAATATACTTAATATTTAAATAATTAATGAAGTCTAATTAATAATATTTCATTATTAATTTCCTGTTTAAATAAACTCATTATTTAAACAATTAACAATGTTTATATTAATTACCGTTTAAATATACTCAATATTTAAACAATTAATATTGCCTATTTTAAGTAATTCACTTTACTTAAATTTTCCATTTCTTCTACTTGATTTCGCGACTACGATATTTGGGCTAGCATAGGGACCCGATGGACCTATAGATCATGGGCTTAATAATTAGTCAATTAAGTGATTAACACATAATCAGTTAATTACTTATTATCTAACTATGAATAATTTCACTATAGATTCATAGCTGAACTCCCCTCACTATAGATGAGTTATTGTCCATTTAGTTTATCATTATTTATATATGTGATATTATCCTTCACGTGGAACCCTCATAATTACAGGCAGATAGATTTACCGTTTTGCCCCTGTAATCACCGCTTTATCCTTGTGTTCCCGCTGATTCTCCAATGAACTTTATCTTTAGTCGAACTAGAGATAAGATACTTCTGTGATCAATAGAAGTCGTGACGTCACTTGTTCATGTCTCGAATCAGTACATCAAGAGAGTTTCCTAAAGTTCCTAAAATGTTTAGGTATCGCACTGATACCGTTAATTTATAGGAAAGTTATGAATTCCATCTCGTGAAAATGAGTTCTCAGCTACTTATCTAGTCATGTTCCCAAAACAAGAGTGTATTGAGCGTTCTTACAGATCGCTCTCAACTATGTGAATCAAAGAACATAACTCCACAAATAGAAGTTCGCATTTCACTCAGGATTGAGATCTATCACGGTTGATAAACTTAGTTTGACATTCGATTATTTATCGTAAACGGTACTAATGAGAAATTTGATCGAACATCGTGGTCCTGTCTTATACAATCTACATTGCATATGATACTTCCATTTCATGTCTCCCACATGAATGATCAGGATTCGATCATTTGTCTATAAACAAAATGCGAAGTTATCAACAGTGTTACCGGGATAAGGTTTCCAAACGTTATCCGTTTACTGTAGACATGTTTAAGTTACTCATCTCAACTTTAATCCTCTTGTATGACTCACATACTAAGTCGTGATTTCATAAGAGTAACTTAGGGTTTACTATTTGAATGTTTGATATTAATATATTTCCATATATTCCTAATATCGTCAATTGAATCAATCTAGATAATATAAAGAACTTTAGTTTATTTATTTAATTTATTTGAAATAAATTATTATAATTAAATAATTACAAGTTCTAGGACACCATTCCTAACAAGAAGAAATTAGGAAGAAGAAAAAATATTTTTCTTCCCAATTTTAAGAGCCAAAATGGGCAAAGCTATAGGGAGGAGAGGAAGAGAGAATTTCAATTTCTACGAATTGAGTTGTGTGATTTATGAATGACCCAAGACTCCTATTTATAGGCTAATGGAAAACCTAATCTCATTAAGATATTCCATAGAGATAAATACAAAAGGAAAAAGACATTCTCTTTCCATTATCTTGGTATTTTCGAAAATACCATAGATAAATAAGATGATATTTTCTTTTCTTTTCTTTTCTTTTATTTATATTGGGTAAATAAATCTATATAATTATTATATGATATAATTCAAACAATAATTAATAAATAATACCAATTTATTTAATTAATTATTTTGGGCCAAATTCAATTGAGTTCATTAATCCAACTGGGCTTGAAACTCTCTCTTAAATTAATAAGTCCAACTTAATTTATTTATTTATTAATTACCATTTAAATAAAATAATTTATTTCAATAATTAATGTAACGTCCCGTTACTTTTGAGGTAAAAAAAATATTTATTTTATTTTAATTAAAGTATTTAAAGTTAATTTTAGAACTTGTAATTTAGAATTTCGGAGCTTATTTCGTTTTAAATCTTTTTAATTGTTTTATTAGTTTAAATTAGTTTTGGTCGTATTAATAATTATTAACAGGCCAATTAATAATTATTAATCACCATTTGGATAGTTTAAGAACTTCGAGTTTCGTTTTATGAGCTAAAAATCATTAAAGGGACGTAATCGTAATTTTTGAATTCTTAAAAATATCCTACACTATTCATCTCCTCATTAAAATCCCAAATTTGACCAAAATCTTTTATCCTCCTCCTTTCCGTGGACATCAAACCCTTGGGAATAATTTTTGGGTTTTGTTCATTTCTCGACGGATCGGCTCGATTTCTGTAAAGACCCGACTTTTCAGAGTATAAAACAAACATATTTAAAAGCAGCAGAAGACTCAATAAATAGCATTTATTGAAAATACGAAAATTCACTTAAATCAAATGAACATTTATTTAAATAATAACTCCGGAATTACAAAATTGAAAACAAATATCATTGAGGCAATAACTTGTCCTCAAACAAACAAAACTTAAAAGACTAGACAAAATCTCAAAATCCCATAATTCAGTTAAAACGATAAAAACTCAATAATTTATTCATCAACAAGAATGAATAAATAAATATGTAGAAGTGATATGTGGCCACCACGACATGAACCCTAATCTCTTCCACATCATCAACCACCACCTCTCGGTCCATTGTTACCTGAAAAAAAAACAACAAATAGCACTGTAACCCCCAAACTTGACTCATTGCTCGTCCTCAAGTGATGCAAAAATAAGACCTTGACTTGATTAAAGATTTAAGAAGTTAAAACACAAGCCTTCAACAAATCACTTTTCTTAACTTTTTGGTTAGGACTTTTTCCATCATAGACTTTTGCAATTCTCTTCAAGACAATCCTAAAACTAGCCAAGTACATAAAGGGCAAAAGATTCTCAAGTGTGTGTGTGTGCATCCCGACTAAAGCAATCCATGGTAAAATCCATCTACCAAGTAAAGACAACTATCCTAAGACTGTTTTTCCTAAGTTTAAACTCAACAAATCACAACCTCACCAAGATCCCCTCCATATGAACTCTTGATTACAATGAAAGAAAGGCTTACAATGGACTTGAAGAAACATAAAGATGTGAATTTTCATTTCTTTTCTTTTCTTTTTCTTCACTTTTTTTTTGGCACTATGTGCAAGAAAGTTCTTGTGTCCCTAATGCCTTTTATTTCTTAGACATTAGTTAACTCAAACTGCAAAAGCATGCTCTTATCCCGACTTACCTCGAGACATTGGAACACTTCTCTTTTGTTTTTTTCTTTTTTTTTAGAAAGTTCTTGTGTCCCTAGTGCCTTTTTTTACTTAGCCACTAGATAACTCGAACCGCCAAAGCATACTCTTATCCCGACTTACCTCGAGACATTGGAGTACTTCTCTTTTTTTTTTTTTTTTTCCAAATGGTGAGTAACTATGTTACCCCCAAACTTATTGAAACAAGTACATTGAAGCCTACTACGAAGGAATGCAAGAGTTTTCTATTTTGGTTCACCAAGATTAGTTATTCAATGTTTTATTCTCACCTAGGGAAGTAGTCCTCAAGAACCTTAACTGTCTAAACGGGTTTACCATGAAATGACATGAACGGGGAAGTGTAGAAGAATCTAAAACCCAAAACGCACTTAACCAAAATTAGAACTATCCTAAAAATCATGCAAAAGCCAACTATATCATTTGGACCATCCTAAACAACAAAAAACTAAGAAAATGACACTTTTTTTTAAACAACAATATAGAACAAAAGGGTAATATCTTGAAATTTAAAATTAGTATCTAGAGATAGATACCACACCCCCAAACTTAAATCATGGTGTGTCCTCACAACATGGAAAAAAAAAATAACCTCAGAGCTAGCAAAGTAAGCCATGCATATCAAATTGAATAAGACAAGCTCATCATGAAGAGACAAATAAACAGAGCAACACAACAGAAAACCAACAGAGAATTATAGGCATAAAACAAATGAGAGGGCATGAAGGCTAAATATTAGAAGAAAACTCCCCTCTATTGTGATCATTAATGCTCATCCATGCCTCTTTTATCTTCTTTCATCATATTGGTAAGAACGGCTATGGAATCTTCATCTTCTGGTTGTTGTTGAGATAAGGGAGGCATTAGGTGAGGTTGGGATTGAGGTTCAAATTGATAATTTTCAGTATAAGAGGATTCATAGGAATAATCTCTCCAGGAAAAATTTGAGTGATACCTCCAATCATGGTTATGAGAATCGGAATATGAATTGAAACTTTGGTTAAACCCCACATAATTGATAGAATCAGGATTACTTGGGCAATTTTCATAACGATGACCTCCTTCACAGTAGACACAAGAATCGGAAAGTGCACTTTGTTGATTTTCTACAATTAAAGCCCATCTTTTTAGTGCATTTGCCAAGCCCTCCATATGAAATTCCAAATATCCTGTCATATTTTCCATAGATAAAAAGAAAAAAAAATTAGGGGTAATAACTAGTATATTCAAATAGGGGACCTTAATTACAAAAAAAAACAAGAGTCCAAATTAATTACAAAAAAGGCCGCCAGCCACCCGCCGGAGGAAAAAAGGTTCAAAAATACCCTTGCACGTGAGAATTGAAAAACGGCAAGTGAATTAAATAGAAAATCCCACGATTCGAGGTAATAAATTCGGGATTTCAAAAAAAGGGGAATAAAATTAGGAAGAGGAAATCGTGGGAGATTCAAATTCGAAAAAATTTCAAAGCAATACCGTCGGACAACGAAGAAAAGGAACGACGACGAGAAAGAGAGCGATTTACGTACAACATGATTACGAAGAAACAAATTTGTCAGGCAAGAGAGAAATTGATTGAAGAAACTACGATCGCGAAAGGGAAAAACAGGAAAAACAAGGGATTGAGGGTGATTTTGAAGAAATTGAAGATACGAGGGGAACAAATGAACAAAAAATAGAAGAACCACATGGAAAGGTATGAACTAAATATTATTGATCATGATTTAAAAAAGTAAATATGTTAATTAATAATGTTGAACATAAAAAACAGGAACAGAGAAAATGATGAACAAGAAGCGGAAGATTACAAGAAGAAGATGTTGATAGTGAACATGCAAAAGATGAAATTGAAGAGGAGAATAGTGAAGAAGAAGAAGAAAATGATGATATGACAGGAAGTACAAAAATTGAAAAGACGGAGATAAATACAAAGACAGAATTGAAGTCTAAACAAGGAAAAAATAAAACAAAAAAGAGTACGAAGAAGAGTGGTATGGAAAAGAAGGTGGAAAATGCTACACCAAGAAAACACAAGGTATCTGTTTGATAAAATTAAATTGATTAATAGAATAATTGCATTTAATAATATCAAATGTATTAGGAATCTTGCAAAGTTCTGGTGTATTATGCCCAACAATAATGAAGTACATTTGTAAAACAACACTTTATTTCTAATCCATGTTGTTAAAAATAAGGGTAGGTACATAAATTTGAAAGGGGAAATATATAAATTACATTGGAATTTGTTAAACTTTATTGTATACATAATATATACAGGGACATCATTTCATTGTAATTACATTGGAATTTGTTAAACTATATTGAATACATCATTATACAGGGGCCTCCTTTCATTGTAACCCTTGAGAATTGGCAAAGGGATAAGAAGACACATCCGTACACCAAAAAGACCAAGATAATGGATTTGATGAAGCCACTTTAAAAGAGGAGGCAACAAGGAAAATGAAAGAGGGGTGCTTCAAAGATATTATAGAGTTGGGTATTATGAATTTCCCACCAAAATTGATGCAAGACTGATAGGAAAGATAGTCCGGAATTCAAATCCGGATGTCCTTAGCTTCAATTTCGACGGAAGGGTAGAAACATTCATGATCAAAGAATTCGCATAATTACGGGACTCTACTGTAATGAAGAAAAGTATACCAATCTAAGAACCCTCCCGAAAGCACAATCATGACAAAGTTATTTCCGAAGAAAAAAAAATAGACAGAGATGATTTAGAGATGAAATACATGGAGATAGACTTCAACGATCTTTGAGATGTCCGAAAAGATGGCCAGGATTATGTGTGCTTGAAGCAATACTACTACCAGGTGCAGAAAACAACAAATGTTAAGACTTTGCATCTAAGACGATAGAAGATGAAGAACAATTCAAAGCAAATATCCATGGGGAAGAATAAGCTATAACATAACTATAGCATCTATCAAAAAAGTGATGGAAAGTCCAGAGACAAACTACCATGCCCTTGATGGTTTCCCTCATGCATTGATTCTTTGGGCTTTCGGGTACTACCCGCTTCTTTCAAAAGATAATGTCTATGCCACAAGGATTGACACAACAACACCAAGAATACTAAATTGGTACGATTCAAAACAAGGAACCTGGAAAGCTTATGAGAAAAATGTTTTATTGACCGGTAAGTTATTTATTGATTTTTATTAAATATTAGAATTATATTACGCAAAAAATACTATTTAATAATGTTCAATATCAATTCCCATAGATTGAAGTTCTTAAGTTCATCCCAACAAAAGAGGAGTTGGAATCGGATCATGTAAAGAGTCTTATGAAAGAGATGAGGCAGAAAAGTATGAAAGCAAATGTCAATAAAGAGGAAGCGAAAAGAAGAAAAAGAGAGAAAACCGACATAGACGCGGCCGAAGATATCGAAGAGCTAAAATTAGCAATGAATGTCCTGATTGATCGAACCATATACTAAAGACAAGTATGTTCACCGTGAACAAGAAATGTGAAAAATTGAAGAGTTGGGTGGAGGCACATTTAGGGGGTCAAATTTGATTGGATGGAAAATGAAAAAAATGAAGAAGCACAAGATGAATCGATAAGGTAATTATATTTTTCATACATGTTCATAATTTATACTTCTAAGGTTTATTCATATTACATAATTTATACTAATAAGGTTGATTCATATTTCATAACTGATAATATTTTGTGAAATTTCATATTTGTTATAAAACAAAATGCTATTGGAATATGTTAGGATTTTGGAATTAAACAAGACCAGGAAGACGGATCGAGACAAAAATCATTCAAAGGACATGACAACACGGTAGCGAATGAAGAATTCGGTAATGCAGCGATAGGAGACGTGATTGATAGATCTGAGAAAGATAAGGGAAAGAAAAAAGTGGAAGAAGAAGAAATGAAAGACATGATTACAGAATCTGAGGCCGAGGTAAAAGGTGTATTATTATATTAAAATGTTAAAATTATTACTAATGAAATATCTAACAGTAAATGTATAATATATATTGACTTAGATTGAAGAACCATTAGTAAGAAAGAACTCAAGAAAGAGGAAGGAGGTAGAAAGATTGGAGGGCATGAAAGAAAAAATAAAAGAAGCTGCTGAGAAGAAGAAAGCAAAGAAGCAAGAAACAAGGGTAAATTTAAATATTCGTTTGATAATATTAAACAATTTATACACTGTTTTAAAATACAATAATTTAACTATAATGCACAAATAGGTAATGACTACAAGAGCAAGATCACTGAGGCCAAGGATAAAATCAAGATCAACAAAAGATCCATATACCGAGGAATTTGGATCAAAGGAGAAACCAATTACATTGACTCAAGAATTGGAAAGAGATTCACCAACCTTTCATATACTCACCCAGGAGTAGAATTAAAATAGCCAAATATGGATTTTTTGTTGAGTTTAGAATATTGTATTGAATTATGCTACATTGGAACACCAACAATTTAATTTTTTCCATGAAGTCTTTATTTTGAACACCAACAATTTTGATTGTTATGTTTATTTAATATTTTCAAATTGTTTTTGCAAAAACCATCTGATTGAAATGGTAATGGTAATGGAGTTTAAAAAAGATCAACACTCTAAGTAATTTACATTCTACAGAAAAAGGAAAGATATTTTAAAACATAAAAAATGTTTAACAATGAACAATAAGAAAAACAAATTATTAACGATGTATGAAACAATTTAATAATATTCGATAAACACAATGTAAAACCCCGTTCTCAATTAAAATTTGGAAAATATTCAATAACGAACAAAAAAAGACAGAACCTTTCCAACAATTTTGTTTATTCTTTTATTTAATATTTTCAAATTGTTTGTAACAAAACCATCGATTGAAAAGGTAATGGTAATGGAGTTTAAAACAGATCAACACTCCAAGTAATTTACATACTACAAAAAAAGGAAAAATATTTTAAAACATATAAAATGTTTAACAATGAACAATAAGAAAAACACATTATTCATTGATAACGGAATAAACAAGACTGCTTATGATAAAATACAACACACGAATGCAAAAAGACGAACCTTTACCCATTCTAAATTTATCAAAACAATTTGATAACAATAAATAAAACATTGAACAAAAATAAATATTAATAATATTTAACAATAAACAATTAGTATTATATATTCTCAGCATTGTAACCAATGATTTGATAATATACAACAAACAGAATGCAAAACATGGTTAAAATTAAAAATTAGAAAAACTTCAAAAATGATAAAATGTTTAGGGATAAATAATAATTCTGAACAATTCCAAGAAAAAGAAACAATCTGATAACATAAAACATAATAAAACTCAAAGAACATTGAGATTATTCAAAAGGAATTGAAATAACAAAACGATTAAAAAATTCAATAACTAAGAACTGAAATCGATACGACGAATAAGAGCATTCCTGCAAGACTTTCGATTATGTCCACTTCCACCACATCTAGAACAATTCTTGGTTTGAGAAGTTCCAACTTCGAATCCTGACAAGTGACGTTTCATTCTTGGACGACCACTGGACGCCTAACATTAGGAGGATGAACAATAATAGAACAAATTTCACGTGGGACACACCACTGTCTTCTATTGCCAACCTGGATAAACACTCCCAATATACGTACACTTCAAAGCTTCGGATGTGTAATACTGTTCACAAAATTAGTTGGTGGCGGTCTTTATACAATATTGCAGCACAAGCATGTGTGCAAGGGATTTTAAGCATATTCCACCGTCTACAATCACACATTTGCTTATTAATGTTAACAACATACTCCATATCAAAGTCAATAACATGATATTCAGCATCATTAATAGGGCGAACCTGCAAAAAAAAAAAGAATTTAATAAACTCAAATACATGTATAAAAATCAAATTATTCAACAAGACTTTTTACCGTCATCCGACCGCCAATATTGATGTTTCACGAACAATACGATCAGCCCAAGGGGTAAGCTTAGAGTGAATTTCAGGAGGCAAGATGACGACTGGTCGTTAAACCATTCTTGAAGCTTTAATCGAATCTCATCGATAGCGGAAACAATAGGAAGTTCTCTAGCGCACAGTAAGGCAGAATTGTAACTTTCACATATGTTCGTTGTCATAACATTATACCTCATTCCATGAAAATAAGCACGAGACCAAGTACGGGGATGAATATCATTAAGGTAAGGAATGATATCAGGTTCACACCTAAATAGTTCATTCATAAGACTTTCAAAATCAGAATGTGTGTAAGCTTGAGCACATCTTTTAAACAAATCTGCTAGTCCTTTTTTTTTGAATCTAGACTTGATATTGGCGGCAATGTGCTGCATACAATAACCATAATGACATCCAGGAATAATCTTCTCTACTGCTTTCCGTATGCTCGGGTGACGATCCGAAATTATAGCAATGTCTGGAACATGACCATACACATTTTTTAAATGATAAAAGAACCATTCCCACGAACAATCGTTCTCAGAATCTACAACAGCAAGTGCTAATGGAAATATTTGATTATTTCCATCAAGCGCGCAAGCAGTCATTAAAGTACCAGCATACTTCGCTTTCATAAACGTGCCATCAACAGATATGACGGGTCGACATGCAGTAAATCCTTTTATTGAAGCACCAAGGCTCAAATATAGATACTTAAATCTATTCTCATCATCCAGCAAGTAACGAACATATGTTCCTATAAAAAAAACAAAAAACAATTAATATAATTAAATTGTTGAACAAAAGACACCATTTATTGTAACAAAAAAACATTGAACAAAATACAATAATTGGAATAATATAAACAATTGAATATAAATAAAAAAATCTGGATGAAAAAAATACCATAATTCTTCTCAGCTATAACATGGCAAAATCTTGGAACCAGTGCATATGATTCTTCTGGATTTCCTCTTAATTCATTCAAAATAATCTCACGAGATCTCCAAGCCTTCATATAATCAATGTGAATACCATGATGATTTTGCATGTAATTCATTATATCATTTGGAGTCATAAATGATCCAGAACCAATTGAGAAATTATCTCTAATGTACTCAGCAATAATAGAAGATCGAGCTTGAGGATGAGACCCCGTGATCATATCAATATCACAACAATGCTTAAAACAAACCTTGAAACAATCCAAGAATCAGTCTTAAGATACCGGTAGCTCTAATAAAAAAGGAACAGTTCTCATCCTTACAACAAGCATAATAGCGTTTCAGGATCGATTTTTTAACAACCATTTTGAAATTGTGCTTCAAAGCAAAAATGTTAATTGCTTTAGTTAAAACCAACTTCGAGGAATATAGCGTATTATCAACCTTAAGATAATAGCTATCCCTGGACGATTTACGTTAAGAAACGTAACATATTCAAAACCATCAGGTGTTTCAAGTAAAAAAGGATCATTATCGCTATCATGAAATACGAAGTCAAAATGGTTAATTTAATAGAGACATTTGGACAACAGCATTATTCACACCCACGAAATCCTCCACGACTATGGCTACGTACTCCGTATCTTCAGACGAGTAGTAACAGAAATACGATAACATATCATCGGAGTCTAAAACGATGTAGGACTTATGATGAACAACGGAACAGATCTCCATACGCAATCTATGGCAGTGGACATTAAACCCAACCTCACGAGACAACCTATTATATAAAACACTCAAAGTAATATTTTTTGGAATCCGAATGACAATAGAAATGTAATTAACGTACACTCCATCCTCGTCAAAACTCCCACCATGAAAAAGCTTTGCGTCTATGTACCTACCCATATTCAACAGCAAACAAAAAAAAAAAAAAAAAAAAACCTAGAAAGATGATAAACGGCAGAAAACCTAATAAGAAGAATGAATAATGAAAGAACCCTAAAATTTTTTCAAAAGAAACGTAGACAACTAGGATGTTAGAAAAGGAAAGGAAAAAAAAAAATAAATAAATAATGAATTAAAGATACGAAATCAAAACTGATTGGAACAGACAATTAATATACAAAAAAAATTAAAGTTTAAATGAAAAAAATCGGGAAATATAACCGAAAAAAAAGGCTATACAAAAATAAGAGTAAATCAAGGAGAAAACTAAACAAATACCTAAAATAATATAAATAATTAAATAGAGGACAAAAAAGTAAAATAACAATGAAAAACCACCAAAAGTGGACTACAATGGATACTAATGTAATTAAAATTGAAACACCTGCATTTGCGTAAATACATGCTCCGATATGATTTACTGAGTAAATATTCCAAAAAATTAATGAAATTAAAAACTAAAGATAAACAAAAACTAAATGCTTTAACACCAATTAAATCTGACTAATCCCCGGCAACGGCGCCAAAAACTTGATGTGTGAAATCGTGATACGCAAGTGCACGCAGTCAAACAAGTAATAAAGTGATAAGAAAGATATCGTTCCCACGAGGATTAGTGATTTAAAATGGTGTTAACAATTAATTTAAAGAAAATAAAAACAATGATAAATTTTGGGTGATATGATTTATGAAACTAAACAACTAAAATTGTGAAATTATGCGAAACTAAATGACGAAATTCTAAATTAAATATGGAAAATAAGTAAGATGGGTTAAAGTGACTGAAATTACTCCTAAAATGTGCAAAAATATTAAATTGATTAAACTATGTAGAGATGAGTGGTTGGAAAATCAAGAATCCCCCTAAAAAGTCTTAGAATTCACAAATGCCGCAGCAGTGCTGTGGCTGTGCTACAGCAATCTGCTATAACAAATACACTTTTTATGCAAGCAAACTCAAATGTTCATGTGACTTTGTCAAGCCTAGCATGATTCTAATTCTTAATTCAACTTGATTCCTATGTCTAGGTTAAATTAGATTAAAAATACGTTTTGATGCTCCGGTTTAGGCCTTTAAGGTGTAAACACATATGTCTATGCATTACCAAAAACAATTTCAAGAATCGTTAACCCCTATCAATTAATATTCTTCCATTCAATTTTAACCTTTTCAGAATTAAAACTAAACTAAGCAATTTACTTAGGTTGATCAAGCATAAGCAAAGAGATAAAAATTATCGAACTATTGATTGAGCATAAGAATTGAATTCATTAAAGCTTGTGAAAAACTAATTTCCCTTAGGGTTCATCTATCAATTCCAACCTAAGAAATTTAGTTCATAATGAAATTCAAATAAACAAAAGTGTTCAACAAAATAAAAACTAAACCTAACATAATCTAATAATGGAGAAGAAGAAGAAGAAAAAGAAAAATAAACAACTAAGAGCAAGAATAATCCATTAGAGAAGAAGATCCAAACGAAGCTCCCTAAGGAAGAAGAAGTCTCCTGCGTTTCTCCTCTTTCTTTCTCACGTACGCTGCTGCCTCTGTCTCCCCACGTTCAGCCTCCTCCAAATCTGTCTCTCTATTCATTCACTTTATGTCTAGGTTAATTTCTTTTCTTTTCTTCTTTTTGGGCTTGGGCTTTCCTTCCATCTCCTCAAAATTGCTCCTAAGTTGGACCCCAAGTAGTGGGCTTATTTTATCTCAAGCAAATCAGCTGATACGGGCCCAAAAAATAGACTTTTTAGGCTGAAAATCGTGATCTGCTACTGCTGTCCAGACTGCTCCAGTGTGCTGCAGCACAGCTGCAGCTCTGCCACAACACTTTGCAAAAATCTGCACTTTTTCCCTTTGCTCCTACATCAAATTTGCAACTTTTTAGGGATTTCTTTCATTCAAAATGACAAGATTAAAATACCCAAAGCCAAAAACACTTCAAACATATTATTTAAAGTGCTAAAAACCCGAGTTTTCTCAAAGTAAGCTTAATTAAAGAATTATGCAAAATGAGTTCAAAGTATGCAAAATATGTGCAAAGTTCAATCAAATAATCATCACATAGGCATTAAAATAAGACCAAATAACTCTATTTTATAGAGTTATCAGAGGCTAAAGCCAGTGAGAAAACGACTTAATCAAAGATGAAGTCTTAAATAGTCTCTAACAATTCAAACTGAGTCCCGAGCACTTAAGCACTCTCCAATAACATCTAAGGCACAAAATCACTTAAAACTTTAAGTCTCACTCGCTTACATGAATAGGCAATTCTCACTAATTCCATATTCAATATCTTTAACCACCAATCTCACTTAGATCACCAATCTTTTTTTTTCATAACCATTGTAAATATCCACACTTTTCATAATCTCATTCTTATACATGAATATGCAACTCTAACTAGCTCCAAATTCAAGGCAATACATAATAACTTCTTACATGAATAGGCAACACTATCGGGTTCCATATTCAATGCTTCTCAATAAAACTTACTTTACATGGGTAGACAACTTTCACTAGTTTCTTACCCAAGACATCCCAAACATACACTCTCACAATCTTTATCAATTTCCCGAACCACTAACATGCTTTAACTTAACAAACATTATCATTCACAAAATCCACTAAGAAGGCGGTTCCTCGAAACTACTACCACTTCTTAGTACTTGTTTATAGCCTCAACTATAACTGATATTCCCTTAATGTTTCATTCATATGAGCAATGAACATTAGTACTCCGTTATGGACTTTTCCATAACTAACATGACTTAGTGTTGAGCTCGTAGCCTCAACACTAGTAAACAAATTCAAGCCGTCCATCAATATAAATCCAAACATCATTATACACAGATAACGATAGCTAAAATTCAATTAAAAACATGCAGACACAACAGCTCCAACTCAATATATAAATTTCACAAAACTGCCGAAAATTGCCGAAACATGGAAAATGCAATCTTATGTTCCCTAACTCAAAACCCAAGGCATTTGACACTAAATATCTCCAAATAATTCCATATTTAAACTTATAATCAATCAGAGGCAATTCGAATCTAATAACTTCAATTTTCGTCAAAAAAGCCTAAACTAGTTCTAACCGAAAAAATTAATTCTCCCCATAGATTTTTCTTATGATTCCAATATCAAAAATCATCTTAAACTCCATAATTTCCAAAATTAACATTCATCTCAATCAGAATCAATTCGATGTAAAGAAAACTCAATTTTAAAGAAAATTGACTATTTTAGCTCTAACCGAAAATCTAATTTCTCCCAAAGTAAAAACGATACCATCTATGGTCCAAATTCATCCAAACGTTCCAGAATATCATAATTAAATGTATAGAATAGATTTAGCTACGGTAAGAGCCTTAGATTTCTCTAAAACTCCACCAATGATCAAATCGTTAACTCACCTTATCTCTGCTAAAAATCTAATTTCCAACTAAGTTTCCACCACCACCACCAATCAGACCGGAAACAAGGGTCCTAAAAATTTAATTTACATGCTTAAACAGTACCAAAAAGTGTTAAAAAGATTGGGGTTCAACGGCTCGAAGATCGGGGAAAAGGCAAACGACGAACAACCGCCGTTTGAAGGAGACAGCAGCTACGGCGCTGCTGTCTTTTGCTATGGCTGAATCGTGGCCTTCGAGTCACGGTTTGGTCTCAGTTTCGGGTTCCGGGTGATCGGTATTGATAGGTTTTGGTTTTAGGCAAAGGGGATCTGTGACGACCCGACATTTTTAAATAATTTAAATTAGAATGCACAGCGCAAGTCTTTTATTTTAAGAAAATTGGCGTGATTATGTTTGAAAATTGGCTAGCCAAAACCTGTTTACATCTTAATTTCAAAATCTAAAATACACAAGGAACATTAAGTTCCTATCCAGGAGTTCAAAATGATCATAATCATAAAACAACGACAATAAGCTCTTATGAGCTAATTACAAAGTACAAATCATCAAAATGATATAAATTTCACAAAACCATGTACATGGATTTTTGTAAAGACTCGTATTTTCTCAAATCTTTAAATCATAAGCAAAACAGCGGAAGACTTGTTTTTACAAAAATTTGGCGTGGATCCGTTTAAAATACGAACTTTCTAAACCTGTTTACATGGGCTCAATCCAGAGAATTTAAAACAAACATCATTTCACTCCATTTATACCCAAAATCAGAGAAATAACACGACATAATGTACAACAGTTGTTAAACTCTCATGAGCCATAAATACAAGTTTAAAAGTAATGACATATGACTTTTTATCAAGCATTCATAGAATGCTCCAAAAAATGTACATGCAAGTCCATGTCCCAAAAGCCATCTCCTCGAGATCAAGCAGCACCACCTCCACGACCTCGTCCTCTCCCACGAGTATTACCTGAAATGTTTAAGTGTAGCAACATTAGCATAAAAATGCTAGTGAGAGTAAGATGGATGCAAGCACTTCTATGGATCGAATCCCATATCGGAAAATATGTCCAATTAATCCTAACGTGCTCTTACTACCCATTCAATATTCCCAAGTACATCACATAATAAAATCAATCCATTCTACTATATCGAACTTTCGAAAAGTAAACATTCAAGCTTGTAAAATAAAGTACTAAAACAACAAAAGCATAACAAAGTAATTAATAAAGTAAATTTCTATCATTTACGTCATTCCACACGTTATTTCACATTGTGACCACATTATCACATTTCACAATTCAACCGTGACCACTTGTCACCAATCACAACCATACCGTGACCTCACAGTCACCAATCACAAACCATACCGTGACCTCACTGTCACCGTGACCTCACTGTCACCGTGACCTCACTGTCACCAATCACAAACCATACCGTGACTTCACTGTCACCGTGACCTCACAGTCACCAATCACAAACCATACCGTGACCTCACTGTCACCAATCATAAATCGTACCGTGACCTCACTGTCACCAATCATAAATCGTACCGTGACCTCACTGTCACCGTGACCTCACAGTCACCAATCACAAACCATACCGTGACCTCACTGTCACCAATCAAAATCATACCGTGACCTCACTGTCACCGTGACCTCACAGTCACCAAACATAAATAGTACCGTGACCTCACTGTCACCAATCATAAACCGCGCATATCATAATGCCATACTTACTACTCCCTTTGGTAACACCAATTAGTGAATCTCATCACTAATAATATCGTACTAACTCGATTCTACACAAGAATCTCTCCAAAGTTTCTTTTAACTATTCTATAACCACTCAAAATAAAAGGAGTACCTAATACTCTTCTCCAAATTCCGGAATCTAATTCTCCTCGAGAATATAACTTAATCCACCAATAACATCTTACTTTAAACAACAACCAAACTTAACTAATTTTCCTTATGCACTTTCCTTAACTCCCAAATAACATACATTCTTGGAAAGTTCTAAAGTCTATTAACCCTCTTAACCTCGATTTAACATAAACGTCAAGCAATTCGAAAACATAAAAGTAATCACAACCATTTTAAACTCACCTTATTAAAGAAGTCAACTCCTAAACACCGGTTGACCGAAATTCACGAACGATGCACAAAACCTATAATTAAAATACACCTAAAGTATATTAATTAATCGAAATGAACAACGATCGTCACGATACTAAAATAAAAGACAAAACAGCCCGGAAATGCTCCCAAAAGGCCCACGGCTCAAAGGGATTTCAAGGTGATGGTTGTTTTCCGGATTTTTAAGCACTTTAAAAGGGTTTTGGGTTGGTTTTGGGCACTTTGGAGGTTGGTAATATCAATGGGTAAACATGATTTAAGGTTTAGGTCAAAAGTTCAATCCCGAACAATTTAGTAAAATCACAAAACATAACAAATTCAAAACCCTCATCAACAACAAACATGAGAAAAACTAAAATAAATGGCTTTTGGCTCAAACCCGATTCTAGGGTTTAGGGAAAGTTCTAAATATACATAAAACAACTCCCTCGATCTAAATCTCCTAGTTCCCGGGCAAGAAACGGAAGATTTCAACCAAAAACACCATTAAAACAAGATTTGAAGTTTTAGGTTTTGAACATAAACATACCTTAAAGCCTTGAAATGATGGAGGAAAAGAACGATTGGTAGGTTGGAAATGATACCCGGGCTCGTGGCTATCCAACGAAACCGAAATTATAGCGATCCGTCGAGAAATGAAGAAAAACCAAAAATGGGAGAATTCCACTTTGATGCTCACGGCAAAGGAAGGAGAAGAAGAAGAAAAATGGTGAAGACTTTGGTCAAATTGCTTTATTTAAAGATAAATGAATAGTGTTTTTGATATTTAAGAAATTGGAAATGACGCATACGTCCTTTTTCTTGCCTTAAGCTTTTAAAATGAAACCCGAACCACTTAAACTAGCCCAATGGTGATTAATAATTATTAATTGGCCTATTAATAATTATTAATACCATCGAAACTAATTTAAGCTAAATAAACAGTTAAAAAGATTTCCGAACGAAAATAACTATTTTCTTCTAAATAGTCAATTCTAAAATTATCTTTAACACTTTAATTCAGTAAATAAATAAATAAAATAAATAAATAAATAAAATTCACCTCAAATAAATAATTACTTTAAATCCCAACTATTCTCACCTTAATAAAAGTGAAGACTTCGCTCCTAAACACCGGAAGAGCGATCAAACGAGCAGTTCAAAAACACCTACAATAGGAATTATATCCCGAAAATTAATAAATTACCAACTAACGATTAAACAACCACTAAACAAATAAAAAGACGAAAATCCATCAAACCCCCCCACATGGAGGCTCTCGGCCCTCCCAAGAAATGGGTCTCGGGTTTGGTTTTTCGACTTTTTGGCAATTTAAATACGTTTTGAGTTGTTTTTAAGCAAATTCGATAATCCCGATGTCAATGGGTATCGATAATTAGGGTTTTTGAACATTAAGCCCTTTCTCGAATTGAACTTAAATAAACATTTATTCATTAATCTATACTCCAAATTCAAACCCCAAAAGGGAATTTTCAAACGGAAAGGGTTTCGACTGAAACTCGGTTTTAGGGTTTAGGGAAAGTTTTCAAAAACACGTAAAACGACTCCCGTAATTACAAACACCGAGTTTCACAACACGAAATCGAAGGAAATCAACGAAAACTCCATTAAAACACTATTTGGAGTTTAGGGTTTCAAGATTTACTTACCGAGAACTCCATGGATCTCGAGTGGCAAGTACGATCGATGGGTGGAAAAGAATCCTAGACCCGAGGCCTTTCCGATGCAACCGAAATCGAGTCGATCCGCCAAGAAACAAGCAAAACCCGAAGAAATCCCTTCTCCTCTTGGTACCCACGGCCATGGAGAAGAATTGGATGAGTTTTTGGTCAATTTTGGTCAAATGGGCAATTTAAAGAAGAATATGAATAGTGTTTAGATATTTAGGAAGTTTGGAAATTACGATTTTGCCCTTTTATGACTTTTAACTTGTAAATCGAAACGCGATGATCTTAAATAAATCTAAAGGTGATTAATAATTATTAATTGGCCTATTAATAATTATTAAAGTCACCGAAGCGAAAAATAAACATTAAAACGATAAAAATGAATTTCGGGCAAAATTAAGTACTAAAATCGAAATTACAAAATAATAATTAAACTAAATACTTGAATTGCAATAAATAAATAAATAAACAATATTAAATAAATAAATAAATAATAAATAAAAATAAAATAAAATAAAATAAATTTTTTTTTTACTCCAAAATAACGGGACGTTACAGGATCAACATCGATTAAGTTTTAGGCGTACTATTAATTAACAAAAGGCAACATGGAATGAGTTTTTGGGCAAGGTTCAAGAACATTAAAATTTGATCAATAAAACAAAATTCTAGATTTGAAAAGAATGAAAAACCAATCTAAATACTCACCCAATGTTAGGAAATCATGAATCCGGACTACGAACCTTGACTAACGAATTCCCATGATCAAAAAGGATACCTATTAACAAGAATTGATGAAGAAATCAACTCCTAAAAACCCTAAGAGGGGCGGCGGCACTAGGGAAAACCAAGAGGAGAAAAATTACCTCTTTTGATTACAAAGGTAGTCCCCAACCACTTCGAATCCGAGATCGGAACACGGATTAACGTCCAATTGATGAAGGAAATCGAGCAAACCTTCCAGGAGTCTCCAATGGGGACGGCTGCGGCGTGAGAGGAAGAGAAGGAGAGAATGAATTTTGAAAATTGATAATGAGAGGTCCTCCTTTAGGTTAAAATCCCGAGTTATCATATTTATGAAAATGTCACTCACCTTAAAACGTCTATAACTTGATCATCGGGTCTCAGAATGACAAACCGTCAGTTGCGTTGGAATCTTCACGTCGAGACGATCAATTTCATGTCAAAATATTTTCAAATCACAAGGTTCAAATTTCGAGATTTTTCGGGAAAAATTACCATAATACCCTTTTGAAATTACACGATATTTCTGCTCTAATTAAGTGATTTTAGAAACTTCCCCTTAACCCTAAACCCAAGATTGAGTCAAAAACCCGTCCCGTTTGAATTATACAATTTGTGGGCTGAAATTGGGATGTTTTTAATTGATTATGTGTATGTTGTAGTTCGGGAAATCAATTATTGTCCAAAAACCCTAATTATGTTTACCCATTGAAATTGCGAACTTCCAACTACTTGAAACCAACCCGAAACCAACCCGAAACGCCTCTAAATTTCCTAAAAACCGGAAAATCAAACCCGAAACCCTTTTTCCTAGGTGAGGCCGAGAGCTCCCTTAGGGTATTTCCGGGTATGCTTTTAGATGTCGCTTGATCGATGTTCGGTTAAATAATGATTGTTAGATGTAATATAATTGTAGGTGTTTTTGGACCATTGCTTGAACGCACTATTGGAGCTTTGGAGCAAAATTCACTTTTGCCAAGGTGAGAATAAATAGAACTTAAAGTAAATTTAGAAACCAAATAAGTTGAATGATTTGTATGATCGAAAATTGAGATTAAGGTTTGAATCGAAAGAATTAAAGTAAGTGAGCTAACATGCTTAGGCTTAGGAGTTAGTTCTAATTGAGTTGAGAGAACTCATAGGTGTTTCGAAGGAAACGATTAAATGCTTGGAAGTTTTAAGTTTAGATTCGCTTTAGCGTTTACTAATGTTTATCGGAAGTTGAAAGTTCCAAGTATAATAGGGTGAATAAGGAATTTAGATAAGGAACTTCGAACGTCTATTAAAAACAATGGAATCAATGGATTTGAAGCTTTTATGTGAAAGTTAATGACTTGCGTTTATCTGAAGGCCGTTTGGCTTGATTTATTTATTGTTTTTCAGAAGTTCCTAATTGTTTGTTTTATGTATAAGGATAATTCATGATCCATTTATCTTTATGCCCTTTCGATTACTTTGAATGTTTACAATTACTTTTACTTGCACTTGAGAGCATATTCATATTCATTATGCTTAATCGAAGTTGGGAGGAATAATGAGGCAATGCATAGACTGAGTGTGCTTGCATTGTCTGGTATTACTCGTTTTATGTTTATGTATATGTATCATGAGGAATGCTAAAGAACTGCGGGACTTTGCATGATCGGAGGAGATGGATAATGAGATAATGATGGAACTATATGAGTTCACATTATCTAGTATTATCCATAATTACTATGATACATATATGAGGATACAAGGGTGCATTGAACCTTGTATTTGGTGGGTGAGTTAATGAGGTAATGTTGAGACTGCGGGAGCTCATTACCTGACATTATTCACAAGAGGTGGGAAGATATTATTGATGTTGTCGCTACGTGATAGCAACGCGGAAAGAAGAGGAGTCGCCACTAATCATTGGTTTTAAGGTATGGTGTGATTAGTCACCTAGTCTCTATGTTAAGGATGGTCTGCTAACGTTTGATGATAGGTTCGGGAGTTCATTCACACATAGGGAAGGTATTAGCACCCTATTGTGTTCGTTTGAAAACGATTACTGTTTATTATCTTTGTTATTTAATATTAAAGCCTTTTTATCTTTTAACACATAATATGTTTTTAATTTTTATTTTTAAATGTCTCATGTGTTATTGATTAGTACCCTAAACATTAGAAGACATAATCAAATTGGATGAGTGGCATAAAAGCCATTAGGAAAAAGTTTTAATAGAATTTAATCTCGATATCCCTTAATTAAATTTGTATTCCTTAAGAAATATAGGAGATTAGTATCCTGAAAACACCTAACTCCATCATAGGAAAGTTTTTTTTGTTTGAAAATCATCTTTGAAATATTTTAATTAATAAATCTCGATATTTAATGAGAGATTATTCTGAATTTGAAATTTTAAGAAAATTTTGTTTAGGAATTATATTAAACTTAGAAATATTTTATATTTACAAACTTATCTTCTTCAATTTTTTTTAAGGTTTAAATTATTAATTTTTTTTTATGCTTTGTTGAAAGTTGGAGAATTAATGTCTTAATAAATTCCAATTTTTACATTTAAATTTAATTGTTAATTTTTATGCTTTGGAAAATTAGTATCCTAATTAAATCCAATTTTTACATTTTAAATTCAATTGTTAATTTTTATGCTTTGGAAAATTAGTATCCTAATTAAATCCAATTTTTACATTTTAAATTTAATTGTTAATTTTTATGCTTTGGAAAATTAGTATCCTAATTAAATCCAATTTTTTATGTTTAAATTTAATTGTTAATTTTTATGCTTTGGAAAATTAGTATCCTAATTAATTTCAAATTCTATTTTTTTTATAATTAAATGTTGACCTAAAATTTTGGGATGTTTATTAACAATTATGGTTATAGGTTTTACATATGAAAAACAGAAAACATGAGTATGGCATAATTAAAGCAAATCAAATGGATAAAATGAATGAATCAGAATATAACAAAAAAAAAAAAATTTAATACGCCATTTAAATAAGAAAATAATAACAAACTTTAAAAATTTCCATGGTCTGTCTTTGTACGGCAGAACAAAAAAATACTTCAAGTATATAAAATAAAACTTGCACCAGCCAAAGTAAACTTAAGATATTTTAACATAAAAAAAATAAATAAACTGAAAGAAATCATGTGATCCGCTTTGACTTTGGACCAAAAGAAACATAATTAAAATAAAGCAAAAATAAATAAATCTGCACTGAGATTTGAAGTGGAGGCATTTAGAACAAACAAACACTTTGGAATGTCATGACTACGTCTATTTAACATTAAATGACCAATTAAAACATATGCATCAGGATTTTATATTTTTGCAAAAAAATGACAGAATACAAAACAATAAAGTGAAGAACTACCTTACCCACACAAAAAAAACTGAGTCTTCCTCCTTCCTGATCCACAACGTTAGTAGAGGGCACCCGATACTCTTAAGTTGAAATTTTCTGGTCTTCTTCATGAGTTTTCCTTCTACGTGATTGGATTGGATATTTTTTTCGTGAATGATTTTCTATTCTCTGACTGATGACGGCGGATTGGCTTATGGAAGTTTTGGAGAGAAAAAAAAATGAGGGGACTTGAGAGATGTTCGTGATAGAGATGGAAAGAGAAGGATTTAGCCGTGGGTTGTCGTGAGACGTAGGAGGTTTGAAGGATCTCCGTGTCCTTTAGGGTTGATCAAAGAGTCTTTTTATAGCCAAAAACGGGATTTCAAAATAAGGAAATTTTTTAATTAATTGATAATTCCCTCCCTAATTTACTCAATCACCCCATCACTAATTGGCAAAACTTAAGCTTTTTTTCCAAAATTGTTTTTCCATTCAAAAATCAAATCAATTTTGAAAATCTGCCAACCTTTTTATTTATTTATTTATTTATTATTATTTTTTTTAATTCAATTTTCGAAAAATAAAAATAAAAAATAATAATAATAATTTTTTTTTAAACCATAAAAAATCAATTTAAATCAAAATTTTCATTTAATAATTTAAAATTAAATATATTTTCATAGAAATTAAATTACATTATGAAAAATGAATTATTTTTTTTTAATTTTATCATTCAACTCAAAATTCAAACAAATTGCAACTATATTAACTTTATCCTCAACATCTAATTACTAAAAAATAAAAAAACTATTATTTTTTTTTTTTGACATGTTTCGCGACTAAAAGTTAATTTAATTAACACCGGACGAAAATAGGTGTCTACAGATGTGACGACCCGTCACTTTTAAATAAATAAAATTCAGAGAAAACAGCGGAAGTCTTTTGTTTTTAGAAAATTTTGCGTGGTTTTGTTTGAAAGTTGGCATGCCGAAAACCTGTTTACATCCTAATTTTTCAATCTAATAAATTCACAAGGAACATCAAGTCCCATTTCAGGAGTTCAAAGATATATATCATATAAACATCAACATTTAAGCTCTTATGAGCCAAATACAAAATACAATTCATTTAAGTTCTTAAAGTTCATCAAAATAAGACATAAACTTTACAAACAAAAGTGTCCATCTCGAGGTCAGCATCCCTCGATCACGCAGCACCACCTTCTCTCCCTCGACCTCTGACCAGGGCATTACCTGAAATTGGTTGTAATATCATGAGCTAACAAACTAAGCCCAGTGAGAATAATAAGCATAAAAAGTAATAATAGACCTCAAACTCGCATTTCGATTTGTGTCCAATTAATCTTACAAAATTCACTCCTAAAGTCCTCCAAACTCTAGGTAATTCATTCTAAAATTTCCAAAGGATGATATTACTAACTCTCGTAGTCAATACTCATCCATTATCAATGATATGATATAAGTAAGAAAAGTAAATATACTTTGCATAAAATAAGAAAAATAAAATAAACTTGTATAATTATAACATCTCGATTCTCGATTCCATCTTTCATATGCATAAAAGTAATGAGTACATCCCATAGGATACGCATTCGCCATTTATGCATGAAATGAAGGTAATGTGGATTTTCACATTTCATCCACCATTCAACCTTATGTATGAAGGTAACGTGGATATCCAACTCATCCACCATTCCTTATGCATGAAGGTAACGTGGGTATCCAACTCATCCACCGTTCCTTTCATTCTTTTCTTTTTCTCTTTTCAATGATGCAAGATGTTATGGTATAATAAATAATGGTGCAAAATGTTATGCATATGCTTGCAAAGTAATTAAAGTAAAGCGCGAATATTAAAGAAATCACAACCAACGTAAAGAAAAAAGGCAATAAAGTAAAGACATAAGATAAAGAAACAGATAAGAATTCTCGAACGAACGATTTATAAATCGAACTCCGGTATCAATAATAATAAAAGTAAGAACATAACATAACGAATAACCTAAACCTTCAAGGATTCTAAACTTCCAATAATCCGAGGTTCTATTAACCGTTCTAAAAACAAGTTGGATCTTTTAACTTCCAATGGTCCAACCTAAGCTTCGAAACGAATCTAACTTAGAACTTCTAAGGTTCAACACTTTCTTTGAGAACTCCTAAGTTCTCCTTAAAGGATTAACTCTTAATCCTAAGGGCACTAACTCACATCCCTCTAATCTTATATTCGGATTCTAATCTTAGTTTCAAACTCTACAAACCTTCACACTTATTCGATTTCTATAATTACTTTAAATTCTAACTATTCTCACCTTAAATAGAAGATGACCTTGCTCCTAAGTTCGGTAGAGCAATCAAACAAGCGGTTCAAAAACACCTACAAAAGGATTAATATCTCGAAAATTAATAAATCACCAACTAACGATTAAACAATGACTAAACAAGCAAAAAGACGGAAAATCCACCAATCCTTCCCCTTGGAGGCTCTCGGCCCTCCCTAAACAAAAGGGTTCGGGTTTGGTTTTTCGACTTTTTGGCAATTTAAATACGTTTTGAGTTGGTTTTAAGCAAATTCGATAATCCCGATTTCAATGGGTATCGATAAATAGGGTTTTTGAACATTAATCCCTTTCCCGAATTGAATTTAAATAAACATTCATTCATTAAATTCTAACCCAAAATCAAACCCAAAAGGGTAAATTTCAAACGGAAAGGGTTTCGACTGAAACTCGGTTTTAGGGTTATGGAATAGTTTCCAAAAACACTTAAAACTACTCCCGAATTGACAAACACCGAGTTTCACGGCAAGAAATCGAAAGAAAACAATGAAAACTCCATTAAAACACTATTTGGAGTTAGGGTTTGAAACTTCACTTACCGAGAACTCCTAGGATCTCGAGAGAAACGTACGATAGGTAGGTGGGAAATGATCCTTAACCCGAGGGCTTTTTGATTTATCTAAGCTCGAGTCGATCCGGCAAGAAACGAACGAAAACCGATTTTCCCTTTCCCTCTCTTGAAGCTCACGGGTTTGGAGGCAAGAATGGAGCAAGTTTTGGTCAACTTTTGAGTCAATGGTCATTTAAAGAAGATGAAGCAAATAGTGTTTAGATATTTTGAAATTTTGGAAATTACGACTTTGCCCTTTTTAAGACTTTTGGCTTAAAACGAATCCCGAACATCTCAAACTATCCCAATGGTGATTAATAATTATTAATTGGCCCGTTAATAATTATTAATACCATTAAAACGTATTTAAATAAATAAAGCCATTAAAAAGAATTAAAATGAAATAAACTACTAAATTCTAATTTAACAGTTAATAAATAAACTTTAATTACTTAAATAAAATAAAATAAATAAATAAATAAAAAATTTATCACAAAATAACGGGACGTTACAACAGATGTAAAGGTTGAGGGCCCTTTACACTTGTTGAGCGAGATAATGAAGTATTGTTAGCCTGCGGGAGCTTCATTACTGTCATTATAAGCATTTGATGGTTATTATTGATGTAAAGGTTGTGTGCCCTTTACACTTGTTGAGCGAGTTAATGAATAATGTTAGATTGCGTGTGCTACATTATCGTCATTAATCACAAATTGAGATTGTTGAATATGTTAAGACCGAGTGAGCTTAACATTATTTATTAAGAATAAAGGAAGGTAAACCTTATTTTATAGCCTGAGTCGCTATAAAGAAAAAGAAATGAAACATTATATATGACATACATTTCCATAGAGAAAAGAAATGAAATATGATGTATATCTGAGTGCTGTAGGAAAGAGGAACATGAGAGAATACAAGGGTGTATTGAATCTTGTATAATTATTATGATATATATATATAAGAGAACTAGATTCTCAATTAATTGGAAGATCTTGAAATTGGAGATTAAACACTTGAATATAAACCTTATATATAGTATGAGGTGGTAAAAAGGATGAATAAGAAAGAGATATGTGATATGAAAACATTCTTCTAAATGTTTGGGAGTTAGTTTATCGAGTTTTGGAAGATTTGGTAAAGAGTATGTAAGTTTTACTTGGACACAAATCCGGATACAGGTTTGGAGTCTAATGTTACTTTATTTTCTGTTTATTTTCACTGGGCTTGCTTTTAGCTCATGATATTACAAACATTTTCAAGTAATGCTCGTGCTCAGGGTCGTGGGAGAGGAGCTGGTGCAGCCTGATCGAGTTGATGCTGATGTCGAGATGGACTAGAGATACTTTTAAAGTCCATGGACTCATTTTGTTTTAAAGGAAGATTGAAACTCTATCAAATAGTTTGAAATTCATTCAACTTTTTAATCAATGATCGTGGTTTTAACTCCATAAGTTGTTAGCAATTTTATATATAATGTTATATATATATAATAATGTTTGAAATTAAATTGGTTTTAAGTAACAAAAAACGTAAAATCACATTTAGTTTTAATTATATATATAAATTTATTGTAGGCGAAAATATTGTTATAATATTTTCAATTTAGAAGTCTTTTGACAAAGTTAATTGGGTTAAGTCTAAATAGATTTGAATTTATTTTTCACATATAATTCGAGACGTTCAATTTTTATAGTCGTTTATTGAAGTTTAATATTATAATTAAATTGTGAATTTATTCCAATTTAATGAGTTGCAATTTCGGTTCTTATAAATAAGAATTCATTTTGTACTATTTAGATATTATAATCAACTGAAAAATATTTATTTTATCTCTTCTTTCTCGTGTGTTCTTATTTTCTTGAATATTTTATGTTAAAGCTTTAGAGGGCTGTTATTTAGGAGTTCTGCCATGTCTGTGAGTATTTGATTTTCACGAAACGCTTTATTGAATCCTACCGAGCCGAGTTGCCATCAAACTACAAATAATCTGAGCGGGGCAATATCGACTTTAGGACAACGACTTAGCATGCTTTTAAGTTTTACGCTTTATAAAGTTGTCTTTCAGTATTTCATATTAATTAAACTATTATTATTACTAATCTATCTTGATTATGTAAATAGTGTCGATATCAATATACACTGTGGCGAATCCATTCACAGGCCCCTCTTTTTTTTTATAAATTTAAAATTTCTATATAAAAGTTTACATTTTTTTTAATAAAAATTCAATATTTGATATATTTTTTATATTTTACCCTTTTAAATTATCAAACATAGCTCTAAATATTTTTTGCTCCCCTCGAAAATATTTCTAGCTTCGGCCCTGAATACATCACTTCAATTGTTGTTATTCAAGTTCTGGTTCCATCTGAAGTTGATATAGTGAAACTCATCATCAAATATGAGACCGTCAATAACATTGAAGCAAGATGAATGTGGGTTTTCCAATAATAAATATGAGATGTCGTTGGCTTTGCCGTGGCGACAACCGTGACTTGTGCCACTAAACCGAGGTATGAATCATTATATTTTGTAAATCATCTTAATCGCAAAATTATGCAATCTTCAAATTGCATTGCGCATTCATATTTGAAGATAATTATATAAGTGGCAAACTCAATGTGGAAATTGAAGTGTGAAACTCAAATTTGAATCAAATTCATAATCGTATGATTAATGCTTGACATTTATTCATGGGCAAACTTACAATTGGGAAATAATCAAGGGCGGGTCAAGGTTATTCGAGGCCTTAGGTAAAATTTAAAATGAGCTCTTTTACGTTTTTATTTTTATTTTTTTCATTTAATATAGAATTAATACCTTATACAAATCTACCCGGATCAGATATATTATAATCATAATGCATAGAACATATATTAGTATCACTATCAATATGACTGTTGTTTTCATTTTTTTCAATTTCTTCATCATTTTCTTGTAATTCTTCTCCAATTTCAATTTCATTATCATCTACTTTTTCTTTTTCTTTTTCTTTTACCTCATCTATTATTTCATCATTATTATTACTTTTACTACACCTATAACTAATTTATCAAGAGAACCTTTTTGAGATTGAATTAATTTCTCTATTCTTTTTTTCTTCTTAAGTTTTTCATATCCCGATTCATATTTTCTATTAGACATATCAAAATCAATGATAAAATGAAAGAAGTGAAACACAAACAATATTGTATGGAATAAAATATGCTAAAAAAAGAACAAAAAACCTCGGTTTTTGAAGTTCACCAATGCTCCTATAGAAATGAGAAGAGAATGACAATGGATATGGAAGTCTTGAGTTTCTTTGAGTGTTGAAAAAATGCCAAGATTATTTTTTTAATTGAACTCTCAAATTGCAATTGTGATTTCGAATTGTGAATAGTATGATGAATAGATCTCAAACTCACGGCAAAGACAATTATAAAGAAATTAATGAAAAGATGAAAAGGGCTTAGTAAATAAGATTTCAATTTTATAAATGAGTGGTTAATATTTGCATTTATGGTGAGAATTGACAATTTAAAGTTTTTCTTTTGAAATACTCAAGGAAAACGAGGCTTATTTATATTTAAATCATTTAATTTAAATGTGTATTTAATGTTTGTTTCTTCTCCAAGAGGCCTTTAATATTATTAATAAAAAAGAGTTTAATATTATTTAGATTATTTTATATTATGAAATTATAAGTATAATAATTTAAAATTATCACAAAATATTTTACATATGTATTATATATATAAAAAAAATGAGCCCTTCTAAAATCTGGGGCCTTAGGCGATCGCCTATTTCGCCTATAGTTTGAGCTGGCCCTGGAAATAATAATCATTATAAACAATAATATATATCTCAAGATAAGATTTTTTTTATTACATCAGAATGGGTGAGGGGGACTCGAACCTTCAACCTCAAGAGGAAGAGAGTATATGTCAAACCAGTTGAGCTATACTTGATAGACTAGATCCATGACCGATTCAAGAGATTAATTACGGAAGAGTAACTGAATCCATGGATGAAAGCAAGAATTGAGAGTTGTGCCTTCCAATTCCTCTGTAAACTCACTAATCTCTTGAGAAGGAGAAAACTTCTCAGATGGGGGAAAGAAGTTATATGAAAAATTTACAAGGAATGAGACTATAACCCACCCTGATAACTGCTTCAGCAGTTACAAGTTCATATATTTATAATTTAGCCCCTTAATAAATTATAAATATCAAATGATATCTATGCATATATGTAAGTCCATGGAAATTTCTAATTACTCTATTAAGTCAATACCTAGAGTTTGTTAGATCACTCTAATTGGCTAATTAAAAATAGCATACACATTTAATTAATTACACGTGTGGTCCCTAATTATTAAATTTATTCCAACAATGCTCATGTTGGCAAGATAAGATATTGGTTGTGGATTTTTTTTAATATTTTAATAATAATATGAAAATAAATTACCTACTGCTATGGTTTTTCATTTTGATATTAATCGAAAAACGTCGTTTTAATTTCTTCAAAACGAAATGATAATTATGTTTCAAATTTTAATTAATTTTGAAGTTTGTATATTTTCGTATACATTTAGTAAAAGTTTATTTATAATAAATAAATAAATATTATAACTTTGACTTAAGGTCGAGATTACATTGAGTATGGTGATTTCAATTTGAAAATTAAAAGATAAAATCGAAGACCATTAACGATTAGGGAGGATTGGTTTTTAAATTTTATGTAAGTGTCATTTTTATACTGCTCAATTGATATAGGATGTAATAATTGAAATTTTATGAGACACTTTAATGGGAATATAACTTAGTTAGTGTTGGAAGTCAAGAAATATCTCGAGAGAAAAAATTGTAGACTTCAAAATAGTTGATACCAAATTAATAGTCAATCACGTTGAGGAGTTACAAGTCATAATTGGTGACTTTGCATAGCGAAAGATGGATCGGTGAACCCTTCCAAGTGACAACTGTAATTGAGAAGTTGTGGAATTGCTAATCATTTTATTGACATGCGTGGCAACAAAATAATCAATGTGAATCATTATAAGTAGCCATTGTGATTGAGTTTTTTCTTGAAAATAATTCGAAACCATCTCAAAATGTCAAGTAATGGAGCATATTATAGAGAACACGATACTTGAACTCTAAGGTTCGGGTAAGAGAGTCCTAATCTAGAAGAATGTGAGTCTTTGCTAAATTGCAGTATATAAATGCATTCGATGATATGTTATGTTTGTGGCAATTCTAGATAAATAACAACTGCAAGAGTTTAAGATAGAGTTAGAACTCAAAACCTAAGCAAGTGAACATGACTAATGAGATTTACGATGGTGTCATTGCCATGAGAAGATTAATGGTATTTAAGAGCTATTTATGGAGAATTCTCATATTGTTGTTGTGTCAGATGAATCCTCACTCTCACTGCTGTTGTGACACGTACTAGATATCATATTGAATCTTGTATCTGGACTATTACTGAAAATAATGAGTTAAAGCTTATATTCAAGAGTATGATAAGTTTGTAATGTCTAATTGAGCGATGTATGAGATACAATTGTACTCTGTGAAGAATATGTTAAGCTAAATTTAACTGAAAAATTCCCAAAAATATCAATAAAGATAATTCAGAAACATATAATTCATATAATTTAAATGTGGCATTCAATAATATGGAATATAATTCATCACTGTATTCAAAGAACAATTAATTTAAATTGATAATAGACATAAATGAATTTTATGTTGAATCAATTCATACTTGGTTGTAGTAAAATTGTACATTTTCTTTACTACGTATAGTTGATGAAACTTTAAAGCTTTCAGGCTTATAAAGTATAGAATGATAATCAACCTTGAAAAGAAAATAAAGATCATATAAAAGGTGATGAATATGAGTTAAACATTCTTTTTCATTTATCCTTATTCTCATCCTTAATATATAAAGCGAAAGAAATTTGAGAAATATCTTTTTTATTATTACAACATTTTAAAATTACTATACAATGCCACTGTATATACCTTTTAAAATGTCTAAATTATTAAGCATGTCATTGTTATTTATTCTCCACTTTATGTATTAAATGACCATTTATATTTTTAGACTATTAAACTCATTTTTATCTTCAATAGTTTTTCATACTTATCCCCCCCCCCCAAGTAATTTTAAAATATTTAGCTTCAATGAATAATAAATTATCGATTTTTTTAAATAAATTATATGGTTCTTTATTGCTTTCACACATCAAATTACAGAATAGTTGGGAAATTAATTTATGATGTATGATATTGTATAATATTGTATAATATTTAAATAAAACTTTATTTTTTTTAATAAGAAATATTTTAAAATTTCAAATCAAACGAAAAAAAAACTAATATATATTTTTGAATTAAAATTAAATTATAAATAAATAATATAAAAATGAATAAATTAACTAAAAGAATAAGAAATATATAGATTCAGACAAACAGTTTATTCATTATTTAGTAGTATAAAATTTTAAAAATAAGAAAAGTTAAAAAATTCCATTAAATAAAATGAAAATCAACTACATATCATTCATAGAATTAATAAACCTACAATAATTTAAATCTTAAATAGAACATTATAATTTGTTGAATAATCAATAGGGATAAAATGCAAAATACACCCCTGCACTTTGAGTTATGGTTAAATCATGCCCCTACACCTTTTTTTTGTCATAAAATACCCCCGTACTTTAGTGAAATTGCAAATCACACCCTTCAATCGATAAATTTTAACAAAATTGAGATATATTTATATTCTACGTATGCCATATATTATGATTTCATGAAAAATAACAAAAAAAGATTGACAGATGTGTAAAATTAAACTCGTATGCTAATAATATGTAAAACTTATAAATTACACTCAGATGTTCAAATTTTTCAATTTTTTTAATGGTTTTAGAACACATTGGTTTGCATATAATATAGATGTGTCTAAATTTCGTTAAAAATAACCGATTGAAGGGTGTGATTTGCAATTTTACTAAAGTGCCGAGGTATTTTATGACAAAAAAATAGTTCAGGGGTATGACTTAACAATACCCCAAAGTGCAGGGGTGTATTTTGCATTTATCTCTAATTAATAAAACAAAATTTATTTCGTTACAAATTTATAAAGTATGGATGGAAAAATCAATTAAAAAATGTTAAATCTTTAAATATTTGTACATTATAAAGAATATCACATGCGTCACACGTGATGAAAAAACTAGTGTAAAAAAATAAGTACAATTGAAAATTGAATTTTAAAGGACATAAATAACATGTGAAATGGTTAAAGTCTACCACATAATTATCTATACTATCTAAAAAGTGGCTTAGAGGAAAAACTTTTGATTTCCATTTTTACCTTTATAATTCATTTAAATTTCTATAATGCCATCATTCAAAATTAATAATCATTTTATTACCAATTAATTAAATACAATAAACAAATTTTATACTATCTAAATTTTTCTAAATATACTTTCTTATTATTAAATTAATTAAATACAATAAACAAATTTTATAGTATCTAAAATTTTCTAAATATACTTTCTTATTATTAATAATTGAATATTATTACCAATTAATTAAATACAATAAACAAATTTTATACTATCTAAATTTTTCTAAATATACTTTCTTATTTATTAAATACAATAAACTAAAATTGTCTTCGTTCAATAAATTACTATCTAAAATTTTCTAAATATACTTTCTTATTATTAATAATTGAATATTATTACCAATTAATTAAATACAATAAACAAATTTTATACTAGAGTTAATTTCACTAATAATCAAAAAAATTATGGATATTTCAAATAAACCGGATGTTTTTATTAATTATCAATAGTACCCAAAACCGCCACCGGCCAAATTAAATTATATTGTGAAAGGATAAACATACCCCCGATTTAATTTCTCCTTAATTTGTGCAAAATTTAAGGAAATTTATAAAAATCCTTTAAATTTTACAAAATTAATGGAAAAAACAAATCTAAACAAAAATAAAAACATTAACAAAAAATAAAAGAAAAATCTTCAAACTTCTGACTTCTTCTTCCAGGAAAATTTGAATGTCTTTCTTGTTTGTTATCCTACAAAATACAGAGATAAAAAATAAATATTTAATTAAAAGTAACTTATTCTACAAAATACAGAGAAAAGAGAATTGGAAGGTACAAATTTTTATAAACTGTTTACTGTTAGTAAACATTTATTGATGTGTACTCAAAATTTATAGAATTCACAAAATTGAAGATGAAAAAGAGGTACAAATTCTAAAGATATGTAAATAGAAAATTAAAATAAATATTGAACAAAAACAAACACTTTAATAAAATCCTTCAAATCTGGATTAAAAAAATCAAAGCAATCATCAAATATATAAGCGAATAAACGATAGATCTATTATCAGAACCCTAGATCCGACTCGATTTAAAGATATGAAAGTAGAAAATTAAAATAAATGTTGAACAAAAATAAACATTTTTAAAAATTCATTCAGATCTGGATAAAAAAATCAAAGAAATCATCAAATTTGGAAAAAAACCTTGAAGTCCATTTCCATGGCAGACGGAACAAAAATAAAATTTTTAAAAAATTCATTCAGATTTGGATAAACAAATCAAAGAAATCATCAAATCTGGAAAAAAAACCTTGAAGTCCATTTCCATGGCAGACGGAAAAGAAAATCGATGGCGACCTCAGAGCATGCTTCTCGAACAACGCCAAGAACAGAGAGAAGAGAAGAGACGGTGAAAAAAAATAGAAATCGAACCTACAGAAAGTAGATTCGCCCTTTGACCAAGAACGGGGAGAAGATAAGATACGGTGAAAAAAAATTACCATTGATGGATGTAGACGAAAAAGGAGGAGGAAGAAGATGATGATGCAAATCACCATTGATGGCTGACGGCTGTGGACGAATAAGGAGGAGGCTGACGGCTGTGGACAAATAAGGAGGAGAAGAAGAATATGATGAGAGATATTTTATGTTAAAGATCTTTTTTCAATAAATAGGAATTCAAATTTAATTAAATTCTAAATAAATAATTAATTTAAAAGATTTGCAATTATTAAGATATTGTTTTGAGGAGAGATAAAAGGGTAAGATGGTAAAAGATGAAATCGGAAACCACTAGATCACCACCATAAATGGTGTTTTTTGGGTACAAATGAAATAAAATCATAACCACCAGCATTATTGTAAATGAGTGATTTAAAGTGGTTCTTGCTGTAATTAATTCTTTATACTATATAAATTTTTCTAAATATACTTTCTTATTATTAAATACAATAAACTAAAATTGTCTTCGTTCAATAAATATTTCAAATATATTTTATCATGAGCTTATTTCAAAAATTAATTTAGTAATAATTTATTGGTCATATTTATAAAATAAATAATTTCATAGACTTATTAAATTTAAAATCAAACCGACCAATCAAATTAATTTTTAATAACTTTTCGTCTACAATTTTCTCTAACAAACCTTTCCCTTCCTAATTCTTTTTTTTTTAATATATTAATACTAAATCAAGCAGGGGAAAACACACACTAAAACAATTCTCTCTCTAATTTAAATATATAATTACGTTAGTGTGATTATTTTTTATAAGATCAAAACCAAAGGAAACAAATTTTATACTATCTAAATTTTTCTAAATATACTTTCTTATTTATTAAATACAATAAACTAAAATTGTCTTCGTTCAATAAATTACTATCTAAAATTTTCTAAATATACTTTCTTATTATTAATAATTGAATATTATTACCAATTAATTAAATACAATAAATAAATTTTATACTATCTAAATTTTTCTAAATATACTTTCTTATTATTAAATACAATAAACTAAAATTGTCTTCGTTCAATAAATATTTCAAATATATTTTATCATGAGCTTATTTCAAAAAATAATTTAGTAATAATTTATTGGTCATATTTATAAAATAAATAATTTCATAGACTTATTAGATTTAAAATCAAACCCACCAATCAAATTAATTTTTAATAACTTTTCGTCTACTATTTTCTCTAACAAACCTTTTCCTTCCTAATTCCTTTTTTTTTAATATATTAATACTAAGTCAAGCAGGGGAAAACACACACTAAAATAATTCTCTTTCTAATTTAAATGTATAATTACGTTAGTGTGATTATTTTTTATAAGATCAAAACCAAAGGACATAACATACCATCTTGTAACACCCCAAATAAATTAGTAGAAAAGTTTTGTAACTCACTAATTGAATTAAAAATTTATTGAACTATAAGGGTAAATAGAGATGAACTAACACACCAATTTTAAAAACAAAAAACTAGATGTTTGAGGATAGAGTTATGGAAAGAAAATGAATATTAGGTATGAGTAACAAGATGATATAAAATCATTATTAATCTTTAGTCATTTACATGTATCCATCATCCATGAGTAACAAAATGATATAAAATCATGAAATTTAAATTTTTTCACCTCAATGATATTTTTTTTTAATATGGGTTACGTTAATTTCTTCCATTTCATTATAAAATTTGAATTTTCAAAATATTAGTTAAGAAAATAACTTCATAATAATATTGACGTTTTTATTATAAAATTTGAAAGACAAACCACGTGCCCCACGTGCATGGCACGTGTGAAAAACCTAGTGATTATAAATTAACCTATATATTATGTATGTTGTAATATGATATAATGTTATAATTATAATAATAAATTAACCTATATATTATATAAGAATTTGTCTCAAATAGCATAAATTTGCATACTAATTATTAAAATGTTAGAACTTTTTAAAAATTACTCAAATAACATAATTATAGTTCAATAAATTATTGAACTATAATTCAATAAATTATTGAACTATTTTTCATAGGTATTTTTCATGAATTTATTTGTTTTTTGATTTTTTAAGTTCAAGTTCAATAATTTATTGAACTATTTGATAGTTTTTATTATTATTTTCAATGAATTTGTTAAATTTTTTAATTTTTTCAGTTCAATAAATTATTGAACTATAATTATACTATTTGAGTAATTTTTGAAAAGTTTTGACATTTCAGTAATTAGTATGTAAAAATATGTTATTTCAGTAATTGCCCATATATTATATATTTTGTAATATAATATAATGTTATAATTATAATTATAATTATAATTTAACCTATATATTTTTATACGGTAAAATGTTAAAAGAGATTTTTTTTTTCATCATTACGTCAAAAGAGATTTAATTATAGAATACTTGGCACGTAGAAATAAAGATAAAATAAAAATGCATGTATTTGTTGGTTTATAAAATAAGATAGAGAATTTTATCTCATTACTATCTTATATAAAATCCAAACATGTTTTTTGAAACTAAATTAATTATATTTTATGATTAAAAAATGAACGATTAAAATTAGATAAAGAAGTAAAAAAATAAAATAAACAATTTTGTAATTATTAAAGATGGGTTTATGAATTAAATGGAAGTCATCGATCGTTCGAAAGTCGCTACGATTTCTGCGTCTCTCACCTTCTCCGTTCTTCACAAGTGTTTGCTTTGCGCTGTGGAGAGAGAGAGAGACACAGAGAGAGGGAGAGGGAGAGAGAGAGGCCATTACCATCACCATTAGAGAGAGCTTCTAAAGCTTCTGCCATGTCCCCTTCCTTACGTCTTGCTTCTCTTCCAGGAGCTTTCTCCTTCTTCATCTTCTTCTTCATCTTCTTACTTTCTTCCGCCCTTGCCGCCGATTCCGATCACAAGGTATTATTTCACACACTGCTGTCATGAATTGTTCAAAATTTTCTCAGATCTCTTATTTACTCCCCATTTAATCATTTGTTTTAGATCTGTTTACATTTTGGAATTGTATCTATGCCCTGGAATTGACTTCGTTTTTTTAATTTTATCGTTTTTTTAATTGATTGATTTGTGAACCGTCGAATGCTGGAGCCCATATGCGATCTTGTTTTTTTTGGTGTATCTAATGCTCTAACTTAACCTTCGAACTATTAAATTGCAATGGAGGTAGACGTAATTCAGAATGTAATGACGTTTCTCCTATTATTGAGCTTCTGCTTGGGTTTTTATTGAGTTTCAGATTAAAGCATCGGTGATAGAGTTTCTAGCCCGACGAAGCATTCTTTTTTGAAAATTTTGAATTGTAAATGTTTTTCTGAATCCATTCTATAAGTGTACAATTGTGGAAATTGGTTTATGCACTGGTTTTTTCAGATTCAAATAAAGCATCAACCCGGTCTGCCTGTCATGGTTTGCAGATGATTACGTGCTTTGCTTCCTTCCTTTCATGAGTTGTTTGAGTGAATGGAAGTGAGCAGTCCTCGCATTTTCCCAATGATTTGAAATTTGAATATTATTATATCACAATGTACTTGTACATATTATTTTTTCTGTTATTTATTATGTTTTGTAAACTTTATGAGCAAGTGTTATTTTTTAATGTATAAGAATTGACCTTTTAAAGATCGTGTGCTGTTCGAAAAATTTGATTCTGTTTTTCTTTATGCATGTATTGGTTTGAATTAGCTATCTGGATGTAATCACATGGTTGTGTTTATATGTTTAGTGAATGCTGCAGCAACTAGTCTCGTTTTCAGATTGACATATCTATAATCATGCTTTGCAGTATCGACAAGAGGAACCAGTTGTTCTCTGGGTGAATAAGGTTGGCCCTTACAATAATCCACAGGAAACATACAATTATTATAGCCTTCCATTTTGCCACCCATCCGGGAATCTCGCTCATAAGTGGGGCGGTCTTGGTGAGGTCCTTGGTGGAAATGAACTTATTGACAGTCAGATCGAGATAAAGTTTTTGAGTATGCAAAATTTTACCTCATGCTAAATCTGATCAGTTAGGCATGGCTATACAGTGGCTCACCGAAAATTTTCATGTTACAGAAAATGTTGACAGAACTACCATTTGTCAGCTTGAACTTGATGAAGCAAAGGTTAGACACTTCAAGGATGCAATTGAGAGCAGTTACTGGCTTGAATTCTTCATGGGTATGTATGCATTATGCCTTCTCATAGACTGGAATTACTAATGTAAACCAGTATACAAATATCTTGAGTAATGTAAGCAATGGATGATAAATTAAATGAAGTTAAATGTCTGGTAAACACAATACTCTCCTTTTTACCCACGGAAAAAAATGAAAAATTGGGGCAAAACTCAGAAGCATTTGAAGAAGTTAGATCTGTGAAATGTAAATGAGGTACTGATTTTCATGGGCCCATTGAATAGTATGCTGTGAATAAAAAGAACTTTATTTGTAGTCAACCAATGCATCACAATTAGTATAACCTGTAATCAAAACTTAATTATAGCTGAGAATAGTTTGTTTTGAATCTGACCTTTAGTTGTTTAAGACACTGTAGTTTATGGTCAATTGTTTTTGTTTTTCCTTTCCCCCCAGCTTTTATGTTATTGTGGCCTTGTTATCTTTATTTTTATTAATTGTTAATCTGAATCTTCTTTTGTATCTTTTCTGGTTTACTTCGTGCCAAATACGAGTTCAGATGATCTTCCTTTGTGGGGTATGCACTCTACTTACTGCATTTTGTTTGATTGCCAAGTTCTTAATGAGTATAGGCTTGCTGAATGTAACTTGTTCGTTATTAATTAGGCTTTGTCGGAGAACTGCATCCAGACAAGAATGGTGATAATGACAAGCACGTGCTTTACACTCATAAGAATATTATTGTTAAATACAACAAAGACCAGGTATATGGATGTTCAAATGTTATGCAGATTTTTGTTGCCAGTACTTGTTGATATAACAGCTAAACTTTTATCCTGTAGATTATTCACGTGAATCTTACTCAAGAGAGCCCCAAACCATTGGAAGTTGGAAGATCATTGGACATGACATATTCTGTCAAATGGATTCCCACCAATGTCACTTTTGCCCGTCGCTTTGATATCTATTTGGACTATCCATTTTTTGAGCATCAGGTGTCCTATTGCTTTCCACATCCTTTTCTTTTTTCCTTGTTTTATTTGCTTTTTGAGCAACATCAGCTTGATAAAATATGAACAGTGTGTGTCTTAACCTTTTCAGTGTTGTAGGGCTATTTTTTTTTAATCTTGTATAGCATGAATGATTGATGAAATATGATCAGTTTGTGTCTCTTAAAAAGAAAAAAGAAACTGTTTGTGCTGTTCTGTTAAAAACAATGCAGAAAAGAAGCAGAAACAGTAGGCAGGAAGGATAGTCGAGACATATATTTAAACTAATATTGTTCTAATAAATTATCTATCTGTCCTTCTATCTATAAACTCTTACTCTTGTTTGATAGCAAGAGCCTATCTGAAGGTTTAATAAATTTCTAATTATAATTTCTTAAAAAAGAGGCCTAAGTGACCATGAAACGTTCAAGTATTATAGCTTGGCAGAAAAGTTGGAAATTTATTGATTTTCCTTGCAAAAAAAAAGTCTCCTATCTAGACTCTGGTAAAAAATCTGAATATGCTCAAATTAGCATAAAGCTATACTCACCACTTATCAGTCTTCATGCTGGACATTTTGAAAAAAGCTACTAACTTGAAATAAAAAAAAATTAGTCTAGAAAGAACTCAATTTCTATGCCCCGGCTTCCAAATAGAATACTCTTTTCTCATCGCCAAATTTCTTTGCTATCTTTTGGTTATATATCCTTTTCATTCATGCCGTTAATTAGTGTTTAGTTGTCTAGCTACTTTGCTATGTCTCTATCTTTTTTTTAAACGAGTACAGCATGTGTTTGAATTTGCAGATCCATTGGTTCTCAATTTTTAATTCATTCATGATGGTTATCTTCCTTACTGGTTTGGTGTCCATGATATTAATGCGGACTCTTAGAAATGACTATGCAAAATATGCTCGTGAGGATGACGACCTGGAGACTCTGGTAATACTTCCTTGATTTTAATCTCTTTCTCTCTCTGTGCATGTGTAGATTTTTAATCTGTTGTATTGCTTGAGAAATTAATGGTCTCTTACAAGTTACAATTACATTTTGGTATATGTAAATATTTTGTTTTCAGGAGCGAGATGTAAGCGAAGAGTCTGGCTGGAAACTAGTTCATGGAGATGTTTTTAGGCCTCCTCGCAGTCTAGTTATTCTTTCAGCTGTTGTTGGCACAGGTTCTCAGCTAGCATTGCTCGTTCTTCTTGTTATCCTGTTGGCAATTGTTGGAATGTTGTATGTCGGGTATGTTTTAAATTTTTGCCTTTTATTTTATCTTATTTTCAATCCAATTGGAATGCTTTTTTATAACTCTTTTTGGGCCTTTTTGGTTTTCATTTATCAATTAAAAATTTGGATTATTATCCAAAAAAAAATTTCAATGTGTTTGTCAACTTGCTCGAGTACTCTTATTAAATTAGTCACTGTGTTATGTAAGTTCATTCGTGAACTGCCTTTTTGTTTTATTTCTCATTTGTCAAGTTTTTTTTACAATGGTTCCAATGTGACGCAGGAGAGGATCCATTATCACAACTTTCATTGTATGTTATGCACTTACATCATTCATATCTGGTTATGTGAGTGGTGGAATGTATTCACGCCTTGGTGGTGAGCATTTCTATCCATCAATTTTCTTATTTTATACTTCAATATATGGCCGGTGATGGTTGATGTAGGACAGACTAGAAAATTAATGAGAAGTGTTGTTATTGTTTCTTATGTAACTTCATTCATTTCCATCAGGTAAAAGTTGGATAAAGTCAATGATCCTCACAGCTTCTCTCTTTCCCTTCACATGTTTTGGAATTGGGTTCATTTTGAACACAATTGCTATATTCTATGGTTCTTTAGCAGCTATTCCATTTGGCACCATGGTCGTTGTTTTTGTCATCTGGGCTTTCATCTCTTTCCCTTTGGCACTTATTGGTACAGTTGTTGGAAGAAACTGGAGTGGCACTCCAAATAATCCTTGTCGTGTGAAAACCATTCCTCGTCCAATTCCTGAGAAGAAATGGTACCTCACACCGTCTGTGGTTTCACTGATGGGTGGATTGCTACCATTTGGAAGCATCTTCATTGAGATGTATTTCGTTTTCACATCTTTCTGGAATTACAAGGTGAAGTTCCCTGTTTCTCTTTACACGTGGGTGATTAAGAGTGAAGATGATAAGTTTATCAAGTGCAAAAATCATAATGACATAGTGTCTTCTTTCTTGTAAATATTTTAAAAAAATAATAATAATCTTGATGAAATCTTTGTTTTGTTGCAATTTTCAATTCTTCTCTCCTGTAGTTTTCTTGTGTGAACTCAATTTTGATAGCGGGCACATTGTGTTTTATAGTTCTCAGTATCCCATCGACCTTGTTTTTATCTAATGATTGATGGTTTGGGAGCCAATTATGTGATGCAGAAGTTTTGAATTTACTGGACAATTATGTTTCTAGATGGTTATTCTCTATTTTTCTATGTGGCGGCCTGAAATTTTTTGAAAAATTGTTGTGAGAACCCACCCATCCAATGACTTGAATGTTGGATCTTATGTTTACCTGTGCAATAAATTTGCGAGATAAAATATGCTGTTATTGGTGGGATGATTGTGTATGACTTGTTTGAATGGTCATGATGGATTGACCGAGTGTTGTCAGTTGAGATATGCATAATTTCTTTTTCAATTGAGATATGTATAATTTACTTCTTTTCTTCTTGTGAGCAGGTGTACTATGTATATGGCTTTATGTTGCTGGTTTTTGTGATTCTCGTTATCGTAACTGTCTGTGTCACAATTGTTGGGACATACTTCTTGCTCAATGCTGAGAACTATCATTGGCAGTGGACCTCTTTCTTCTCTGCAGCCTCGACTGCTGTTTATGTCTACTTGTACTCAATATATTACTACTATGTTAAGACGAAGATGTCAGGCTTCTTCCAGACCAGCTTCTATTTTGGATATACTTTGATGTTCTGCCTTGGTTTAGGAATTCTATGTGGTGAGTTGTCACAACTTTGCCAAAAAAAAATTGTTTCGTAATTCTTATTTCTACCTAACAAATGAAATATAGTTCTACCTAACAAATGAAATATAGTTCTGCAAATATTGTAGTGATTCTTTTTTAAAATTTTGTTTTTCTGTTCGGTGCTTGTGGTCTACAAGATTAGATTATTGGGCATTGTGGATTTGATTAACCTTGATTGATTTATGTGTAGGTGCTGTGGGCTATCTTGGCTCCAATTTGTTCGTGAGGAGGATCTACAGAAACATCAAGTGCGATTAGGAAGTCGATAGACAAGAGAATAGAGACTGCACGAAGCTTCCCTTATTACTTCAATCTATGCGGACAGAAAATCCAGAGAGGAAGCATTTGTCAGTACAGCAAAAGCAGCCTAAAGTTTCATACAACTTCTCTAGATTGAAACTCACAGGGTTAGGGGTTGGTTTTGGGGTTACATATTCTACTTTTTATGCATTAGGACAGGAGGCCGAATTCTTTTTTTTGGTTATTCTCTGGCTGTAAGTGAGATTGGTCATCAGATGGCCAGAGATTGCTATTATGATCTAGAAAAGTTAGCAAGTTTATATTGATTTGAATCATTTTTTCGTTAATTTTGTCCGTCTGGCCCTTACGATACGAGTATTTTCAAGTTTTCCTTGAAGTCTCTGAAGGGACTCTTATCAAAGTTAGCTTCACAAATCATATATCATATTTTTGATATTTTGCTTCTAACCATGGAGAACTTTGTTGATACACGGTGTGCTTTTTTAACCCACCCATATTTGATGCACGAATCCATGGTTTATAATGGTGGGCGTTTTTGAGACGTGGTAAAACTAAAAACTCTTTTATTTATAGTTTGCAAAATGCAATATAAAATATGTTTTTTGAAGAGGATAAATTTATGAATTGTTTTTTAAGTGAGTAGTCATCTTTAATTTTTACCTTTAAAAGTTACCTGTTCTTCTAAAATCTAAACTGTTTTTAAGGATTTGAAGTTTTAATTAAAAGAAAAATCGAGTTTTTGAGTATTGATATTATATCATGGATTCGGTCTACTTGATGGTATCTTTGGCTTGAGAGAATTAGGAGGATTTTTGTTGAGAAGCACAAGAGCTTGAGTGATGTTTGGAATTGTTTTGTGCTTATTGCCTCCATTTGGAGTGCAATTTGTAAATATTTTACTAGTTATTCCCCCTCCTTCTTTGCCTCTAATTGGCAAGCTTTTTTGTAGTTACTTGTAGGCCTTTTTTTGGGGCTTTTTCACTTATCAATGAAATAGCTCAGTTTATTATCAAAAAAAATATTATATCATGGATAGGTTTGTGTTTCATTTTAATGTGTTTTGTAGGATATACGAAGTTTTTAGGGTTTTTAAAGATTTATCTGTACATTTATTTAATGTTAAAGTTTTTAACTTTCAAGTTTCAATCAACACATTTGTAATAAAAGTTTGAGATATAAGTGAGTATTCTCAATAATTTTTAGGAATAGTAATTTTTTTATAATATTTATAAAATAGCACGATATAAAAATATAATAAATTTTGAGAGGGTTAAGTGATTAACATTGAATTACATCAAATGCTACATAAAAATTTTGCTAATGAGTGACATTTCCCTATATTGAATATGAACTTTGGAATTAAAAACTTGAAGTTTTAAATTATTTTATTGTATGAGGGGGTTTGGACCTCTAACTTAATAGGCGGAATATAAATATCTCACAAGATTAAATTAAGATTTAGCGCAAATTTGAAATTTGATTTTTTGTATAAAATTATCAGTAATTTGAAGTTTTAATTCAATAACCATTATATAATTAGACGGGTAAAATATGGTTTAATGAATTTTTAGCTTTTAATGGAAGTAATTTAATATAATTTCGAATCAGAGAGTTGTTTTATTTTATATTGTTAAAATAAATTAATTTAATGACCTTTTCCCAAGTCCCGTGTAGTGTATAGAGAAACCAGAAAACAAACCCTTCGGAAAACCTCTCCCCCTAAACCCTACCGACTCATTATGGCTTTGTTTTCAGTTCGCCTCCGCCGATCCTTATCAACTCTCTCTGTTCTTCATTGCCATGTTTCTTCATCTTCATCTTCGATAGTTTCTTCTCAAACTAGCTACTCTGTTTTGCGTTCTTCACCATCTCATTCTCCAGCTATGATACCACTCTATTTTCCAATTAGATCTTCATCTATGGCTTTCTCTTCCCGATCATGGCATGGGAACAATAACGAAGATGACAAGATTGGGCCCGATACTATTCTTTTCGAGGGCTGCGATTATAACCATTGGCTCATCACCATGGATTTCCCAAAAGATCCTAAACCAACTCCCGAGGAGATGGTTCGGACCTATGAAGAAACTTGTGCTAAAGGCTTAAACATAAGGTTTTACTTCTTCTTTTAAACTCACTTTCCTAATCTCTTTGTGGGAGATTAAAATTAGGTCAAAAGAGATTTGTCATGAACATTGCCGTGATTTCTTAAAGTGCTTATTGTGGATGAATTCAAACTGTCCTCATATACTGGCTAATTGAGCTTCATAATATCTTGCGAAACTGAATAAGCTATAATCATGGTTTGTTGTTGTTGTTGTTGTTGTTGTTATGTAGTTCCCAGACTGTAAGTATGCTTATTGATAAAGTGAAGACATTTAGTTAGGAGAACTATAGGAAATATTCAAGAGTTTTTGGAATGATTAATTTGCTTCCTTAATATTTTTAGTTTCAGTCCGCCGGGAAAATGCTGCAGATGTGAGAGTTTGCATTGCAACCATTTCCTTTTGTTCTAGATTGCATTTTCATGATGTAATCTTGGAAAAACCACTCTGCTAGAATTTTAAACATATAAGCACTCAATTGCTTCTATTATTGTCCTTAGGGTTTTTTAGGGTCTTTAGCAACCCAACACTACACAATTTTTAGGATTGTATATCCCAGTTTCCTGGTATATATCTTTTGTAATATGCTTCCTTCATCATATTGAATCGGAAAATACTCCAATGGGTGTACAATTTTTTTCATATGGCAGCCAAATAGTCCAAGTAGCTATTGGAAGGTTACAAGTACCCGGTATATTATTTCGAGCCCAGGATCCACCTCTACTCGTATATATTTTTTGTTGGGATATTTATGCTTGGTTGATGCAAGCAACAGTGATTATTATGTAACCACTGTTGACTGTTGGTCCGTGGTCAAGAAGTTAGACTATAAATTTATTAATCTTTAAGGTTATGACTTTGATTGTTACCATGTTCAAAAGAGGAAGGTCATCGCCCTTGGATATTAATCCTGTGAGTTTCTCAATTCTTTATATTTTGAAGTTGTCACTATAAAAAAATATGTTGTGCAGTTATGCAACAGCCCTATAACATCAGTGAAAGTGTGTGTAAATTGCCCCAAATGCCTATTATTGTAAACAATGATGATTTTTATTTTATCGATCATGGTGCTGTTCAAGAAAAATGTTGATTGTTACTATTTGTCACAAACTTCACCATGTTCACTAAATTTATATTTTTGGTGGTCATGGAAATTTGTCAGGTCAACGTTGCTTTAGTATATTGATATTATTAATTTTTTTAAGTAGTGCTTTTTTTTTTTTTTTTTTAACTATGGACAGTGTTGAAGAAGCAAAAAAGAAAATGTATGCGTGTAGCACAACTACATACCAGGGTTTTCAAGCTGTGATGACAGAAGAAGAATCAGAAAAGTTTCGGGGTAATTATTGATGGTATCTCATGTCGCCATTCATATGCAATTTCAATGCTGAAGCTTACTTTCCATTTTCCCTTTTTAGGTCTACATGGTGTCGTATTTATATTGCCTGATTCGTACATTGATCCAGTTAACAAGGAGTATGGAGGTACAATAATTTACAAGTGACTAGGGTTAAAGTTAGCTTCCACAATTAAGCAAGTGATGTATCCTCTTGTTCTGTTTGAATTATGCTCTTTCATACTAAATGAGCAAGTTCATGCATTGTCGTCTGTGGATGATCCAGATCTGTCTTTGAAACTTAAAGCATTTAATTTGTAATCACCAGGTGATAAATATATCAATGGTACAATTATACCAAGACCACCACCTGTTCAGTACGGGAGGCAAGGGGGAAGATATCGTGATCGGAATAGTAATCCAGACCAACGAAGATACGATGGGGGAAGTAGATCCACTCCAAATTTTCAAGGTAATCCATCCTACGGTCAACAGGGTTCTATGCAACACGATGGGCGGAACTTTGCGGCTCAACAGAACTATCAACCCCAAGGAGGTCATAGAGATTATGTGCCTTCACACCAGGGCAATTTTAATAGTGGTTCGAGTCCTGCACAGGGTGGAACTTATGGGCAAGGCCAAGGAACAGGAGCACCTTATAGTCAAGGACCGAGTCATGGATATTACCCAGGCTCTACTGAAGCTCCAAGATTTCCTCAAGGGGGTCAACAGAACCATGGAACAGAAGCACCTTTTAGTCAAGGACCAAGTCATGGATCTTTCCCAGGCCCTGCTGAAGGTCAAAGATTTCCTCGAGGGAATCAAGGGAACATTCAAGAAGAACAAAGGAACCACACATCTGGTGGACAGACATGGAACAATCAAGTAAGGCATTTTAACACAGTGAATAGTTTGATTCTTCGACTTTCAGTGTAATTTTAGAACTTGTAAGTTTAAAGTTACGAGTCGGAAAAAAATTATAAATTGAAAATTCGATGAATACCATCAAATGCACCGAGCACAAAAACTTCAAACATATGTATCCTTTAACTTTATAATTGCCAGTGGCATATCTTCCAGATCAAGGGTGTCCCTTTTCTTCTTATAAGTAATGATCTCATGCATAAAATGTAATATGTGAAAAGAGGGAACCCACCTTAAGAAAGGTGCAAAATGGTCTTCCAATCACTTCAGTTGAGGGTATACCCTTGAAATGGAGGTTGATAATATGATCTGCCCTTTAAAGAGACTTCAACTACCATAAGTACAAACTATCAGGATTCTTATTGCAAACAGCATAGTGATCTTTAGTAAAAGCTGATACTTGTTGATATCAGGGTTATTGATGATAATTGTTAACAGGATTATAAATGGTAAGGGTTTTCTTAAACTATTATTACATTACATCATGTAACAATTGTATATATTTATTAGAAGCGTTTTCTTAGATTATCCTAAATTATGTGCTTTAGAGGTACATTTCAATATTAATGACCTTTTGGTTTCTGCAGCGGAGATTCTAATGACAGTCAGATATTTATGTGAAAGGATCTTAAGTGAAGCAGTGAAACAGTGAGGGAAAACTTATTCTTGTGACTATTATGGACGTTTTGTATTGGACCGTAAAGCTTTTTCTCTGGCATAGGAGTTTGGATTGAAATGTAAATTTGAGATGTAACCGATAAAGTATCAATGGTTAGACATTCAGTCTGTGTTTACTTTTCTATCCAGTCATTCAGGTTGCTTCTCCCTCAAGGTTGCCTAGCAGTAAAAATTTCTGGCATTGTTATGGCTAATGATAAATAAAAATTATGTGGTGGAATTGATTTTTATCTTGTCATTTTTTTTTATTATCAAGCTTTTCAGCTTTTGCTGTTGGAATTGCTGAATCATATTCCCATTGGAGATATTTCTAATATGTTTTTATTTAATCGGTCAAAGTTGAGGCCATACATCATATTCTAAACAAAAATGTAATGAATATACTTGGCAGATCGTTTTACTTCTAACGAACAGATTGTTTGGCAAAGATTTAACATCTCCGATTTATTCTAAAGATAATTATGTAGTTTATAATTAAAGCTTCGAGTCAATAAAAGTGTAGTTTTGCACGAAATTACTATTTGATTTAACAAAAAAAAAAAGAAGATATGAGTGTCCTGGAGTGCAGTGCATAACAGACAAATCCTATCCATTTACACATTCTTCGTAATGCATCGTTATACTGTTCTTGAATGAATGGTGTTGAGACAAACGAAAATAAACTATTATTAGTCTTGTAATTAACAAAAGGACCGCATAGCGCAGTGGATTAGCGCGTCTGACTTCGGATCAGAAGGTCGTGGGTTCGACTCCCACTGTGGTCGTTCGTATTTTTCTTTTCTTGTAAATTGTGAATGAAAAAGGTTAACGGCACGGCCTTCCCTTCCCTTCCCAAAGTCTCTCTGAGTCTTGTTTTTAATCCCATAGCAAAAAAAACCAATGCTTTAAAGTGAAACCACAACCACTTATCATCACGAATCTCTAGTCTAATATTCTTCTATTCTCTGAAAGCAAATTGTGGAATAAAAAATGGGTTCAGTTAAAAAACGGGATTTGTTTTCTTGTTCTGGTATAGAAGATGATGAGCTTATTGTAACTCCTCTTGGTGCTGGTAATGAAGTTGGTCGCTCCTGCGTTTATATGTCTTTCAAGGACAAACACGTTTTGGTACTACTCTCTTCCTTTCCTAATTTCCCTTTCTATATCTTGTTTCACTTTTTTTTTTTTTTTTGTTGCATTATTATTAGTTTGATTGTGGAATCAATCCCGCCTTCTCTGGCATGGCTTCTTTGCCTTACTTTGATGAGATCGATCCGTCAATTATCGATGTCCTCCTCATCACCCAGTATGCCTAATTCTTCTTCTTTTTTTTTTGCAATTGCACTTTATAATAGGATTTTGCTATAAGGTTAATCGAATTCTCTCTTATTAAATAATTGACACGACCAATTTTTGCAGCTTTCATTTGGATCATGCTGCATCCCTACCTTATTTTTTGGAGAAGGTGCTTTCCTTGCTTGCTACTTGAATTATGATTTTTTTTTTGTGTGTTCAAAAACTAATTTAGCATTCACATGTCAGACTACGTTCAAAGGACGAGTCTTTATGACTTATGCAACAAAGGCAATCTACAAGTTGTTGCTGTCAGATTTTGTGAGAGTGAGCAAAGTTTCTGTTGAAGATATGTTGTTTGATGAGCAGGATATAAATCGTTCCATGGACAAAATCGAGGTCAATGTTTGCTTACTTATATAGACGTTCCATTTTCTGTCTGTTTCATCCACAACAATAAATCATGGATCAGATTTCCTAGTATGGATTTTTCGTACGTTTAGATTCTATTGTCCTCCTTTGTAAATAGAAATCAATTGTTCTCTGATTTATTAGTGCACAGTAATTTCAGGTTATTGATTTCCACCAAACAATTGAAGTAAATGACATTCATTTTTGGTGTTATACTGCTGGTCATGTGCTTGGTGCTGCCATGTTTATGGTGGACATCGCTGGTGTTCGAGTCCTCTACACCGGAGACTATTCACGTGAAGAAGACCGGCATCTTCGAGCTGCTGAAACGCCACAATTTTCCCCTGATGTTTGCATAATTGAATCAACATATAGTGTCCAGCTCCATCAACCTCGGCATATCCGAGAAAAGCGCTTCACTGATGTTGTACATTCAACCATTTCTCAAGGGGGCCGCGTACTGATTCCAGCTTATGCCCTTGGACGTGCCCAGGAACTCCTCCTTATTCTCGATGAGTATTGGTCAAACCATCCTGAACTCCATAATATTCCCATATATTATGCTTCTCCTCTAGCAAAAAGATGTTTAACTGTGTACGAGACGTACACTCTCTCCATGAATGATCGGATAAAAAATGCCGAATCAAACCCATTTATGTTCAAGTACATATCCCCACTAAAGAGCATTGAAAATTTTAAGGATGTTGGCCCATCAGTGGTGATGGCCAGCCCTGGTGGACTTCAGAGCGGATTGTCACGACAGCTCTTCGACATGTGGTGTTCTGATAAGAAAAATGCATGTGTTCTTCCTGGGTATTTGGTTGAAGGGACACTGGCCAAGACTATAATTAATGAACCAAAGGAAATCACCCTCATGAATGGACTTGCTGCTCCCCTTAACATGCAGGTTCACTACATTTCCTTCTCTGCCCATGCTGACTTTGCACAGACAAGCTCATTCTTGGAAGAGCTTTTGCCACCAAACATAATTCTTGTACATGGAGAAGCTAATGAGATGGGAAGGCTCAAGCAGAAGCTTATATCCCAGTTTGCTGATCGGAACATGAAGATTCTTACACCGAAGAATTGTCAGTCAGTTAAAATGCATTTCAACTCTCAGAAGATGGCAAAGACTATTGGAAAATTGGCTGAGAAGACCCCAGAAGTTGGTGAAAGTGTCAATGGTCTACTCGTGAAGAAAGGATTTTCGTATCAGATAATGGCACCGGATGATCTTCACGTCTTCTCGCAGCTATCAACTGCAAACATCACCCAGCGGATTACAATTCCATACTCCAATGCGTTTAATGTGATTACACGTCGTCTCAAACGGGTATATGAGAGTGTAGAATCTTCAACAGATGAAGAGTCTGAGGTTACGGCTAAGGCAATTCGTGTGCATGATCGAGTGACAGTGAAGCAAGAATCAGAGAAGCACGTATCACTTCATTGGACATCGGACCCCATAAGCGATATGGTGTCGGATTCTGTAATAGCTCTGATATTAAACATCAACCGCGACGTCCCAAAAGTAGTTGTTGAGTCGGAGGGTGTAAAAACAGAAGAAGAGAATGAGAAGAAAGCGGAAAAGGTAATACATGCACTCCTCGTTTCAGTTTTCGGCGATGTGAAGATGGGAGAAAACGGGAAGGTGGTGATAAAGGTAGATGGAAATGTAGCAGAGATTGATAAGCAAAGTGGGGATGTAGAGAGTGAAAATGAAGCTCTTAAAGAAACAGTAAAGACAACATTCCAGCGAATCCAATATGCTGTGAAGCCAATTCCTCATTCTGAATCTTAGTGTTCTTTAGTATCAAATCAAATAGAATTGAAATGTAAATATTTTTTTAATAACATGAATAGTATTATGAAACCATTTGCGCCAACCCGAGAATAGAATGGTCAGATATCTACTCTCTTCCTATGAAGTCAAGGTAATATTTAAAAAAAAAAAAAAAAGCCCATTTGACATGTTTGTTGTTTGTTTCCTGGGCTGGACATGACAGCCAGAAATGAAAGGGAAATAAACGAATAAAGTATGAAGGCAAGGATTATTTTGACAATAAAACGAACGACATTCTCGGAATCTCGTCCCATCCATCAAATAAAAGCTGTTTTTATTGGTATGGATTTATTATTATTCACTTGGTTTTTGGCAATTGCCGTATCATGGTAATTCTATTCCACATGGTAGGGGAAGGGTGTAATTGTAATTGTGAATGTTAAATCCCAAATATATCAAATATGAAAAATGAATGGATGAAGCAAAAGACAGCAAAGTAAGTAACAGAGAAACCAGAATTAAATAATAATAAAAATTGTTTTTTTTTTTTTTTTACTTTTAAATCTTACAGAAACACAACGCATCATTCATCTACCAAACTCAACCACAAAAACTAAGCCCTAAGCCTTGCATTGGAGAAGAGATATATAAATAAAAATAAAAATGAACAACTTTGCAATTGCGTCAACTCTCTTTCATTTCTGGAAGATCTCTTCCTTTCTTTAATATTGGTGAATTTATATTTTGCAATTTGAAGAGCTCTTAAAACATTTGGCTATTATTTGATTCCAATAGGTAAGGAAAATTCAAAAATGGTGATGCATCCATTTTTTTTAGTTTTATTTGGTTGGTTCGTTGCTGATTGATACAATGTTGGAAGAGTTATGTTCTGTTTTGTTTCGTTTGCATTTGCCTGCATGTTTTTAATCAAGGATCTTATCTTGATTCTTGAATCTGAGCTGGGATCGAATGTGTTTATCTTGGAATATTATACTAGATCGGGATCGAGGGAGGTGAATGTCAATTTCTCTTTGTGATCTACCCAAATTCACACGTTCAAATTCATTTCTATCTTCTTTTCCTTTTCCTGATCCTTCGTATTGACCTTAGCTTAGAAACCACATTATTTAAATATATGTGCATGATTAAAAGTGCAGGATTTGGAAGTAATCTCTTTAATTGTTAAGTGTAGCAAATGCAAATCAAACCTGTGGGTGTATATTGTAGGAACTAGCAAGTGTTGGTGCTGAGAAATTACTTTTTGATATTATTTTTATCGTCCGAATCGCAATAGATTGTTTTTGTGCATGGTAGCCTCTGATTGTTCTATTGCTTTTTTCTAGTTGCAAATTTTTTATCTTTTGTGGCTGATTGATGAAGAAATGTAAGCCGCATTTGATGTTTTTGCTAATCAAATTTTACTTGCGGAATTATTAATTTGGATGTTTTACTTCTAACTTATCCGTGATTTTTTTTTTCCAGCAGAAATTTTTGTGTGTCTAGGCCATGGAGAACTCTAAGGTGTTGTCTAACATGAGAACTCTGATGTACCCTGGAAAGCATCCTTTTCTTCCTCCTAAAATTCCATTCCCTAGTGCTTCCTCTTCTTCATTTTCTGATTATATCCCAAATGGGCCAAATCCCGTTATTGGTTCAAGAGTGGTTCAGTTTCCCAGAGAAGGAAATATGCATCATCACCGAGCATCGTCTGAAAGTTTTCTAATGGAGGAGCAGCTTTCTTGGCTTGATGATCTCCTCAATGAACCTGAGACACCTGTTCGAAGAGGTGGCCATCGCCGCTCATCAAGCGACTCCTTTACTCATGTAAATGCGCTAAATGTTTCCATGGAAGATTATGCAGCACAAGATGACTTGAAATATAAAAATATGATTTCTAGACCTTCCTGGGCATCGCTAGAGTTTGATTTACACAAGAATGCACATCATGCTTCATCTTATACAGAGGCAAACTTGGCTAAACAGAAGACCAGAACATGGGAATCGCCATCAACTTCTGCAACTAACCCAAGTGCCCACCCTTCCGGCAAAAATAACATTTTCCTTGAAGGCTCCATACCGATAAACACACCACTGGAAGCAAATATTTCATCAACAACTACTGAAAAGCAGGATATAGCAGACACTGTGCAGGACCCCAAGTCGTCTGAGAGAATAGATGGTCCCCATGTTAAGCTGTCTACAGCAGACACCGACAATAAAAGAGCAAAGCAGTACGTATGATTGTATGTTAGCTACAGTTATGGGTGATATTAGATTTACAATTGATTCCCAAAAAAAAAAAAAAAAACTCAGGAAGTTTTTTTTTAAAAAAAAGATTGGCTTCTGGTTTTCAGCTATCTCTCAGTTGCTACCAATCTATTTGTTAGTCTTGGACCCTCTTTAGCTATCTCATTCTCACGTCAACATTTATCACATAAAATGTAATTAAATCTTCCTCTAGGCTTGTTTCTTTTTTTTTGGTTGAAATTTATATTTTGCCTTGCTAAGGAAATGTATCGAGGAAGCGTGGGATAGAAATTGGGGTTATATATTTTTTGATAAATAGAATTCAACCTTCTCTGAGTGTCCTTAGAAAATTTTCAAATTGATCTTGTGAATGCTTTGGAATTGCGTGTTATTCTTCCTTGGATTAATGTTTTGACCTGGTAGGCATTTTATCTGTCTTATCTGCTTTCAGATATAATGCTTCACTTCAAGGTATTATAATTATGCAGCAATGCATTCTTTTATTCTACAATATAATCACTGTAGTATATCGTCGTAATCTGAACTGCATTATAACTTTCTTATTTGAACTGTCATAAGCTGCCTTGTATGTCCTCATTTTGGTGAGGGAAGTTTATAATATCCTTCTAATTACTTGTGATTTAACCCAAGTTTCAATGATTACAGGCAATTTGCTCAACGTTCACGTGTCCGCAAACTTCAATACATTGCAGAGCTAGAAAGAAATGTACAAGTTTTACAGTCTGAAGGCTCTGAAGTTTCTGCTGAGCTTGACTTTCTCAGTCAGCAAAACTTAATTCTTAGCATGGAAAATAAAGCACTCAAGCAGCGATTGGAGAGTATATCTCAGGAGCAGCTAATAAAATGCTGTAAGCCTCCATACTCACAAGCTTGAGTTTTGATTTTCAATTCTTCTAATGATTTCACTTTCATCTTTTTAAATAGTTGAATTGGTTTATATGAAACTTTTGCTTTCATCACTATTTCCTACTGAACTTCATATAACTTTTTCTAAGAAGACTAAAATATGAAATTATACTCAGTGGAGCATGAAGTACTGGAGAGGGAGATTGGAAGGCTACGAATTTTGTATCAACAGCAGCTGCAACAGCCACAGCAACCATCTCCTGGCCTTAAACGCACCAAGAGCAGAGACCTTGACACGCAGTTTGCTAACCTCTCTTTGAAACAAAAGGATGTGCCTTCAGGTCGCAAGTCTGTGGCAGGTCCAGTTCACATCTAGATCTGTAAAGTAGCTGGAGCTGTTGTATTGCCCTACATCCCTACATGGACGATGCCATCTGAAGAACACAGGTTATCAATTGCTTGTGCAGAACTGGAGCTCTTCTATATTCAGTATGCAGTTACATTTGTTTGTTGCCCTTTCTAGATGTTAAATGAAAGTCTTCCAATGCACCTGGTTGTCTTTGCTGAAAAATACGCTCTTTCGGGCAGGTGACTTGCCGGTGGTGATATCTACGGATGCTCTCCTACGATTTATCATGTATCACAATGTATTGAAATTCTAATGGATGTATTTCAAGTTTCCTCTTTCCTCTTTTGGGGATTTTTCTTCTTTTTCTTTCAGTTCATTGATATTACTTATCAAATGCAATTGCATCCAGTTTGTGGTTCTAGGCATGATGGTACCAACAGTTATTATTCAAAATTTCAATAAGAATCTATGATATCTACTTGTGTTTTCTTTGGAGGATTAATTCCATTAACCGAATTTAGATTGGGTTATATAGAAAATATAACCAATATGGGTTGGTCTAATAGTCAAGGGGTTGCTTTCCAACTTGAGGTCATAGGTTCAAACCATGTTAGCCACCTACCTAGGATATTATTCTACGATTAAACCGATGTCAAGTGTTGTAGGGTCATGAAGTTGTCCAGTGAAATTCGCCGTGGTGCGCGTAAGCTGGCCCGACACTCACGGTATCAAAAAAAGTAAAAATAAAAAATGTAGATAATTGCTAGTTGTACCCCTACATTTTAAAAATGAATTTAAACACCCCTACATTTTTGTAAAATTATAAATCACTTTTCAATCAGTTCATTTTAACATAACTGAGACATACATATTCTACGTGTTTCAATTCAGTTGAAAATAATAGAAAATTTAAACATGAGTGTAATTGAAAATTTTTACATTTTATTAACATAATAATTTATTCTATAAATTCTACTATTATGTGTCATTTTTTTTAATGAAATTGAAACACGTGACGTGTAGAATGTATCTTAATTTTGTTAAAATTAATTATTAGAAGTTTGTGATTAACAATTTGACAAAAATTAAAGAGTTTTCAAAATCATTTTTAAAACGTAAGGGTATGATTTAATAATAATCTAAAGTGTTGGATGTATTTTTCATTTTGAATCTTTTAAACTCTAGAGTTTCATGGGGTCATGTGCGATGCAGTTTCCAATGTCTAATTCTGTTTTCCTCTACCATATGTAGAATAAAAATGAAACGTTAATTCACATCAGGATGCCTGACTGTCAAAATTTGACGTTGCGATAGTCGTATTTGGAAAGTTGTCCACGAATATAACAGCACATCAGCCAGTTATATTTTAAAAGACAGTCAGCAACTTAAGAAAGAGGATCGAAGCCATTCCAAAATGGTTGCACACAGAGTGAGATTTTTTCTACTGCCACAAAGAATTTAGACATTCCATCGCAAAAGGGCCAAAAAAGATCTAAATCAGAAACACAGACGTGAAAGATGAAAAGGTCAGTTCCAGGAAAGGAAATTTGATCCCCTTCCATGTTCCTATCACCTGGTGTTCTAAATCATCCACCACACGATCCACATTCCTATTATCTTAAACAGTTCTGAAATGTTAGTTGAATTCAAGAACTGAATTCTTAATTTATAAAGAGATGAAAGACAACTAAAATGCAACGACACAAAGAGATGATCGGTGCAACGCCCGTACTTCATATAAAATTCAATGCTCTACCTAAACGGAAATGATATTTGCAAGTCATATAGTACTAGAACATAGATCTATGTTACTATTTCTCTCTCTTCATCCACGGATACAAGTGGAAAGTCCCATTGAAAAAATTCTTCAAAAATAGACAAATTTCCATCTGAGAATTGCAACCATTAGCCAACGTCCCTTCAAATATATGAGATCAAATCCCTAATAGCATCCCTGAAAATGAAAACAAGAAGTTTCACCATTAGAAGCACTGCAGGAGGATTACTCATTACCATGAGGTGAGAACAATGAGATAGGGGTATAGAGGAGACTTGCTTTCATTAAGGGGCCTTAAAAAATGAAGAACAAACAAGTAAGAAATTTGAATGACTAAGATTAGCATTTAAAATCCAGATCATCCAATAAATTAGCATTAAAAAAATTATTTTTTCCTTCTCACATAGTCATCTATTTAATAATAGCAACTACAAATAGGGTGCCACAGAAGAAAAATACCTCAAATATATATATAGGAACAAACTGTATCATGTTACTCATGCATGCCGCCGTCTTTTAGAATTGTCCTCACTGTATAGCTCCCAATTGCTATGATCCAGAGAACTCAAGTCGTCAAATTCCGCAATGGCGAGCAAGTATTGAGTAAGCTTCAAAAGCTCCTGGTCACTATCACGATTTGCATGAGCCTTCCTGAATGGTTTAATTACCAGACCGTTTTGTGGATTCATTACAAAATTTCTCCGAAGATCATCGAACATTATAGTATTTCTTGAATTGTAGAACTGCAAAATTTCAGTCAGAGTACAAATTTGTTAACTTGGTTATGCTGTGCATAAAAAATTTGCAGACAATTGGACTAAAAATCCTTTCTTTTAGTGGCACAGTTGTTTTTGTACAAAATTGTTGGAATCGATCCAAAATAAGAGAAATAAAATTTTCATTTTCCTTGAAATAGCAACATTCTTAAAGATGGATTTGTAGCCAACTCAGAATATAGGCATACCTCAGGAAACTGTGCCCAGATTAGGCCTAGTGGCTTGCAATCAAAGAAACCACGATGATCTGAATGAACGGTGATCATAGCTAAATGGTCTAGAAGAGCAGTGATTTTGTAGTTAGGATTACTGAGTACGCCAAGCTGCCCCATCTTTAACTCAACCCATTTGAGGCTGCCAAAGGAACGGATACAAAAGAAAAAAGACAGCAGGTTTATTATTTTAAAAAATAATAATAATAAAAAACAGCAGGTTCGCAAATGCAGCCACATCAGAAAAATTGCCAAGTCCATTCATTTCCAGAAAATAAAAAAGCATGGCAATACCTAATAAACCTTGATTATAACATTTGCACAAGTATTGTTTGGATATCTAGTATTTTAGTTCAAGGTGTTGCACGTTGGTTTAGGTTGTTAAGAGAATTGTAAACCCAAAGTAATTATTTAGGTTGCAAATTTTTTTAACACCCTATTTAAGTGATGTACTCAACTCAATCCAAAATTGTGATAATTGGATTGGGTTAGTTCGAATTACACTACATGTAAAACATAGTAGTTGAACAATCTATTATACCTATTCCGACACGTTAAATCAGCAAAAGCACTATAAGATCTAAACCAATCTGTAGAAATTGGAGGGAGAGAGAAATAGATGAGACAAAACATCCTTTTAAATCACTTTTTTAGACTCAAACCTACCTCATGAGAAGGGATCAGCTACCTAAACACTTGAGTTATGCACAGGTTGGCTCCTTTAAATCACTTTATTGTGAGTGAAAGAGATATTTTAAAAATCGATACGGGTTTGGTTTAACATGAAGCATTTTTGAGAGACCATAAACCTAATTAACCCAAAAAAAATCAACTAATTAGAACTTAAACTAACTTCAAATATTTAGAACTCAATCCACGTTTATTAGAAAAAGCAGCAGCAACATAACCTAGATTAGTTCATAACAATTGTAAAAAGAATCTATCTAACCTGGTTGCAGACCATATAATGATATCATATTCGGCATAAGCAGCTGTCAGAAATTCATGAAGATCTGCACTTGACAAACTAAGAGTTTGATTGCCTAAGTAAAACAAAGAATTGCATATTTAAAAAATTAAACAAATGATAGAACATACAAGGGCGCATAAGTTGAAGAGGATTTTCAGCAGGGGAGCGATGATCAAAAAGTGTATAATCAATATCAAGAACAAGCAATTTCTTTCCTTCACGGCATGGATTGCGGAGTTCAATCTACAATCAAACATTACACAAATTATGAATATCTTTCCTTTCAAATTCATAAAGAATGAATGAATATATATATATATATATTAGCATATCTCAGACCTTGTATTGAGCTATACGTCTCCTGAGTTTGTTCTTATTGACGTCTTTATCCTTAATGTCAATGACTTCATCTTTACCAAATTCAAAGTCGTCAATAATTTCAGGAGAATCCACCTGATCCACGATTATATCATCTTCAACGGTTCTGTTGAATCGATTCGTAACATTAAAATAAGGAAGGAATCTAAAATAATAATTCAAAAAAATGAAATGAAATGAAATGAAAGAACGAACGAACGAACCCGATCATAGTCATCTTGAGAGAAGACTTGAGAGGAAGGTGAGAGAGCAAAAGAGAATCATCGGAGAGTTTGGAACCGACTTTGGGATAAAGAAGCTTTTGGCGCTTAGGTAAAACGTTAGTAAGCTCGCAGATTCGACGCTTAAGCTCACCAACGGAGTCATCGGCGCAAACTCGAACAGTGTATTCGTTACCACTCCATTTCACCGTTAATGTTATCTCTTCCTCTGATGAGGAGCTCGATGCTGATGCTGCCATTGATGAGTCGAGGCGAGGTCTGGTTCCTTCAAACTGAGATAGAGATGCTTCTTCCTTCTCTTTCTTTCACTTTTAGAACAACAAAATACACTTTGCCTTCTCTTACCATTTACCACTAACTAGGTATGGTGTAGAGTAGAAATGTCAATTACATTTACAGCCTTACAAGATAAAAATAAATAAAATTAAGGCGAATATAGTTCAAGTGGTTAAACAACTGTTTTTTTTTTCTACTAAAAAATTGAATGTTCGATTCTCCCCTCTCTAATTTGATGTGATATCTAAAAAAAAGAAAGTAATAAAATTAAGACATTCATTAATTTAATTAAAATTATAAAAACTATTAACCCCGATTTGGTTTGATGTAATCTAAGATAGATGACAATGGGGCGGGGTTAAGGATGCACTCTCCGTCCCCTAACTCGTGGGGATTTTAATTCTCATACCCGTCCCTATCCTCTATTTAGAGAATCAGGGGTGGGTTTGAGAATTCCCCGTTCAGGGATCAGATTATTCGCGGGAGAAATTTCCAGTTTAAATTTTTTGGTTTTATTTACAAAATGGAATTAAAAAATTATTTATATGTTTAAAACATACATTTTAAGACAAAATAAACATAATACTAAACTTTTTATAATTTCTTAGTTAAAAATTAATTTTATAACAATATTATATACTCTTATCAATATATAAAAATCAGGTTCGGGGGCGAGGTAGGGGATGTATTTTCCATCGCCTCGCTTGAAAACAATTCGGGTGAATTTTCTCCTAACCCAAATCCATTTAAACGGGGCTTCCCTATCCTGATTGGGGAAAGACCGCTAATGCGCAGAGATTTTTGACGTCTCTAATACTATTTGATTAGTAGGAATCTTAGACTAGGGTGTTTATTTAACTTAATAATAATATGAGGATGTCTGGTAATTTGAACTGATAAAAATAGAGATAAAATTCAATTACGATGAAAAAAAAAACTTATAATATCAACAATAATAGGGTTCATTTCAAAGGAATTTGGGGTCTAGAAAATAAATCAAACTATCATAAAATTAAAACTTAGAGGAAAAAATCTTTAACAAATGTAGCAAAATGAATAAAAAAAAATATAACTTGTTGAGAAATGATTTTGATCAAACCTATTATATAAAAAGAGAGAGAATTAATTAATAATACAAATAGAAAGCTGAAGCAATCACAGAATTATGAAGAAGAAATGGAAACGTGAGTATATGCTATTTCCCTAATTTTTTATTTATATCTTTTCCTAATTAAATAGGGTTAAAATTGTAAAAAAGAAAATTATCTTCTCATGAGAATCATATAAAGCACCCTAATTTAAAAGTAATCAAATATCCTCATATTTGGGAACATATGGATTCAGAAATTTTAGATTAACAAGATATTTTTAAATCATACTCCAAACAAACAATGAAATTAGATGTCTTTATAAGAGAATCTTAAATTACCCCAAACCAAACCGGCTTAATCTAAAACTAATTAAAAAAAAATCCTATATATTAATGGTACCACGTAAAAGTTCTATTATTTTACATATTGATAAATGATTTAACTTTTTCCCAAGTAATTTTATAACTAAGGATTATCTGAAAAGAATTTCAAAATTCACTTGAGAAGTTAAAAACAATTAATTATATATTCTACAATTTAAGAGAGTGTTGACATAGTTAAAATTACTAGATTATTTGGTTAACAAATATTATAATTAGTATATAATTATTTATTTACTTTATAGATATTGTAGAGTTCAGTTTTGCTAATGTACTTGTTTTTCTTGATAAAATTTCAACCTCTATTCTCACAATTATAAAAATAGATTATTTTGCTCCTCTGTAAAATTCTGCTTTGCGAGCTTTGAGCTTACACTTACAATGGCATATACGTATTACTTCAAAGGCGAGGTATTAAAAAATAATTCACAATTTCTATCTAAAATCGACTAAATGCTTTATCAGATATTTAACTCAAGCCAAAAAGGATTAAAATGGAGAAGAAGAAAAAGGACTAATACAATAAAATTTTGTAATCTGGGCAGAAGTAGTTACATACAAAGCTGCCCCTCACTAAAATTTAGTCTTCATACTCTGTTTCCTCATCATCATCGTCGTCGTCATCGTTATTTTCTGCATATCTCCAACCTTCCTCCACGTTCTCGCGGTCCTCCTCTGTTTCTTCACTATCTTCTTCCTCGAACATTTCTTCTTTAACTGGCCATGACTTCTTAACTGTATTCATTGGAGCAGGAGATGGAGTTGAACCTTTTCTCTTTGCTATTTTTGAAGGTGGCAACTTCAAGTTTGGTTTAGGCTTCATCTGTTTCTGGTTTTTCACATTTACACGTTTTCCGCCATACCCATCTTGGTCACTGGCTTCAACCTCATTTTCCCCATTATTTGGAGCATTGCCATTGTCTTCTACCAAATGTCCAGGATGCTCTCTTCTCAAATGCAGTTTAAGCTTGTATTCATGGATATAAGCTTTATCACACCCTTCATAAGGACAAGCATAAGGGCGATCAGATGATGCAGACCCATAAGCTCCTCCAGAAGGTTTAGAAACCTTAGTTTGCTTCTCAGAAGGCGGTGGTGTATATTTGGTCACTTCAGCTGTCACACTCTGTAAAGATAGGAGTTAATTGAACCTAAAAATAACATTCTACCTAGATTGACTGCTCAACCCGAAAAATACATTGTCACAAAGTAAAGTAAACCTTAAAGTTTATTAAAAAAGAAATGCAGTACCAAAAATAAACTAATACAGTATACGATCGACTGTATGAAAGAAGGGGGGAGGGAATGTGACTATGATACTAGAACTAGATGAGGGGTAAAGCAATACATGAACAAAGTATTTGTTACTCACCTTTTCATGGTGAGACGTAATGTGGTTCTTCAACTTGTACTCGTGGGCAAATCGCTTTCCACACTCGGGATATGTACATATATGATAATTTTCTTGTGAATGTGTTTTCATGTGCGATCTCAAGTTGAAATCCAGGGAAAATGCCTGCACGTGAACATCTAAAATGTGAATATGAACCGGTTTGCATGTTGCACACTAATAAATAAGTCACAATAAGCCCAAATTACAAAGGTTACACATTATCTTGTTAGTGCTTTTTCATGAATTTTCTTATATTCTGCACATATTAGTATGCACAACGCACATAAACAAACAAGAAGCTAAAAACTGCATACAAGGAATAATGATTCAAAAGATTTGAATCCTTGTAATAAAAAATCCTAACATTAACATAACAGCAAGAAACTTGATACTATACATTATTCACATTTCAGCACACCCACAACACTTTCCACAGATTCATCTTCCCAGAATTCTTATTTAAAGTTATGGCGTGTATATAAGTTAAGCCAATGTGGAGAACGAAAAGGCCTTCCTGACCACAACAAATTCTAACATGCAAATTGATCTTGTCTCAAAAAGAGACACATATGAAGTCAATATCATGATGCGTGACATATTTCTGAATTGCGAAAGAAAATTCATCAACACTAAGATAAGTTAATTGACATCACAAACCAGAAGCATACAACTATTCAAGTGGTAGGCTGTAGTAAGCTATGAAAGATCTGGAGTCAATTAATTAACAAGTAAAACTTGCAGAGATGTGTTCACAAAGGATTGATTAATCACCTTACCACAGCCTTCATGAGGACAAACAAAATCTCTTTCACCGGTATGAATAAGAAAGTGTCTTTTCAACTTTGAACTATCCAAAAATTTCTGCAAAAAGAAAAAAAGCAAAAAAACTCAAATATGAACATACAAGTTGATTTTTTAGGACATAATAATTAAATATAAATATCAGAGCACTCCATGTTTTAAGATGAATAATAATGGTAAAGTAGCAAATGACCAATGACATCAAGAAAAGGGTCTGCCCACTTCTACTTTTTTTTTGGATAGAACCCAATAAGATCCCATTGATTATTTCCCAATGTCTACTTTTTACCATGCGTGATGGAATGAAGTACCATTTCCAAATAAAAATAAAAGAATAGCAAGTGAAAATTTATTCTTCACTAAGAGCTTGGTTACTTCACAATATAACAGTCTGATTTGAATAACACACCAGCTTGATAGATTGATTTTTCAATTAAAATTTTTAAGAGAATTCATCAATCAATTCTAACAAATCTAAGGTAAAGCAAAGAGCTAGCAAAGAAGTTCAGAACAATACCTTTCCACAACCCTCATAGTGACAAACATATTGTCTCTCCCCATGAATGTGAGAATGCTTCCTCAAAGCACCAGCATCAATAAATGTTTTCCCACAGCCCTCATAGCTACATAGGAAAAGCACTTCAGTGGTTGGTTCTGGTTCTGGTTCTGGTGCCTCCGGCTGTTTTGCCTTCTCCTGTAATGCTTTCAAGGTATCCTCTGAGCAAAATAACAAGAAAACATTATGATGACTGACATTACAAATTAAGAGTAGAAAAGTTGTGATCGATAATCAAATAAAATTAAAATTTCAGTATTTTTTCTATTAACTCGTGTATATGGAGCACAGCTAAGTCAATCGAAGAAGAAGAAAAACAGTATGGTAACATTTTCAAGAAAATCAAGCAACCAACTGATAGCACCAGTAATTCCAAGACTTATAAGCAGGCAGGAGAAGAGAAAAGGCAGACATTCTAGTTTTAAAAAAAAAGTCCTTTCTTTTACAAACACATCCACCAGAATTCACATTATGGACCACTTCATGACAATTGGTCTTTTGAAAAGATGCATCTAGTATTTCAAGTAAGGAGCTCTAAATCCCATGATTCAAACCAACACCGACTAAAAAAACAGTCTTAAAGTCTTTTACCACTATGCTTAACTCGTTAAGGTAAGGAGTTGGGGGTTACACAAGTCTAACTAATGTTTGTCTCCCAATTTTGAAACCCAAGATGAAGGGTTTGTAAATCCCTTTCTTACAAATTCATTCATTTTCATAATTTCAACAAATTTTACAGTAACTCAGACTTAACAAACTCACTGTTTTGCACAATTCAAACATAGTGTTAACAATCCCCTACTTAACAACCCTAATTGGCGAACCAAATCACTCAAAAAGCAAAAGAGAGAGGTCAAAAATTCAATATATTGAAGTGATAAATTAAATTGTACCTGTAACCCATTTCAAAAGAAAACACTTCCCTCCAGTTGCAACAACATCTTGGGGAACCCTAAGTAAAATAACAAATAGACACATTATTAATTAAAACCTAAATGCAAATCATGGAGATGAAGATGAGACCAACATAAAATTGCAATTGTTAACCATTTGAGTGAATTTTTTTTATTCGTGATAAAAAAAACTAAATAAATACAACTGTAATTTGGTAAATATATGTATGCCATGCCAAATTAAATATAAAAGAAACACTTCCAAGCAATAGCAGTAGCAATACAGATACGAAATCTAGAATTGAGAAACAAAAACTCTGGTTCCCTAAATCAAAAATTGGCGCGTAAATAAAACAGTAAGAAATCCCTAATAAAACCCTAAATGAATAAAGAAGACCATTAACAAAAAAAATAAAGAGTAGAATTGTGCGATATAAGAGAGAATGAGAATACCATTGTTTGAACCATTTGACAGGGGGAGTCTTGTTCTTGAAGATGGGTCGCCGGTCAAAGAGATTATGATTAAAGTGAGTCTCCATGTTCAAAATTGAAGCTAATGAACACGAAAACAATGCTGCCAAAAGAAGGAGTTCAATTGAGATTTAGGGTTATTTAATTTTGGTACCAAATTCACGATATAGATAGATACAGATAGATAGGGCATAGATTCAGAATCAAAGAGGAAGAGGAAGAAGGAAGCATTACCAAGAGAATGAGACGGACGCTTTCATTCTGGTTCCGTCCTCTTCTCGGTTTACTCTGCTGGGTATTGCTGGACCGGAGTTTTTCTGCGTATAACTGATCCATCCCCGAACCGCTTGGTCCAAATACTCTACAGCCCATGGTGTCTTTACCTTTTTGTTGTTTTTTTTTTTTTCCTTTACCTCTTCGGTTCTTCTCCCAAAAACTATTTCTCTTGAAAAAAACATAATAATTTGAATAGAATAGAGAAATTTACCTAACTTTTAAAAATGGTAGAAGTTTGATTTAACTAGTTAGAACTCACGCTGGCTCGTAAAATTAAAAATAAATATTAACATAAATCATTAATGGATAAAAACAATTCAACTGTGTAATATTTTTTTTTATCTCTTTATATATAAAAGTGTAGATGAGTGGAAAATCTTTCACTTCCACTATTATCTTCTATATTTTTAAAAATGTCTATCTTACCTCTATCGTTTCAAATTCAGAGTTGTGAAACCAAAGCGTCATCTGATATCAATAGAATATTTTCTTTCTTACATTTATGGCTTCATTCTTTTATCTATCCGACTTTCCTTTTCTCTTAAACGTTTGGCTTTTTTAAATTTAATTTATGTTCCAAAGTACGATGACGATTCAAATGTGAGGGATGGAACGGTCTTATTTAAATTGAGGAGTTCAAGTTCACGATTTTTGCTAATTTAATCATTTAAAAAGAATGACATTTCAATAATTGGTATACAAAAATATGTTATTTCAGTAATTACCTTAATGTTTATATTCCTAAGAAATAATTCTCCTACATTATAATCTATAATTATATAGAAATTGAATCAACTCTAAATAGTGTCATAAAATAAAGGTAATAAAAAGTAAAATTCTATACACATAATTAAAAATTTAAATTCTAATATTTTGAAAAGAAACACGCTTGCACGACACATAGTATAAATCCAATATAATGAAAAGTAATCCATATTTTTAAATTATATAACTTTTTTATGTAAAAAAACAAAAATACTTTATTTTTAAAAAAAATGATATGAAAGCTAAAGAATATTAATTATAAAATTATCTAAAGTTGAGATGAATCAAAAATATTAACTAAAAAGTATCTGCCTGAAATTTTATCTATTATGTTATATAGAACATGAAAGTAATTATGTTGCTAACCTTGTTTGTAAAGTGAATTAGTTGCTTTTATTTTTAGGAGCCATGACCGGTAAGAATTCTATTGAGTTCTAAAGAATTGGCGAATGTGATAAGGGGATGGAGATGGTGATAGGCGATGTGATGATCGGCCTATCAAAAAGAAAAATAAACACACTTACAATGGAATATTAACTATTTCTCTTTATTTATATGGTTGGATCCAACTTTCAAACTTTTTACAGTTAAAGAATAGTACTTGAAAAGAAACTGATGGAAAGCTCGTCTTCTCTGAATGCTCGTTATTTGTGCATACGACTGTTCATCGTTGGATATTTGGAAAAATTGAAAGCAAATTTTAGAACTTATCCTAATTTTTCGGGTGACATATACGGTCAGATCATAAAGTTTTGTTATCATATATACAAAAGAAAAGTTGGCCCAAGAGAAGTACAAAAGAAAAACAACAATGAAGAGTACAAACAGGTTTTAAGCATTCAGAATATTTAATTAACAGTGGTAAACTGTACTATTAAGCATAATGAAAAAAGATCCAAACAAAAGATACACATTTTAATTATAATATATTAACTAATGAATCATATATAAAATCCTACCGACATCCTAAATGCAGTCTCTTTCCGCCCTCTTCATTTCGTTAATCAACGCCAAACACAACAATGCGTCGCAGTCGAAGATAATGTAGTCATCACTGCCAATACAAACTCTAAGGTGGTAAAATATTGTGCATATAAAATGAACTTCCAAATTGGTGTTGGGCAAATGTAAGAGATACATATATATATATAAATCTTTAGACATTGGAGTTTGTGGCAAGTTTTTAATGCACCTTAATATGCATTTACTTTGAAATTGTGAAATATACATTGATTCATGTACTTGAAGGCCGAATATGCATGAACCATCCCCTCTTTTTACATTTATATTGGAATTGTCAATATATGCATCTAATAATTAATAAAAATCAAATAAGACTTATATTTTAAATTTATACAATTAAAATTAAATTTAATAATTAAATAAGGGGCAAAAGGGGAATTCAAAAGTTTCTCCCCTTAAGCCCCTTTTAGAGGTATTATAGATTTGAAAAATACTATCTTTTTATCCTCGTTAAATCAATTAATTTTTTTTTTCATTATTTTTTTCCGCGTAGAATAAAAAATCTTATTATTGTTTTTTTTAATATTTTTTTATAATAATAATTTTAATTAAAAAGTTACAATTTTAACATTTTGATAAATTTATTATATTACAAATTATTTTTATTATCCTTAATATATAAAAGTGGTGATGTTTAAGAAACTTTTTTGGACTACTATACCCCTTCTAAAATCTTAAAATTACTAACATGCCATTATATATACCCTTTTTAAACCTTCAAATTACTAAAAATGTCATTATTATTTATACTTCACTATCTATCAAATGACTATTTATATTTTTAATAAAATATTTATCTTTTTTTTATAAATAAAATATTTCTCTTCATTGAATAAGAAATTGTCAATTTTATTAAATAAATTCCTTGGTTTTTTTATTGTTTTCACAACATCAAATTATAAAATAATTGAAAAAACAAGTACAACATATGAAAATGAATATGATATTAAAATGAATTTATTGTCTAGATTTATCACCAATTTATGAAAAATAAATTATATTTAAGTATTCAAATATTAAAAGATTTAATAAAGGTGACAGTGCTTTAATTTTAAAAAATATTAAAAAAAAACTTAAATTGTTTAAAAAAAACAGTTAAGATTAAAAAAAACAACTACAACAAAATATAATTTATTGAATTAGTAATGGTATAATATTTAAATAAATTTAATTTTTTTTAAATTAAAAATATTTAAAATTTTAAAAATCAAAGAGAAAAAAATATATAATTTCATAAATTTTAATTAAAATTAGAAATAAATAATCTATAAATACAAAAATTAACTAACATATGTATATAGAACAAACAATTTATTTTTTATTTGGTAGTATAAATTTTAAAAATAAAGATGTTAAAAAAATCGTCTTATATAAAAAGGCATATAATTATGTAAATTCGTAAACTATACAATAATTTAAATATTAAATAGAACATAATAATATGTTAATAAAATCATTTCGAAAAAGATCTATAAACCATAGAAAAATCAAATAAAAAATATTTCGATCTTTTAAATATTTCTATGTTAGAAAAAATACACAAGTATGGTTTCTCACCACATTTTAACTGATTTATTTAGAAAAAGGTAATTTGAAGATGGTTGGAATTATCAGGGTATGTGTAAGATTAGAGTTTTATTCCTACTGTGTATTCTTATGTGTTTTTGTTATTTTTTTTTTTAATTTATGTAATTTCTAATCGAATTTGTGGTTTTTTTTTATAGATATTTTACTTTATTGATATTTCCTCCCGAATCTATTGGCATAATTTCTATCCAATAATTATTTTTATGTAATGTTTTTAATAATAATTTTTCTTTTAGATGTTTTACAAAGTTGATATTTAAGTTTGATTCTTATCATTGCACGATCATCATTACTACTACACAAGTTGTATTCTTTTGGATGTTTGTAGTTGATATCTTTGGTTGGCTCGAGCTCTAGGTACGATATTTACCCCATTCATTTTATATATATTAATTTTCTTCTTAAGTTTATGTTATTCAATTATTTTAGAATGTTTATAAAATTTAAATTTCTTCTTGGATAATTAAATACTCTTATGTGTGTTTAGCAATATTGATTATAATTTTCAATGCAGTTTTTACAATGAAAGCTTTCTTAAGATTTTCACTTACGATGGAAGACTAGAGTTATAGAACTTTATATCTACAATAATTGATTTTGCATTTTTTTTCTTCTAATAAAGCAATAATGATTCTAATATTTTCTAATTTTTGTTTTCATAATAATTCATTTTTTTTTTATTTTATGTGCTAGAATTGTAAAAGCTTTAAAAATAAAATGATTATAAAAAAATACACTTCAAGGTACAAATAACGTAAAACTAATTATTTTGTAGTAACTATCAACATCCAATTTAATAATCAAATATCGTATTTTTAAAAAAAAATACAAAATCGAAAGAAGTTTAAAAGTCACAATATTTATGATATATATATATATCAATGTGTTTTTTTAAATAATGTCTACTCAAGTATTGAAAATGTTACATTTTCTTATTTTGATTCATATTTTAAGTTAGCCAATTATAATAAAGATAATTTTGTGACCACATAAAATTATAATATTACAAGATGTGTTAAATTTTAAAAATAATATCTAATAGATAATTTACTTTATGAAATTGCGAAATTAAAAAAAAAAACCATTTATTTAATACATAAAAAGTTATAAATTTATATTATTTATACAATTTTAGTTAATTATTATAATTGATAAATGCATTTTATTATAAAATAAAATTACACGTGCATCACACGTGCTAGAATTCTAGTTTAATAAATATCTGCAAAACAAAGATGAGAAGATGTCGGTGTGGTGCCTGTCAATCCGTCTCCGACGATCAGGTCAGTAAAGTTGGAGGCTAGATAATATGATAAATAATATAGTTTCTTGAAAGAATTGTGCATTACCTATTTTCTTTCTTTAAGATACCTTTTATGGTTAAGTTCATGGGTTATTTTCTGGTGGGTTTCCATGATATCCGGAGAATAAGATATATTCAAGATAATATCTTCTCCATGGTATTTTAGGAAGGAGATAATGTGACGACCCGTCATTTTTAAATAAATTAAATCAGAGAAAACAGCGGAAGTCTTTTATTTTAAGAAAATTGGCGTGATTATGTTTGAAAATAGGCTAACCAAAACCTGTTTACATCTTAAATTCAAATATCTAAAAACACAAGGAACATTAAGTTCCTATCAGGAGTTCAAAATGATTTATAAACATAAAAGTAAAGACAAAAGCTCTTAAGAGCCATTTACAAATATACAACTCCAAAATTATATAAAATTCACAAAACCATGTACATGGATTTTTACAACTACTTAGTCCATCTCGAAATCATCATCCTCTCGATCAAGCCCGCACCAGCTTCTCTCCCACGATCCCAAACATTACCTGAAATGTTTGTAATATCATGAGCTAACAACTTAAGCCCAGTGAGAATAATAAGCATAAAAAGTAAAGATAGACCTCAAACTCGCATTTCGATTTGTGTCCAAGTAATCTGACACAATTCACTCCTAAAGTTCTCCAAATTCTAGGTAATTCTTTCTATACTCTCCAAAGGATGATACTACTAACGCTTATAGTCAAATCTCCTCCATTAACTCGTTATGACATAAAATGATAAAAGTAAATGACTTTGCATAAAATATAACATCTCGATTCTCTTTCTTATCTATCATATGCATGAAGGTAATGAGAACATCTCGTAGGATACGCATTCGCCCTTTATGCATGAATGAATGAAGAAGGTGATGCGGACATCCCCCGAAGGGTCCAACATTCTTCCATCCTTTTCTTTTCTCTCTTTATTTTCTTTTTCTCTGAAGGCGATGCGGACATTCCCCGAAGGGTCCAACATTATTTCCTTCTTTTCTTTCTTATTTTTCCTTTCTTTTTCTCGGAAGGCGATCCGGACATTCCCCGAAGGGTCCAACATTCTTTCCTTCTTTTTTTTCTCTCTCTGAAGGCGATGCGGACATTCCCCGAAGGGTCCAACATTCTTTCCTTCTTTTCTTAATGCAAGATGTTATGGTGCGATATGTTATGGTGCGAGATGTTGTGATATGCTCGCAAAAGTAAATAAACGTAATGTACAATATTAAAGTAGCTGAAACAATCATGAAGTAAAAGGGCATAAAGTAAATAAATAGTAAACTTCGGACGAACGATATGTCGATCGAACTCCGGTAACAATAATAAAAGTAGAATCATAACTTAAACGATTAACCTATACCTTCAAGGATTCTAACTTCCAATATAATCCGAGGTTCTATTAACCGTTCTAAATACAAGTTGGATCTTTTAACTTCCAATAGTCCAATCTTAGTTTTGAATCGAATCTAACTTAGAATCTTCTAAGATTCAATACTTTCCTTGAGAACTCCTAAGTTCTCACTTAAAGGATTAACTCTTAATCTTAAGGGCACTAACTCACAACCCTCTAATCTTAGGTTCGGATTCTAATCTTAGTTTCAAACTCTACAAACCTTCACACTTATTTGCTTTCTATAGATACTTTAAATTCTAACTATTCTCACCTTAGCCAAATAAGAGTTCGCTCCAAGTTCCGAAAGCACAATCAAACAATGATCCGAAACACCTACAATTAATTACATCTACAATTAATAAATAAACATACATCGATCAATTAACATCTAAAAGCTCAAAACAACGAACAAACCCATAAACCCCACTATGAGGCTCTCGGCCCCCCCATAAAAAGTGGGTCTCGGGTTTGGTTTTCCGGCTTTTAGGTACTTTAGAGGTGTTTCGAGTTGGTTTTAAGCAAATTCGATATTCCCGATTTCAATGGGTATCGATAATTAGGGTTTTTGAACATTAAACCCTTTCCCGAATTGAATTTAAATAAACATTAATTCACTAATTTATAACCCAAATTCAAATCCCAAAAGGTAAAATTCAAACGGGAAGGGTTTCGACTGAAACTCGGTTTTAGGGTTATGGGAAAGTTCCCAAAAACTCTTAAAACTACTCCCGTATTTACAAACACCGAGTTTCATGGCAAGAAATCGGAAGGAAACAAAGAAAACTCCATTAAAACACTATTTGGAGTTTAGGGTTTCAAGAGAAACTTACCGAGAACTCTGTGGATCTCGGGTGGCAAGTACGATAGTTGGGTGGAAAAGAATCCTAGACTTGAGGCCTTTCCGATGCAACCGAAATCGAGTCGATCCGCTAAGAAACGAAGGAAAACCCAAAAATTCTCTTCCCCCCCTTGAACTTTCGGCCTTGAGGAGCAAAATGAGAGGTTTTCTTAGTCAATGGTCATTTAAAGAAGAATAGGGAATAGTGTTTAGATATTTTAAGAAATTGGAAATGACGGTTGCGTCCTTTTATGACTTTTGACTTATGAATCGAAACCCGATGCTCTTAAATAAATCTAAAAGTGATTAATAATTATTAATTGGCTTATTAATAATTATTAATGTCACCGAAACGAATTTAGAGCATTAAAACAATTAAAAACGAATTTCGGTCGAAATTAACTACTAAAATCGAAATTACAAAATAATAATTAAACTAAATACTTAAATTGAAATAAATAAATAACATAAAATAAAATAATTCATTTCAAAATTAACGGGACGTTACAGATAAGTATCATATTATCTTATATGGAATGTTCCTTATTCGATCCTCGACTAAGCTAATCATCTTTGGAAGTCCGAGTCGGGCCTGAATCAACTTGGACGTGCAGCCCAGTCTATGATGGCTGCTCTTGAATTTTCAGTCGGGTCATGGACGCTTATCGTGATGGGCCTCAAGTACTATTCTATTTGGGCTGCATTAGTCAATATTTGGGATTTTGACTTGGGCGTATAAGTTTTTGGGTTAATTTTAGGGATATATTGGTAGATAGCCCACTAACTCAAAAAATAAAGCTTTGAGGCCGATTCTACAAAAATAAAACAAACTAGCCTATTTGATAGGTAAAATACCTAAACCACCCTTACTAAACTTAATTAAGAAGGAAAGAAGAAAGAGAATAAAAATTTGAAAATGCTTACATCAAGAAAACATTAAATATTAAAAACTCAAAAAAGTAAATAAGAGAGAAAATCAGAAATTTTAAAAAATCAAAACTAAAAAAATATATATATAACTTTTCAAAACCGAAAACTATTTTTTCCGGCGAATCTTCTAGAAATGATTTCGATGTATATTATATATCGTGATACTCTACGCTCATCCAATATTATATTGGGTTATACTGTATAATATATTGGATTATACTCTACAATATTCCAATATTGTACGACAATAGTGAAGGGATGATTTACTAAATTAGCGGAATTTTATTTAGTAAACTTATTAACATTTAATAACGGATCTATTAACATCATGCAATTTGTGATAAAACATGTAGATTCATGCTTATATATTCGAAAATTAAAACCGGAACTTACATTGACTGAATAATGGAGAATCGGTTGGAGGTTTCTTTACAGCTTCAATTCCTCAGCAACACCAGATCTTCTACGCTATATCCCGATCGATCAAACAAAATTCGATTGTGGGATCGAACTTTAGAAGAAATTGGGAAGAAGAAAAAAAATTATTTTTCTTCCCAATACTATGAGAAAATCGGCCAAGGGAGGGAGAAGGGAGGAAGAGAGATTTTTCAATTTCCAAAGAATTGAATTGTATGATTTATGAATGACCCAACCCTCCTATTTATAGGAAAATAGGAATCCTAATCACATTAGGATTAATCTATAGAGATAAATACAAAAAGAAAAAATATTATCTCTTCTTTTTATCTTGCAATTTCGAAAATGCATAGATAAATAAGAGATTATTTTCTTTTATTTTATTTTATTTATCTTGGGTAAATAAATCTATGTAATTATTTTAGGATATAATTCAAACAATTATCTCTTCCCAAAATACATCATATGGCCGAAAATTGCATATATTAATTAAAAAAAATTCTAATTTATTTAATTAATTATTTCGGGCCAATCCCAATTTGGTTCATTAATCCAATTGGGCTAGAAACTCTCTCTTAAATTAATAAGTCCAACTCAATTAATTTATTTATTAATTACCATTTAAATAAATATTTTATTTAAACAATTAATAATATTCATATTTTCTCCCGTCTAAATATTATCAAATTATATTTAATTATTAATTTCCATTTAAATAATTTTTATTATTTAAATAATTAATAATAAATATTATTAATTTCCATAAATTAATAATTTTATTGACAATATTTTATTATTAATTTAATTAATATTCATTATTAATTTCCGTTTAAATATAATTAATTATTTAAACAATTAATAATTGTTAATTAATTTCAAATTATTAATTACCATTTAAATATACTCAATATTTAAATAATTAATAATGTATAATTAATAATATTTCATTATTAATTTCATGTTTAAATAAACCAATTAATAATGTTTATATTAATTACCGCTTAAATATACTCAATATTTAAACAATTAATATTGCCTATTTTAAGTAATTCACTTTACTTAAAATTTCCATTTCTTCTACTTGATTTCGCGACTACGATATTTGGGCTAGCATAGGGACCCGATGGACCTATAGATCATGGGCTTAATAATTAGTCAATTAAGTGATTAACACATAATCGGTTAATTACTTATTATCTAACTATGAATAATTCCACTATAGATTCAGTTTGAACTCCCCTCACTATAGATGAGTTATGTCCATTTAGTTTATCATTATTTATATCTGTGATATTATCCTTCACGTGGAACCCTCATAATTACAGCGGATAAATTTACCGTTTTGCCCCTGTAATTACCGCTTTATCCTTGTGTTCCCGCCGATTCTCCAATGAACTTTATCTTTAGTCGAACTAGAGATAAGATACTTCGTGATCAATAGAAGTCGTGACGTCACTTGTTCATGTCTCGAATCAAGACATCAAGGAGTTTCCTAAAGTTCCTAAAATGTTTAGGTATCGCACTGATACCGTTAATTTATAGGAAAGTTATGAATTCCATCTCGTGAAAATGAGTTCCCAGGCTACTTATCTAGTCATGTTCCCAAAACGGAGTGTATTGAGCGTTCTTACAGATCGCTCTCAACTATGTGAATCAAAGAACATAACTCCACAAATAGGAGTCCGCATTTCACTCAGGATTGAGATCTATCACGGTTGATAAACTTAGTTTGATATTCGATTATTTCTCGTAAACGGTACTAATGAGAAATTTGATCGAACATCGTGGTCCTGTCTTATACAATCATCATTGCATATGATACTTCCATTTCATGTCTCCCACATGAATGATCAGGATTCGATCATTTGTCTATAAACAAAATGCGAAGCTATCAACAGTGTTACCAGGATAAGGTTCCCAAACGTTATCCGTCATCGTAGACATGTTTAAGTTACTCATCTCGACTTTAATCCTCTTGTATGACTCACATACTAAGTCGTGATTTCATAAGAGTAACTTAGGGTTTACTATTTGAATGTTTTGATATTTATATATTTCCATATATTCCTAATATCGTCAATTGAATCAATCTAGATTATATAAGGAACTTATGTTTATTTATTTAATTTATTCGAAATAAATTATTATAATTAAATAATTACAAGTTCTAGGACACCATTCCTAACAAATAGAGGACAGTATACCGTACATAATATGATATATTTATGTACAATACGAAAAAGATGTAATAAAATAATATAATATACTGTACATAATATTATATATTTATGTACGGTACATGAAAAGAGGTAAGACATGGTTGGATGAATAAAAAGGACTTTTTTGCTGACTAGCCGTATTTTTGAAAGTATCTGGGAATATGTCCAAAAAGTTGAAAGTAATTGGCTAAATGTCCATTTTTTGAGAAGTCCGATTTTGAAAACCCGACTTCAAGACTTTTTAATTGCCACGCAAGTGAAGTCCGGTTTTAAACACCGGACTTCAACTTCTGCATGCCACATGTGCTAAACACAGGTTTTAGAAACCCGTTTTCAAGTAAAAAAATTTACTCCTCTAAAGTCGAGTTTTAAACACCGGATTTCAAGCCTTCCACACCACATGTACTGAAAATGGGTTTCTAAAACCTATTTTCAATAAAATTAAATGACGAACCTACGGCTAAATTTATAAGGAGATAGAAACCTAGATGGATCTCTTGCGGCCCAACCAAAACAATCTTCAGCGGAAGTGTGGGAGCTCATTGTTCTCTTCTCCACGACGAAATTAAGTATATTTGATTCTTGTTAAGTAAAAGGATAATTAATGGTCAGTCAAAGGATAAGTTTGATTTTTGAGAGCCATCAAAGAAGATATGCAAAGCAGAGCAAAATAATGAGCCAATGTGTGCAATATCCAAAAGCCTAGCATATGAATCAAAAGAGCTCAAGAAACAGTGACCACAAGTCACAAAGTCCACCATACGTTGTGAGCGCTCATTAGTCCATGTGAACCCAAAAAGTACAATAACAGATGCATAAGGTCTATTTTGATTTGGTTTCTTTTTCCTTAGCAATGGCTTCTTCGTTCTTTTCACTGCTACTTCTAAAGACCTCATCATCTACTCTGTCTGAAGATCGTCAGGCAGAAAAGAAAGCAGAAATTTAGTACATGTAGTGAAGGCTTCGACTTTAGAGGAGTGATTTTTTTTCTTCTTGAAAACGAGTTTCTAAAACCCGTGTTTAGCACACGTGGCATGCGGAAGTTGAAGTCCAGTGTTTAAAACCGGTTTTTGCTTACGTGGCAATTAAAAAGTCTTAAAGTTGGGTTTTTAAAACCGGACTTCTCAAAAAATGGACATTAGCCAAAATACTTCAGGAGATGAAGAAGTTATGGCGAAAATACTTCAGGACATGATGTTTAGGCAAAAATTGGAGAATTGAAGATAATGAGGGGTTGATCTTCGGCTAAAGGAAGAAGAAGAAGTATGTTTTAGGGTTCAATCCTGATTTCCATTATTTACGAAAATGCCACTATGCAAAAATGGTCATAACTCATTCATCAGGACTCAGAACGACGAGCCGTCGGTTGCGTTGGAATCGTAATAACGAGATGATCAACGTCATCTGAAAATATTAAATTAAACTTGTGGTTTTAATTTTGAGGTTTTGGAAATTAACAAAACACCCTTACGAGATAACAAAATATTTCTCATTCAATTTATGATCCAATCTCATTAATATCATTTGAGAAAATAAAATAAATTTCCAATGTATTTTATTTATAGTCTTACTTGGTAACGGGTCGTTACACCACCACTTTGTATATTACAAAAACTAGCCACAAAGATATTTATTCACATTTTTCATATGATTTTCTTCTTAAGATAAGATTGTTTTGTTAGTACTTGGTCATGTACATTGTATACATATAATCCTTCGTACTGTATGTACTTGGTCATATACGTTGTTTACACAACAACAATAACCCATGTAAAAGGTATACTGCATGTACATCATATACCAATAACCCCGCATATGGGTAGGGAGAGGGAAGATGTGAGAGAAGATTATTGGAAAAATGGTGAGTGAAAAGAGAGAAAAAAATGAGAGAGTAGTCTGATGTGAGAGAGAAGATGGTGGGAAAAAGAAAAAGAAAAATGATGGAGTGATGTGATGCGATTGTTGCATAGAAAAATGTGGAAGGTTTTTTTTAGTAAATTTGCATAGAAAAATGGCTACATACTCTAATTTTATATCATGCGGCTATGTACTCTTATTTCAATTAAAATGTGGCCACTTGCATGGATAACCCTAAAAAAATTAAAAATAAATTAATTAATTTAGGGGCAAATGAGGTATATTAAAAAAAAGATAACATGAATGGGCCAAAAAAGTATTAAAAAAAGAAGAGGGGCTAAAAAAACAAAGTAAATAACGTGAATAGTCTATATACGAGATTATCCCTTAATTTTACCCTCTACACCATATTTCTTAGATGGTAATATGAATATCTGCACTCACTATTAATTATATTAAGGAAATTATTTTTCACCTATTTATTTAAAATAAAATAAAGTATACAAATTGAATTATTTGGTGTTTAATACACGAAGTTTTAAGTCCCTGACAGAGAAAATAATTTTGAAGGTTTTATAGGTCAAATTTAGATATTATAAGTGATCATTTTAAAATTAAATATCAGCATTCAATAATTTTGACCTTTCTAATGAGATTGGAGAATTATTGAGTTTTTTTGATGTGACATATAACTTACCATTTGAATTAGTAAGATAACATAACACTCAAATTTATTTTTGGATTGTGATGTTCATAATGAGATAGACTTACATGTATACTTTTCAATTATTTATTTTACAATCTATTGTATCAAATCATTAACTTCCAGAAAAACAATCTTCAAAAGTTGAGGTACCCCTCCCTCAATAAAAATAAAAACCAATTTTAAAAAACTCTTTAAATGATTTGAAATCTGACTATGTTTTTAAATATACATTTTTAAAAAATCAAAGATGTTTATGAGATTGAGAAAGAAAGAAACGTGAAATAGAAAAACGAATAATAATAAGAAATAGGAAAAGCAACAAACATATTGGGGGGGATAAGGACAGTGTGCCATTTCATTTAATTGTATCGCATCAAAGAAAAGAAAAAGCCACAAAACAACCTTCCATTTCCAAGTATACCTAATCCATCCGGGGAGTTTTGTGTTTGGCCAATTTTGACTGATTGCTTTTCTTTAACCTTAGTTTTTCCTTTTCTGTCTTGTCAGATTCTCAAATTTGACCAAATCCAATCCACTTTCCAATTTACTTGCCCTTTGCCTCCCTCCATCCATGCTCCCATATTCTCAATTTAAAAAAAAAATACTCGAGATTCCTTTTGATAGATCAGTACCTAAATATATATATTCACTCTGTTAAAACCTCTCTCAATAGTAGCTTCGTAGCCGAAATCGGGTAATCGATAGCTTGTGCCCTCCAACACTTGATCATCAACTTCAATTGTTTAGCCAATCTCCGCCGCTTTCTCATCAGCAGCACCACGCTTTTTGCCAAACTTGACCAAACTGGACACGTGAAAGTGAATTCTCTTCCTTCAATGGAATAGGAATAGGAATAGCAACAGCAACTGTTTAGTGTTTCCATAGCCTTTACTATCTCCCCCATTGATGGCCTCTTCCCTTGGTCTTCAGACACACAACGAGCAGCCATAAGTAACAGTTTTCTCGCTGTCCCCTCCATGTATTTGATTCTGGTATCGTAAATGAGTTGAAAACGGCGTTCTTGAATCAACGGTATAGCCCATTCTATAATGGAAGGGGGTGATTTCGAGACATCCATGGCTTTTCTGCCACTCATAATCTCCAACACGACAACCCCAAAACTAAAAACATCATTTTTAGTACTCAGTTTGGAGGGTGTCGTGTAACAAGGGTCTAGATAACCGATAGTTCCCGCCGGTTTTTGGTCGGAATGGTTGTGAAAGAGAGCGAGGCCGAAATCAGCGAGCTTGAGATTCCAATTGGAATCGAACAAGATGTTTTCAGGCTTTATATCTCTGTGAATGATGGGAGGGTTGCGTTGGTGAAGGAAATGCAGTGCTCGAGCAATCTGTGTGATGATCTGGAGTCGTTTAGGAAATTGTGGGGAAGAGGAAGAGGAAGAAAGGAGGAGGTCGTGAAGGGAGCCATTGGGCATGAACTCCATAACAAGAAGCTTGTTATTGTTATGAATGGAATCGAGACTGGTCCCAAGAAAGTTAACGATGAGAGGGTTATGAGGAGGGAGAGATGATAAAAGAAGAGCTTCGTTGTCGAGTTGGGAATTGGAATTGATGTGATTATGAAATTGTAATGGTTTTTTGACAGCAACAACGTTGTTGTTAGGGAGGATTGCTTTGAAAACAGAGCCATGTGATCCTTTACCGATGAGTGAGGAAGGAGAGAAACAATCAGTGGCGTTTGAAAGTTGTTGGTAATCAAATAACTCATCTATCATCATCATCATATTCGACTGATTATGTTTATTTATGGAAGAGGATGAGAATTCAGCTTTTGGGGCAGAGGAAAATAAAAAAGAGGGGTTTGGGAAATAAATAATTTAAAAAAAAAAAAAAAAAAGGAATGAAATTATTGAAGAAAGGGAGAAAAAAGAGAATCTAAGAAAAAGCAAGCAGGGGAAGACAGGGTTTTAATGGTTTAATGTAATATATGAAATTGACGAGGCAATCGAGATATGCAGATGCTCCCCATTAACATTGGCATTAAGCCTTTCTTTCTTAATTTGCTTTTTTATTATTATTTTATTGGAGCCTCCAATCCCACTGACATCTCATATTCTCTTCTCTTTATTTAGTTAAAGAAATATATAACAAAAGAATAATTGAGAAAATCCCACAACTCTTATGTAGTGATTAAATCGCCAAACTTATCTTCATCTTACGAAGGGATCTCTCGTTTTTTTATATTGTTTTGGTTATTAACATTTTTTTTATTGGCTATAAGTGGAATTGGATGAATCCCTCCATGTATGAGGAGGTAAGTTTTATCCCTTTTAAATAAGGGGAAAAAAGTTAGACACTTCATGTTATGTTATTGTGTTTTAAGATTGCTATGATTCGATGACTTAATAATCATCATATATTAGAAGTTAACGGTAACAATCCATGGGGTTTGTTTGTATTATTAATTTTTGTGATTTGATATACTAATAAGGTTATAGCAGCCCAGGCCCAAAATCCATTGGACATTGCTCGAAACAAGGTAGTTGATAAAAGCCCAAATAAGGTACGGTATAAGCTGTATAACTACGAAACCCATTCTTTCCCGAAATTAAAGGCCAACTTTTTTCACCTAAAAGCTATAAAGATAAGAAAGAAGGGGGAACCTATTTTTCCCGCCGTCTTTTTTTTTTTTTTTTGGGTTAAAGAAAAATGGAAAAGGGTGAAAGAAGTGAAATGATAAGATCGTGTGAGAAACACGTGCGATGGGATTGCAATGCAATGCAAACATTTCGATCACCACCCTGAGGCTGAGACTGAGACTGAGCCTGACCGCACCACACCGCACCGGCAGGCATTGACGATTGGCATATATCCCCCATATATATTTTGTATTTGCCTTTTTTTTTTACTTCCTAATAAATATGGTCATTAATTTTATTTGATGACTCTTCTATCCATCTCCTCTGGGCTCTATCTGTAATCTGCTATATGTACTGTGTGGGGCCCTTTACCTAGCGATGTGAATTGACCTCCCTACCCTACCCTACCCTACCCTTCCCTACCCTACCTTTCCTTTTATTTTGTTGACCCATCTCACATTTAATATTTACCCATTTTTTGAATTTCAATTCAAAGGCCGTTAATATTATTTCACCTCACCCCACCCAACCATGATTATGATTACATGATATTCAACACTGTGTCCACTCAATAAGTGAACTATTTTGATTTTTTTTTTTTATCTCCAGTCTATATCAAAAGTGGTATCTGAGGGAAAAAAAAAAAAAAAAAAAAAAAAACAACGTTCCGAAAAATTCAATCAACTTAACTCAACTAATTTAAGTTATATAGATTAGAGCAATTCATGTATTTCTATCTTTTACTTTTTTGTTTTAAAAAAATTCCCAATAAAAAACTTCAAAATTCATCATCAAATCCCGATATTTCTTAGGTAAAATATAAGATTTTTTTTCTCTAAATAGAGAATTTTCTTCTAAAATAACTATAGATTTTCTTCTAAAAAAATGTATTATTCTTTCTTTTTTTTATAGAATTTTTTTTTTTGTTTCTCAGATTCTTATCAACATTTTTATATTGTAAGTTTAGTTTTTCTTTCTTTAATCAGTTTTAACAAGAAATCTCCAAGGTTGTTTTTTTATATAGATTTCTAAAAAAACTCATTTTATCAGTTTAATCTCTTAGATGTTTTTATTGAAACCCAAAGTTTATAATGTTTTTTTAAAATATAAACAGTGGATATGAAACTACCATGATTTGTATATTTATTATGTATATGCTATATATTGGTTTTTTATGTGTGTAGATATAAAATATACTGGGGTTTTTTAGCATAAAATATACTGCGTTTTTTTGTGTGTATAAACAAATAGTTTTTTTTTGTAAGGATTTATGAGGCAATTTATGTTTTTGTGATTATTAAAATGTATATTAAGTATTGTTTGTCTAGTATATAAGGTTCCGATATACTAATTTATGATGCTTATCACATCAAATCGTCAACAATCATTGAGTTTTGACAAGTCTATGAAAGGATTGTTAAAACCCTAAACTTGCTCAATAAGTTTGCTTGGTCACCAAATAAAATTTAATGGTCATAAATCATTGTTGCCCACTAAGCAAATCCACTAGTCACAATTAAGTCCTGGTCATGTTGGGAGCAAAGAAAGTCTCACATCAGTTAGGGGAAGAGATAAGGTGTATAAAGGGGAGAACACATCTCCATTGATATGAGGCATTTTAGGTGAAACAAAAAGTAAAGTCATGTAGGCCTAGGCCCTTAGTAGACAATATCATACCAATGTAGAGATGTGGAGACATGTTGTCCTCTAACAACGCGTTCCCCAATTTAGCGGATGTGACATGATTAGTCTATTCGCATCTCCATGGAGTAACACATGTCCATTTATTAAATTCATTCAACCCGTTTTTTTTTTTTTTATTACTAGAGTATAAAATTTGAGTAATCATGTTAATAACGCTTAAAGAAATTAGAGAAAATTATCAAAGACTGTAAGTATAAACTTTGAGTAATCATGTTAATAGCCATTAAAGAAATGAGAGAAATTTATCAAAGACTAAAAGTATACGAAGAGAAATTTGACAAATCTTGTTTACGACAATAAGTCATATCTCTCTTTTTTTCATGAGGCTGTTTAAAAAAAAAAACTATAGGTAATTTGTGTTAAAAAGGATCCCCAAAGTTAGAGCAATAAACTTGTAATGATTATTATTAATAATAGATAGTAGTAGAAAAAGACCTGACTAGTGCTAATTTGAACGTGAGGAAAGTGAGTTTGAGTGCTATTTTTGTAATAGCAATGAATGGTAATGATAATGAAGTGGAGGGGAGGGTGAAAAGGGGAAAGTGGGAACGGAAAGAAATGAAGATATGGAAACGGAACTGGAAATATCATGGGATCTGCACAGCACTGCACTGCACTGCATCTGTTTCCTTAATTTATAATATGATAATTATATGTTTATGACTTGACAAATGACAGACAGACACATCATTTATCTTTTATTTTTTATTTTTTGTGAAGGGAAGGGACAATTATTGTATAGTACAGTACAGACATCAATTAAATTTACTCTCCACTCCAATTCTTCCACCCCCCACCCTATCTGATACAGATACTCTTCTGACTCTACCATTTTTTTTATTCAACAAAAATAAATTTAATTTGAATTAATTAAGGTGAGCCAAAAATAAATAAATAAATTTGTAGTGGGTTAGGAGGAATAGAAATATAGGAATAGGAATAGGAATAGGAATAGGATAGTCTTTTTGAAGAATCATTTCCCTTCTATTCTCTTCTACTTTATAATATATATATAAGGATAATGTGGTGTGGAAATGGAAATGGAAATGAACCAAACAAAAACAACCAATATGATGTATGAACAGTAATTTTCAGTGTGCTGTAGATGCTGTCCCTTTACAAACCCAAATAATAATTTCATATTCCAGTTTCCCTCCATACCCTTCTTTTCTCTTTTAATTCCCATTTCCACCCTCTCTTAATTTATCAAATATTAAATATGGAAACTAACATATTAACGTATTTATTTAATTTGGGAAAAGCAAAGTCATGGCTTAGCCTTGGCATTACTTTGACACAAAAGAAATAGTAAACGATTTCCAAAGCGGGGGAAAGAAAAAGATGTGAACTTTACAATATTGTTAAAAATATTATCTGTCAGATTTGGACAATATTTGCCAGAATATGTATTTTAAATAAAAAAATGAAATAGAAAAAGGGCAGGGCAACTACTATCTGCTCTGTTCTGATATTTTATTTTATTAATTAAATGTAAAAAGGAGTTATTGTCTATGCGGTTCTGTTTTAATTAAAGGTAAAAGATTAAAATATTAAGGTGGACAAATAAAAATAATGAAGTTTAGAGGGGTGCTCCGAGTGATGAGCTGTCAGTTAGATGCTTTACCTGAGTGACTGACTGACTGACTGAGTCTGAATGCTTTAGGGTTTACCTGCTGCGTTGTCCCGTCTAGCTGATTGGCTTGTTTATGAAATGACCATTAAGCCCTTGCTGTGTCCTTACTTACCCATAAAAACAACAGTGGGAGTAGTAAATGAGCTTTGGTTTTAATTAATTAATTAATTGGGGTTGAGAAAATAGTTTTATTTCTGCAATACTGTAGCTTAGTTTTATTACAAACAAAGACAGCAGAAAATAAAGAAGATGATGTTTTGTTTTATTAGAGAAAATTCATAATTGGGATTTGGAATATGTAGTAAAAGGACGGGGATACCCCTCTCCTCCCAGGTAGGATGACAAAGGGAAAGAAAAGGATAGTGTTGGGTTGAAGGAGAGAGTAGAATGTCCAATGGACAGAGGATCAAATGTTGTGTTTGGTCTTTGATATTCCGATGGGAATTTAATGAATAAGCTTTTGTTACAAAAAAGAAAAAGGAAAAGGTGAAAAAAAAAAAAAAAAAAAAGGTAAGAAAGTAAAAAAGGGTGAATTTTGACATTCCTGTTGGGTTCCACGAGTGGGCCCCTCTTATTAAGGTCCCCCACACCACACAGACTCTTTGAGCTCGCTAACCCAGGCAAAGGCAAAGGCAAAGGCAAAGGGCAAAGTGCAAAGACAAGAGTCAATCAAAAACCGAGATAGATTAGATTGAACCCCCCCTTCCCTTCCCTTCCCACACAAAACTCAGTGTCATACTTGCAAAAATAGAGCAGGAAGGCAGGCAGGCAGGCATAACCCTACCTCTCTTTCTCTCTCTCTATTATCGAGTTGGAAGAAAAAGAAGAAGAAGAAGAAAGAAAGAAAGAAGATATGGGTGGTGGTTGTTGTTGTTTTGGTAGATCAAATATCAAATTCCTGTGAGAGAAAGAGATGAAGAAGAATATATATAGAGTTATAAAGTTAGATCAGAAAGAGGAAATTGAGAATAAAACAAAGGGGTTTCCTCCTCCTCCTCCTCCAAATCAAATGGATATCCAAACCAAGCAGCAGCAGCAGCAAAACCATAACATAAACAATACTCCTCAACAACATCATCATCATCATCACCTCCACCACCACCATCAGCAGCAGCAGCAAAAGCAAACTTCTTCTCCGCAGCATCACGTGGTCCCTTTTGATGGTAGATCATCCGGGTCCGGTTCCCAAGGGCCCTTCATGGGCTCCATCACTGCCCCAACTTCTTCATCATCTACTTCTACTACTATTACTGCTACTACTACTACTACCACCAAAGCTTCAGCTTCAGCTTCTGCTTCCGTTGACGCTTCATTGGTAATCGCCACCAGATCCGATACCAACCCGTCTCCCCGATCTGGAGGACCTCTTCTAGATTCCTTAAACAAGAATCAAAATCAGAATAATCAATTGTCAACAAACGCAGCAGCAGCAGCAGCTAAGAGATCGACCAAAGATCGGCACACGAAAGTAGATGGACGAGGTCGTAGAATAAGGATGCCGGCAACGTGCGCGGCTAGGGTTTTCCAATTAACAAGAGAATTGGGTCATAAATCCGATGGTGAGACGATTGAATGGCTTCTTCAGCAAGCTGAACCGGCTATCATCGCAGCAACAGGAACGGGTACAATCCCGGCCAATTTCTCATCTCTTAATATCTCAATTCGTAGCAGTGGATCCACTCTTTCCAAATCTGCTCCTCACTCTTTTCATGGAGCTTTAGCTTTGGCTCACCATCCAATTCCAATTTCAATTCCACACTATAATGAGGAAGGCTTTCCACACGCTGCTGCTTTGCTAGGGTTTCATCAACAACAACAACATCATCATCAGCAGCAGCAGCAGCTTAATCTTATGACAGCTGATCAAATAGCTGAAGCGCTTCCTAGTTCTGGCGGTGGCGGAGGCGGAGAAAGTGCTAGTGGAGGTGGAGACTCAACTGAAAATTACATGATGAGAAAACGGTTTAGAGAAGATCTCTTTAAAGAAGATTCACAATCTCAAGGGGAGAGCAGTGGTGGCTCTCCTAAAGCAATTAAGAGCGATTCACAATTACAGAAACAACAACAACAACAACAACAGACAGCATCTTCGAGTCTACTTCGACCTTCTAATATGGTGCCGGCGACAGCGATGTGGGCTGTTAATAGCGGAGGAAGCAACGCATTTTGGATGTTACCAGTGACCACAGCTTCTTCAAATGTGGGAAGCGCCACATCTGTGGCTGGAAATGGTCCATCAGAAGCACAAGCACAAGCACAAGCACAGGCTCAAGCTCAGATGTGGCCATTTTCAAGTGCAAATACATTACAAGCGCCATTACATTTGATGCCGAGATTTAACATTCCAACTAGTAATCTAGAATTTCAAGCAGGAAGTGGAAATGGAAGTGGAAGAGGAAGCCAATTACAACTGGGTTCCATGTTAATGCATCAACATCAACAACAGCCAACTCACCATCTGGGTCTTGGAGTATCAGACCATCACTCTAATATGGGAGTCTTGGCGGCTCTTAATGCCTATTCACTTTCTAGAGGAAATTTGAATATGAATATGAATATGAATTCAGAGCATCACCATTCAAACCCGCCACAAACCACTGATAGTGGGGAAGAACATCCCAACAACAATTCACATTCACATTCACATTCACATTCCCAATCACAATCACAATGACAGATGAAACTGGTTAGTGAAGAAGTGCAGTTTTCCTCCCAACCAACACCTTAATTCTTTGTGTATAAATTTACAAACAGCTTTTCATATGATTGATTGCCTCCCCATTTTACATTATTAGGGATCAGCATGAATTCAATTTGAGATTGTTGGGTTGTGTTGGGTTTTTATTTTCTTGCAGATCTGGAAGACGAAATTTCTGATGAATGGGGTCATAGAAGGATCGGTTTTCATCTGGGAGTATTTTTGTTTTGTTTTTTTTAGTTTATCCATATGTTTCTTTAATTATTAGATGTTTTTTCGTTGTTGTTGTTGTTGTTGAGTGTAATATATGTTAGTTTGGTCCCTCGATCGGTGCTGCATAGGGAAGGGGTGGAATGGTAGGTACATGATTGAGAGTGTGACTGTATAGGAGGACATTTGATTTCCCATGTTTAATCACTATGATATATATTATTTTTTTAAATTTTTTATTTTTGTACATGAAAAGAATCGTAACTAAAAAAAAGGAAAACTGTTCTTTGTAGAGACCATTCTCTCTTTTAAATTAAACACTGCAGAAAGCATCTCTTTTTCTAACTTTTTTTTTTAAAGCCTCTTTCTCCAACTTTCTCAAAAGCCAAAAAGAAGAGTGTAAAATATCGGAGTCTTTTATTTTATTATAATAATTAATATTTGGAGTAAATAACTATATTATGCTGTTACACACGACTCATAAGTTTTCTCGAATCTCTATGATATAGAACACACTAAAAAGTAAAAACCAACTAATTTTTACTGAAATATTGCAAAAGAAGTAAATATCATCACTGTGATTTTTATCTGATAGATGATTTTAACATCCCCACATGAAAAAGAAAAACTCTTAGTAGTAAGATCAATATAATTAATATGAAAATACTAGGTCTTGTTTACTTAGCGGGAATGGGAATGAGAATGAATCGGAATGAGAATAAGATTTCTTTGTTTATGTTTACTTAAAAAAATTGGAATCAAAATCGGAATGAAAAGAATTACCATTGATGATGTTTACTAGAGTCTTTGAATGAGAATGGGGCCCACAAAAAGTAGAGAGAAGAAAATTAATAAAATATAAAAGTTGGTAGGACCCACAAAAATAAAGAATGAGATTGATGAAGTTGTATGATGAAATTAAATTAATTGAAAATTGATAATGAGATTGTCAAATTGTGTGAGTCTTACACTCTCATTTTCATTCCAAATTGTAAGTAAACAAAAACAATGAGAATGGAATAATCTCATTCCTATTCCCGGTAAGTAAACATGGCCTAATTTCAGCTCTCTCTTCTTATATTTAATTTCTCGTGAAAACATTAGTGGTAGATAAAAAAAAAAAAAGCCATATGAAATGTATAGTATTAATGTGAAACGGGCAAAAAGTCGTCACATAGAGATGAAGAGTGAGAGTGGGATACGAATGGATTGGACATTTTCACTTGATCCAGCAGTCATAAGAATAATTGAGGTATTTACATAATATGGACGAGGTTACATCAGTGAAGTGACCGACCCCAAAGAAATTACATCCAAATCTTTTGTAACAAATCACAACAATATCCAATATGGAGGAGACAAACCAAATCTGTGGTTTTATAATACCAACTCCACTCCACTCCCCTCCCTCGTGAAACACGCATTTCCCATTTTAATTTTTTTAAGAAGTTTCCGAAATCAGCCGACTTGATTAATGATTAATTAGTGCGATCCATTAAGAGGAAAGAAGAGTGAGTTCTAACCATGGTCAGGTCAGGTCAGGTCATCGATCGGCGACTTTTAATTTTAAAACATGGAGTTAACGCGCTGTACTGTACGTGGACGTGGCCAATCACATTGTCGGTAGGTATTAGAGTGGGAAGGAAGGAGTGGTCAATAAACCTACACGACAAACATTTATTCCTAACACTTGCACTTTTCTGATATGCATGAAATGAATGAATATTTCAAAATTCAGAGATTAGATACCTTTCTATTTGCTTCCTCAAATCAAGTAGATGAATTCGATAAAACCCAATTGCAGATTTAGCACAAGTCCTTCTCTCCTTTTCAATACTCTGAGCCAACCATCAAGTTGATAAAAGATTGGATAATGTTTCTTTTATTTTATGAAACAAGGAGTTGAATTCAAACACAAAAGAATAGTATTACATGATTGCAGCAGAATAAAAGATACATTTCCAAACCATTCACTACCAACCATTGGCTACCTCTATGCTATTTACATGGCAACCAAACATCCGAGCAATGCTATATGTTCACTTTTGGCTTTGTTTCATGTACGGATGGGGGGACTCATTCTAAACCCACCTGATCCAGGTAAATTGTATCCTGCTCCATAAGAGAGCATAAAAAATTGAGAGCCGGTAGCATTGAAACGTGGCCGTGATATAAAATACAGTAGTTCTTCATAAAAGGAATAAGCATTCAGGAAAAAATGCAAATAATTGTCGATTTTGACTTACTGTTCATAGAATTGTTAATAGCTCTGAGCTTGTTATAATTCCTTGTTTTTCTGCATCCGTTCTTGAGATTCACGTGGGAAGAGAGACAAGAGCTTCATCCTACAAGACCAATCAAGATGTGCCAAAATCATTGGCGGGGGTATGGAAAATTTATACGTGAGGTGAGGACAGATCTAATCTAATAAAAGCACAGGAGAGAGCTTACGACAATGTATCTGCAATATAAAAAATTGGAAGTCTCCCCAATCCTGCACATTTCCAACTTGTTCTCTGTGAATAAATATCCCGCTCAGCAACTGAGCCTGTGGCAGTAAGAACAAACTGAAAAGCATATGTTACAAACAGCAGCACAAGTGAGTACATCAGGGAACATCGTTTCTTAAAATTTAATGGAAACATATTTCTAGAATTTTCTGTAATTATGATTACTTTTCGATTAATGTCAATTGGAGGAACTTTTCATAATCATGTGGCTCTTTTGGGTGATTCCCTAGTCACCCTCTTTTGTATCCCTCCTATTTCTATTAATGATATATCAGTTTCTTATTAAAATAAAAATAATAATAATTTAATGAAAACATATGTGTGTGTGTGTGTGTGTGTGTGAGAGAGAGAGAGAGTGAGAGAGATGGTTCAACATACCAGTGGAAATAGCATAGCCATAACTCCATAGCTCACAAGTGGTGAGAAAAAGAATATAGCAAGAACACAGGGGCTACCTGAAAAGACCATAATCACACTCAGACTTTTCAGTCATGATTCCCAATAACACATTCTACCGTAACGAAAAACACCAAGAAAAGGGAATAAAAACAAAAACTAACAATAGAAAACCCCAACACCATCGAACACCTCTCAAGAAAACCATGGTACAATTAATTTGACTACCATCCAAAGAGATAAATAATATGGACAAAATCCAAACTATGCCAGTTGCCAGTTGCCCCTTGAGAATTATAATTCTTGGTTATGTATCTTAAAGAGCGTCATTGGTATGATTAAAGAGAAGAGTTGCCTAACAAAACTTTATCAACAGAAAACTAATAAAATTAAGCAAGTAAAAATAAATAAATAGATCAAGTAGACGGATGTTACCAAAACCAGCAAAAAAGGCCCAGTTAGACTCAAAAAACTCCAGCCTTCTATCAAGACTCACTTCTGAAAGGTTCCACTTGTACCTAACAAGTTAAGTAATTGATTAAACTGGATAGTTGATGCACATCATAAAAAACTGGGGCCTGAGGGATAGCATCACATACTCAAAACAGTAATAGGCGTACATCCAAGAAAGAAGTAGAAAGTTGAGTGCCTTTCCCACCAAAGGCAAGAACCCTGTTGCATAGACCTGCATGTATCAGAAAACAATACTATTTCTAAAAACTGGACAAAACTAGAGGAATGTGTATGAAAATGTAACTGCAAATAAGAAGAATTTCGGCTTTCATAAGTCTTCACAATAATATACACATAATTGAATCAAACAAAAGGAACTTAAAGTATTAAAAGCAAGGAAATGCAAAACTAAAAAAGTAGAAACTCCATAACTATTACCTCAAGGAAGAAGGAGTTAATCAGAAGCAAAGAATATAGCTGCTCTCCAATTCCTATTACAACCCTGAGAAAATTTTAGGTCAAGTACCAAGCAAAAGAGGAGACCAGCATAAAATGCAAGGTATCCAAACTCATTGCTGAACAAATCGGATACCTACCCCCCCAATCCATTTGATCTTTCCATATGAGCTGTATTCGAAGATCCCTCGTTCTGTCTTGAAGGATCCACCATGTTAGGCCCAGATTGCCCCATTGCAACAAAGCCGTGTTTAGCAATATCATTGTACCTAAACAAAAAAAATTATACCAAAGTTGAAACCTTCTGAAAAAAATAGTTACACTCACTCAGAAGGTTATACATAGAACACTTTCCACCTAGGACATATTATATATGTAACAGTGAGTGCATCATATCGATATAAAAAATGGATTGAACTGTTTATGAAACCATGTGGCTTGCAAGTAACAAAAACCATGGAAAACCAAAGTCAAAGCGAAAGAATTAAAACAAAAGATAGAACGTAAAAGAAAAGGAGGAGGAGAAGCAATACCAGATATTGCTGAGAACAATGCTGAAAATGTACAATGGATAGAACCACAAAAACTGCAAGCAATATTAAAATGAATAGTCAGTAAGACCCAGGGGGAAAACAGATATAATTTATCCAAGATTCTAAAATGGGAATGAAATCATTTTCAAGTTAATCATGTTCTGAAATAAAAAAATATGATTTGGCCCTTCTTCATAATATGCTTTGAACTTAAAAAAAATGCAGGAAAGGGAATGAATGAAACATAAAAAAAAAAAGTTAGAATTAGGTGTGGTGTACTTACATAAAAAAGTTGAATGAGTCGAAGACGTAAGAAGGAGTATAAATTGGAAGTAGGAGCAACTTGCTGATGAGGTAATATCCATTCTAGGGTTGGGATTATTACTGAATTTAGGATAATTAGACTGCAAAAAAGAAGCAACTTTATATTTCTTTGAGAGAGAATGAGAATGAAATTGAGCTAATCTAAGCTAACCTTCCTAAGAAGATGAAACCATTCAATAGAAAACACTGTCCTGTTCGGATCAAAAGCTTTCTCGACCTGAAAAGAGATAATATTCATATTGATTGATAAAAAAAAGACAAAAAAGGAAGTGGCTTGCCTGCGAGAGAAAATAAGAACACGGTGAATACAGCAGGCTTCAACAAAACCCTCTAGCCATAATTTCAAACCCTTTCTGATTTTAAGAAATACATCATCATCCTTCTTCGTCGCATCTTCCATTGTTGATCGAATTGAGTTCAGGTCCAGTCCAGGAATTTGACACCCAAATTCAGGTCAAGATTTGTTTCTCCTAATTAATGACTTTACGTTGCTTTTATGGGACACGTGTTGATTCGCAACACGGTACTTCATTAATCTTTTTGCTAAGTTAGATTTATTCATTGATAATGTAGTTTGAAATTACTTTTATCTAATAATTTAAATTTCTAACTCTATCCATTAGGGGTGAACAAATCTAAACCAATCTAACTGTCCAAACTGGTTTGGTTTGGTTTTTAAATTTCAATTTGTCCAAACCAATCCAAACCAATAAATAACGGTTTGGTTTGGTTTTACAAATTTTTGTAGTGATCCAAACCAATCTAATCCAACATATATTATGTTATATATATAATATAACATATTTTTTAAATATTCAATAAAACCTAATACAATGAAAAAATAGGAAGAATTTCCAACCCTATTGTGTTGTATTTGTGTAATTATAACAAGTTTTTATGAATTTTATTATGACTATGTTTGTAATTTTTGTTTTATTTATTATATTGGACTTTTTGATAAATTGAAATTAGTCATCTTAAAATTTGTGGAAGACATTTTTTAGATTTTATAGAATTTTTCATGATGTAAATTAAGTATTTAAAAAGGATAGAGAAAAAAAAATATGCAAGACCAAACCGAACCAAACCAATCCAATCCGGTTCGGTTTGGTTCGGCTTCTTTATAGTGAACGGTTTGGTTTGGTTTGGTTCATATAATTTGAAAAGAAAATCCAATCGGTTATGAAATTGTAGTAAAATCCAAATCAAACCAATCCATTGTTCACCCCTACTATCCATATGATTTTACACATTTCATTTCCACTTTTCAAAAAAGAGAAAAAATGTTTTAATAGAATTTCTCTAGTTCAATAAATAATTGTACTATATTTTATTATTTTCAATGGTTTTTTTTTTTTTCTGAATTTGTTTGATTTTTTCTTATTTGATTATTTTTTATTATTATTTTCGATGAATTTATTGGTTTTCTTTACTTTTTATAATTATGTTATTTGAATAATTAATATGTTATTTCAATAATTGATCTTTTTTTAACCATACTCGCTCCTGTTTTAATATGAAAGCTTGCTTCATGTCACTCAAATATAATTCAAGTGGTCAAGCGATGATATTTTATTTTTCTAAGTGAATTATATGTTTTAGTCTTCTCTCCCCCTTATTTGTAGTAATGCCCATATTAAAAAAATAAAAAATAAACCTCCATCAAATTCAAATAGCATGGAGAAAAATATGGGATTGAGATCTCATTTACTTATCCTGGCCACTAAAATCCAAATAATGTTGCAGTGAACTGTAATCATTCGAATTAGTCTTTTTGTAAATAAATGTCTGTAAAATTACATTCAATGTTCATATATGGAGTGGAAAGAGTCTGATAGAGAGTTTGTATACAAGGTAGCTGCTGAAACAGCCATTTACTATATATATATATAGAGAGAGAGAGAGATGGTACAATGGAAGGGGGGGAAAGAAAATCAAACAAGAAGATTTCCAACTTGTATAATAGTTTTTCTAAAAAGAATATGATGAAACTGAAAAGCTCAAGAAAGTATCATGATCATGGCAACCTCAAGGATTCTTGCCGTTTAAGTGGAATGCCTTCCAAACCATTATATCCACCCTCTTCCAAGTGCTTAGGCAATCGTATTGGTGAATTCGTCGATAAACCTGTAGAATTTGTAAAGATTATAAACCTAATCAGTCAACACTCACAACTAATAACCCTGTAAGTTATTTTTAACCATAAGTGCGGGGTTCAGTAGAAATAACAATGTAAAGAGCATACCATCAACCATGTCCTTTGTTTTGTGAAGAAGAAAAGTTCCTGAAAGAATTGTCACGAATCCACACATTTCTGTGATAACTTGGGTTGGGCTCTGCCTATCCCAATCCTGAATAAGAGACGGAGAGAGATGCAATGAGACACAACACAATAATAGTTCGATATCTAGTACACTTCTTAGCTATGCATATACCAAAACCAAAAGAGAATGTAAATCGATTGAAGACTAGCCTATGACATCAGAGTTCACAGCTTTCATTTCAGCCTTCAGGCATTCTCATTGAGAAACAAATACAAGAGTACAGACGAAATTACCAACTGATTGTCAAACTCTGTCAAACAGATTAAGGATATACCTTAAACATGATAACACTTGCTACAATGGTCAGAGATGTGAACATCACGTAGTATATGGGAGATATAACAGCAGTGTTAAACGTATCAAGAGCCTGCAATGAAAAGGAGAAGAAAATGTTACTAAATATCAAGAGTCTTAGTAAATCCCTTTTTTTTTGTGATAGTTGTTGAACTAAATATCAGTTGATAGCTTTAGCTGTATAACAACTTGTGGGAAGGTGTTTAAAAGGAGCGGAAAATTCTTCAACTGATGGTTGATAAAACTGAGAGTGAGAGATGTACAGTGATGTTTGAAAAGGCGCAAGGCGTAAAAAAGCGATGAGGTCCCCCGGGTCTTAAGCGCGAGGCGCAAAAAAAAGCGAGGGCTTTTTTTTAAGGCGCACTCTATAATAATATTAGTTTATATATATTTAGAAGAACAAAAGTTACCTTCATTTCACTAAAAACAATTCAAAACACATCATAATTCTTAACAAACATAAGCATTGATATATGAAAACTGCATTGATATATGCTAAACATTGATATATGAAATCATAAAAACGAATAATAAGATTCAGAAAAAAAAGCCCTAAAAAGTGGGGCTTTATATTTTCGCATTGCTTCAAGGCTGAGCCTCTCGCCTAGGCGGCTTTTCTCGCCTTTTAAAACACTACGCAGTCTGAGAGTGGTTTTACAAAACTCTCAGACTTGTGTCGCTCATTGTATTCAGTTTCACATTCATCTTTGATCTTAATGAAGTTGGCTGCTGAGTTAAGAGAGAGTGAATGTAGGCATCTACGGCTGAACCACTATAATCCTCGTGTGTATTTTCCCTTATCTGCACTACTTTGCTTGATTATTTGAATTATTGGTTTGTTGTGTATGGTTATCACATATTTCCATATTAAATTATCACATCAAAATAGGTTCACTAAATTTCAAGTGCTTCACTTCGGAGCCATTTAAGTTTTGGGGCGACAGCAAAGCTAGCGAAGTTGAGACAAAATATTACAAAAATAGAATTAAAAAAAAATACAAAAAACGGAAAATTAAAAGGTACGCTAATAAGTGATTACTATGCTAAATTCCATTCAATTTTCCATAAAGTTTTGCAAGGACAGAAAGCTACAAGCAACTCATCATCACACTGTATTTTATGGATTGCTGATTTAAAACTTTGTTAACAAAAACTAATTTTACAAATTGCACTCATATGTTAAAAAAAATCGATGATTTTTCATGGAATTGGAACATGTGACAAATATATAATAAACACGTGTTCTAAATTTGTTAAAAAATAACCGATTGAGTGTGTGATTTACAATTTAACAAACCACAAGAGTGTTAAAACCACATGGGAGTGGTTTGTAATTATCTCTAGATTTTGTTGAATCAACAAGAGGTATGAAGAAAATGGAACTTTCATAGATTAGTAGGGGAGAGAGAAAAGAGGAGCTGGAAGGAAAAAAAAAAAAAAAAGAGGCACCCGATACCTTGTTCAAATAATTCATCTGAGTAAGCAAAAATGTGGATACAATCAAAGCAAAAATCCAAGTTTGAGGATAAACTAGCTGGTTTTCTCCAGATAATGACAATTTCATGGCAATTCCAAGCGCTTTAACACCCATAACCTGTCAATATAACATCCATCTTTTACCATGAAGAAAAGATATGAAGGAAAGAGCACAAAATCAACATTGTACTAGTACTCACCGACAAAGAACCTAAAAGGGAACAAACTCCAATATAAACCAACATGTGTGTCTGGCCATATTGAGGTATAAAGTGGATTATAAGTATAATTGCGGAGGCTATGACCAGAGTTGCATACAAGAGAAAAGCTGCAACCAATAAAAGACGACTCGATGTAATACTTATAATCAATGAAACATGAAAGTAAGAGCACCAAAGATGAGTGAGAGGAAGAATACGATATATACTTAAGAAACCGATTCGAGGAAGGCAACACGTTTTAATTCTACCTGGTTCCATTGCCATTTGCCAGACTTCTGTCACAGATACGATTTCACGCTCTTGAGGAGCATGAAGAACAATGGTTATGGAACCCACGACACATAGAACACAACCAAGAATTCCAAAAATATGAAGCCTCTCTCGTAAAATGATATGGGCAAGAACAGCACTGTAGGATGATAAGAAGAAAATTGGAAAATAAAATAAAATAATAGAAATAAAATAAAATTAAACATATAGTTTAAGGTACTTTCAGCCATGCCTGATTATAATACTAAGAGCACCTAGAGGAGTGACTAGTAAGGCCGGTGCGAATGCGTAAGCCACGAAATTAGCGATTTCTCCAACAATCACTGTGGAAATGAGGGTGAATGATCAGATTCAGATCTCAATCCAACTTCAAAAAATGAATCATACAAGTAAAAAAGGAACTCATTTGGCAGATAGTAAAAAAGGAAGTTTGAAGTTGATGGGAATGGGAATGGGATTAGAGATCTGTTAGTTTGAAGAATCAGAAAACACTCACTTGTAATCATGCCCAACCACCACAAAGGCTCGTGTAAGTAAGAATAACCACCAGCTCCTGTAGGTCGCTCGATTATGTTAGAAATCAAGCAGGCGATACGATACCCAATAAAAGTGAATGATAAAACGGTAAGATTGAAAATGAAGGCGTACCAGCTCTGAGTCCAGAAGCACCGGCTTTTTTCAAGCCCTTCTTCTTAACAATGAAACTGCTACCGATGAAGAAGCTGGAAGAAAGAGCAAGAACTAAACCTTTGAAATTGTCGGAAGACATACCCTCACGCCAGCTGGGAGCCTCGGCGGCGGCCATGGCCATGGCCTCGGGCAAAACAAAGCTTGGCTTCAGTAAAAGTTAATATTGAAATCTGTACGTTTGTGAAATCTCAATTCTACAACTTCATTGCCGCATCGCAACCAGAAATCAGATGTTGATTAAGATTATGTCGGCGCCAAATTATTGAGTGAGTGAGATAGATACTGGATACATACAGATGTGGCGTTGCCTTGCCTTGCCTGGATCGGAAATCCGGGAGAGAGAGAGAGAGAGAGAGAGGTCAGATTTTTTTTTATAATTTTGAAAAATTGGGGACTTTTCTTTTCTGAGACTGGAAATCGAAGTAGATTTGACCCCTCCCCCTCTCTCTCTAATGGTTTTAAATATCTTTGACATTGTCGATATATCCGTCGATATGCCTCTAAAATTGAGCTTCGACTTTTTAAATGGGATAACTACTACATAACTATTGTTGATCACTCTCTCTTCTTTATTATTTTTTTAACTTTTTATTTTAATCACTCTCTATTTAATTTATTACTAATTTTCAATTCATTCTCTCTTTAAATTTTTTAATTTATTCTATTTCCGTCTCTCTTCAATTTATTGTATTTTTTATATTTTCTCAATGTTATATATCATTTATAAGTGTAGAAACTTACTTATATGATTAATTATGACTTATTAAAGAGTAGTCCAAGTTTCATTGATCAATTCTAAGTATTTATGTTAGTTTCCATCATTTCATCCTAATATCCGTCGATATCGATATATCCGTAAATTTGAAGCTCGATATTTCCATGGACAACGACTTTTAACTCCTTGCTCTCTATCCGTTTTGGTCTCTCCATCCACGTAATCAATTGTAGTTTTTTTTAATTTTAAAAAAAAATCAGAGTTATTTTTGGCATTGAGAAAACAGAAGAGAAGAGAGGACGTTGACGCTTTGGTTGACTTGGGATTTTGCCTTACCTGAATTAAATGATACACATATACATATATATACCCCTCTCTCCTCTCACTTTTATTTATTATTTATTATTTGCTTTTGTTTTTTTTTTATTTTTTATGGATTACTTACTGTAACTTCACTAACTCCAACTCAATTTATTTCGTTTTTCTTTATAATTCATAATTTATTAAAGGGTTAAATGCATAGATGACCCCTACACTTTCATGGTTTTTTAATTTACACACCTATACTTTTAATTTGAAAAAAAGCACCCCTACACTTTCAAAAGTCATCATCCGTTAATAATTCCATCCAAAACTAACACTCAGTATTTTTTTTAATAATTTCTTTGAACTCTTTAAATATGATATTATTATTTATTTAATCTGGGTTAACTTTCTCCCTCCTCCCTCCTATCTCTTCCTCTCTCCCACGAAAGCCATGGCTGGCAGTGAAGATGAGTGCAAAATCAGCTCTTTTTTTCCCTTCTTTCTTCCTCTGTTTCTAAGTTTGATTACTAAATAAAAATTTCATTGTTTTTCCTTTCAACGTCTTTCACCCATAAAACCTGAAGAAAAAAAGTTATGAATCCTTCATTTTATATAGGAGAGAATTCAAAGGGGGTTCGATTCCATGAAACCAGATCTGTTGAGAGAGAAAGGGAACTCGAGGGCGAGCGCTCAACAAGTCCAGATTGAAAACTTGAGGGGGATCAAGATCTGAAATTGAATAATGGGGCACTCAACGAACCCAGATCTATTGAGTTGTCCAAAGTATCAACCCAGATTTATTGATGAAGAAGATGGTGGTGATATGTAGTTGAAAGATCCACCATTTAATTCTCAGCAAGTCAACAAATTAAACTCGTCAAAACTTTGAAGCTTCAATCCTCTGAATTGATCATTGAATATGTAGATTCCATAAATCAAATTAACATCCCGAAACTTTGCAACGAAAGAGACTTGGGTTTTGGCAAGAACAACTTATAGTTAATAAGAGAAGGATTGACAGAAAAATAGTAAAACTATCTGTCTTTCAAAACCATTTATATGCGTTCAAAATTAATAAATCAATTTCTCAAATAATAATAAGTGAGAGAAAAAAAAGAGATCCAAAGAATGGTTTGAGTAAAAATGTTATAGACATCCAAAGAAGGAATCTATGTTAATTTTCTAGCCTAAATCTCTTAGACAGTCTGTAACTCACGAGATCAAGAGAGAATCAAGAGGAGACAAATAGGGAAGGAGAAGAGATGAAGTTAACCCAGATTATGTAAATAATAATATTATATTCAAAGAATTGAAAGAAATTATTAAAAAATTGTTGACTGTTAGTTTTGGATGGAATTACTAACGGAAGATGGCTTTTGAAAGTGTAGGGGTGATTTTTTTTCAAATTAAAAATGTAGTGGTGTAAATTAAAAAACCATGAAAGTGTAGGGGTCATCTATGCATTTAACCCTTTATTAAAACTACAAACATGCGTTGAGGAGACCGATTGATTTTATAACAACTTACTCAAAATCTATAATATAAGATACACAAACGTTTTCATTCATTGCATTTATATGGGATATAAAAAAAGAGAATTCGCCTCTAATCACATTTTTATTAATTTTAATAGCTCAAATTTTAAAAAATCTCTTAAATGATACTTTTCATTTATGTCCAAGTCATATGTTCCACCCTTTTTTCTTTCTCGTCTCTCATCATCTTGAATATGCTATGAAAAATCTCAAACATAGATCTAAACATAAACAATAGTGCGAAGGGATGAAGCTTCAATTAGGTGATCGTGGAAAAGGATTTAAGATCTTGAACACAGCTTTATGGAGACGGATTTATAATAAAATGGCTGAAGGCGGGTGGTGGTGATTGAATAGGGCTTTAGGGTCGAGTCAAATTAAAGAAAACAGAGGCGGCATAGCGGTGGATGAAAAAAATGTAAGAAATTATTGTGACCCAGCTGATAATTATTAGCGATTTAATAATTAATTAATGATTAAATCCATTTAGCTATTGGTGGAATGACACGTCTCTTTAAAGTGTCCATTGACACCAAAATGAAAGGTAATGACTCTTCAAATGATTATGTCTTTTGATGGAAAAGACATAACCATTCATTGTGGCCATTGTCTATTCGTGAATAGACATAACTTTTGGCATCTATAAATACGAGTCTTGGTCCTCTCTCAACCCAATCCAAAATTAACATTCTTTATGTATACGTTGCTCCATCGATGTTGTGCAATTAAAGTGGGTAATGAGAGAAAAACTCGGACTCATCTACACCAAATTCATCTACTGCGTTTGTCGAGTTTACCATGAAGAACGGTATGTTCTATTTATGTTCTTTTATTGTTATAGTGAAAATCATGACTTCCAAACATCATGGGATTATCGTTTCATGTCATTAAAATTAACGTCTTAAAAAAAAAAGACTAATCTGGAATGGCGACGATTTCATTGTGTTTGATTTTTTTATTTTGATCTTTCTCTTTTCTTTTGATTTGGAAGTTGAAGTTGCAGTTGCTTCAATATTTTTCTATGTTTTTGTTTTATGTTTGGGAATACATTTGTAAATCTTGATATTTAGGTCTTAAAAACACCTTTTCAACCCATATTCTTCTTATTTTGTTCTAAATTAGTTTATGCTTTTGGTGGAATTTCAATTATGCTATTAAAAAAAAAAACTTTGTAAGAGATTCCCGGGTAATCTGAAGCTCAATTTTAAAAAAAAATTATGATTGATTTAGAATTTTATCATGGGTTGTGTAGTGGTTCCTGGTGTTTTCTTTTCTTTTTTTAAATTTCCTTATATGCTATTAGATTAAAATGTATTAGGCTGTAATAAAGAGTTGTAAATGAGTTGGTTAGTAGTTGGTTTTGAATTAGTTAGTCTGTTGTAAGGTTGTTAGAGCTACAGCTGGTTGAAGTTTGTATAAATACATTTAGCTTCATTAATTAAATCAGAGAATGAATTTATTACATTTGTTATGGTATCAGAGCAAATGACTTCATTAGTCAAAGCTTTTTCTCTCTCTTCCGCACCAAATGTCATTCAATCTGAGAGTGGGTGACAGCTAAAGCTTCTTCTCATCTTTTCTCACCGATTTTGACTGAATTCGTCATTTCCCCCCCCCCTCTTTTTCGTCTCTCTCATCGTTTTGCTTCTCTCTAAAAATGGCCGCCTCTGGTTCTTCGAACCCTACGCCAAATTTGTCTGAAATAGCACAATCTTCAATTGAATCTCAATCGAAGATTGTAACGTTTTCTCATAAAGTTTCCGTCAAGCTTGATCAAAGCAATTTTTTGCTTTGGCGTCAACAGATCTAGGCAGCAATTCGTGGTCATAGACTTCAAAAGTATGTGTTTGAGCGTAATCCTTGCATTCCGGCGAAATTTCTCATTTCTGATGATGAATTGCATGGAATCTACAGTGCTGCTTTTCTTGATTGGGATGCACAAGATAATCTTCTGGTTTCATGGCTGTTATCGTCCATTTCGGAACCAATTTTGACAAAAATGGTTGGTTGTGAAACTTCATCGCAGATCTGGTTTACCTTGGAGACATTCTTTGCTTCAAAAACTAAAGCAAAATCGTCTCAACTTCGTGATCAACTCAAAGAAACGAAGAAAGGAAAATTGTCTCTCAATGATTATCTTCTCAAAATCAAACACACTGTTGATCAATTGGCCTTTGTTGGAACTGTATTGACTGAATCAGAGCATATTGATGCTATATTTGATGGTTTAACTGCTGATTATGACTCTTTTGTTGTCTCCATTCATTCTCGAAAGGATGACTATATAGTTGAAGAGGTGGAATCCCTACTGTTAGCACATGAGATGCGATTGGAGAAACGTGTGAAGGAAAGTGGTACTATGTCTGTCAATCTGGTACAGAATCAAAATTCAGGACAAGGCAACAAGTCCTCTCCTATGGCTTATCAGTCTTCTCAATCATCTCAAGGAAATTCTACCAATAACAAGGGAATGAATAAGAACAAAGGAAACTATCGTGGAAAGAATCAGTGGCAAACTAATAATCGTCCTCAATGTCAATTGTGTGGACGGATGAGACATCTATCTGGCCGGTGTTATGGCAGATTTGATCCGAATTTTCAAGGGTTAGGAGTTCAATCTAATCAGGCTCCTCAAACCTCTTCTGGAAATTTCTTTCCTCAATTGAATTCTGCACCTCAGCAAATGCAAGCTCAATTGGCTTCTTACATGGCTACTCTAGTGTCTGTCACAGATGAGCATTGGTTTCCAGATTCGGGTGCAACAAATCATGTCACTGCTGATGTTCAGAACTTGAATATGCGAACTGCCTATCAAGGTAATGATAAAATTCTTATGGGAAATGGTCAATCTGTTTTAATTCATCATATAGGAGAATAATCTTTTCCTTCCAAACTAAAGTCTAAATCTCTAGTTTTAGCCAATCTTCTTCATTTTCCCTCTATTACCAAGAATCTTATCAGTGTTTCATCTTTTGCAAAAGATAACAATGTATTCTTTGAATTCCATTCTGACTTTTGCCTTGTAAAAGATCAGGTTACCAAGGAAGTTCTAATGCACGGGACTCTTAAGGGAGGACTCTATGCATTTCACCCTTCCTCTGTTCCTGTTAAGAAGTCGTTGCAGCAAAGTAGTGTAAGGTGTCAGTCTATTAATAAGGAAGCACATGTATTACATTCCACTAAGCTTTCAAATTCTAGTTTACCTTCAAATGCTGTGTTTAGTCTTTGGCACTGTCGTTTAGGTCATTCATTTGCTAGAACAACTAAATTTGTTCTTGATTCATGTAATCTGTCCGTTTCAAATAAAAATGCAACTGATTTTTGTTCTGCTTGCTGTTTGGGTAAAGCTCACAAACTTCCTTTTCCTATTTCTTCTACTGTTTATAATGAACCTTTACAGCTAGTCTATTCTGATGTGTGGGGTCCCTCTCCCATGCTATCTGTTGGGAATTATAGATACTACATACATTTTATTGATGCATATTCTAGATTCACTTGGGTCTTTCTTATGCAACAAAAATCAGAATCCTTCTCTTGTTTCTTGCGATTTAAAAAGCTAGTTGAACTTCAATTAGGGTTTAAGATTAAGGGTCTCCAATCTGATTGGGGTGGGGAATATAGGGTGTTTACCAAGTATTGTCAAGAAAATGGTATAGTTCACAGGAACTCTTGTCCTCACACTCATGAACAAAATGGTCTTGCTGAGAGAAAGCATAGACACATAATTGAAATGGCCCTCACCCTTTTAGCTAATGCTTCTATGCCTTTATCTTATTGGGATGAGCTGTCCTTACTAGTGTGTTTCTTATTAATAGACTGCCCTCACAAGTACTTTCTGATAAGACTCCTTTAGAGCTTCTTTTCAAAATCAGACCTGATTATCATTATCTCAAGATCTTTGGCTGTTCTTGCTACCCTCTCCTGAGACCTTACAATAAACACAAGTTTGATTTCAAATCCAAACAATGCTTATTTCTAGGTTATAGCACTCATCACAAGGGTTATAAGTGCTTGGATTCTTCTGGGAGACTCTTTATATCTAGGGATGTTCTCTTTGATGAACATTCTTTTCCTTTTTCTAAAATGTTTCCAAGCACTGATTCTTCTCTAGTTCCATCTTTTACTTCACAGACTTTAGCTACTCCTCCCTTAATTCCTTTATCCTCTTCCTCTAATTCTTTAAATGTTATAGATTCTTCTCCTTGCAATGAATTACAAGTTCATCATTCTCCATCAATCTTATCTGATCCTGGCACTTCATGTTCTGCTTCAACACCATTAGTGCAGTCTGGTTCAATAGCACAGTCTGTTTCTGCAGAATCTAGTGTTCCTCCTCTTGTTCACAATAATCATGCTATGGTTACACGAGGAAAGTCTGGTATTTTTAAATCCAAGGTTTTACTTACTTCAAAAGAACCATCTAATCCTAAGCAAGCTTTATTTGATCCTCTTTGGAAGGCTGCCATGGATGATGAATATGCAGCATTACTTAAGAATGGAACATGGACCTTGGTTCCTCATCCTTCTAATAGGAAACTTATTGGCTGTAAATGGTTGTTTAAAGAAAAAGAAAATCCTGATGGGACTGTTCAAAGGTATAAAGCTCGTCTTGTAGCTAAAGGGTACAATCAAATGGCTGGTTTTGATTTCAATGAAACATTTAGTCCTGTAGTTAAACCTACTGCAATTTGGATTGTACTAACTTTAGCCTTAACACACAAGTGGTGCATTAGACAACTTGATGTGAATAATGCTTTTTTGAATGGAAATTTGATTGAAGATGTTTTCATGGAACAACCTTTGGGCTTTGTGGATAAAGTGCATCCTGACTATGTGTGTAAGTTGTCAAAGGCCTTATATGGTTTAAAACAGGCTCCACGAGCATGGTTTGACAAATTAACTACTGCTCTTTGTGCTTTTGGGTTTCACTCAGCTAGATCTGATCAGTCTATGTTTATTCTCTCTTCTAACAGACTGTTTGTTATAGTTCTTGTGTATGTTGATGACATAATTGTCACGGGCAATGATAGTGGTTATATCTCCTCCTTCATCAACAAACTGAATTGTTCTTTTTCACTTAAAGATCTTGGATCACTCAACTATTTTCTTGGTATTCAGGCTTCATTTCATCCTAATGGTCTACATTTGTCTCAAGCTAAATATGTCAGTGATCTGCTTGTTAGATTGAATATGCATCAGGCACGTTCTATTGCAACACCTATGGCAAGTAGTGAGCGTTTATCTAAACATGGTGGTGTTTCATTTGATGATGTACAACTCTACAGAAGTACAGTGGGAGCACTTCAGTATATTACTATTACAAGGCCATACTTGTCTTTTGCAATCAACAAAGTTTGTCAATTTATGCAGGCTTCTCTTGTCAGTCACTGGAAGGCAGTTAAAAGAATCATCAGGTATCTTGCTGGCACTATGAATTATGGTCTATGTCTAACTCCCTCATCTTCTCTTGATCTCATAGCATATTGTGATGCTGATTGGGCTTCAGATCAAGACGATAGGCGATCTACTACGAGGTTTTGTGTGTATTTTGGAGGTAACCTTGTTTCATGGTGTTCAAAGAAACAAGCCGTTGTATCACGCTCTAGCACGAAAGCAGAATATAGAAGTCTTGCTGCTGTGACAGCAGAGATTTCTTGGATTCAATCACTTTTGTCTGAGCTTCAGTCCTCCTTGCCACGGACTCCAATTGTATGGTGTGACAATTTAAGCACGGTGCTCCTTGCTGCCAACCCCATTCAACATGCTCGCACTAAGCATATTGAATTGGACCTTTATTTTGTTCGGGAAAAAGTGGCAAAACGACTTCTTGATGTTCGTCATGTCCCGTCTCACGCTCAGAAGGCTGACATTCTAACAAAGCCCCTCTCCAACTCTCAATACATTTTACTTCGTTCCAAACTCTTGGTTAATGCTCTACCACCATGAGTTTGAGGGGGTGTATTAGATTAAAATGTATTAGGCTGTAATAAAGAGTTGTAAATGAGTTGGTTAGTAGTTGGTTTTGAGTTAGTTAGTCTGTTGTAAGGTTGTTAGAGCTACAGCTGGTTGAAGTCTGTATAAATACATTTAGCTTCATTAATTAAATCAGAGAATGAATTTATTACATTTGTTATATGCCAATCTTATACTATACTTCATAATGGCGTGTAGGGTTCTCCTTAGAAAGATTTTGATAAAGTTGTTAACAAGGGCCCGTCACTAGAAGATGTATTACGGCAGCAAATTGAAAGAAATAGTTTTATGATGATCAATCAATATGTTGGTTAAGGACCTCCCGGAGATTTGAGCGTACACCACCACAAAATAATGAGAATTTATAGTTTTAAGTTTCTCTTTTGCTTTGAAATAAAATAAGGAGGCTTTGGCTTTGTTAAATGACCATGTAGAAAAGTTTGTCAATATGTAACTTGGCTCTATAATGTTTCTTGTAGATTTTGTTGTGGTTAATGTATGGTGGGATATGATTTGATATAATTAATTAATGGCTAGTTTGGTATTGTTGTAGCTTTTGAAATAATTGTAACTATTCTTCCTCCAAAAAAATCTCACCCAAATATTTCTCCAATCAATATATGAGGAGGTGAATTCTTCACCATTGAAACTTGAAAGTGCCAATTTTAGAAACGATTTAGAAAGCATCAGTGATTGTTCACCATCAATTTTGTTTACTTTCACTCCCCTTATTTTAGAAGCATCTTCTCGCCACACTAGAAAGAGAATTCATATCACCTTTTTAGCATCAACTTCTCATTCTAATCTAATAATTCTCTATAGTTTCTGATGTGAAAGTTGCTAGATTATCAGCGATCTTGCAAGGAGTGAAATTTGCATAACATTTCGACTTGGATGGAAGATTGATGGAATTAGATGCATAACCTGCTGTTAATAAGTTTCTTTGTGAAGAGGATGATCTTTCCATGGCAAGGCAATGTGAGGATTGTTGAGATATGGAAACGAAACAGCTCATTCTATGGCTTCCTTTGTCGTCAATTTATTTCATTCAACCAATTAGTTGGTTTAGTGAATTTCCTTCTTGGCTGTCATAGATAAGGACAAGTACTAAAACAATGCTTTTTCTTGGTAATCAAGTTTTATTTATTTATTTTAAAAAAAATCTAATGACTATTTTCCTAGCCCAGAACATTTTTTTCAAATTCTCTAAGCCTCGTTTGGTTCGTTGTAATCTAAGATACCTCCATTAATCTAATACCTGGGAATCTGATGCCAGAGTATTTGATTACTGGTAATCTTACTGTGTTTGTAACTTAACAATAATATGAGAAGGCATGGGTAATTTATAGATTATTGTGTTTGTTTGATGGGAAATATGATATATTTATGCTCTTTTTCTAAAATACCTTTATTTACAATTTATACATTAATTTAACAAAATAATTAAAATATATTCATATTAAATTCCAAAAAAGGAATTGAGAATTGGGAAACCAACAAATAAAAATTAAGGAAAGAAAGAACGAACGGTCATTATTGGAGAAGGTAGAATTGTGGAAACGTGAGTATATTTTTTTTCTAACTTTTTAAATTTATTTTTGGCACTTTTCTTAATGAAATAAGGTTGAAATTGTAAAAATGAAGATTACCTCCTCATGTGAATCATAGAAAGTACCCGATTTTGAAGGTAATCAAATACCCTCATATATGGGGAAATACAGTTTCTGGGAATTTTAGATTACTGAGATATTTTTAAATAACCCCAAACAAACAATGGAATTAGATGCCCCTTATAAGGGAATCTTAGATTACAGCGAACCAAACGGAGGCTAAGTGAAAAAATCATTTTTCAACCTGACATTTTGTTTTTATTTCGAATTCATTATATTTCTTTAATAAATTGACCACGACACAGTATCGTTGGATGCTAACCTATCATACGAGGAGAAACCAATTGAGATTCTAGATACTGAGCAAAAAGTGTTGAGGAACAAAACGGTAAACTTGGTTAAAGTTATTTGGAAAAATCAAGTGTCAGAGAAGGCTACATGGGAACGTGAGGATGAGATACGGGCTAAGTATCCTCACCTTTTCACCTAGGGACTTCACTTTTCGGGGACGAAAAATTCTTTTTAGGAGGGTAGACTGTAATGTCCCGTTATTTTTTAGGTGAAAATTTTGTTTTTATTATTATTATTATTGCTTCACTTAGTGTAATTTTAGTGATTGATGATTGTTTGTTTAATTAGAAATTTAATTTAGTATTTAAACTTTAGGCTCGAGTTCGATCGTTAAGTAATTTCCGTTGAAGCATTTAATTAGAATCGAGTGTATTAATGATTATTAACGGGCCATTATTGATTATTAAATACTTTTAAGTTAGGTTAGAAGTAGTTAAGTTGAATTGGAATTAGAAACGTGAAATAACGAGCACCCGGAACAAGTTTATTTAAGAAAATAAGAGGAGGGGCATTATGGTAATAATTAATATATATATATACACACACACTTAAGTTAACATACATATGAAATTAAATTCATTAAAAAAAAGGTAAAAACGAAACCAAAAACCCTCCCCACCCGTGAGCAAGAGAAAAGAGGAAAAGTCGGGATTCCGTCGCCGTTTCTCGACCGATTCTTTTGATTCTTGACCTGATAGGAAGATCTCGACCTAAGCTTTCATTTCATACCATCAATTGAGCCGATCCGTTCCAGCTTCGGGAGAAACGAGGTAAAGAAAGAATGAGTTTTTAGGTTTCCTTTTTCCCGATTTTGCATTTAAACTTCGATTCGTTATTTCCGAGTGTTGTTTGTGATTTTTAGTTAGGGAAAATCATTTTGGTCGAGGTTGTTGTCTTGAATCTAAACTCGAGTCGAATGGAAAACCCGAGCCCTTTGAGATATTCTAAACCGAGGGTTTCGTAAGTTGAGTTTTGTTGTTTTTGAAAGTGTTTTCTTTAAATATTAATCGGAAACCGGAACTTAATCCTTTCCTCTTGCCTTGGCCATGAGCTTCATAGAGTTACCAGGATTAATTGTGACACTTAAACTAGCTATTAGTTATTCGTTCGTGGTTTGAAAATTAATATGTTTAGTTGTATACTTTACTTTGTAGGTTTGAACCACGAGCGACCGTTCACGCATCCAACAAGCGGTGTTTCTTCTACGCATCCTAGAGTTGAGTTTAAAATGAGCTTTAGTGTTTTAATGGCTCGGATTACTTGACGATCTAGTTGATTCGAGGTTAAGAGTTGTGAATGTCTAGGAAGAAAATATTGTGGAAAGTATGTTTGGGCTAAGGAAAGTGCATTAAGACGAGATTCTCGTCACTGAATGGTATTAAGACTTGAGGGTTAAAGTATGGTTTGGGTGTAATAGATTTGAAAGTAGAGATGGAAAGTGACGGTTCGGACTCGGGACTTCCGAGGAGGGAAAAATAGCCCTAGCATGCTTTAGGTTCTCTCTTAATTAATATCCTACGTGCCTAGGAGATAGAATAGAAACTAATGGTGACTTATATTCACGGTGACTTATGATGACATGTATGAACGGTGAATATGGTGACTAATGGTGACTTATGGTGACATGTATGAACGGTGACTATGTGTAAGTGGTGACAACGGTGACAGTGTATTAACGGTGACAATATATTCACGGTAACTATAGGGATATTATACGCGGGCCGACATTGGAGATTGAAAATGTATTATAGTGGTTTGAATAAACTTTAACTGAGTTATTAATGTTTACATCCTTGTGCATTTGGATCTGAATGTAAATGTGTGTTTAGCCTTATTGTTGATGTGCTCGGTGTTTGGTGAATGAATGCTTAATCGAAAGTAGTCACGTAATAAAAATGTTGGACACTATTTCTGATAAGGACTTCGGTCCATATAAACATTTGACTTCATTTTACTCTCACTAGCTTTATGCTAATGTTGCTACACGATAATTTTACAGGTACATCTTGTGGAAGAGGTCGGGGTAAAGGTCGTAGTGCCGCTTGACTGACCGTGCGATGAGTCTACGACTCTGGGATATGGAATTGTGGCTTTGTGAAAATGTTAGTCTTTTGGTTGTTTGTAAATGTGTATATTTGGTTTCTTGAGCTCGAAAGAGCGTTGTTTTGTGTTTTAAACTTATTTTGATGTTGTTATGTTTTTCTTAAACTTAGGAAATCCGCATTTCCCGTTTTTCTCTGATGTGAACATTGTAAACAGGTTTTGGCATGTTCAAAATATGAATGGAACCACGCAAATTTTCTGTAAAATAGTTGTTTTCCGCTGCGTAACGTATTAAGTGTTTTAAAAGGAGTCGCGTCGTCACACTATTTTCTTGATCCACTTGAAATGAATAAAAAAATAATGGGTCATTCTATTGTCTACTTCTAAAGAGGTTTACTAGACTTTGCACATCACTAGCTTCAATCAATTCTAATCTTTGCGAATTAATAAAATTATAGCAGTCTCTTTTAGTAAAACCAACATTCTCAAGCCCCCAGATTCTTGAGCCATAAATGAGTATGTTTGTATTGTCCTCATACCTGCATTAATCATTGTATTCATAATCCCCTTTTGTGCATCTGTAATTTTTCTACCCGATCTTAAAAAGTGTGATTCTCCAGCCTTCGCTAGCTCATGATTATGTTCTGATACAATATCGGTTACTTTCCATTGTCCAATATTATCACATTTAAATCTAATACTCGCCTTACATCCAGTTCTAGTCTCAAGCCTCTATATTTTTCTCTCAATTAGTAAATTATTTTGCGTAGTATAACCTTCTTTTGAACATGCATAATTTACAATGGTTGTATTTCCAAATTTGTCAAACCTTTTCTTTGTTTTTCTAACGCTCCCTTACTAATAGTGTACTTATTATATAAATCATAACTTTCTTCTATGTCATTGACAACCAATCCAATATACGGCTCAGTAATACAAAAAATTTCATCTATGGATTCTGTTTCTTTCTGCATTTCAATCATATCAAATAAACAATTAACTAAATTTATTTGTAAATAATAAAAGGATTTAAAATAACTATAAATGTGATTTTAGAAAAACATACCCGGGTATGAAGTTGTCTCCCTCCATGTATAATATTATAAGTTCTTTTGCCTCTTTAAGAAAGAGTAAATTGTAGGCAAAAAAATTAAACCACCGTATGAACCCTAGAAGGTTTTTTTTGTAGGAGATAAAAAATTATTAGTAAAAATGAAAATATAATTATGTTTTAATAAAATATTGATATATAAGTTAATAAATTATTTTTATTAAATTATATTTGATTGCCCAACTTTCCTTGTCTGCCTTTTACAAGAGATCTTAATAGAATATTTTAATTTAATTTTAACTTCCACATTCCGTCAACTTCCGTTTCATGTCCGCTTGTTTCCTCCTTTTAATATTAAGAAATAATTGCTCCCATGACCACATTAATTCACCTTAATCCACTTTTGATGGATGTTTTTATTTTATTTCAATTATACCCAACAACCACCCGAATTCTAGGAATCAACGGTTGCTGTCATGTCTATTGTTTACCTTTTTACCCTTGCCGATTTTGTTAGCTCATTTCAAATCTTAATTGATTTATTCCTTTTTTATTTTGTAATTCATGAATCCTTTAATTAAGCGTAATTGATTTTGTTAGATTTTTTAGTTTTTTCTTATACGTGTAATTAATGAATCCTTTAATTAAGCGATTTGTAACAGTAATTGATTTTGCTAGATTTTTTAGTTTTTTCTTATATGTTTATAATATCTTCCCTGTTTCTTTTGTTTTTTTTTTTTGAATAATTCTGTGTTATTCATTTCATCTACGTTGCTTCATCTCTTACATTTTTTTCACTTTCTTTCTATTCTCACAAAATGAGGTCTACATCTATTAATATCATTTACGAGGGTTGTTGGAATGAAGCTCACGTTTGTTATTAGTTTTTGTATTTTATTATCGTTTATTAATTCTCTATAATATTATATACGTTATCTTTTCTACAAATTTAATTTTTTCTTTTGATCTATCAAACCGAATTTAACAATGTCGGTTTACTTTTTATTTAGAATGATTGAAGTTTTAATTATTCCAAATAGGTCAGTAGCCTGACCATATTTAAAAAAAAATTCATCAGGTCAATAGTTACTTTAAATACATCATTATATAATCAATGTTTCTCTTTTGATAAACGTTTATATTTTATCAACATTTCTATCTTGACATTCAAATAGTTCATTACATTCAAGTATCATTCATGATATTGTAAACATTTTTCAGCACAAAGTGTAGTTAATCATAGAATAATAGTTTCCACAAATAAGAACTAATTCATTTTTTCTAATTGGGTCAATGTTTACTTTTTATAAACGTTTATTTTTTATAAATGTTTATCAAAAAATTCAAGCAGTTCACTATCATTACGTTATCCTTCAACTTAATACAAAATTCCAAAATAACATTAGCTTACATCACAAAAAAACAGAAACATAGTTTTCTAAATTCAAATTTCATTGTAATTAGTCACCATGTAGATAAACTTAGGCAAATTACTCCTTTTGAGTTGGTGGTGTACGTATATGAAAATTTGGTCCATCATGTGATTTGTCGTTTTAACCAAACTTATCATTGTATGGATCTGAAGTTGTTCTTCCACCCCTTCGACTTCTTTTTGGCCTTTCGATAACATTTGCATTCTCTTCAACATTCTTTTATTTTCTTTTCTTTCCACCCTTTGTCTCTTTTTCATCAGCTTTATTTGGTTTCCCCTTCCCTTTTTTCTTGCTTGCTTCATCTTCCTCTTCAGCTGGTTTTGATTATTAATCTAATGTTTCAGTATTTGCTTGCTTTTATATTCTGTTTCAAAAATATACCATGTTCAGTTTTTTGTTTACTTTATAGCAAATGTATACTTTATATAAACATTTTTTTAAATAGTATATACATTTTACAGAGAGTATGTTTTCTTGATTTTTATGTAAACATTTACTTTTTATAAAACATTTTTAAAGAGTTTTCAAAACAAGGAAGGAATTCAATATACTTGATTTTCTTCTTCTTCTTCTTCTTCGTTTTCTTCAGCATGTTCCTCTTCTGGTATATTTTTAATAAACGTTTTTATATCACTATTACAAAATATGAATACCTTATTCGCTTATTCTTCTTCATTTTCTTCGTCGTTTTCTTCTTCTTATGAATCTATTTCTTCTTACAAGTCTTCTACAGCCTGCAAGTTATTTAAAAAAAAAAAAAAAAAAACTTAAATCAGTTTGTTCACTTCTCCAGATCCAGAACATGCATGTATCTAATTAAATCAGACAATAACAAAAACTAATTTTGAAATAGAAACCTCCTCTTCATCCTCTATTTCTTCCACCTCTGGTTCTATCATCTCTGTTTCTTCTTCAATCCTCTTTCTCCCTCATCCTCTTCCCTGCATTTGAAACATTTGGGTTTTATTTTGAATACGAAAAACGAAAAAATCAAACATACTCTTTTAACATTTTGAAATAACGAACTTACCCCTCTTCCTCCATTAACGTTTCCTCTGGTTCTTGCCATTCTTTTCTCCTGGACGCTTTTTGGTTGCTTTCGTCGGAGTTTTCTTCCCCTTTTGGTTTTTATCGCTAGATGTTTCTTCCCTTTTTTTCAAACAAATCAGAAACTATTATTCTTTTAGATTTTGTTTTATTAAAGAGAATTTGCCTATAATGACACTATTATTAGGGTTAATGTCTTAAATAGCTTAAGTTTTAAAAAATCCCTCAGATGACATTTTTTTTTTATAAATCTATCAGATGCGTGCGTATGTCTTCTCCCAACTTTCATTATCTTTTTCTTTTTTCCCCTCTTTTGTGAGTCGATTGCTTGATTTCTTGTATCTTCGATTTTGATTTCGATTTCATCTTCAATTTTGAATGATTTGATCTGAGAAAGAGATTTGAGCAAAAAGTCATCTTCAAACTCAATTTTGTCTTCAATTTCTTTATAAATCTCTCATACGGATTCTCCGATTTTTTTATTTTCATGTGATTTTTCCATTCTACTGTCTCCATTGTTGTCATTCTTTTGATTTAGATGCATTTCCTTTTTTTTTTTCAAGGAAGGATCTATCTACCGATTTTAGGTAAGTATCTTCTTCTTCTTTGGGATGATTCAAGAGCAAATAATTCATCTTCTAGCACGCAGTTTGTCGATGTTCAGTTGAAGGTATTGAGACTGGCTTTCAATCATTACTCTTTTTAAAAATTTGTCTGAAGTAATCGCCAACAGTGTTTATATTAGTGCAATTATTTTATCTTTTTCAACGTTTAGTTGTTTATTTATGATAATTTTTGTTCTGCAACAAGAACTTGAATTGAATTTTCCTATAGAATTGAACTTGTAATGCATTGAAGTTCTCATGATTGAAAAGCTGTTGTCACAAGTTTTCACTTGTGCATGTATGAGCTACCAAATTGATATCTCATTTTTCTTTTTAACACGTAGTGAACCTAGCTTGAAATCTCATTTATGTATTACTGTAAATTCATCTAAAAAAACCTAGCTTGTTTTGTTTCTTACAGACTGAGGCATTAAGGAAAATATCTTTTATGAATCAATTTTTGTTTCCACTGGTAGAGTAGTTACTCGAACGATTAACTGCTATACTTAAATAAACTAGCTGTCAGTGTCATTTGAATGTACCTTTGCTTTTACCACTTATCAGAAAATATATGCATAAAGGGAAAAGTGTCTAGTTAAATGTGCCTTTGGAAACCTTGTGAAGAGAATTTCAGTCGTAGGAAACAATTCTCGTCCCCTGTTGCATCAGGATTCAATTGATGCATCTCAAAGGTATTTTCTTTTTCCCTGTACTCCATAATGATGTCTGACCAAACTTCCATCTCTTAGTGCCTGTTTGAGAAAGAAGTTAAAATACATTCTCTTTTTTCCTTGATTAAAAAATATCATTACCAGGTTGTTAGTGAACAAAGTTTCCTGAAGATGAAAAGGATTCCAAAAAGAAAAAAAGTCTTTTGATATATTCAAGTGCCTTTCCGTTTTCTTGACGTAATTAATTTACAATATGTACATTTCCTAAAATGCTCAATAGCTCTAATTTGTAATACCTTTAAATGAATGACATAAAACAAAATGAAACATAAACATAAAACAATAATTTCAAACGGTTTGTTTCTTGAAGGAAGATACTGGAAATCAATTAAGACTATAATTTCAAACTATTTTAGAAAGCACTTGCTGGCTTAAGACGCATAAATTTGGAAGGCCTGAGGTGGAGAGTGTTTGATACTAAAGACCAGGTTAGAGTTTTCCCTACTTTTCATTGATAAGTTATGCAGATTATTGAGGTAATAGAAGTTTAATTTGCTTGAAACAAATGTAGCTTTTTTTGTGTTCACTAGGTTCTTGGGAGATTGACATCTAGAATATCAACGATGATTCATGGCAAGGATAAGCCAACGTATCCACCGAATCGAGATGATGGGGATATGTGCATCGTGCTGAATGCAAAGGATATTTGTGTCACAGGGAGAAAACTTAGTGATAAAGTTTATCACTGGTATACTGGGCAAGTACTATATATTTTTTTGCTTAGACTTTTTTCGTTCATTGGAATGAAATCTTTTTTTTTAAAATTTTTCATCAAAAATAGAGCATCGTTATTTTGGTGAAATGTAAGATGCTATTTTAATCTAAATGGTTTAATTCCCAATTGCAGAAAAATAAAAGTTGGAAATCATTATCGTGCACTTTTGTAATATTTCTATAAAAAAATGATGTCTCATGTCTTGTTTTTAACTATATTATTTGACTTCTAGGGATGTGGGCAACCTCGAGGAAAGAAGTTTAAAGGACTAGATGGCCAAGGATCAGACAAAAGTTATTCGGAAAGCTATATTGTGTATGCTTCCAAGAAACAAATTGGGTGATGTTAGTTCTTCCATTTAAGCATGAAGTGGCCAAAATATGAGAGGTAATCAGAAAGGGGAATAGCTACCACGGAAAGCTCTTAAACTACAAAAAGAATGGTGCTCCTTTCTTGAATCTTCTCACTGTTGGCCCTGTCAAAGATTCACATGGCAAGATCATCAAATATATTGGGTCTCTCTTGCTTTCTTTTTTCCTTTCATGTTGTCAGAACGAAATATCTGAATTTTCTTTTGTGATGGAACTATCGAGTTGCATTCAAGGGCACAAAGTTCTCCATTTAGTTACGTCGCTTTTTGTTTTATTGATGGTGAATTTTAAGACATAATGGAGTATAGATTTCCTATTTTAGTCAACAACTTACTTTGATCATGTGAACAATTTTATTGTTGTTGTTGTTGCTATTTTGTATTAAGTTTTACAACTAAGTGAATTGACTGCAGTGACTAAAATTTATCGGATACAACTTCATATAAATGAAATGCATAATGAAGAATAAAAGAACCTCCTTATTTTAAAAAAAAAATCACTTTTGTTTCTACTTATCGACCGTGTCTTAATTACAACTAAGTTATTGATATTGATTTTTTATTCAACAAGTTATTGAATTAAATGAAATAATTTATTGAATCAAAAGGAATAATTTAGTGAATTAAAGGGAATAATTTAGTGAATTAAATTATAATATACATTTGAGATACTCAATATTGATTTTAATGGAATAAGTTAGTGAATTAAAGGGAATAATTTAGTGAATTAAATTATAATGTATATTTGGTTATTGAATTAAATGGAATAATTTAGTGAATTAAAGGGGATAATTTAGTGAATTAAATTATAATGTACATTTGATACCTGATATTGAAATGAATGACAAGTATACATAATTAAAACAATGCAAGCAAAAGATAATCCTAATCTCTTTGATTGAAGCACAAAATAAAAAAAAAAAAACACTTTTGTTCCTACTTGTCGATTGTATTATTGATGGCTTTTTTGTTTTACTTTAGAAAAATCTAACGTTTCACGCCCGATTGCTACTACATTGTATGACTCTAATTGTCCAAATCCCGTCCTTCAACCTCTGATTTTAATTCAATAAGTTATTGAATTAAATGGAATAATATATTGAATTAAAGGGAGTAATTTAGTGAATTAAAGAGGATAATTTAGTGAATTAAAGGTGATAATTTAGTGAATTAAATGGAATAACTTAGTGAATAAAATTATACTCAAGGTAAGATTTTCCGTCAATCTCTTACTTGAAAATGGCTTGAATGACAATTTTTATATTCCCCAAATTTCAGATGGTCGATGTGTTAAAAAAAAGAATATGAAAATGGTATTATTTTTGCATCATAGGGGACACCACCATAAGCTCTTAGTTTTATACCGTGTTGTTCACTAAGTTATTGAATAAAATTTCTTCATAAAGTTTGTAAACTCTGTCATTTTAGTTTTTCATCCTAAATCTTTTTTTGTGTCAATTTAGTTTTTCATTGTACAATTCAATAATTTCTACCGTGTTGTTCACTAAGTTATTGAATAAAATTTCTTCATAAAGTTTGTAAACTCTGTAATTTTAGTTTTAAAAATAGTTTTTCATCTTAAATCCCTTTTTTGTGTCAATTTAGTTTTTCGTTGTACAATTCAATAATTTATACCATATTGTTCACTAAATTATTGAATTAAACTTCTTCGTTTAATTTTGCAACATAATTCATTGAGCTTTTTATTTTACACTGGTGCTTTACATGTGCTAAGGTATACATGAATTGGAGAAGAAGGCAAGGAAGAAAAAAAATGTGAAGAGAGGCCTAACGAGAGTCGACAGATAAAGATGCCATTTTTTAATTCTTTTTTGTGTTTGTTATAAATTTTAATGAATTGTTGATGATGTATATAGGTGTAAATCGATCTTGCTGTTAAGATTTACAATTCAATTATTTATTACGTTGAGTTCAATAAATTATTGAATTAAAATCTTGATACTATCTTACAACTACATGAAAATATTATTTTTGTATTTCAAGTTTATAGTCACTAATATTGGTTGTTGATGTTGCATATTAATGTAAATTAATGTGATTTTTATTTGCATAAAGCTTTGGGATTTTATGTTTTTTTTTAATGGGAAAAATCAAAACCGCTATTCACAAATTTATTAACTTCAATAACTTATGGAATTAAAATCAATATGAGGTATCTCAATTATATATAGTAATTTAATTTAATAAATTATTGATGAAGGGGGAAATATAATTGAATTAATAAAACTCAAATTTTAATTTACTAAATTATTGACTAAGGTGGAAAATTTAGTGAATTAATAAAGTTCAGATTTTAATTCACTAATTAGTGAATAAGAGAACAAATTTAGTGAATTAATAAATGAGTGATATTTTTGTAAATTATGAAAATGAGCTATATGGGGGAATTAACTCCATAAAACATGTCATTTGAGTTTGTGCCCCAAATTTTAATTCAATAAATGATTGACTAAAGGGGAAATTTAGTGTATTAATAAAGTTTAGATTTGAATTCACTAAATTATTGAATAAGAGAACAAATATAGTGAATTAATAAATGAGTGGCATTTTTGTAAATTTAATGAAAACAATTAATTTTGTTATATTAGAAAAATGTCATTTGGGGAATTATGAAAAGTGGGTGTTATTTAGGGAATTAGTTTGATAAAATGTGTCATTTGAGTCCATGCCCCTTTATTAAATGATTTTTTTAAAATTCGAAATATCCTTGATTAATGATTACACGATTTTCGGATTTCAAAATTCCTGATGGTTGCAATAAATGGTAGCATGAATCAGGGGATTTTTGTGATTATTTTATTCCAAAGGGCAACTGCTGTCTTTTCATATAAAACGTATCCGGCGCATGGGTTGTTGTTGGGTAGTTTTGCTTTTTATTAAAAAAAGTTACATTTAAATGTAATAAACGGTTATTATTAGGGTACCTATGAAATTAACACTAATATTAAATGTGATTATTTAATTGAGTAAGGGAGCATGGTCCCGGACCATCCAATATTTTCTCCTTTCCATGGCTGGTGTGGAATGTGGGATTGTTGAGATATTTCTATGGTTTGCTTTGTCGTCAATTTAATTCATTCAATGCTTTTTCTTGGTAAGCAAGTTTTATTTGTTTATTTTTTAAAAAAATCTAATAACTATTTTCCTAGGCAAGAGCATTTTTTTTCAAATTCTCTAGGTGAAAAAAATTATTTTTCAACCTCACATTTTGTTTTTATTTCTAAATCATTATATTTCCTTAATAAATTTTAATTGAATAATTTATTGAATTAAAAACTATATCCAATACCGAATATTGATTTTAATTTAATAAGTTATTGAATAAATGGAATAATTTATCGAATTAAAGGAAATAATATAGTGAATTAAATTATAATATACATTTGAGATATCTGATATTGATTTTAATTCAACAAATTATTGAATTCAATGGAACAATATATTGAATTAAATTACTATATGCAATTGAAATACCTCATAGATTTTAATGAAATAAGTTATTGAATTAATAAAATTCATATTTTAATTCAATAGATTATTGAATAAGAGAAAAATTTAGTGAATTAATAAATGAGTGTCATTTTTGTAAATTTGACGAAAATAATTAATTTTGTTATATTATAAAAAATATCATTTGGGGAATTATGAAAAAATTGTGCTATATGGGGAATTACCTTTATTAAATATTTCATTTGAGTCCATGTCAAAAAAAAAAAAAAAAAAGTAAAAACCACCCCTAAATTATTCAGGTTGTGACAAATACCTCCATACATTTTTTTAAAAAAAATACCCCTTTACTATGTAAATTGTGACAAATACCCCTCAAACTATTTTTTTAAACAAATACCCCTGAACTTTTATATAAAATTGTTTACACTCGTTTTATTTTTTATTTTTGTTTCTCGAATCACGTGACTCGTCTTCCAATCATGAATTTTTAATGTTAAACCGAAACTTTTAGTAGTATGTCATCAAATTTAACGAGTGTAAACAAAATAGTTTATTTTAAACAGTTATAAAAGTTCATGAGGTGTTTGCTTAACAAAAATAATTCGAGGGGGTACTTGTCACAATCCACATATTTCAAGGGTGTTCGCTTAAGATAATAGTTATGGGGTATTTATTTTAAAATATAGTTTATGAGATATTTGTCACAACCTCCATAATTTAAAGGCGTTTTTTGCCTTTTGCCCAAATATTAATATGATAAAATTAAAACACATATTTGAAGCTCCCAATCCACCATACTCGTCCTTATTTATTTTAGTAAATGATAATAGTAAATCACACTCATAATATTTACCTAATTTATAAACTACACCACTGTGATTTTAAAATGTGTGTCAAGCAGTATTGTAATTTGTAAAATTGCGGGTAAAATGCAAGAATGACCCCTGCACTTTCACCCAATTTCAAGTATGACCCCTGCACTTTATTTTTTTTTAAAATACACCCGTGCACTTACCAAGAAACCATCATCTATTAAAAAACCATTCATCTTAACATTGAAATATTATTTCATTTTTTTCCCTAACATTTTAACACAGTATTAATATTTCTTAACTTTTATGACTAACCTTCGATAAAAAAAAAAACCGGGACCCGCAATGTTTACATAAGCATTCAGTCATCCTTTACTTGAGAAAAATTACCATCTCTTTCGAAAATAACAATCTCATCAAGATTTTTACAATAGCATATGACATATGCCTTTCGTTGTACTACAAATCAACTCAAGTAAGAATACAACCACGAATCAGACACAAACTTTAGTACGAAACTTTAGAAAATTGTGGATCCCAACTTTTTGACCCAATATTAGTTGAAAAGGTTAACAAATATTAATATTCTATTAAAATGTAAAAAAAAAAAAGAATAAAATTGTAACTCAATATTAAAATAGACGATTTTTTAATAAATGATGGCTTCTTGATAAGTGCAGAAGTTTATTTTGAAAAAAATAAAGTGTAAGGGTCATATTTAAAATTGGGTGAAAGTGCAGAGGTCATTTTTGCGTTTTACCCTAAAATTGTCGACTACACCCTTCGATAAATTAATTTTAAGAAGATTTGGATACATACTATAACATTTGTTACATGTTTCAATTTTATTAAAAATAACGAAAAAATAAAATAGTTTGTTTTCTAAAATGTACAACATATTAATAACATGACTTATTCTATAAATCACATTAAAAAAACTAGGTTATTTTTAAGGACAATTACTGAAATAACATATGTTTTAAAACTAGTTTTACTCAAATAATATAATTATAGTACAATAATTTATTAAACTAAGAAAAAGAGAGTAAAAAACCAATAAATTCATTGAAAACAATAATGGAAAATAATCAAATAGTTCAATTAACTATTGAACTTAAAAAAGCAAAAAACAAATAAATTGATTGAGTAATGTTTAAAAAGATCTTACATTTTAATAATTAATATATAAATTTATGTTATTTGAGACAAATTCTATATTTTTAATGTTACCGGAACACATGACATACACAAATAAGCATTAATCTATAATTCGTTAAAGTCAATTTACGTAAAAGATGTTATTTGCAATTTTCATAAATCACAAAACTGCTTACAAATGTTTATTTTCAAACTTAGATGGGTGTTATTTGTAATTATCATTCGTAATGATCATTTTTGGTATTCCTTAATTCAATCTCATTTATTAATAATAAAATTATTTTAAAATTTTATTTTTGAAAAATTACATAAAGCACTCAGAATTATAGAGGTTATAATAATTACAAATTGAAACTTTTAATCTAGCAATTCAAAACCCCCATAAGTGTTGTTAAAATTTAAAATTGGACCCTAAAAATAATTATAGGGACAAGTAATGATCCTTAATATCAACAAGGCGGGGAGGGTGAGATTGGAGAAGAACTTCTTATTCCCAACGGTGCAGAGATTTTAGGGTCAAGTTAAGAATAAATCTGGGGCGGAAAGGGGCATTGCGAGCTTGACCCCATAGAATTTTTATACTAAATAAATTGCTTATTAATAATTTAAATGGTGTAGTTTATCAAATTGAAATTTCGTGGACTCAATTTTAACATTTTATTAAGGGTCAAATGATCAAATAAAAAGTTAAATGATAATTATCACAACGTCTACAGTTCAATAGTGGTTTTATAACATCTTATTTTTTTTTAATACAACATATTGAAAAAGATTTAAACATCTAGTTTGATAGATAAAATGTAAATATATGATTTAATCAATGCGAACATCTAATTTTAATATGTGATTTAATTATTACAAAAACAATATTTTACAGATAAATATTTTTTACAGTAGACATTTTAAAAAACCAACTTTCCCCCAAAACAATGATATGCCTATAAGAAAATGTATTTAAAAATAGATAACAATCAAATACTGTTATACAATAGAAATTATGTTTAAATTGAATGTTTTTGTTTTTTAGTATAAAAATTAATTTTAAGTCTGCATCCTTCCTAACTAAATAGAATTATTAATTTATTTTAATCATTGTTGAGTTGTTGAATGAATAAAAGATGATAGTTTTTGGCACATCAGAAATAAAAAACCCTCTTTCGCCAAAGGAAAGTACTTGCTGTTGCTGATAAGTCATCCATTCCATTCCTCCTCATCTACATTTCAACGCTTCCTCTTATTTCCCTGCGATTGTATTCAAACTTTTGGCGTCGTTTTAAGCCGAACCAGTTTGAGTCTACGATAGAAAAATGATGTGTTCTACTTCTCCGATTCCATTTCCCTCAATTTCATCTTCTCTTTCTCTTTCTCTAAGGCCTTCCATTGTTTGTTCTTCTTCTTCTTCTTCTTCTCAGTCTCAGATTGACACTGTTAACGGAACTACCGGCGGTAGGATCTCTGATAGAGCTGAGATTCGATTTGGTCTTCCCAGTAAAGGACGTATGGCTGCTGATACTCTTGACCTTCTCAAAGACTGTCAATTGTCCGTTAAACAAGTCAACCCTCGTCAATATGTTGCTCAGATTCCTCAGGTTTCTTTTTTTTTTTTCTTTTTCTTACATTATTTTAGATTGACCTACTTCTTCACTTTTGTTACCCTAACAATCCCCCATTGTAGCTCTCTGGCTTGGAAGTCTGGTTCCAAAGGCCCAAAGATATTGTACGGAAACTGTTATCTGGAGATCTCGACCTCGGAATTGCGGGTCTCGACACTGTCAGTGAATTTGGGCAAGTGAGTTTTCTTTTTTTTATGGAAACACCAAATAAATATTAAATATCTTCCAAATCATCACTACCATCAAAACTCACAACCCCATTTCCAAAAACCCTTTTCCCCTTAACATCAAGAGGCAAATCCCCATATTTCATGAAATTATGCCAGTGACTTTTCTTAATTTAGAAACTCCACAATGCCTTTTGCCTATCTTTTACTTTTCAGCATTTTAAGGATAAATGTTTAATCGGCCAATTTTTTTATTGTTACACTTGTTTTTTTTCCCCACAGGGGAATGAGGATATTATCATCGTTCATGATGCCCTTGAATATGGGGATTGTCGATTATCACTTGCGGTAAGTTTTCCCTCCTTCGATATCGTCACCATTTATTTTCAATCATGAGCTTGTCCAGAGTTCTATTTTAACACATTCCCACTTATTCTCTCAATTTAGATACCGAAATATGGCATTTTCGAGAATGTCAACTCAATAAGGGATCTAGCTCAGATGCCCCAATGGACAGACAAAAAGCCTCTTCGTGTCGCTACGGGCTTTACTTATGTATATTTTTCTTCACAAACCATCCCATTGCTACTTTTTTTCCTTTTAGTAAACATCGTTTCAGTCTGGAGTTTGGGTGTGAAACACCTATAAGATTAACTTATATTGTGACATTTTTTTTGGCAGCTTGGACCCAAATTTGTCAAAGAAAATGGATTAAAACATGTCTCATTTTCAACTGCTGATGGCGCATTAGAAGCTGCCCCTGCGGTAACAATTCTTGCTGAAATGCACTATTTTTTTCTCTCTAGTTATTTACTGATTTACACTTTGTATTGTTACCTTAGTTTCCGATTCAATGTATAATTCCTCACATCATTGTTAAGTGGCAAGAATTTTGAAATCGTACCAAAGGTTTCAGTAAATTTTTAGTTCAATCTCTCTTGATGAATGATATTGTTACTCAAGCATTTTGTCTCCTTAGGCTATATACTTTCAAAGCTACATCCTGAACTTGAGTGAAATATCAGCAAAATAATGTATTAGAACAAGTGAATACAATTATTATTGCATAGCATACAAGTTTTTTTTGCTCCTTTTTGTTCACCTAAATTATCCCACAGAGATTTGCGTCAAATGTATCCCAAGTGACTCATATTAGGCTTAAGCTAGATTTTTTGTTAAGTAGGTCTGTTGGTCAAGTTTTTAAAACATGAAAAAGGACTCATATGTAACTTTTGAATACTCTGGGAGTAGGATTGAAATACATTTACTACAAGTTAGAATTTTTTTTATGCATTTAGCCCATTTTGTTTCAATGGGGAAGATTAATTTGATTATAACTTATAGCTCATTATGTAAGATGTTTGTTACTAAGAATGTTAATGCACTTTTGCAAAAAAAAAGAATGTTAATGCAGATTCAGTGAGAAAACTTTTCAGAGCCAGTTGCTATCTTGCAAAAAATTTATGCTTCATTGGAACTTGACCCTTGGCTGAAGAAATAATTATTTGAGCGACTTTATTCTATTCAGTTTTATTTCCGAAATACTAAATAGTATCGTGTTTTTTCCTTTCCAATTTAGATGGGCATAGCCGATGCTATTTTGGACCTTGTAAGTAGTGGGACTACTTTGAAAGAGAACAATTTGAAAGAAATTGAAGGTGGAGTTGTGTTGGAAAGCCAGGTATGCTTCTGGGTCAGCTTCTGTCCAGAAGGCTTGGGATCTTGTAGAACCAAAAATATTTTGAGGAGCTTGCCTTTAGATTGTTGTTTTATGTTATCTCTTTAATAGATGTTGTCTTACCACAAAGATAATGTTTTTTAGGCCGTTCTTCTTGCCAGCCGAAAGTCCTTGATCCAAAGGAAAGGTGCATTAGACACAACCCATGAGATTCTTGAAAGATTAGAGGCACATCTGAGGGCTGTTGGTCAGTTCACGGTGAGTTGCTTCCTTGTGAGTTTTGATCGATATTTTTTTTCCTTTTAAGTTTGATGATTTTCATACTTTTACTTTCAGGTTACTGCAAATATGAGAGGAAATAGTGCAGAAGAAGTGGCTGAGAGAGTTTTAAGTCAAACATCATTATCTGGGTTGCAGGTCGAAACAATTCCTTCGTATTACCCCCACCAATATAAAAGGATAATAAAAATAATGCTCTAGAAAGTACACACAATCATTTGATTGTCAAACTGCCTCGTCCAAAGAATTTTATGTTGATATTTTCTACTTTTCATTTTGTTAATATTTGAATGTTTCTACTTCTATTTTGGTTACGTACGCAGGGACCCACGGTAAGTCCAGTTTTCTGTAAACGTGATGGGAAGGTTGTGGCCGATTACTATGCCATTGTCATATGTGTGCCTAAAAAACTACTCTACAAATCGGTTCAACAACTGCGAGCGGTAAGCCTTTATCCTTTTTGGTCTTGAACAAATATTTACAAGATGAAGTCAAGTAGCCTTTTACTTGGTCTTAAATTATTATTTGAATGATGAAATCAATTATTTGTCAGCCTTTACGTATTGTCTTGATGAAGCACTATAGGGGAGAGATGGAGATCATATTGTTCAACTACATCTCCTGTAGTGCTTCTTCAGTTGGTATACTGTATAGTTAACACACTCACTCAAACACATCGGTGCAGATCGGAGGAAGTGGAGTTTTAGTATCTCCGCTGACGTATATTTTTGATGAAGAAACTCCGAGATGGAATCAACTTCTCAAAGAACTCGGGCTATAGTTACCTGATGCATAAGGCGATATATTAAGAGAGTTTTTAGTGGTCATCTTGTTTTTGGTAATGTAAAAGTGTACTCCGCTTCCATAGATTGACAAATTTGAGTTTTTTTGTATGTAAACCTTAATCATATTGCTTGGGCAGTTTTTATGCCCAATGCCTTGTAGACGTTAAGCCCTCTTATCATTTCCTGCTATGATGCTACCACTTGCGGAGGGAACGGACGAGAGGAAAAATAAATGTTTGAAGTAAAAGAATATAATGTAGCTTCAATTCATATGGATGATTTTGCATGGCTCGTTAGGTGCAGAAATTTTTGGGCTTGTTATGTGCAGAAATTTGAAGGAAACTGAAAATATTTGGGCTTGTTATGTGCAGAAATGGGGAGTTTGGATTGTGTATATTTGTTGCTCACATTTACTATTTTTTTACCCTTGGTTTGGACCCATTCTAGATTAAACATAAAAATAAAATGAGAGAGACAAATAAATATATATTATAAGTTTTGACTGTTTTTATTATTACGTCAAATTGGGGTGATTCCAATTTTGGATTTGAAGAAAAATGGAAGATATAGACCAAGCTAAATCGGCTTTATTGCCATTTTGCATAATTGTTTGATATTCCTTTATGTCATTTTTCAAGAGCACCATCGTGATGGATGTATGTTTAGGCATTCCATTTTATTTGTTTGGAAACTCTTAGCAGTGAATGAATGAATGCCATTTTGCTCCAAACTTATCAAGGCAAGATTCAAGTACTGTAATTTCTTATATTTTTATTTCATCTGTGGAATTTTTGTTTGAACTGGGTAATGTAAATCCTGAAATTGATTGTAAGAATTGGAAACCTTTTTTTTTAATGGTTTTGGACAGAATGTATGTACCGTTTGGAAGGAAGATGATTGAAATACGGTAAAATCGGTTGAACCCATCATGACCAATATGATCTTACTAATTGGAAATGGATTGTTAAATATATTTTGTTTTCAAATACAATATTTACACAATCCCATGAATGATAGTGTTTATATGAGTTTCCCCCCCTCTTAAATTAAGTATGTTCCCAAATGGGTTTGACATGGTCACCCAATTCAGATTGTATTTTTTTTCCTAGGGCAAAAGTGTATGTATATAAAACATTTTTCTAACACCAATAAACCAATAGGAGTATAGTTCAAGTGGTTAGATATTTGCTCACTTCTAGTGGTTATAGATAAAATGATTGAGTTTCTCCGGCCTTAATTTGATGTAATATCTAAAAGAAATAAGGGGTATATTATCAAATAATTTGTTGGTTTGAATTAATCAACCTTATCAATTTTATTTTATTTTATATTTTTTAAATTTTTACAATATTAGTTTTTGATTTCTCTTAAATTGAGATGGTCAGTTTGATTTCGATTTTGACAATAAGTTCCATACAAAAATCAATGCTGTATTTTTTATACTAAGAAAGCTCCTGAATTTGATGATCTCGTAGTTTTTATTTATTTATTAATTCACATCCGAATTTTAAAAAAGATTAGGCCCAGATCCAAACATGTATTCACATCCGACCCGTTATTGAATTTCAAATACGTGGCCGTTTTACGAGTTTCCCTTTTTTTTTCTCTTTCTCTAAAACCACGTAAAGGTAAAACCCTACTCTGGTTCTTCTTTTTCTTCTTTCTCCGTCTCCATTGTCGTTCCTGAATCCTGCCTGAAAGAGAATGAAGGTGGATAAGAAGAAACATGTTAAAAGGATTAACCACGACAAAGACAAAGACAAAGACAAAGATAACGTGGCCAAAACCAAAGATGAAAAGCCCAAGATCAAATCCAAGAAGAAACAAGCTTCTTCCACAGCTAAAGATGATCAAACTCATTCACAACAACAATTTGATTCTACATCCCACCATCAGGTTTCTGCTTTCTCTCATTTTCCATTCTACACTTTTACCCTTCTCACCAGTCTCAAAGTTAAGCTTCGTTTTATTCTCTAAATGCTAAAAAAGGGAAATCCAATCCAATCCAATCCAATCCTAAATGGACGAAATTATTTGTCTTTTCCTCTCCTATGGCTATGGCTATGGCTATGGTTATGGCTATTTTTCAATTTTCAGCTTCTTCTTTGGGTTATAACAAATCATTCTGCATAAGTATACTATGCTCATTTCAACCCACTCTTGCATTATTTTTTCTCTAATTTCTCCAAATTTATTACTGTCTAGTTGTTGGGCAGCTGTGCTCTGCATAGTATTGTTTTAGATAGTCAATGCTTTATGCCTTACTTTTCTTCTTCTTCTTCTTCCCCCTCCTTAAACTAATAAGTTAAATGTTTTCTATTTTTTTTATTACTGATTATAGGATGTTTCGAATCAATTTAATGATCTGAAATTGTCAAAAGCTCGGGAGGGTGGATCTTCATCTGCAGATGAGGTACTTGTCAATTTCCTGTTTTACATTGTCAAATATACTTGTGTAAAACTTAGATGCTCGAAAGATTGTAACAAGCAAATAATTTAATACAAATTATAAAATTACTGAACGCTGTGCTTTTTTTTTTTAACATGCTCGAAAGATTGAAACAAGCAAATAGTTTCATTGGAACCAAATGTCCTTCACCGTACTCTTTCTTTCTCTCTATCCCTCAGCTGCGTTATACAATTTTCATTAACCAAGCATTCATAACCCCACTAATACTTTCGTTTGGGAAGTCATCGAGTTGTATCTCTTCCTGGATTTTGTTGTGTTTTAATACTACTTAGAGTTAGATTTACTGTAGCAGGTTAATGTCACCGCAGGCAGCCACGATAATTTACAAAATGATCAGGATCAAGTTAATGAGAATGACAATCCTATAGCTGATCAAGTTGTTGAGGAAAGCGATTCATCTGAGGATGAGGTACGTGTAAATCAATAGCTCAGAAAGATGGTCCTGACTTTTCTAGTCACAGTCACATGGATACAGTATGGCAGTATAAACTTTTCCTGATTGTTTGCAGGTAGTCCCTAGGAATACAATTGGGGACGTTCCCTTGGAATGGTATAGAGATGAGAAACATATTGGATATGACCGATCTGGAAAGAAGATATTGAAGAAAGAAAGAGAAGACAGATTGCAATCATTTCTAGCAAGTGCTGATGACTCAAAAAATTGGTGTGTCTTTTTTTCGTTGTTGAATTGAGATCAATTTCATCTTAATTTTGTTCTCTTTCTTTTGTCACCTTGATGCTTGTTGTTCATGTGAAGAATTTTGTTTACAATTCCAATTATGTTTTTTAAAGTCATCATAAGGTGAGGAGCCTAAATAGTGAAAATTTTACCCATTTAGACATAGCATTTGCCATTTGGGATCCTTTATACCTTTGTGGCACAGTGTTTTAAAAAGCACCTACTAGGCGAGGCAAAGTAACAGGGCACTCCTAAGGTGCAAGGCACAGCCCTCATGTGCTTTTAGGGGTTTTCTATTTCTTTTTGTTTTTCTGATTTTTTAAGGAGGAAATTGAAAGGAAATATGTTGATTTGCTTTTATATTTAAATAATATCTAAGAAAAGACCCTCATTTCAATAGTTTATTCTTTCTCATTATATTGTTCTTGACTATATTATAAATTTCATATATAATTTTTTTTTTAAAAATATATATTATGGGGCTTTTTTTCCTTTTCGCTCTTAAGCCTTAGGAGACTTGATCACTTCAATGTTCTTATTACTTTTTAAACATTGTTGTGGCTCTGTGAAAAAGAGTTAGGATCCTTTATGATAATCTGGTGTTGGATATATGCGTTGATCTTTTTTTACTCTACTGCCTCATCATATATATCAGGCGCAAGTTATATGATGAATATAATGATGAGGAAATCGAGTTGACGAAGGAAGAGGTTAAGCAAATTCGACGATTTCTCAAAGGAAAGGCTCCACATGCAGAATTTGATCCACATGCGGTATGTAGTTCCCATGCAATTATTTAGTTTACAAGTAATATGATAACCCATTCCTTGCTCTAATTTACATTTTCTAATCAATTAGTTGTAATTTTTTCGACTGCAGCCTTATGTTGATTGGTTTAAATGGGACGATGCCAAGCACCCGCTGTCAAATGCACCTGAACCTAAGAGGCGATTTATCCAGTCAAAATGGGAAGCTAAAAAGGTAATAGTTTCAAGTTTTGTCCATGAAATGTATAGGTTTAACTACTAGACTGCATATTTGTTTATACTAATCAATTCACCTGTGATTATATACTGGTTCTATATTTTTTTCTTTACAAATTCTGGTTTGGTGATTCTGTAGGTTGTTCAATTAGTTCGGGCAATACGAAATGGACAAATTAAATTTGATAAGCCAAAAGAAGAACCACGTTTCTATCATCTGTGGGGTGATGATTCTAGCTCCACAGAGAGCACTACACATTTATCTTACATTCCTGCACCAAAACCAAAATTGCCAGGTATTATTTTTACTTTCTTCTAGATTTTTTTTCACACGTTCACCACTTTTATCTGGTCTTGATATTTTTTTGTGACAGGTCATGATGAATCATATAATCCTTCCCTGGAATATATCCCCACACAAGAAGAAATAAACTCCTATCAGTTAATGTATGATGAAGATCGACCAAAGTTTATACCTAAAAGGTGATAAAAGCTTGGCTTATGACCAGTAGAATTGTTCCTTCTATATTTATCAGATATATATCTCTTTCATTACACATCCGTCACATGGTTTGAATTTATTCTGGTCAGGTATACTTCTATGAGAAGTGTTCCTGCATTTGAAAGTGCTCTTAAGGATGCGTTTGAACGCTGTTTGGATCTATATCTGTGCCCTCGTGTTCGGAAGAAACGTGTAAGTTTAGCATCCAGATTGAGAACTGCCATTTTTTCCTCGGGGCCTCGTACGAGATTTTGGTGGTTGTGATGTTGTTCTATTATTCACTAATTAAACAAGTCCATTCATATTATTTTTCATGTTTCAGATTAATATTGATCCTGAATCTTTGAAGCCTAAGCTACCTAGCCGGAAGGATCTTAAACCTTATCCAGTGTCATGCTTTCTTGAGTATAGAGGTCATAAGGATGCTGTTGTGTCCATTTCAACGGAAGCTCGTGGTCAATGGATTGCATCAGGTGTGAATAAAAATATAGAGATATTTGATTCTTTTCTATCAGGTGACTATAATGATGTTACTGTTGGACTTTGGAAACTGATTGTCTGTAATTATGTGTCAGGTTCATTGGATGGAACTGTGCGTGTTTGGGAGGTTGAAACTGGTAGATGTCTCCGGGTATGGGATGTTGGGGAAGCTGTTAAATATGTAGCTTGGAATCCTTTACCTGAGCTTCCGATATTGGCCATTGCTGTGTAAGACCGATGATGTCATCATTATTAAGATGTTTGAACTATAGTGTGCATGCTCTCTTTTATTTGATTCGTATCTATTCTGCAGGGGCGTTGATGTACTTATTTTAAACACTGGTTTTGGGGATGAAGAAGATCAAGCAAAGATCAAGGAACTTCTCCAAGTTGAGAAGCCTGCTGCAACAGATGATTCTGGTAATTTGCAGTAGCGATTAATCTCAATGTCATAATCATTTAATATTATTTTAATTTGTGACGACTCCATGTGTAGACAAGACACCCATCGCAACCTGGCATCAAGATGATAAGATTGATGGAATACGATTGAGGCATTTTAAGGTGCATTCTATTCACTACCCTCCAGTGATTTTGTTATACATTGCCTTTTATAGCCAGAATCAAGTGTGGTTTTTTAAATGAGGAATGTAAATGAAGTTTGTTTCTTGCTTCAATGTGCTTTGCAGACTGTCTCTTCAGTTGAATGGCATCGTAAAGGCGATTACCTTTCAACGGTTATGCCAGCTGATATCCTATTTACTTCTGTTATTTATTTTGCTAAGCTTCATTTCTCTTTGGCATAAATGACATAGATTTACAGTTGTCGTATGGTAAATCTATCCGTATATTGTACCTGATCGTTGCTTGTATTTAGTTTTTGGCATCAGTTTGGAAGTTTTGTTGTTAATTTCCTGCTAACCAGTAGGTTTGTTTTTGGAGCTTCTTAATTATACTGTCCTAGGAATGAAGACTATTTAGATGTATGCTGTCTAGGCTATTCTTTGCAATATCGGTTGGACTTGGAGCACATAAAAAAAAAATTTGTCAGGTTTTTGGTGGGGTGGATGTGTGGAGTGCGGTACTTTTTAATTGCTTAGGTTGGGGTTTTTCGGGGCTCTAAAGTATCTTGATTATTTTGTTGTTTAGGGTTATTCTATCGGGTCTTCTGTACATATTTTAGTGCATCGTAGTTTTATTCATACGAAAAAATGTTGACAAGTAGGACACTATGTTTCTGATATTTTCCTTTTGTTGTGTGACAAGTGGCCAGAATTCTCCATTTTTTATTAATGTATTTGAGATATCATTATCAGCTGATTTTCTTGACTTACATTACGTGAATCTAGAGCAATTCTTATACACCAGCTCTCTAGAAAGATTACACAAAGAATTCCATTCAAGTTACATGGACTTCCTGTTTCATCAGTTTTTCATCCCACCCGTTCGATCTTCTTTGTGTCAACCAAAAAGAATGTTCGTGTTTATGATTTATTGAAGCAAAAGCTCATAAAAAAGCTGGAAACTGGACTCCGTGAAGTTTCCTCTATCGCTGTGCATCCGGCTGGTACATCTACATTTAAGCTTTCCTTGGATGATTACATTATTTAGCTGCTGCTTCAATGCAAAAAAGTATTAGTTTCTGGAAAGTTTTATAATAAATTTTTAATGTAGGTGATAATGTTATCGTCGGGAGCAGAGAAGGAAAATTATGTTGGTTTGATATGGACCTTTCATCGCAGCCTTACAGGGTTCTCAGGTATTGGCCTACAGCTCTGCTAATTATTTGCTGAATAAAGAAATAATGGGCGTAACTTCATAGTATGATCTATTTATTTAAAATATTGAAGAAATATTCACGTGGAAGGGTTTTCACCATTATCTCTGCAAACTTTGGTTGGTCGGATGGTAATGTGCCTTTGATTATCAGTTGGCAGGCGGGATACTCGTATGCTATCTGTTGAAAATGAATTTATCTGATGTTATTTTGGAATATTTTGCAGTTGTCATCCAAAAGACATCACAAATGTCGCCTTCCATCGTTCGTATCCATTGTTTGCATCTTGCTCTGATGATTGTACTGCATATGTTTTTCATGGGATGGTTTACTCGGACCTTACCCAAAATCCCCTCATTGTCCCGTTGGAAATACTGAGAGGGCACAAAACTGCAAATGGAAGAGGTGAGGACTTTGATTGTATTAGTTAGATTCTCTTGCAACATTTTGGCACGATTGACAATGGATATAAGTGGGGAGAAGTGAAGTCAATAAACCTGAAATGACTTTAGATATGTGTAAAAATAGAACTTGGAACTAATCGTCTGAAAAACTGGAACTTTTAACATATGCAACAGAAACTTAATTGTAGAAACTGATAATATTATGCATTGCTTGTCTTTAATGCAGGAGTCTTGGACTGCAAGTTTCACCCCAGGCAGCCCTGGTTATTTACTGCTGGTGCCGATTCATTGATTAAACTGTACTGTCATTGAGAAGATTAAAGAAAAGTAGCCTGAGGGCATTCAACACAATCACCTGTTATTTGAGAAATTGGTCTGCTCGGACTGGATCACAGTCAAAATCAAATATTGATCAATTTTTCAAGTCTCACAAATCCATCGAGCGATAGACAGAAGTTCCATTTATTGTAATCCATATTATTATTTTTTTATGACAATTTTACAACCGTTAAAATCAATTTTGCTCTTCATCCGTAAACAAAACAAACGACTGATGATTGGATGTGTACTTGTGGCTAGTTTCTTGTAACCACGGCAGCTACCAATCAAAACAGTATTACATTAATCTAATGTTATGTGGCTTTTGAGAAATTCTATCCTCAAATACTGACACAACTGAATTGTAAAAAACTATACATAATCCTTCTTCCCAATGTATTATTGCCAAATGCACAAATGATTAGCAAGTATCGAATTAAGTATTTTTTCACTATAAATCATGACAGAAGTTGAACTGCTGCAATGGCTGGTATTTTCTCCCGCAGTTTCTGTGTAACAGCCACACGAACTGTCATGACCCCAGCAGCCGGTCCAGTGATCCGAACTTTAACTATTGGCTCTTCTATAGCAACAAGTTCAAGAGATCCTCCAGCTGCCCCCACAAGATAAGGTCTTATCTCTTCAAGTACCTAAAACGATTTAGTGATTTTGTCAGATGCCGATTCAACGATTTAAAAAACAAATAAATTAATATCATCAAGGGCTAGTCTGAAATACAACTCCAATTTGATGGAGTTCAAATCTCCTACGTAGTTGATCTTGTTTATAGGACTAGAATCATCTTAGCAGACAGGAAAAATGTCCGATGCACATGAGAATGATATGGGGCCAGTATAAATAAAAATGAATCAATCACAAGGTAAGTGAAGAGAGTATTCAAGAATATTGAAAAGAGCAATATATATTAACTCAGTTGAGTAGGTGTGAATCAGGGAATGGACATTTTTACCTTCTCTACATTATCATCGTTGAGTTCCAGGCCGGTTTCTTCATCTGCAATTGGTTCCACTGCAACAATCTCAGGGATCTTTTCCATCAAACGCCGTTCGATTCCCATCTTCATAGTCATAACAGAACTTGGACATGAACCACAGGCTCCCTGTAGCTTCAAGCGTACAACATATCCATCAATTTCATGTAATACAACATTTCCACCATCTGCAATGAGATAGGGTCTAACTTCATCCAAAACACTCTCAACATTCTCTGCAGTAAGTGGCAATTCTAGTGTCGAATTTGAAGTTGCAACAGCTTTTATAACAACTGTATATTGAAAATTCGGAAACAACAGGAGAAAGATTGGTTAGTAAAAAAGTTCAAATCAAATGAAAGAAAGAAATCATGCCCCAACTAATTGCATTTCTAGCTACCGTAAATGTAATAAACAAAAAGATGCCAATATGATCAAACATTTCTTTAAAAAAAAATTGATATTTTTATTTTTATTTTTATAAACCGAGTACCGAGAAAGGGGCAGAGTAACAATCAGTGGAGACAAAGCATTGACCAAAACTCTTGAAACATGAACTTTTAATCCAATTCAATTCAATTCAATTAACACATAAAAGAAAAGGAGAGGAACAAAATCAGACCTCGGGAGCGCGGCAATGGAAATGGAATGGAACGAGACGATCTCCGCCAAAGAGGATTGCGGTCTTGTAAGGGTGAAACATGGAAGTTGGAGATCTGCAAAAACACAAAATTAAAGATTGAAACTTGATACAATAAGCTTTTTTTGTTTAGGAATAAGATAAAAGAAAAAGAGTGGTTAGGTTAAACCTTGGAGTTGAAGGGACGAGAAGAAGAAGAAGAAGAAGAAGAAGTAGAAGGAGGTTCAAGGGTTTTGTTGTAAACGTAAGGAGAGGAATTCAACACCGCGGCTTGCATGATTACTTTTTCAGAAAGCAGATTAGGTTTCCCAATTACCAGATAATCAACAGAAGAACACTACCAATTTCAACTCTCAAATTCCAATTTCTTCTTCTTCTCTGCCTCAGCCTCAGCCTCGCCTATTAATTCAATTCCTCACCTCGATTTTTAAGCGCACATATATATCCCTTCCTCCCTCACCACTAGAATATATATATATATATATATATTTAAAAAAGAAACATTATTTGCATTTTATTATAAATATTACATTAAATTAGGGAAGATAGATTCAATGTGTTGGCAGATTTTTTGTAATATTGCACAATTATAAACCAATCATGTCATTTTTTTTCCCATTTTCTTATATTATATTATTCTCTTTCCATTATTTAAAAAAAAAGTGATAAGATGTTTTTTTTTAATAGTGAGACATGACATGAGGAATAGAACATAAATGCCTTTTTTTGTATTACATTACACAAAATGTATTTTAATAATATAGAAAGTAAAAAATGTTATATTTTATTTATATCCTTTCCTAACCAATAAAAACAATGACAGTTTTAATTTCAATCATTTGAATATTATCGTGAAATTACATACAAACATAGACGTTGTCAGAATACTGAAAGAGAAAAAAGAAACATTCTCTTCTCTTCTCTTCTCTTCTCTTATCGACCACAACACTTGTATTGTATAGTATTACAAACCACAAAATAAATAGACATTGACATGGGAATCAGAAGCATGCATGCAACTTTGTTTTACTGGAAAATGGAGACTTAATTGAACAAGTGTACTGAAGAAATTGAATGGTCTGTCTGAGTCTCTTTTTTCCTTGAAAACAATTCTCCCACCAGTGGTATTATTGGTTTTTTCTTTATCTTTTTCCTTCCAAAATACCCTCTCTTCTCTCCAATGCTTAATATCTTTGCCAATGTGGGTGACTCTGCTGATTCCTCCATTCTGATTCTCATCCTCATCCACTCTGATGTTCTCTTCATTTCCTCTTCTATCCTCCCACTCCCATTACTACTCTCACACCTTGCCACTGCCTTCGCTGCCGCATCCGCCTCCGCCTCTGCCAACTTCGACATGTTCTTGTGCACCTCTGCATTTAGCGACGCCAACGCTACTTCCGTATCCTCTTCTCTCTCCTTTAGCAACCTCAACTCTTTCTTTGTCTCCTCCAGCTCTGCCTCTAGTTTCTTTAGAGTATCTATCACCTCATATTCTCTGTCTTCTCTCACACTCATAGGGCTTGGTAAACACTTCCACATAGTTGTTTCTTGCATTGGGACATCATGAGCACATGGTTTTGGGGATGAGTAAACTTCTCCCACTAGAATCCGCTCACCGAAGACTGCAACGGCTTCTTTGACGGAGCGAAATGGGCGGGAGGTGTCGACGGTGGAGCTAAAAGGAACAGTTTGATTTTGATGAGGCGTTTCAGAGTCTTCCATAGTTGGGGTTGAGAATTATGGGATGGGATGGATTAAGTGGGTGGTGATATGTATAGGGTAGGTGTCAATTCTCTTTGCTTTTACTACAAAAGTTGAGAAGAGAAGAGAGTGATAGAGAAAAGGGATAACTGTTGTTTGAAGGTTAAGACAAAAAAAGAATTGATGGCATGGGATCATATAAGAGAGATGGGTGGTAGGTAGAAAAGGACTGCCCAACCAATAAATCAGGTGGCGAGGTAGAGAGTAGGTCAAGTGTAACAAATCTTCTCATTTTCCCAAACTGTAATTTGGATCAATCCATTGAAAGGAAGCTAAACATGCATTCTTCCCCAAGTCTGCATCAATTATAGAATGCATTATGCTTGATTTTGCAGTATATTATGTTGTTCTTTCATTAGGCAGCTGTCTAATCTAACTGTCAGCATAAATATACATATCATTACTTTTGTCTTCCACATTACGTAATGTTGGAAGTTCCAACTACAAGTTTCAGATTTTTCTTTTTTGGTTTATATCAGGATTTCATAAAGCATCTTCCTGTAGAGTGTAGCTCATCAAACCTCTGCCTGACTAAATTATGATACCTTGCGAATTATGTATCATGTGTAGGAAAAACAAAACAGTAGCTAGAGCTCAAATTTATTTTTAAGAACAGTATCAATCATAAAGAGTTGAATAAAAAACAAATTACATCATAGTTTTAAATATGTTTTTCTTCCTAATAAACAACTACAACCAATAATGTTAAATTCTATCCTGATCTTCATTTTATTCCCATTACAAAGTAATTAAATGTCACTAGTATTTAAAACAAGAAATTTTAACTCTTGTGTGATCCTCCGGGCATGATATTTTTTAATCTCTTCTTAAAGAGTAGTGAGAGGGCAGGGCGCATCAATGGCCAAGATGTCACGATGGCAATGTAAGCGAGCAGCCAAATTGATTTCCTACTCTGGCGTGCAAGAGTATCTATGCATTTCCTTACTGGTGCAGTGACAGATTTATTGTTCTCGGAATGGTCATTCTTCGTATGAGTTCTTTCTATAAAATCATCAGCCTCTTCTTTTTCGGAAATGGCTCTCTCATTTATACTAAGATTGACCATGTGCTGGTTTGGAGCGTCTTCCGTGCCATCATCTGCCTGCTCGTCTCCAATCGCAGTCACCATCCCATCTTCCAAAACGCTCACATAAGGGCCCTGGTCTATGGTAACATTCATAGGAATTGGAGCTGTTGACTTTTGCGTCTGCAAGAAAGTGTATGTTATATAAGGCTAAAATATATAGATATAGAAGCTTTGTCATACGTAACGAAGTCAATAATGAGAACATTTCTGCGTTGAGTGGCCAGTCATATTTGCCAAAAGTTTGACAATAAACTAACGGGTGTGCATAAGTATTTAAAAAATTGCTTTCAATGAAGTGGTACTTAGGTACTAAAAGCTATAAATTTTAGAGTAAAATGCAAAGTTCACCCAGGTCCTTTCAGGGTTTTGCGAATTACACCATTACACATTTTTTTCACATCGAACCTCCTTGCATTTAATTTTGCTGCAAAATTCACCCCGTCAAAAACTCTGTTAAAATCTAACATGTGGTTCTTTTATCTATTTATTTTTTTTGTCACTCTTCAATTTATTAATGATTAAAATAAGACTATTTTCTGATAAATATTATCTCTCCTCTCTCTCCTCCACTCTCCCTTTCCCATTAAAAAAAGAAAAACCTTCTCAATTTAGCTTGTTTTTAAAATGTGCCGAGTCTCCTGTCTCAAATAGTTCCTGCAACTCTTGATATATCTGTTTAAAAAGCTGAAAATTGATGTCGAGATACAAAATGGACCAAGCAGAAAAAGAGAGAGAGAGAGAGAGAGAGAGAGAGAGAGAGAGAGAAGTTAAAGAAAGATGAGATTGATTACAATATGTGAAAAGAACAAAGGATGGGAGAATATAAGGGCAAAATAACATGGAACAAATTGCTACTGAAGTAACGAAACCAGAGCGTTAATGGAGGATGGAATATGGATAATGAGTTTAAAAAACGAAGAGGAAACCTTCACCCACATGGTTAGGGTTTTGCCTTTGACTTTGGCTGAGAAGTTTAACGGTCAACATACAAATACAACAAGGATTCCTAATTATATTAAGCTTTGTAAATGAGTTTTTGTAATGATAAGAGGTTTTTATACTCTCTTTTTTCTAGGTATAGCATAAAGAAAGGAAAATGCAATTCCTCCACCAACAATCCAAAATCCAGTTGGGAAATTGCAGAAATTGGAGACTGTCTTTGAATTGAACTAGATTGAATAGTGAATAAAATAAGAATATTTTATGTTAATCATCTCTTATTTTCTTCTATCAAAAAAGGAGAGATCATTAATATAAAATATTCTTATTTTAATCACTACTAAATTAAAAATGTTAAAAATAATAATAAATGGACCACGACGCTAGATTAAAAGAGTTTTTGACGGGTGAATTGTGCTACAAAATTAAAGTGCAAGGAAGTTCGGTCTCACAAAATTAGTGTAGGGATGTAATTTGAAAAACCCTGGAAGTACATGGGTGAATATTGCAATTAAGTTAAAATTTTACTATGGTCATGTTACAGTTACCGCACCTGTCTTATTACGTCAATGTATGAGCTGGACTGCAGGAAGCCAAAGAATTCATCAACAGCTCTCACCCACCTACAAGACATGATTTGACATGATTAATCACTATCAGCTTACCTTTGTTACTGCATGTTAGCATATGAAAGTTTAACTACAAGATAAGATCTAGTAAGGCTTTTCTCAGCCAAGGTACACAAGTCAATCAACTTCTTTTCTCATGAGTTCGATGGTGGATCACTTGATTGTGAAATGGATGAGAATGTCCATTAAAAGGAATCGGCATTTACTGATTTTGGATAGTATTTTTGCGTAATACCATGACTCACAACAAAGAAGACGATCAAGACTCCCAAGTTAGCATAAAATACCGGGGAAGGGGGTCACATTCCAACTGTGAGTATGAGCTGTCCAAACCTTCACAGGGGATTTTCTGAGAAATGGTACTAGTTCTTTTCCGGGCAAATTTAGGTTTGTTTCTTTCTTGACTATGAGAATGAAGAAATGCCTCATAAATCCACCGGAATCTCTCTATTACTACTACAACTATAATTTAGAGTCTTGCAGAAAAATTCATTGTTTTCATTGCAATTTACAGATGGGAAATTGGATTGCGAGTAAATTACCACAAGCTTTTAGCAGTGACCCCTTCATAGAAAGCCAGGTGCCCTCCATGTGGTGTTGTTGCTAGAACAATGTTTCTATTTGCCCTGTGAATAATTAAACCACCTGGGTTAATGGCAAGTCATAGCACTGAAATGTACCAAGGCTGCACCTGCTGTGTAATAAAGCTCAAAACAATAAAATTAAAAATTTAGAGAGTGAAATTTCTGGTTATGCAAAGTTCGTAAAAGTACGCTTCTAATATAAAAAAATTCTGGTAATGCATGTATAAGAACTTAGAATTGTAACTTTGGAAAATGGAAAGTCAATTGTTTATTTTAAGCATAAATTTTTATAAGATCTTTTCCCCATGAAACCCACCACATGCTGTAGTATTGATTGTCAGTTGAGCAGGTAACTAATAAAGGAAGACGACACTTGACAATAATAGTGGCAATTTATAAAAGAACAAGAGGGAGATACTAATCCACATTTGACCAAAGAGATTTTTGAAAAATTTTAATGACAAAGATGGAAAAATCAGCCTCAGATGCGAAGGGAAAAAAAATATGCAAAGCAAAGCGTCAATAACTAGGTGAAAAGTATGAGAGAATGTAAAAATTGAAAAATGTGAAGTCATACCTACACTCATCCCATGGAATAGCTTCTTTTGTGCACACTGGATCATCCAAAGCATTGATACAAAGCAGTGGCACTGCTACATTTCCCACAAAGCTAGTACTACTAGAGTGCCTGTAATATGCATCCACGGTCTGGGAAAGGAAAACATAATTTAGAATCTCAAAGATTAAAAAAAAAAAAAAAAAAAGTAGATCTGTGAGTGTTTTAACCTCAAAATTTCCAAGGATGCGTGTGGCATAGTGGTCAAAATCACGAACCGAACGTGACTGCAAGAAACAAGAAGAACGGATGTGATACATATATATATATGTGTGTGTATGTATGTATGTCAGGCTTATGGTTAGAAACATAAAACTCCAGTGATACTGTTGTAAAAGTTCATTGTCATTTCAATTTAAACTGCTAAGAAGGGAGTAGGAAATCCTGAACTTGGATCTCAGGTAGCCTCACTCCCATGCCCTTAACAAAATACCCCAGTCTAATGCATTGCATAGTTGGGCAAGTAAATCACTTAGACCTAACGATTGAGCTATATGTGTCAAGCTTTAATATAACATGTGCTTTGTATATTTTATGAAATCAAATAAGACTATCAAAGAACGACAGCCTAATATGTAGGTTTGGTCATATCAAGTTTTTTCGAGAACCACAAAATTTTAGTATCGAGTGTCTGGGCCACCTTCCGAGCACTAATCTCATTGAACAACACACGACCCTACAATACTTGGCATCGGGAAACTCGCAGGATAATATCAACAACCCCAAAATAAATGCAAAAGAGTTGGAAATCTTAGTTATGAATACCAACAATCTTCAAATAAAACTTTGAAAGGAAAGAGCTAATATTGAGACATCAATGAGGGTATCCATTACAACATACTCATATCAATTCTTGCAAAATTTCTTTACTTAAAAATCTTGATGCTAAAGAATAATGTAACAAAATCAAGGACCTTCTTAATGCATTCCCAATCTGTAAGCCGAGATAAATTGGATTGATGCCTGCCGGAAATATAATTTGGTCATCACATAACAAAATTTGAAGTTGTGCGAGATGATAATCTTATATCAAGTTAAGTTATTAAAGCAGTCCACCTCTCTAAGTAATCATAACAGTAAAAATAAAAATACATTAAGGTCTTTCAAAAAAATTAGACGTACAATAATGCAAAACCTTGTAAGCCACTTGCCAAAGAGACATTATAAAATTTCTGAACAAGCCTGCGATTCATGAACCTGTCACATATCTACAAAAAAGGAATGGCATGAATTGTGTTAGATCATTAAAAACCGAATAGAAGACCCTGTTTGAACCTTATGACAACACTGATATTGTGCTTAGTTTTAGAGTTCCTATGGTAAGAAATCAAAATGTTAAGGATAAACAATGGCTTTCAGGAAACTAAGATATAAAATATACTGGCAATAGAACTAAGAAATGCTTTGTTACACCACCAAAATAGCTTGACTGGCTTAGACATATTGGAAAAATGACCCGTAATTGTAAATGACATACTAACCAAAAGATCCCAAGGTGAGCTAATAGCAGCAGCACCACAGATAGGAACATCAGCACTATCCTCTCCAAGGTATTTTACCTGAAGGAAGTTAGAAAGAAAAATTATGCATACAATTAATTTTACTAACTTTTCCATGTTAAACTATTGGGCACATTGGCTTTTTTTCATTATTTTTTTAAGAGAAGAAATTACTTGAAGATATATGAGGGAAAACAAAACAAGGCGAACAGATTTACAATACCTCTAGTCATTACATACAGAAATTAAAAAAACGGTTACAAAAAAATAAACTGACTTCACTTGTATAGGATTATGCATATTGTCTATTAAGCAATCAATTTTAAACAATACCCAATGAATCCTTGAAGGTTCTTATAAAGATTTTTTTACTATAGGAATTGTTTTTCTATTGGTTTTTTTGGGGTACATACTTGTAATTAGATGGTGGTACCTTTTGTCTTAGTGAACTGAGATTTTGAGTCGTTTTTTAATATTAAAAAAATATATATATATAACTATAATAACCTTCATAAACTTAGAAATCAAAAGGTACTTATCATCTGGTTCAAGCCTATCCTACTTTTCTAGGTCACATGGCTTCCAAACAGAATGAAATTTAGTGAAGAAACATGAATTAATGAAAGAGCTTACATATAGGTAACACTTATACCAGAACATTAGCGCCGAGACTAGTTCCAACAACAAACAGAGGAGCTTCTGAATGCTGACTATGTATGTGGCCTACCACTCTCCGTATGTCCTCTGTCCATCCAGCATTATAGACGCAATCAGACTGGCCAATGACCAAATATGACCAAAAGTTCAGACATATCATTTATCACATATAGAAACCTCAATAATAAAATATCATCCTGAAAGCTTGGTTGAGAAGAACTTTTCAAGGTTAAATTTGTTTAACCTAAAAACTTAAACTTTCAAGTCAATTAATAATTTAGTATCAACAGTTCACATCTCTCATACACTACTTTCAACCGTTTCATATTTAGGTAATAAATCCAATATTCACACCAATTAATTAAGAAAATTATTATTCACATAAATTTTCTATTACGATAGTTAAATGGTCAAGTAAATGAAGGGAAAAAACCGTTTATGTTAGAAAGCAATCAACTCAACTTTGAAGTACTAAAATATATCTTATCACAAAACTATTGAGGTAAAATTTTAATTTTTAAATAAAATAAATCAACATAAAAATTTTAATTTTAATAAAATAAATAAAATGTATGTCAATTATTTATATAGTAATTAAATAAAGCTTATATTATAATAGAGTGAATCAATAATATACAAGTTATAATATATTACAAAAAATCAATGGTCATTTGTTACATGTCAACACGAACATAGCTCAAGTGGTTAGGCACCTGCTCCCTTCCCATGAGATTGAAGGTTCGAGTCTCCCCTCCCCCAATTTAATGTAATATCTAAAAAAACAATAGAATTCCCCTATGAAGACTGCCCACATGTGAGGGGAGCCAGAGCGTTGAACCCCTCCTAGCCTAACAACTAATGCTTTTGGGACTAATAGTGATTAAACCCATATTATGGAACAAAAAATAATGCATTCACACAACTGACAAACTCCATACTTGCTAAAATCTCCCTATTGATGAGATGCTTCCTTAATGTCAAAGGTACACTTAGGATTGTTTTTATGGAATGAAAGAAACAATAGAATCTACAAAGATATAAGTATAGGAAGAAAAAAAAAGGAAATGTGAAATGTGTTAAGCTCACATTGAACATTCTAAACATGGTGCTTATTGGGTAATAAAGTCTGAAGTTGGTTAATTAAAACTATCTGAACGTTAAAAGCATGTGTAGAGTGAAATTGCTTACAGTTAGTGATATGCCGCCAAGACCACGGTGATTACTGACGACAACATTCCATCCACATTCTGCCATCCTGAATGCAAAATGCTTAATATACTGCGGAAAGAGTACAGTACACTTTCTTCGTGAGCCCAACCAACAGCAGCAGAAAAGAAAAAAAAGGAATGAAATATATAGCTAGCTAGCTAGCCGGGAGCTTACAGAAGAAGTAGAATCACTGGTTAATCCGGGAATGAGTATAACAATTGGTGTTTTCTCAACATGACTGATGCGATTCACAGTGTGATCATTGCGTTTAACTGCAGAATAAAAAAAAAATGATTTTAAAGAAAGAAAGAAAGAAAGAATGAAGATGAAAATTGTTAAACGAAACCTACCATCAGAACTCCTTAACCAATCCAAAGCAATGGTTCCACCATCAGGTACACGAAATAACTGTCTTTTATAGGAGACAGGAGGAGGTCTCCCAAAAAGGCCGAGGAAAGTTGTCTGGAGATGAGGACTCGTAAGCCATGGAGTAGACAAGTACCTGATCAATCAAGATTCAAATCAAACTTAAACTTAAATTTAAACTTCAAAATGAAAGAAGAAACAAAAGAAAAGTAAAGGCACCTGGAATGGAGAGTTTTACAGTTGGAAACGACAGATTGATAGAGTTGAGAATCGGAAGCATAGGTGAGGGAGACAGGGTCGCCTCTGAAGCCATGGATCAAATCGTGAAAGAAATGAATCTCAAGGATATTGTAAAACACGATAATAAAGATCAAAAGGAACCCAAATATATAATGGGAGATGGGGATCGCAGAAAGTGATATCAAGATTATCTCATACGGTGAAGAAACTGAAACAGAAGGAACACTTGATGATGATGATGATGATGATATATCCATGACTAATTCCATTCAATTCTGTGCGAAGAAGAAGAAAAAGAGAAAGACTTCGCTTTTATGGCTATGGGGAATTATTATTTATTCCATTAGAGACAGAAACCAGACAGCAAGCCAAGATCCAAGTTAGTAGGCAGAGCAGACGGGCCAAAATCTATTATTTTTTAAGAAATGAAATAGCGATATCTACTTTCTTGTTTCATTTAAATAATTTTGTGAGATTTCTTTTCCAATACTGTGTAAATTTGAAAGATTAAAAACAAATTTATATATTAGACGGAGCAGGTAACGCAGAATACTACTACAGTAACAAAACAAATCAACCACTCCACATGTTATCCTTATCTTATAAAATGGGGTTCACGTTCCAAGAAATTTGTTTTTATAGGAAATGGCGCCCATCTCATTCCCACTCCCATACAAGTTGAAAACTGATCCGTATGGATATGATATGGGTTCCCATCCCTACCCTTTGAAGGGAAATAAAGGAAACTCACATGGAGACTCTGCGACCGTCATGAGTCCTTTCATTTTAACCACATCCTGAGATGAGAACACACACACACACACACCTCACTCGACTCTTTTTTCTGACATAACACAACAGCCTCAGCCTGTTGTTTCATTACGAAAATGGCTCACTATCAGCAGCTCCCCACTCAGGGAAGCTTCATTTTTTTTTTTTTTTTATTGAGTTTACATTACAAGAGTCAACACCAGTTGGTTACTGTTAGTGATCAGCATCATACATAACATACGTTATACATTTCTCGGTTTCTTAGCCATATCTACACTACATAATCAAATCAAGCCTTACTGACTGTACACTAATACACAGTATTGCGTTGACTTGCCAAAATCGATATACAAGTCTTCTGAGAATTGGAACTCGATATCACCATCAACCAAACAGCTTTAACATCACCCAGAAACCTGATGTCATAAATGATAACTTTTTTGTCGCACAAATCAACTTTCCTATACATGGCAACATTAATTTCTGAGATTGTAAGCCCACCCTTTCTCGACAGGCAGATATGTCATGGAGGATTTAGCAAAATAGTATAAAATCTGTTGTCTTTGTCATCCCAAAAAATTTCATCAACCTGATGATATGACGACAAAAACATCATCAATAGACCATTTCCTCTGCTCAGCTTTTTGTAACGGATTGATAATGGCATGCTCTGCAGTTGCACGACGATAACCTATCACAATCTCTCGTCTCTGTCGCCCCCTAATCATTATGTCATAAAAACTGAGTTCTTCTTGGTCAACTAAATAAAACTCTGCCGGTCTAATACACATTTCATTGCCCTGCAATCACATGAATCAGACGCATGTCTTCATTCATTACCATATCACCCAAAAAAAGAAAGACTACATCTTCAAAATCTAGGAGCCATTGCATTCCACCACTCACGTAGACATGAACAAAACTAGAAACCTATTAGAATGTATCACAAGTTGATATGATCATTACGGTTATGTCTTTGGTTTCATAACACACAACACGGCATAATGCGCAGCAACACCTCTCCTTTAAATTTGTGAATTTGCAAACGAAATTGATTGATTGTTGATGCAAAAAGATAACTAATATCAGAAAATCAAAGGAAAAAATGGATGAAAAGTGGGATGCTTTCTTGCGATGTTACGTTGTCTTATCAGTACAACTGTAATTGCATTAGTGGTATTGTCGACAGTTCACTATTTACTTGGAATCATATAATTAGAGTATGTTTGTCGGGATAGTTATTTAGAGAATAATTGTTAGGTGAACCACTTTTCCTATAATAATTTTTGGAGAAGAGAAATACTAATTAACTGCATTCTCCAAAAGTAATTTGAGATGCTTTAATTTAAACATTTTAGAATTTTTTAAAGATATTTTTTTAGAGGTAGCCAAACACCATGAGAATTTTGAAAATGTTCTCTTAACTAAAAACACTTTTAAGTTATGGAAAAGCTTATCTAAATCATTTTGTTGGTTTCTTTAAGAATGGCTTGCATAAAGTGAGAACAAATACCTCTTCTGCAAATAGTTCCTCAAGAACACGATTAATTTGCTTGTCTTCAGCCACCATAGCCAGTGCCATACTTACCAATTCATTAGACAACACATAATCACTGATTCTAGAAACTGACACCAGGTTTCTGGTCCTAGAATCCAGGATTTCACTAATTATTATTGATTTGTCTGATGCTTGCTGCATTTCTCGTATCCATGAGTTATGAGAAAACCCAGCAAGACGCAAAGAAGTCGAAGTTGACCTGGTATCTTTGTTTGGAAGCCTCTTAGACTGCAATCAACAAAGAGACATCGTTTTACTCGATCTATCCCAGTTCCCAGAAATTTCAATATATATTTCCAATGCCACTCACAGATTTTTTTTTTTTTTTGGGGTATAAGATAAGAACCACTCACAGAATACCAACTCACTTTAGCTACCACAAGGTAAATCATTCAATGAGAGATTAAATGGTATAAATTTTATTTTAAACTTTCTGGACAGTCATGTTTAGGAGCTAATACACATGTTAACTTCAATATTATAAGAACTGTTCCACTATATGCTCCATCTAGGACTGTGGAACTGAAAAATCAAATAAGTCTACCCTCATCCTTGAATTTGGATGGGGATAAAAGGACCCCGACACTCATGCAAGGTTTAAGAGAAAGAACTACCGGATAAGATGAAATATTTTGTTCGTTTTAGTATGCTTCAGGCGAAGGTTAGAGAACAATAGTAGTTACCTGTATATCTCTAATAAGGAGAAGAGTAGCAAGAGAACGTGAATCAGAATGCACAACAGAGTCCTCTAAGGATTCATCTGCAAGAATTAGTATCTGTTCATATAGTGTTAGTTATCAGTGTGTTAAAGTCTCTGACTTTTCTTTTCAGTAAGAGGAAACAAAAGTCAAGGGCTATTTTAACATGAAAATTATCTTAATTTTCCTCATTATCACTGCTCTGTAATTATTTTAGTATCAACAATTGCACAAACAAGATGAAGATCAAAGATACATGTATAAACTAAGTATGAAAATGGCCACGAAACTTACAGAATCAAAAGTTTCCAGAGGAAGAGACTCCAGATGTCGTCTAATGACAGCATTTCCCTCGCGATGGACAAGTTTAATATTTACTAGTGTAGAAATATCAAGTCCACCATCAATAAGCTTTCTCTCTCTCTCTCTTTCAGGAACTTCATTGAACATCCACAGTTCTGAACCAGGAGCGAGGATTGCCTCTAGGACCTTAAAAACAGAAAAGTACATTACATCTAGTGAGACTTCAACTATATAATTTATATATTGTAGTTGTATGCACCTATGGCTATTACTCTTTCAAGCAATTCATGTCTCTTAATATTATTATTATTTTTTAATAGAAAGATAAACTTTCATTGATTAAGGAAAAATAAAAAGAGGATGAGGAGCCCTCTCAAAGTTACAAATGATTACAATTTTTTATTTTTTTTTGATACCGTGAATGTTTGGGTCAGCTTACGCACACCACGACTAATCTCACGGGACAACCTCATGACCCTACAACACTTGGCGTTGGTTCAATCGTAGGATGATATCCTAGGTAGGTGGCCAACATGGTTTGAACCCAAGACCCCAAGGTTGGAAAGCAACCCCTTGACCACTAGGCCAACCCATGTTGGTTACAAATGATTACAAAATATTACCAAACAAAAGAAGCAGAAGCAGAAGCAGAAGCAGAATAACAAATTAGAGATGGATGTTTGTAAGCAATATACCATAATCATATCATCTATATCACGGCGCCAACCACAGAACAATATCCTCTCCGGATATTTTGGAGGGTCAATAATCTTTTGGAAAAATCCCCCACGCACCTGCAGAATAAGTGCAAAATGATTGAGTTGAGATAGAAAGTTGACAACAACACTATTAAAAATCATCCAACTTGTTAGGTTGGAGGCATTAATTTTATACTTTCTTAAAGGTTCAAGCTCAAATATTATGATTGCCTTTTCTACTAGGCTTAGTAATCATTTGACATATTCTATATAAGCCAAAGTTTTATTCTTCCACACAAAGCAATGATCACACAAGGGCCTTGTTAATTATAGCATAAAAGTAAACAATTCCAAAGACTGGTGAAAAGATTATTTCTAATACTTCCAATATCCAAGTAACTCAGGCATTTTATACTGGATAACGATATAAAACAACCATAAATCAACACTTCTGAGTTTCATAGCATATGAATTATCCAGGAATCCAAAGCATTAAATTTTGGGAGTCAAAGTGGAGCCATGGTACTACTGCCCACAAGGAATAGTATTCACTCCATGCTTAAGCTTCTATGGGTTATGGACGGTTTAATAACAGAATTACGAAAGTAAACCATTATATAGCTATGTAATTATACATACAAAATTTCATACATTTCCATATCTACCCCTTTTCACGAAAACAGTAAAAAAGGGGTTTTAGTATGTTTTCCTAAAGTCAGTGCCCCTATTCAATGAGGGCTCGCCTCATCGCCATCGCCATTTCCATTTGATGATGGCGACAGAAAGGCGCCTGTGGTGCAGGGTGCCTCAACATCACTGCATGCAACATACTTTCTTATCAAAATGCCAAAATGTGGCTCCACACTTATACAGCATCAATGGCAAGAAGTTAGAATAGATAACCTCAGGAATGGGACCAGGTGCATAGGTATCATCATCCTCAGCTATAACAAGGACTTCATCCTTCTCCTTTAGAATGTAGTTATCATCTGGATTTAAGAAAATCTTTCCACCATCTGCAGCGACCTTAATTCCACAAGGAATAGCATCAGGAAATGAAATAAGTACATCTCCAAATCGTAGTCCATCTAACTTTGGCCATCTTTTAATGTAAAACTCTGAATTCTCAAACCCCAAGATATCTTCCCATATCTGGCCAAGGAAATAAAAGGAAAGTGTAAACATTCACCAATTAATCAAATTAAAAGTAATGGAACTACAAGGATGTGATCCAACATTAAATTGATTAAAAACAATAGAAAGGGGGTGAGAATTTACAAAGTGGAGGATGCCTTTGTCTTTTTTATTTTATAATAAAAGTTCCTTGATGTCTTTATGTTAACATTTAAAATTTTCTGATCCTTTTTACAGTGGTCGACTTTGATGAGATGCAAATGAAAGAGCATATTCTAAGAAAGACAACTTGTATAACCTGAGCAAGACCTGGTTGCAGAGCACATTGTATCATCAAGCGCCCAATTACATCATGGGCAACAACTGTTTCAATAAGTTCACCTCCTACAAGCTTCACCAGGGGTTCGTTGTCAAGATCACTCATCTCTACAACAACATGGCCCCTCAAGCCTTCCTTTACTCCAGTGAGACTGAGAACAACCCTCAAAGCACGTGCATCGCTCTGAAAAAGATAGATAATCGAGTATATGAGATACACATATCCACAGATTTACAAAAGAAGAAATGACTGTTTCCTACATTAAAAAAAAAAAAGAAATAACCACTAAAAATCAAACTTTGAAAATAGAAAACCTGGTCTGCATTCTCATCAGAAGCCAATACAATGATAGCTCTTGCCTTAGACACAGAGACCTGTGAAGTTGTAATGAAATGGAATAAAAATTGAGGCTGAGATTGTCAAAAGAAAGAATAAAGTGTATGAGCACAGCAGAGTTGAGTTACCTTCTTCAAGTCAGCAAGAATAAGAGGACTGCCACTCCTACAAATGACAGACGTCCCCATGAAATTAAATTCTAGCTTTGCTATATCCATCTCCATTTCCTCCTTGTCTCTTTCTGCAAGAACAACAACTACCCCTCCACCGATGCTCTTATTTGCTATTGCTAATTGCTTCAAAAGAGAACCCTAAAACAAGAAAAAAACATATCTTCCATCATTTCTAAATATCTATCAGTTTTAAGTAATGATTTAACATCCCTGGAGAGAAATCAATGGGCAGCATCTAATTTTTGGAAAAATAAAGCACTTAAGAAATATAGAACAAAAAACTAAAATAAATAATTTAATCAAAAGCAATCTCCTGGTGACACAGCTGAGGGGAGGTAATCAAACTTTTTAATTGACGCAAGTAACTTACCAATTTATCACTCCATCCAAGAATGAGAATGTGGTTTCTTTCAATGACTTCACTCTTCCCTTTCCGCAGTGAGTCAACCTTCTCTGAAATAGCATCTGAAACAAGCCCGAGCATCATAGCAAAAATCAGCATACCTCCTGCACTAATAGAGACAGAAACAATCCTAGGCCCAATGCCAACCCTGTCAGCATGATTTCCGGAGTCAGCCACAAAAGTCCACGAAAGCCAGAGAGCTTCAGCAAGGTTACCGTCACTGACAGCATATAATGCCAATCCGCCAAATCCTATAAGAAACATGGTGGCAAAGAGGAGTGCAAGAAGCTTGGCATAAGGATAGACGGAGAAAGAGACATCGACGACATATGCGAGTCTCTTGTTGAAAGGAACCCTGTCCTTGCTATTTAGTGAAAAGTTGTTGATTTGGGGAAGGTAATCGAGATATTTAAAGAACAGGAAAGGCGTAACGAGTGTGCAGATTACGGTAAAGAGAGCTAGAGACCGACCATTAGGAGTTAAAAAATGAATGAAAGAGGCGTTATCACGTGGAAGTGAGATACCCCAGGTGACATTGGTAACATTATTAAGATTGCAGAGTTTTTTAAGGTGAGATTGATGTTCCTGAAAGAATGAATGGATGAAGTATGTAAATTGAAAAAAAGGAAGAAAGTGATTACTTTAATGAAATATGTAAACCTCACCTGGAGCTTAGTTAATTTGATACGCAAATAAAGAGCATAGAATCCAGTAAATATAAAAGCAATAATGAGCTGCAAATCAAAATCAAAAATAAAAAATCAAATAGAGAGAGCTTAATAGAAGATATGGAATGCATGGCAAAGGTTAAAAGGGGAAAGAGGGAAACAAACCGAATAGTGGAAAAGAGAAGAGTGGGAAGTAGTAGTGGTGAGAGTTGACCTAGAAAGGGAAAGGGAATTGGATTGGGTAACTTGTTCTTCCAATTCCAATGGAGGGAGGGGATTGGATTTGGATTTGGAATTGGATTTAGAGGAAGGAATGAGGGTAGGGTTGGATTTAGATTTGAATTTGGATTTGGAATTTGATTTGGATTTGGAAGCGTATGGACCAAGAAAGGAAGGGAATATATAATCGCGATTCGGGAAAGAAGAAGAAGAAGGAAGGGTGGTGGCACTGGTATCTGCATGAGGAAATTGGAAAGGAGGACGTCGAACGGCGGGGAAGAGAGGGCCATGGAAATGATGAGTATCGCTATCAGTATCAACACAGACCGAGATTGTCTTTGATCTCTTAACAACTGGATATTCAGCTGCTGCTTTCCTAATTCTAATTTCTAACTCTGATTCTTCTTCATTATCATTATCATTATCATTACCCATTCAGATTCTAATTCTAACTCTAATTTCTAACTCAAGACTGATGAGGAAGCGCAAGTTCATTATGATTTTGCTTTTATAATCTCTCTTAATTTCATATTAGACTATGCGAGTCGAGTTGGGGAGACGGTCCACTTGTTAGTTTTCTACCCAATCCAAATCCAAATCTCAATAATCCCAATTATATTTCTATTTCTTTGCTTTTTCTGTTTTTTTCAGAGTAAGACATCACATCACATTCACAATCACAAACTTTTCTCCCTCATCTTTTTTTTTTCCTTAGATTTTGGTATGGTAAAAATCGGCCTTCTTCAGGGATGTTTGGTAGAATTGTTAGGGTGGATTGGGTTTTACTATTTTGCTGTTGTAAAGTTTGGGTCAAGCTAGTTTATGTTTGGAGATGTAGGGGTATAAGTTTCATGAACCTATATTTGTATAATCTGTGTTTGGTAGGTTAGTTTTACATTGAGTTTTGGGTTATTTAATTTTTTATAAGGAGTTAACAAACTCACCCATACTATTATTTAACATCCATAGATTTAATATTAAACTTGGGTTATAAGTTTACCTAATAAACACGGGATATACTAATGAAGCCTACCCCACCCAACCCTAACCCTTCTACCAAACACCTCTCGTATTATAAAACTTGAAATTAGTTGGTTTGGTTTTATTCATGCAATTTATTCTAAAATAAATTTTAAAAAATGGTAACTATATGACCTAGTTATCTACTTTTTAAACATTAAATAAAAAAAAATACTTGTTCAACGTTATATTTTATTCAATGAAAAATGATATTTCAAAGTCTTATATTGATTATTTGATAAAAAAAATATTAGAAAGAATAAGAAAAATCATATTTTGATTATAAACAAATGAATAATTGTTTTCATTTATAAATGTAGGTTTTCAATTCAACCAAAATTAATTAATTGAAATTGATTTTTCAGATTATCGGTTCTTTAATCACCCTACTAAAAATTGAGGGGGGAAAGAAAAATGAAAGTTAATTCGTAGGACTGGGAGAATGTGATATGAACTTATGAAATATTAATCGCGACACGATGGAATTTATATTCTATAAATAATATATCAAAATATTTTAAATAGGAAAATACTTGCCTCCAAACTAATTTGGAGGAGCTCCTCCATACTTTCATATTCGTTTTGTTTTTATTGGTTCTTACATATTTATTAAATATAATAATATTTAATTGAATTTGACCAATGAAAATTAGAGGATGTATAAGCTCCTCCAAATTAGTGTGGGCCTATATTATCCTTTTAAATATCTTTTATGGAATTCTAATCTAAATCTAGATTTAAATTATTTTTTTAATAAAAAAAAAACTGTGGGCCTACATTTACCATGACCCAAGAGGCCTAACTTCAGTTTACTTATTTCTCATGAATATTAGTTGAGCTTGGGCTTGGGCTTGGGCTTGGGCTTGGGCTTGGGCTTGGGCTGGAGGTATAGTTGGGCTTTGTCGAGAGTGGAGAAGCTCAAGAATATTAACTGAAATTTTCAACTGATTTCTTGGATGTACGAGGATGATTTTGATTCAATCTCCTCTTTGATTCATTGTTACTCTTCTCTTGTTTTGTTTCCGGTTTCCCCCACCGATTCCTTTTCCGGCAAGGCAAGCCCCCTTCTATTCCTCATTTATTGATTTTATACCTTTGATTTGATTGATTCTATATTCTTTTTAGGGTTTCTTTTTACTCTGCTTATAATCTTCTGGGTTTCTCTCTATATTTATTTTTCTACCACCAACAGAACTGCTTCATCTCTGTTGTAAAAATCACATCTTTTTTTTGTTTAATTTCTTTTTATAAAAAGAAGCCTTTTTCATGCTCTACTCCCATCGCTGTTGTTTTCTTTGTTACAGTGAAACTGCTGAATTCTCCATTAATTTAAATTCATGAAGCGTAAACGAGGGAACAAGAAGGCCAAGCGTAAACAACTGCCTTCTACTGCAACTGCAAATGCAAAGGAAACTGTTTCCTTAATTACACAAGACAATTCAGGTTTGGAAGAGCTTGATCATGATTCTGCAATGGAAATTGACACACCCTCCTCTAATGGAGGCACCGATCACAACAATGTTGCACCGAATGATAGTTCAATTGAAAAGCCATCACTTGGCCGTGTTAAAGTCAAGCTTCTCAGGACCTCGAAAATGATGGACACTCATCTTAATTCTTCCACTCAAAGTCAAAGTGATACTGATAAGAGTAGTCTGCAAATGGGTTTGGAAAAACATGCTCTAATTTCCGACAAAATTGAAGATAGTGCCAACTCATTCCCCGAAAGGGATACTGTTGTTTCTCTTTCTAAAAAACCCGGGATAAAGATCAAATCTTCCAAGTCCTATGCATCAAAGGCACAGGTTCAGATTCAGATGCCTCGACCTGATTCTCGATTAGACAAGAAAGAGTTAGAATCTGCTCTCATGGTATGTGCTCATTATCGATCTTTTTAAAATGAGAAACTATAATTCGATTCCGTGATCTACTTCTCAAGCCTGCTTAATGCATATTTTTTGCTATCCTTGCTTATATTCAGGTGATAAAGAAGATAATGAAAATGGAAGCAGCTGAGCCATTTAATGTCCCGGTGAATCCCATTGCTTTGGGAATACCGGTAAGTATGAATTACCTCATAAATGCTGATTACATAATCCCTGTTACATTTTTTTTTTCTGGCTTGCTACTAATCTCCTTTAAATTTTTCCTTTAACTGCAACTGATAAATCATATAGCTTGGTTCTGGATTGAAAAATCTGCACTGCACCCTCAAATGAAGTGGAAAGATTATGGTAAAGGAGATGTTGTAAATAGTAATGCTAAATCAAATAGTTTAAGGAAATCCATGAGTGTTTCTTATTAATATAAAATTATCTCTTCTCAGTTCTCTGACTTCAGATGTTGTAATGAACCGTAAAGGCTGTATTTGTTGCCTTATTGTGCATTTGCACTTGACTGGTCACTGATACTTTTCTTGGCATCTACATGATGATTAACATCACCAATATATTTAGGTTGAACTCTGCAACCATTCATATAACTTTATTGCTATGCTAGTGTTATACCCCTTTTCAACTGTTATTTTTTAATATTTTTTTTTGTTCTAGGATTATTTTGACGTGATAGATACACCAATGGATTTTGGAACGATATGCAACAATCTTGAAAGTGGTGTTAAATATATGAATTCAGAGGATGTTTTCAACGATGTGAAATACATATGGGAGAACTGCTATAAGTATAATAATAAAGGTGACTACATCTTGGATCTTATGAGGAGAGTGAAGAAGAATTTTTCAAAATATTGGTCTGCTGCTGGATTGTACAATGGGCAAGTTACAGCAACTAATGGTGAGAGTTTGGTCATTATATCTGGACCGTATCATTGACTGCTGTTGAACTAAAATTATTATGATCCTTAGGTAACTCAGCTACCAAGATTGAAATTGAATTAATGAATGAATATGTTATCTGGATATTTGTGGTAAAACAGACTTTGTATACATATAAATGATATTGCATTCTTTTGGCATAATAGATATGACTTCTTGCAGGGACAGCTCTCATCTCTGTATAGATTTTTTCTGTTGTCAAGTAGCATTCCAAATGTTTCCTGTTACCAGTTCCAGATTTAGAATTATTTATATAAAAAAATCTGTTGTTGTGAGAAATTATATCTTATTTGAAAACTGTGGTTGAGAGATTCTTTGTTTCATAAGATTTGTATTTCATCTCTTTGTCAGGTATTGAAAGTTTACAAGAGAATGGTGGGACATCCAGTCAGGTGAAACTACCTCCTAAAGGAGGTCAATCAAAACAGAAGGCAGGGAAGCGTCATGGGTGAGATTCTGTAACCTGCATTGTGTTTCATTAGATACAACTTGCCTGTTTCTAAGTCTCTCAAACTAGTACAGTTTAATAAAATCTCCACCTTTATGCTCCTTGTTAGATGTTAAGGGAAGTTTTGGAGCACATTATCATTACTTTCTATGAACCTAGCCTGGGTATCAGGTGTTAACTGAAAGCTGTTTTGCAGATTTGATCTTGTGTTTATTTGATAATTTGTTGTTATTTAGTTGCAAATGTTATGATATAGGGCATTCTCAAAAGATAACTGTAGAAGTTACTGGTATAGTATTACCAAAATACCATGGATTGTTTAGGATTTTTTTTAGTAAAATCCACCTGTGATTATGCCTGAATAGTTGATTATCTCTTGTGAACTGCTTAAATCAGTACTTGTTATTCTTTTAATGTTCCTCGCTCGTAGAATTTCCATATATAGTGCATTTTGTTGTTTCTTATAATTTTAGTCCCAGTATGCCTTGAATGATTTATTTTTTTCTTTTTGAGGGGGGTTTGTGTTGATGTTTTTTGTACTGATCAGAGTGCCTCTCTTTTGGCAGAAGGCGTCATAAATCTGATTGTTTATGTGCAATATGTGTTTTAAAGCGCCGTAGGAAGGAGCGTGAAGATATTGCTAGAATTGCTAAAGACCAGATTGGAGTTGACAATAACGTTACACAAGAATTTAAGGCTGAGGTGACTTAAAATTGCCCAGTAAATTATATGCAACCTTTCTTGATTTCGTGACCGAGAGCAGAAACGTGTTTTATTTTTCCCAATACAATCTTGCAAGATCAAAGGTTATTAGATGGGGATAGTTGATTAACAAGAGTTATTTTATATGGTCTTCTGTCCTTCTAGGCTCCCATGTACATACAACTTTGGCTTTTGAGGGGCTGTCTGGTTTTAAATCTCAGAAATTCCCTGCTTATTATAATTATTATTGATTATTACCAATACTTTGATATGTTACGTGTTTTGGTTTTCCTTATTTTAGAATATAGAAATAGAATGAATTTCTCTTGTTTTTTTATTAAGGAATCTCAGCATGTGGAAAGTCTTTGTAGCGAGGATTCATCATCAAATGCAGATGATTCACTAGACAACCTGGATGTTGAAGAAGAAATGGAAGATGGTGCTAAAATGGAGGTTTCTAAGCCACAGTGTAGCACTCCAGATGAGAAGCAGGAGGAAGGGGAGGAGGAAGAGGAGGGAGGGAATGAGATGGAGCTCAAGACAGGTGGTGATGATGAAGGAAGTGAACAGTGTGAAAGATTGAGGGAGGATCCTAGTCGGCCATCCAAGTCTACATCGATTGCTCCATCGGCTGACGCAAAAGTGGAGGATGTAGTGTGGAATGAGGAAGGACAGCAAGCTATTCATAAGCCGGAACATGAGGTAATTCACTTGCCTTCTTTATGTGGGCTGCATATTAACCATCTCCGTTCTTTTAACTGGAAAGAAAAACTGGTTTCGAGTTCCTTTCAGAAATTGATATCTTATATCAATAAAGGATAAAACAATCCAATAAAATGCTGGAAAACTTGACTAATTGTATTGATGGCAGGAGCTGCAGGAAAAACGTAAGAAGATGGTTAAGGCATGGGAGGAGTTGAATAGTAAAAATCCGATGGTTTTGGAATTGTGTGGCATTCTTTTCCCTGCGAATCCAAGATCTGTGTGGACAGGACCTCATTCATTGCTTCACCAATGCAAAAGAACTTCTAGCGTTAGTTCGATTCATACGGCCATTGATAAGTTCATGAACTAGTTAAAATTATTACTTGGTAGTTGTAGCCGTAGTCATGTTTTTTTTTAAGTTACTCATATTCATATCCACAATTTGTATTAGATTCCTCCTTCCTGTAAGATGTAGACTGTAGTTTACCCAATAGCACTGTTTATCAATGGCTTCTTCTAGATACATTGTTAAGAAATTTCAAAATCACTTTTTAACTATACTACGTACTGCAATATTAAAACAATCATTCGAATATTTTAAAATAACATGGTTAAATTTGGAAATAAATAATTTCTTAAAAAAAAATGGAAGCATACGTTTGAGCTAGCTATAAAAATTAACTTAAACTGAAAGTACTCAGAATAATTAAAGATGTCTGATTGAGTATTTGTATATTGGAAAAAAATATTGAAAGGTACCAATCGAATGTCAAAAGTAATAGTCTGTTAGCGAATATAATACATGTGCCAGGGGTTCCCTGGATTTATTCAATTCAGCAGTGATAGGAAAAAAATGCGCAAAATAAATGACATCCATCCCATTGGATTGGATAAGAGTTCCTTAAGAATTCATTCCGAACATTGATTTGGATGTTGTGGACAATATTGACATCGTTAAGGTATGGTTTTCCTGGACATGACATGAAATTGAATTGTTCTAATAGTACAACACAACATTTTTTCAGTCGAAGTCATACTTCACATGTCCAAGGTAGAGACCGCATGAAGGAGCCATTGGACTTGCAGAAGTCACGTCTTTGGCATTCAAGATTCTTTCAACTGTAATAATATACAACACAGACATATTATTAGTGCAGAAACAAAAGTTTGGAGTGAGGCAAGTATGTCGAAAAGAAAACAGTAGAGTTATGTCTCATACTCCAACTCACCATCCGCTATTTTTAACTCTCCAATACCAACCGCTTTAAGAACGCCTACCATCAATCTGACCTGATAAATTTCAAGAATGGAGATCATAAAAACAATGAGCTGAGGATACCAGACCCCGCAAGGCATTTCATTGAAAAAAACTTAGCCATTGGTATGATTATGTATGACTTACAACACATGGGTGATGTCATAATTTACAACAGAACTTGTAGTTCTGGCTGATATGAATACATAGAGATCATGGTACTGGTACAAACTATGGAGTTGGATGTCAAAGAAGACATCAAAGCATGAACATCATTTCAGTAGGTTAAATGTGTAAACCAACCTGATGATAGAGAAAAGAGCGAGCTCGTGCTGTTATCACAAAACAACGATTTCTTCTCCGAATGCCAAATCCGATATCAGAAGTCTCACTGTTTAAGGCTTCTACCTTATGGTCATCAGTAATGGGAAAATGTGGTAGTTCACTATCAGACTTCAAGGATCCAGGAGAAACTTCCCCACTTTTGTTTTGTTTTCGCTCTGTTAATGATGGAAAATAAGGTGTTGAAACCACCTCACAAACATCCAGTTCATCAAGAGTTCTGATTGGTGAGTTCGCCTGCAGACGAGAAGTACTTTACAGCATATCAATCGTCTCAGAAAATTTCACATTGAAAGTGTCATAAAAAAATTACTGTATTATTATTAGCTGTTTGTGTTTTCTAATTTTTCAAACTCAGTTCTAGGTGTTTGGGTACACCTGATGCTTAAGAGGTCTAGTGACATGAAGTCGTGAACCATAATTGAGAATTGAAGAACAGTGGTTTCAGTTTTTTTTCTCTCTCTTTTTTCTTTCCTTTCTAAGGGAACTGTAAGCTGCCAAATATTTTAATGAAAGGAGAAGCCAAAATGCAGAACCAGAAACAGAAGGCTCAGAGAGTAATAATTAGATGTGATCACATTGATTTGATTGAGATATAGAAAGTTAAATATTTAAAAAAAAATCATGAATATAGACGTCTTCTACGAAGCAATGTCTCATTTTAGCTGAAGGGAGAAGAAACAAAAATTTACTATCAAGAGCGACCTGACAACCAGCTGCCCTGAAGGAAGTAAAGTCATGATGCCCAACAAGTACTTTGCACGCATCCTGAATTGAAAGAACAAAAGTTGGATCAAATGAAATAATTATAAAATATAAAATGTCAAGCACAGTTGACAACCTGCATGGCCTGGAGATTTAGTTGCTCCGGCAAATGCCATGCACGATCCTTCTCAAAACTAGATAAAGGTTCTGGCCCAGAGAGTAAGCGGTAGAAGTAGCTGAACAAAATTTGATGAAATATATTAGGACAAAACCAGCTCATGAAAAATTAAGGGAAAAAAATAATTTAAAGACTAATCAAAACTGCTTATCCTAAAAAAATTCAGAAGTTGAGTCAATATTACATCGGATCGGCTAACACCACAACAGTTATTTTCCATCATTACAGCAACTCCTCTAGGAAGGATAGCGTCCCAAGTTGCTCGTGTAATCATGTAACAACAAAAGTTATCACATGACAAATGTTAAGCTTAGCAAAATGGGAAGGCCAATTACAATCTAATAGTACAAGTTGTTTAATGTTTAAAGGTTTTGGCCCCGGACTCCATAACTAATTATAATATAATATCTCAGTGTATCAACTAAAGCAAAGTTGGATGCTTGGATACTTACGTACGCTCTTGAGCTTTATATCTAGCATGAAAATCAATAGGTACACATCGAACATCAATTACCATAACGTCACCTTCAAGTTTCTGAAATGAAAACCAGCTCGATGTCATGATTAACTTTGCAACACACACAAAAAGGCCAAGCCCAATTATAAATTAGTTCGTCCATTATGGTTCGAGACCAAAAAGGGGGAATGAGGGGAAAATTAAGAGAAATGATTGGGGTGAGGAAATCACCTGTAAGAAATGGTTGACAGCCCTACGAACCACTGCAGGTTCATGAGGTGGTAACTGCATAATAGTTGGGTTTTGGGGGGGGATCAGCATTCAAATGAAAAGCTCTGAAGTGCAGCAATAATGTTGAGAAATGAAAAAAATACCACTTCTCCGGGCTTCCTTTTACTAATGCGCTCGACATCAACATGACAAACATTAGATAAGGCATGGACTCCAGCATCCTAGATTGAAAAAAGAAGCTGGTTTTCTTTTAGTTAATCTTGATTTGTTTTAAAACAGGTAAGGGTAAGGCAGACCAGAGGTATTGAAAGAATGGACAAAATACAAGTTAATGAATCTAATGACATTGTATAAAAAGAAAGGAAGGAAAGAAAGAAAGGAATGGTAATGCAATACCGTTCTGCTGGAGCAAAAAACAGAAACAGGGTGCCCTATAAATTTATGAAAGGCCTCCTAAAACAAAAAGAAAAGAAAAGAAAAATGAATGAATGAGATTGTGAATGGAATACGGAAAAATGAAGTGTTTTTGGTAAAGACCTCGAGAACGCCAACGACGGTACGACAATTAGGTTGCTTCTGAGAACCAGAAAAGCGAGTTCCGATGTATTCGATTGCGACGAGGTAACGTTGTATTCCATGCTTCATAGCTGCTGATTCAATGTCACTGTCACTGGTCTTCCTTATTTTTGACGGCCTTTCCCTTTCACTTTCACTTTCTGTTTGTAGCAGCTGCTCTTCCGTCATTTTATAATTTCACGATTCGAGTCTCGCGCTTTCCTTTCACTGCTATTTAATAAGCCAAGCTCGCTCCAGTTCGCCCTACTCTACTCTTCTGCTCTCTCTACCTATTCAATTCAATCATTTCATCGACTTTATTTTAAATTAATTCTATTTTTTTTTTTATCCTCACAAATAATTACCATATCATTTTCTTCAATTATAAATCATATTCATACATTTTAAACACTTTGTTTTAAAATTTGAATTTAAACTCTTTAACAAACAAAACCTCACATTTTACATGAGTTTTAAAAACATTTGAGTCTTCCTAACTAACTAACAAACAACCCATACCCTTCACATGTATCATCAATTCTGTTAAGACTAACATGTGCGATTCTATTTCAAACATATGAGTTGGTCCTAAAATTAAAAATGTTATTTTTAGGTAGTCATAAATCATTTGCTAAATAACATTAAAGATAGATGTTTTCACACCCAAGTAAAGATGCAAATATCACATAGAAATTGCATAATCACTGATCTTTTTGGATATTATTAGATTAGATGACAACAAGATTTGGAAAAGCCAGGGAGGACAATCAAGTTGCAGTTAACTGCAAAACAATTGCTTGAAAGTAACGTGGTTGTTACAGATTTAATATATTTACTTATAATTAGAATTCAACTTATTTCTAGTTCCATTATCAAATCAACCATAGTTTTTCTAATTCTGAATTCAGAACCATCTTTCAAAATATGGTTCATATTTAATAAATATATGTAGATAACTTTATTTTAGACAAATTCAATTGTTTTCACTTGAGAACGTGAACTAAACTAAACAGGTCCTAAACAAACTTGGCGTGGAGTTCGGGTGAAACGAACAAAATATTGATTATTGGATAGGATCTCTGTGTACGGCACAGCACGCCAATGGTCTGCGGCCTAGGCAGAGGAGTCATTGAGACTGAGATTTGAAAGAGAAGTTGCCGCTGCTGGTATGGTAAGATCCTCCATAAATCTCTCATTGTTGTTATCATTATCACCACACATTTGCATCTCGGTCTGGGACAAAACAATAACATGACTGAATTAATAACTAGCCTTCCTTGCATAATTGTGAATCAAAATGGTCACAAGGAAAAGAAAAGGAGTGAGAATAATAGGCACACTTACAAGGGGAAGAGTGTTATTGTATTTGTAGCTATGAATATCATCATCATATGTTTCATATTCAGGTTTACTGCTGCAGCTTCTCCTCATACGAAGAGATTTCTCTCGAGTTTCATAGAAGTTGAAATCATCTAATAAAGAAGTTTTGGCATCATAAGTCTTGAAAATATGAAGCATTTCCAGACCTTGTTTAAGGCCAATCTGCAAGAGAGTAAATAAAGTGAGTGAGTGTGTTAAATGAAAAGTGAGAAATCAAATCTGATCTGATCTGACCTCATGTGTGTCCCTGGTGAAGGTAACATCCCTCTGGCCCTGGCCCTGGCCATCGTCACCGTGATCAAGGATGATGTGCTTCAACTGAGAGTTAGGAAGATCTTTTATAATATGCCATTGAACTGGAAAGAACCCATTCCATTTTTCAGCTTGCCAGAAATCCATGTCTTTATTGAAGTCCACCTGCCCAATCATCTCTGCAATCCCAACAAATTGTCCACTTCCATTTACCTTTACAAAAACATATAAAATTAAAACACACTCAATTTTGCTTATTAACTGAAGTGAAGTGAAGTGAACTCACAGAGAAGAAGAGAAAGAGTGGACATTGGGATGTGGGTTGAGACTCGGCCTGACGGAAGGCGGCATCGAGTTTCCTGTTTCCATAAGGAGTACTAGCCCACACACTGTACTTGATGGATTTGTGAATGTCATCTTCACTGTAAGATTTAATGACATAAAACTTGGAATTTGGGTAATGGGTTTGAAAATCGGATTTGTTGAATTGGTCTCTACGGACCCTGATATGAGTGGGAAAGTCTGGTTTGGTTGGTGATGGTGAGTGTGATGTGAATTTGGACCTTGGACCACGAGATAGTTCTTGTTTTGATCTATCATAATATCCATATCGATATCCTGAAGAATCTCTCACATTACGTTCACATCTATTGTTAATAAGATTATTAGGTATTTGATTTTGAAAGGATCCTCCTGGTCCTGGTCCTGGATTGTGTCCCTTAAACCAAAATAATAAAATAAGCCAATGACAAGATCTATGTATGAATTAATTAAAGTTGATAGAATTAAGATACTTACATGATTGATAGGTATGGCATTGCGAGATAAATTAGAGTTTGGTTGTTGATTGATAAATCTAGAACCATTGCGGATGCCTTCTTGCCTTTGGCGTGGAGATAGTGAAGAAGAAGAAGAAGAAACTGACGTGGATCTCGATTTCTCCTCCAACATTATTTGTAATTGGAATTGGAATTGGCGTAGCCGAGGGAGAGGGAGAGGGAGGCGTAGATGATATGATGTTTATATATTAATTTTCTGGGAAAACTAAAAAAACAAAGAAAAAGAGAGAGATTAGATTAGATAATAGATGTGTTTTGCGCCCAAGCTCAACTCAACCCAGACTCAGACTCACTCACTCACTCACCTAATAATAATATAAACACGACTCCCAGTCCCATCCCACTGGCACTCACTATATATATATTCATCCACCTTCTTTTCGGTCCCGCTCATCATTATTTCTATTTTTCGTTTTCCATTTTTTTTTTTTTTTAAAAAAATTTGGATTCTAAAAAACATTATTTATTAATAATCATGTTTTATATTTAAAAACCTATATTGTTTAAAAACAAAAGATGTCAAAGTCGTGTTTGCTAAGATTAAATATTCAATCATAATAAAAACACTATTTCCAAGCTTCTTCTCTCCATTTGGCGTAATTGTAGAAGGAGAAAATTCAACCAATTACAATTCGCCACGTAATTATTTAAATTATGATAATTTACACATCATTAAATAGATATTAATCATGTGTCTCTATTTTAAAATAAAAGACACAAAATCGGCAAATAAGATGACGCCACGTGTATATTTCAATGGTCATTTGATAATATAAGCTTGTCCAATCAAATTATGTCATATGGCACTTAAGCCCATTATCAAATTAAATTCAGCCCACCAAAAGGCCCATTAAAACTCTATAAATAGAGTAGGTCATTCATAATTCAAGGAGGACTTTTGGAGAGGAAGAAGACCGAAGACAATCTCGAGGGCTCTGACGATCCAAGATAATCTCAAAGACTCTGAACATCCAAGACAATTCGAATAACACGAAGATCCAAGACAATCTTGAAGACTATAGAGATACAAGACTACTTGAAGGATTATTCGAAGACAAGTACTTTGAAGATCAAGATCCCACAAGCCCGGAGAATTATAGTATTCAAGATAGAAGATTTCAACCAATCAATCATTTGATCCGAGAATACGTCGATCGACCCTCGAGTTAAAATTTATACTTTTGAGAAAGCATAAAAGGATATTTATTAGAGATTATAACTGTAAAGGGTAAAAATAGCCCTCTCATGGGCTGCGCTCATATTGGGTCGATTCACATGGGGACAGGCCCATCACGGTCATGCCCGAAGCGGCGCCCCTCAAGAGCCGCCCTCGCTACAAGACGGCTCGCGTGCGTGACGGACCGTCCGAACCAACGCCAATAGGAGCTCATCTCTTGTGGGCTAGCCCAAAAGCCCATTAAGCCTAGCCTCATGCTAGCCCGGTCGACAAACCCTCGATCAAGGAAGTATAAAAGGCACCTGGCCTCCCAAATCGTGTACATGACACTTTAACCTAGAAAACGAATAGCCTGATTATCCTTGACCTAACCCTTGCGGCGCAAGGCAAGTCTCACCTACCACCACCTAACTTGATCGTCGGAGGGTCGTCACGGCACCACACCTGGTGCTTCTCGACCGTCATTTGTTGTAGTGTTTCCAGGTTGCTTCGCCGTAAGGGACAGACGCGACTCAACGTGCTCTATCGTGTGGAACGAAACTCCGACGAGAAATACCCCCACAGTTTGGCGCCCACCGTGGGGCCGTTCATCTTTGATTCCCGGCAGAATCTAGATACTCACGCGGTTCCTACAAAGTCGAATCAATGACTACTCGTTCGTCCAGGCAACGAGCTCTTAACGAAAACACAAACCGAGATAAGGGAGTAGCTGATGATACTCAAGACCTCAATGCTCAGAACCTTGACCCGGCGTCGGGAACCATCACCATCGCTTTGACAGAACACCGAGAGATGGTGGAGGCCCACAAAGCTCTGAGAGAAGAAGTACGGGAAATGAGGGCCTTGTTAGGGAGAGGCTTGGCGGCGGTCCAAGCCAACAGCCAGAACGTCCTGAACGTTGATGAGGGAGGCCCTTCTAAGCCACGGACTGGCAAATCTCAGGCCAGACGGCGGCGTAGGAAGGCCACCATGTCCGAAAAGGCGAAGAATGTACCAGGAGACGACCTCCGTACCAGGCTGACGGCCCGTCGACGAGGGGAAAACGCAAGCTTAGAGATCTCCTCATCGAGGGAAAAGGACGCACCAAGCAAAACAGGTCCCACCCGGCAGACTAGAGATAAGGCGCCGTCGCAAAGAAGTGACAGAGAAAACCAAGATTCGAGCTATACCGGAAGTGACGAAGGAAGCTCGGCATCCGCGGGCAGGAACGAGCGCAGAGAAAAGCAACGGAAGTACACAGATGCGAGGCAGATCCTCGAAGAGAAGCTGGCAAGAAGGCGTCGAGAGAAAGGGGCTAAACCCATCCGGACGCCCAAGAACCGGGAGACTCTCCCTTCACGAAAAGGGTCATGTCCGTTCCACAGTACGAGGCACTTCATCCTCCCAAAGTTCGAAATGTACGACTGGACCCTGGGGATCCGATGGAGCACGTGGCTCATTTCGTAAATATGATGGAGTCCTCGTGCGTGATTGGGCCCGGCCTGGATGCCCTGACCTGCCGTTTCTTCCCCACAAGCCTGAAAGGGTCACCCCTGCTATGGTTCAACGGCCTCCCTAAAAGGTCCATCGAAACCTTTTCGGACTGTCTTCCGCCTTTCTCGGCCGAGTATAGCGTGAGTCGGAAGTTCGCTAAAACGAACCACGACCTCTATGACGTCTCGATGGGAGAAAAAGAAACCCTCCGAGACTTCATCGTCGATTTCGACAGTTAAGCTAGAAGTCAAAGACCGTAATGACCTAGAGGCGGCCATCGCATTCTCACCTGGGCAATACACCTGAACCATCCCTCCTGGAGGTCCTTTAACAAACGGAGGCCTACGACTATGAAAGAGGCGTTGGACCGAGCAATGGCAAAGATATCGCAGGATGAGTCCGAGAGGGTAGCCCGAGAAATGCGAAGAGAGGGATCAAGGTCCGAGGGGATATGGAAGAAGAGAGAACCTCACATTGATGAAAGAAGAGGAAGGGAGCGCAGACGCTCGGATAGGGGAAAGGAGGAAAAGGGAGACGAAAAGGAAAGAAAATCCGTATGGGGAAGAAAAGAGAACCTCACATTGATGAAAGAAGAGGAAGGGAGCGCAGACGCTCGGATAGGGGAAAGGAGGAAAAGGGAGACGAAAAGGAAAGAAAATCCGTATGGGGAAGGATCAGAGATCCGAAGAAGCGTGAGCCGGAACGAATTCTCCACACCGGAAACACCCCGTTCTTTCCGAAAGGAGGAGAGAGAAAAGAGGCCGCGATGACGCCCAAAAAGTCTGGAAAGAAAGGAACCCTACCGCAGATTCCATAAATCTAAAGGGCATGCCACCGGAAGATTGCAAGGTCTTAGCCTGGGAGATAGATCGCGTGTGCGAGCAAGGCCCGAATCGAAGGGTCGATAGGCGGGATCCGAGAGAAACAGGATGAAAGGCTCGCCGCGCCAGTGAAGTTCCTGGGAGACGGTCAAATCAATTCGATCCACCGCACAGGAGAATCCGTCAACGCTCATAAAAGGTCTTATCGCGAAGCTAGACTCCCCGTCTATCGGGTCGAGCACGCCTCCGAAGATTGATTAAATATTCCCGAAAGGACCTCGAAGACGTGCATTTGCCTCACAATGACGCCTTAGTAATATCAATATCTATCGGATCCTACACGGTCGCAGGGTTCGGTAGACCCAGGGTCTTCCATCAACATAATCTACATGTCCGCGCTCGAGGCATGAAACTAAGAGAGTCGGACCTCACGATGAACTCTCAGGACCTAGTGGGATTTAACGGGCGGTGACCAGGTCTAACCGGAACAATCAAATTGCCGATTAGGGTCGAGGCGCGAGCCCTCGGGCGCTCTTCCATGTCATAGACTCCCACTCGGGATATAACGCCTTGCTCGGACGACCTTGGATTCATGATATGAAAGCACACCCTTCAACGCTTCACCGGAGGTCAAATACCCAACCGAAAAAGGGATTAGGGTTATAAAAGGGGATCGCAAGTTGCAAGGTCATGTTTGGTCGAGATCGTCAAGTTGAAGTCCCGATGCCAAGCATAGCAATTACAGGATCGGGGCCCCGAAAGAGGCCCGCCTTTGCTCGGCCAAGAATCGAAGCACCCGAGGATGGATCAATGAAAATACGGATCCATCCAGAAGATCAGGAGAAAACGACGAGCATCGGGAAGGATCTGAAAGGAGATCTGAAAGACGGATCGACAAACTTCTTGAGAAAAAGTTGGAAAACATTCGGCTTGGGACCACACCTGGACATGCCCGGTATAAGTTCCGATATCATAACCCACAATCTCGAGGTCGATCCGAACCAACCCCCGTCAAACGAAAAAGACGTAAGTTCGCGCCGAGAGAAACGAAATAATCAACGAGGAGGTGCGGAAGCTCCTGGAAGCAGGTTTTATCCAGAAGTAAAGTACCCCGATTGGTGGCCAATGTAGTAGTGGTGAAAAAGAAGAATGGGAAGTGGAGGGCGTGTATTGACTTCACCGACCTCAACAAGGCCTGCCCGAAAGATTCCTTCCCGTTCCTGAAAATAGATCAACTGGTAGATGCCACTACGGGCACGAGCTACTCACTTTATGGACGCCTCTCCTGGGATATAACCAAATCAAGATGAACCCAGGAGGATCAAGAAAAGACCTCGTTCATAACCAATGTAGGCACATATCGCTATCTTGTGATGCCCTTTGGTTTGAAAAACGCGGAGCCACCTATCGCGCTGATGAATAGAATGTTCGAAGATCTTTTAGGGAAAACGATGGAGGTGTACATCGACGATATGCTAATCAAATCGCGTAAGGTCAAGACCACCTGGCCCACATGGAACAAGTTTTCAAGTCCTAAACCGATCACGGGATGAAGTCGAACCCCGATAAATGCACATTTGGAGTCCCTGGCAGTAAGTTCCTGGGTCACCTGGTGACCACCACGGATCGAGGCGAACCCCACCAGATCCGAGCAATAATAGACATGCAAGCACCGACGAATCGAAAGGTGTACAAAAGCTAACCTAGGGTGTTTGGCGGCACTAAACAGGTTCATATCCCGGTCGTCGGATAGATGCATGCCATTCTTCAAAGCTCGAAAAGGAGCAAGGAGTTTGGTTGGGGAGTCGAGTGCCGAGAAAGCATTCAAGAGCTAAAAGCTTACTTGTCTTCGCCCCATTGTTGGCCAAGCCCTCGGATAACGAAAAGCTATTCCTATACCTAGCGGTATCCGATGCGCGATCACTTCGCCAGTGCCGCGCGAAGACTGGTCAAGCTCAACACCCGTCTACTACGTGAGTAAAGCGATGATTGACGCCAAACACGGGGACTCGAAGATGGAGAAGCTAGCACTAGCTCGATAGTCGATCGCGCAAGTCAAGCACTATTTTCAGGGCCATCGGATAGTGGTAAGGACCACCTACCCACTAAAAGCCGTCCTCCACAAACCGGACGTCTCCGGGACGACCGACAAAATGGGCGATAGAATTGGGTGGGTACGATATAACTTACGAGCCGGGGACGACCATCAAGGGACAAGTCCTTGCGGATTTCGTCGCGGAAATGACCCCAGCCGAATTTGGGCGAGATCGAAACAAACCAGTAGCGCTTTGTTGACCCCGGAGTGGAGACCTGGACCCTAAGCGTTGATGGATCCTCGAACTCAAGAGGATCCGCCGCAGGGCTAGTCCTGTCGACCCCCGAGGATACCTCCTGGAAACGGTCGATCCGATTCGGATTTCCAGCTTCAAACAACGGCCGAATACGAGCGTTGATACTGGGCTACAGAGAGCGAAGGAACCGGGAGTAGAGAACTTAAACATCGAAGTGATTCTCAACTTGTGGTGAACCAGGTGAAAGGGGTATTTGAGGCAAAGGACCCCAGGATGGCGAAGTACCTGGAAAAAGTTACGTCCATACTATCTCGGGTCGTGAAGTACGACATCGCCCAAATACAGAGGCTGAAAATGGACATGCCGACGCTCTTGGCTAGTCTCGGATCCCAGTGCCAAACGGAAACAAGAAGAATCATTCCCGTCGATCATCTGTCCGAACCAAGCATCACCCTTGATTCGAACATGGGGAGTGGAGACGACGGAACAGTTGGACAAGTAATGCCGGTAGAACAAAATCCAGAGCTTGAATCAGATTGGAGGAACCAGATCCTCGAATACCTACAGTCGGGACATCTGCCCGAAGAAAAACTGGAAGCACGAAAAGTCCGATCCCGGGCGGCTAGGTACTCGATCATCCAAGGAGAGTTGTACAGGAGATCCTTCAGCGGACCCTATCTGAAATGTCTGGGAAAGTCAGAAAGTTCTTACGTTCTGGCAGAGTTGCACCTTGGACACTGCGGAAATCACGCAGGACCGAGATCCTTATGCCATAGAGCGTTGACGCAAGGGTACTACTGGCCCACCATGGTGAAAGATTCAAAAGACTTCGTTTCCCGCTGCGACAAATGCCAAAGGTTCGCAAAGACCATTCATGCACCGCCGACGATGTTAACCACAATCTCGGCCCCCTGGCCCTTCATGCAATGGGGACTAGACCTGGTGGGAAAATTGCCAGTTAGCTCCCAGGACGAAATGTTACCTGATCGTTGCTACGGACTACTTCTCCAAGTGGATCGAGGCCGAGCCATTGGCAAAGATTACGAGAAAGGAAAGTCGAGATGTTCCTCCTGGAAGCACATCTTCACCCGCCTGAATTCCCGGAGTTATCATCACCGATAACTGGAACTCGATTCACGGGAAATTCTATCCAGGAAATATTGCGCGGACAGAAAAGTGGAGCTTGGGATTCGACGCCCGCTATCCGCAGCGAACGGACAAGCGAAGCTTCAAACAAAACCATCATGGACTCCCTGAAAAAGAGACTAGGACGAGCAAAGGGAAGATGGGTAGATGAACTGCCCGGAGTGCTTTGGGCATACCGGACCACCCCTAGAATCCCAACTGGCGAAACTCCATTCGCCATGGCTTTCGGGGTAGAGGCCGTTGTTCCCACGGAAATGATCATCCCCACGACCAGAAGCTCGATCCCGGAGGCAGAAAATGACGCCATGATGGCAGAGGCGTTAGACTTGGCCGAAGAGAAAAGGGAGCAAGCGCTAGCCCGGAGCAGGAAAATTGGGACCGAACTGGGAAGGTCCGTATAAGGTGATCGAAGAAGTCAAGCCGGGAACTTACCGCTTGGAAGATGAAAAGGGCGAATTGATTCCGAGAGCATGGAACGCCACGCATTTGAGAATTTACCATGTGTGAGTGTGAGAGAATCATGTAAGTACTCAGCCAAAGCGGCCCATTTCAAATTAATATACAAGTATTACGTGTCTTTCCTCCCACATGATTGTCTGATGCCTTTTACGCAAAAAAAAAAAAAAAAAAAAAAAAAAAAAAGCCCTATTACGATTAGGCAAGTTACCAAATCCCCCTCGGGTTGAAACACCTGGATCTGCCTGGGATAGTTTCTAAGTCCCCCACCGGACCAAAGAAACTTAACGTTGGAATTATAGAAAGTAACCACACGCAAAGGGTAAGGAAAAGAAACAGAAGGTGAATAAAACGCCAACTTTATTTCACAACAAGCAAGTAAGGCTCGGACCCACATCTGCCGGGAACTCAGTAGAAAGAAATTACACGAGTTCTACAAAGTAAAACGGTAGAATCGCGAAATATCGTCGTCGGAAACATCAAGAACGTCCCCCTGGGAGAGGATGAAGGTTTTGCTCAAAGAAGCGAGTGGCGGGGCCGGTTCATCCGTCGATTACTCCACCAACTCATCGATTCCGAGGCTCAGCAGAACCCGTCAGCGAAAGAGAGGAAGAACTTCGACCCGCCGCACCTGGCCCCCGATGGATTTTGGAAAGTAGCCGAGCTATCACCGGAATCTCAACCAAGGCGGGATTTCTCTTCTCTCGTCATAGCACGGAAACCCGAGGAAGGGAACCAGGAGGACCGCGTCGGCTCGGCGGTAACGCATTTCTCGATTCCTTAAATGCGAGACGAGCCGCCACCTCCAATGTCGAAGCCCGGACGATGTGTTGATGAAGGGGACCATCGAAGGGGCGGAAAAGAAGACCGTCTCCCCCTCGCTCACCCCGGCCCCGGAGCTGCCAGGAACAAACTCCTGGAGCCACCTGGCGATAGGAGGTGAGGCGATTAGCCACCCCAGTGACAGGAACCTGGATTCGACACTCACAGGCGTGGAGGACCACGACCACCAATGCCAAGTCCTCCTAGATCGACCAAACAGCGTAGAAGACCACGACCAAACTTTCGGGTGCAAGCCATGACCAAGAAAGGCCAAACATGAAACAGGAACAAGGGAAGATGGGAAAACCCCATGGCATGGAATCTCAAGAGAAGACTTGAAAATCGAGAGCGAAGGAAAGTTTTTCAAAACTGGGTCCTGGGGAGCAAATGGAAGAGAAATCGTGAAGGCCTATTTAAAGGACCCTCGGCGCCGCGATTGCGGCGGTATCAAGCATCCAGCGACACCACGCGCAATCCGGCATGCGGCGGCGTGGGCGTTAATGGGTAATTAAGCGGTTAATCCCCCGAATTCAACCGCATTCAAGACGATTTATCACATTTAAAGCGAGTTGACGGGAATGGCGGACCTTTGACATGACTAAACGTCGCCGACGTCACCACCTCGAATAACGAAAACGACTCCTCGCCGAACGTCATTCGAGTTAATGGCAAACCCTTCGGACCCCAAGGCAAATCACTTCCTCCCACTATAAAAGGAATAGGATCGCGGAGATATCCAAAAGTCCACGCTTCCAGTCATCTTCCACCCTGCAACTTGCCTTTCGCAGCGTCGACACCGACCTTGGATATGGACAACTCCACCGCGACTTCGAGGGTGACTAAGCGAGTCCTAGAATGGGAGAACCGCAGAATGCGTGCGGAAATAACTAAGCTGGAGACAGCACTGCTGGAGGGAAAGGAAAAAAGGGAAGACGTCGAAACCCTGAGGCAAGAAGCCCAGAGCATCCGAGAGGCCCTCGAAGCGGCAAGAAGCCGAGCGGAGCACCTCGAACGGGAAAACCTATCTCTCCGAGAGTGCCTGGAAATCGCAGGGACGGACGAGGACAGCGACCCGGGTGAGCCCTACCATGTACTCGAGGATCGCCTTCAATCGGCAAGTAATCTCAACGATTACTACGAACAAGAGATCCAATCCCTGAAAGAAGAGTTGGCCTCCTTGAAGAAGCGAAGAAGACTAACTCCGACAGTCATTATCGACAGTGATGAAGACTAGAAGAGCGACACCTTCCTCCTTCCTACTTTGTCATTTATTTTTATGTATGATCGACAATATGTAAAAAAGAAAGGAAGAAAAAGAAATTCCACATTTTCCGCTTCACATGGTTTGCCGGTACCCTCCATCCATCAAAAGCCTTCTCCAGGAAGCAAAAAGCCTCGGTCCGCCGGAGCATCAAAAGCCTTCTCCGGAAGCAAAAAGCCTCGGTCCGCCTGAGCATCAAAAGCCTTCTCCAGGAAGCAAAAAGCCTCGGTCCGCCGGAGCATCAAAAGCCTTCTCCAGGAAGCAAAAAGCCTCGGTCCGTCCAGAGCATCAAAAGCTTTCTCCGGAAGCAAAAGCCTCGGTCTGTCCGAGCACTTAGCACTTCCTGTTCTAAAAGAATAGAAGACGTTGGAGTATTTAAACGTACCAAACCTCGGTCCGTCCGAGTAATCTTAAGCCTTCTCCGGAAGCAAAAAACCTCGGTCCGTCCGAGTAATCTTGAGCCTTCTCCGGAAGCACAAAAAACCTCGGTCCGTCCGAGTAACCTTAAGCCTTCTCCGGAAGCACAAAACCTCGGTCCGTCCGAGTAATCTTTAAGCCTTCTCCGGAAGCACCAGACTTCGATTCGACCAAATAATCAAGAACATTTGTAAAAACATTCACAAGTCGAAACGTCCACGCAAAGCGAGTAGGAAAATACAACGAGTAAACGTGAAGGAAGAAGCATGCGCATTGACCTCAACAGAGTACATGTGTTCATACAAATAAAAAAAAAGTTCAAACAGCAAAAAATATAGTGGCTCCACAACCCGGAGTTTGCCCTAAAAGAAAGAGTCAATCAGAAACGTAAACGGTCTCAGTCGGGGGAGCTTCAACAAAGACGTCCTTAATGACCGCGCCATCGCCTCCATCATCACGAGCATCTGCCTCCTCGGTCGCAGCGTCCTCGTCGGCGGCAGGATGGGACGTGCGGCCTCGCCCCCTTCGATCGCCTCGACCCTGGACGCTTTAAGCTTGTGGGCGCGCTCATACGGCTCCCACCTGGCGATCAATGGCATCGTCAATTTCGGCCGGACCGAGCGGATCATCTTCTCCCTCGGTTTGACCCATCTGCGCTTGACCGAGTCTCTACGACAAAGAAGCCCGATGAGGATAGAATCCACCGACGCCTGCATTGCCACAGCCCAACCTTGACTGGAGGTCCATGACATTGTCGCAAGAGCCTGGGATCTCGGACACCTTATCCCTCAACGAGTCTTTCTCCAACCCAACAAGGTCCAACTCCTCCTTGACCTTCCTAAGGGACTCGGCTTCCCCTGTTTAAGGCGTCCGAGACCTTAGATCCCTCCTCACGGCAAGATCGAGATCCTCCAACGCTCGGCCCGAGCAAGAATGGCATCTTCGAGCAATTTCTTATTGCTCTCACCGAGAGATTTCGGATCCTCGTTTTCCTTTCGGACGCGCTCGAGGTCCGCGCCAATTGCGGCCCTTTGACCTCCAGGGAGGAAATCTTCTTCTCGGCCTCATCCAGGTCCTTTCTCAATCAAGGCCTTCTTGCAACGCCGAGTCGACAAAATGGGACTGTTGGCCGGCGGCCTCGCCTCGCCTGACTCTTGCTTGAGCTCCCGATGCTTGGCGAGCAAACTCTCCAAATTGAGAAGCATCTGCGTCGAGGCCTTGGGTCCCTGGCAAACCAAGTATCTCAAGACATAAGAAGCGGACCAAAATCAAAAGAAAAAGCAACAAGAAAATTAAACAGGGAGATAGATGATCGACCGGCCCGGCTCCTATAGACATGCGGCTAAAGGTCACAACCTCACCTGTCGTAGTCAATTAGAGGTTCCAACTGACGGCCCCCAAATCACGGGCAAAACCGAACGGCGTCCATGGCCCGTCGGAGACAGAAATCGTTAAAGCGACCCTTGGTCGAAGTTGACCCGGGAGAGGCGAACAGACGGAGCGAAGAGGATCCACCGCCCAGGACCCGATCCACCAGTGCAGATGAAGAAGCCGCGCCACCGGGAGGGGAAACACCGCACCGGCCCGGCCGGGTGAACGCGAACCCCGCCACCATCTGTCTCTCCGCTACCTGATCGCCCTCCTGTCCAAAGTCCGTATCGGAAGACAAAGCATTGGCATAATCGGAAGAGAGCGAATCCGCCTCGGAAGGGAATGATTGATAAGCCATCTCAGGATGCTTCAAAATATATGCATCGGCACCCCTTACCGCGCGCGGTCGAGTGCCCCGAAGATTCCGCCCCTCCTTCGTTTGGGGAGCAGGGGAGTCGGTTGGAGGATCCTGGCAGGAGAACCCAATGGAGGGTCCTGCAGGAGGATCCAAAAGAGGAGCCACTGCGTCTCCCGTAGGGATTTCCGTGCCGACGCCCTTCACAAACTTCCTACTTGGGAAGGACGGGAACGCTTTGGAGCGGCCACCGCTTTCCTTCCGGATCGGATGAAGACGCCGCCGGACCTTTTCTTCCCCATGTCCTGAAGAAGGGCAAGGAAAGCGTTGGGATCGTTGGAATTGGGAACAGGGGTAAGCACGACCTGGCCATCTTTACGCCGAAACCTGCGTCACAACCAACTCAAGTCACCGCATACCCAGTCAAGCACATAAAAATGGAAAAGGAAAAGAGAAAGCGAAAGCAGGACACTTACGAGGAGCAACGGGAACAAAACCTGGAGGTGGAACCCCGGAGTTTGGCAAAGACTAGCCAAGAATCCTGGTTGAGTTCCTCCCGGTTGAAAGGACCGGCTCGAGCAAGAATCCTGCATCGCCGAGAACCTCCCAAGAAACACTCTTCTGAGCGGATTCTTCACTGAAACAAGACAAATTGAAAATGGTTAGCACACATCCAGGAGGGGCGAAGCACAAAATAATACGAAACTCATGTCCTCACCCTCGTCTTCCCACGAGGTAGGAAGTGGCCCACCTCCAAGAAGAAAGGGGCCACGGATGAAAAACCACTCTTCCTTCCAACGCTTGTCACAAGAAGTCCCTCCCACCAAAGCCGGTTCGGTTCGATTATGGAGGACGAAAGCATCCGTCCTGGACATTCAGGACGAAGGGACCGAAGTGGGAAACCATGCTCAGGGTAGGCCGAAAGCCCAACCCGTAACACACTACCGAAAGGGCGACCAAAGACCTCGAGCATTCGGCATTAATCGGCCCAACGCGAGACAGGTGTTCAAGCACTTCGGCCTATCAAGGGGGAAGGGGAAGCCGAACGCCAAATCGGAAAAACCGCGGATAAAAAGCGGTCCAACCCTCCCCTGGGGGAAAGGTAAACCCTCTCGACGCCCTGGGAGCCTCATTTCAAGTCCGAGGAAATCCCATAGTCAACCCTTAACTTGTCGAGTTTGGCCTGCGTCAACTCGAAGGATAGTGGTAAGGCCCCCTATCTTCCTTGATGCCCTTTGGCCGAGAATCTACTTTCTTCTTCCTTTTCTTCTTGCTTGCCGTCTCGGCCCCGCCCCGAGTCGCATGGAGGAGACCTAAGAGGATCGGAGACCGCAACCTCGCCGGCTAAAGAGGAACCCACTTCTCCCGATAGAGCGGGGACGGATGGATCGATCTGCGGCGCGGCCTCGCTACCCTTAGTGCGGCCTTTCCCTTTCTTCTTTTTCCTTTGAGCGCCTCCTCGGCAGAACAGGAACGGAAGAATGAGAAGGGTCAAGAACGGTAGTAGGGCCCACAGGAACAGGATCCGTTCCCCCCGAAGGATAGGAAGTGGGAGAAAGGGTAGAGTCTAAACCCGCCTGAATCTCAGAAACTGACCCAAGCTCACTCACGAAGGCGGGGATTCCTCACCAATCGATGAACGAGGATCAATCACAGGCTCATTTCCCTCAGGCTCGCCCGAGATGAGGGGATGGCATTAGCCCCACCTGGCGCAAAGGAAGAAGGGGAAGCCCCGGACTCAACTCTCTCAAACACCTGGACCGTCATAATCGCGTGCCCCCACCTGGCTAACCTAGGGGTCCTATGGCCTCTAATGAACGAGTTCCCCCCAAAATTGTCCATTACAGCAAGAATGGGAAACGAGAGACAGAGAAGAGAAAACTAACCTTCGAAGAAGAACGGGGGAAAGCTTCAGGGAACAGGATGAAGATAACTAAAAGTCTTTCAAGGCGGACGATTCTAGATGTTTTCGAAAATTCAAACGGCAAATGAGCCTTAAAAACTGGGAAAAACCCTATTTAAAGAAGAAAACACGCGGCCCCATCATCGCGACACGTGGGAAAGAACACGACGATCCGAACCACTCACGTCCAGGTTGGTATTCGCGCCGTCCGAAGATCCAACGGATCCATCTCGCAAGGAGCCGCGTCTCTTGAAACGGACTCAACCGCGAATGAACTCGACGACTCCCGAAAGGAAATAAATAGAGCCCGAGCCACAACATGGCCGAAGCGGTCTATTTTCCGGAAGGTCGTAGCCCTCGACCACTCCACAATAGCACGAAGATTAGGGCGAAAATCACGCCACTGATCCGATCGATTTGTTATCTCCTACATCGGACCTTCCGATCCAGGAGATAGGGGAAAACTGTAAAGGGTAAAAATAGCCCTCTCATGGGCTGCGCTCATATTGGGTCGATTCACATGGGGACAGGCCCATCACAGTCATGCCCAGAAGCAGCCGGCCCCTCAGCAGGCCGCCCTCGCTACAAGACAGCTCGCGTGCGTACGGACCCGTCCGAACCAACGCCAATAGGAGCTCATCTCTTGTGGGCTAGCCAAAAAGCCCATTAAGCCTAGCCTCATGCTAGCCCAGTCGACAAACCCTCGATCAAGGAAGTATAAAAGGCACCTGGCCTCCCAAATCAGGTACATGACACTTTAACCTAGAAAACGAATAGCCTGATTATCCTTGACCTAACCCTTGCGGCGCAAGGCAAGTCTCACCTACCACCACCTAACTTGATCGTCGGAGGGTCGTCGGCCGGTACCACACCGGTGCCCTTCTGACCGTCATTTGTTGTAGTGTTTCAGGTTGCTTCGCCGCTAAGGGACAGCACGCGACTCAACGTGCTCTATCGTGTGGAACGAAACTCCGACGAGAAATACCCCACACAATAACTACTCAAAATCATCAATACAAATCATTTATTCCGCATTTATTTCACCATATCGAAATCTCTGTGTGAACAAATTGGCACGCCCGGTGGGACATTCTCTACCTCTCATCTCTTTTTCATTCTTACATCAAGAAAACAATGGCATCTAAGAAGATATCTTCAAAGACCGCCACCTCTATCACGCGTAATCGTTCCAAAGATCTTCGATTACCAGAAATCCACTCTCTCTCGGTTGCTGAGAGCAAAATGAAGAAGCAACTGGAAGTACCTGATCACGAAGAGAATGTTAACATCTAAGGTGAGCCTCTTTTTGATCGTGAAACTGAAGATATATCTTTTCATCCTCTTGAAAATATCAAAGGACCTACTGATCAAACAAATGCTGAGATTATATTTGTCATGATGGCTGATACTGGTAGTATCGAAGACAATATGGCTGATATGGAGAAGAGAATTTCTATGCTGACAAAAGCAGTCAATGAGCGAGACTCGAATATTACTTTTCTTATGAATAAATTGGAACATCATGATGTAGCTGAATCAAGTCATAATCTTTCACAGGGGAAGATTGTTGAAGATAAAAGGAAGGATGTTCAAGAAAATCATCAACCTCAACACTCTACTTCAATTGCTTCATTATCGGTCCAACAACTTCAAGATATGATCACGAACTCCATCAGATCTCAATATGGCGGCCCGTCTCAAAATTCTCTTATGTATTCTAAGCCTTACACAAAGAGAATTGACACTTTGAGAATGCCAATTGGATACCAGCCACCAAAATTTCAACAGTTTGATGGAAAGGGGAATCCAAAGCAGCATATCCCCCATTTCATCGAAACATGTGAAAATACTGGTACTTAGGGAGATTTTCTGGTCAAACAATTTGTCCGAACGCTGAAGGGAAATGCCTTTGACTGGTATACTTGGAACATGAATCCATTGATAGTTGGGAATTATTAGAAAAGGAATTCTTGAATCGCTTTTATAGCACAAGGAGAACGGTTAGTATGATGGAGCTCACCAACGCAAAACAAAGGAAGGATGAGCCTGTTGTTGAATACATCAACCGCTGGAGAACTTTAAGTCTCAATTGTAAAGACCGTCTCACTGAAATATCTACGGCAGAGATGTGTATTCAAGGCATGCACTGGAGATTGCTTTATATCCTACAAGGTATAAAACCCCGTAGTTTTGAAGAACTAGCAACTCGCGCTCCCGATATAAAGCTAAGCATTGCTAGTAAGGGAAATAAGGAAAATTCCGCCCCCAATTTCATAAAAAATAAGAAGGAACTCAATAAGGTAGAAAAGGCTCCAAAAATCTCTACCAAGGATTCCATGGTTGTCAACACAACCCCATTTAAGTTTCCCTCAAAAGGAAAAAGAGAAGATGGATGAAAGACGACAAGGAAATGAGAAGCGTCGTCTAACTCTAAAGGAAAGACATGAAAAGATCTACCCCTTTCCTGATTATGACATCCCTGACATGTTAGAACAATTACTCAAGAATCAACTCATTAAACTTCCAGAATGCAAAAGACCTGAAAAAATGGGAAGAACAAATGAGCCCAATTATTGTAAATTCCACTGAGTCTTTAGTCACCCGGTGGAGAAATACTTTGTCTTAAAAGAAATAATCTTAAGGTTGGCTCAAGAAAGAAAGATTGAGCTGGATCTTGATGAGGTTGCTCAGTCAAATCATACTACGATAGCATCAACTAAAAATGATCCGAATTTACAAAATCTAGAAGCGACCTTAATTCAGTTTGGAACTTTCGAACCAGTTGTTGTTTGGTTCAAATCTAAAATCGAGAAGGTCAGTCTGCAAGAGGAAATCAAGCATGAAGACAATGAATATAAAATCAGATGGACTCTTGCAACCCGTCGAAAGAAACAGAAACAACGTCATAATAAGAAGAAATCTCTTCCATCCAGAATAAAGCGTGGAAAGAAGAATAAATAATCAGGGAAGAAGAAGAGTAAAAAGCCTAAATTCGTGGTGGAAGAAAGCAAAGATATCATTCTTCCTCGACAAAAATTACTCTTGAAAGAATTCTTGCCACATAATTTCTTTGATGATATTAAAGACGAAGTTTGTGAAACGGTTGCTTGTAATACAGTTAACATACTATAGTGATGATCATTCTATAGATAAGGCTCAAGATGTGACAAATTTGAATGATCTATCTTCTTTCACACTAAATGATCTGTTTTTACTTCCAGAACAGGTTAAACACGCTCTTATTGAGGCATTAAAATGCTCAAATGAAGGTTCTGATGCTTCTCAATCTCTGAATTCTCAAACATAGGCATGTACCTCATGTTGTACATCTATTGCCTTCACAGATGAAGATTTACTATTGGGGTCAAAGCCTCATAAGAGACTTTATTTGTTTCAGAATATCTCCGTGAGCAAAGAGTTAGACGAATTCTTATTGATAATGGCTCAACAGTTAATATAATGTCTAAGTCCACAATGAAACAATTAGGCATCACAATGGAGGAATTGTCAAAAAGATGTTTAATGATCCAAGGTTTTAACCAAGGGGGACAGTGAGCAATAGGCATGATTCACTTAGAACTCATTATCGGGGATTTAAAAGCTAATACCATATTTCATGTCATTGATTCTAAGACCACCTATAAGTTGTTATTAGGTCGACCTTGGATCCATGGAAATGGTGTAATAACTTCCAGCTTACACCAATGCTTCAAGTTTCATCAAGTCGGTGTGAAGAAAGTTGAGGTTGATACTAATCCTTTCACAGAGGCGGAATCTCACTTTGCATACGCGAAATTTTATACTCAAAGTAATGTAGTGGAAAAGATTATACGCGCGTAGATTCCTATGATTGAAAGTCCCAAAGAAGTGGAAGTAAAGTCGATGGAAGAAGCATTTAAGGCAAGTATAAATACTCCTGAGGTTCAAGATTCCCCAATAAAAGAACCTTTGCAACCTTCACATTCTCCTATTTTGAGATATATCCCTTTATCCCGAAGGAAGAAGGGTCAATCACCGTTCACCGAGTGCTCAAAAAAGGTAAAAGTTGAAGATGTTAAAATCTTGAAAGAAAGTTTTACCATACCTCTCACAAGGATGACAAACCAAGGAGTCAAGAATTCATCGGTGGAATATATTGACGAGAAGGTTATCAACAAAGATACTTATATTAATTATAAATAGTTTAGTTTTGTTAAACTAACGGTGATTCTCTTTTAAAATTTTCAAAGTTTGAAGAAGTATTAAAGGCGGTCGGAGGATAATCTAAGAAGAAAGAAATTTGAATTTTTCTGGAATAAAGAAGTATTCATAAGCTTTAAGATTTTTTTTGTTATAGTTTTAATTTTTTTAGTTTTAAAATTTTCTCCAATTTTACAAAATTTAAGGGATTTTATAACTTTGCTTAGATCTTGCATAAATTAAGGAAAATTAATTCGGGAGTATGTTTCGTCTTTTCACGATGTAATTTAATTTTTCAGGTGGTGGTTTTGGCTGGCTTTTTTTTCTTTTTGAAATGAACAATATTAAATTATCCATTACTAAAATTAGGGAAATTTTCACAACTACCCTATTTCACATTCCTATTATCAATATTAACCCTTATTGATAAACTATCAAGATTACCCTTTTTTTAATTAAGTAATTCCAAAATAACTGTTGCCATCTTGACCTTTCTAATTAAAACAATAATTTGTCCACCAATTAAGTAGGCAACCAGTTTTTGTACAAGTTCCATATTTCTCTCACACCAGACAAAAAATAGTTTTAACGAATATGAAACTCTCTCTTTCATCATCTAAATCTTTTTTAAAATCTTTGATTTCATGGTTGAAAATGATTATGACACAACAAACGACAAGAATGATGACGAATCCTCTTATGAGGTATATCTAAATATTTAAGTTCGTTTATTACTATTTACTAATTATAATTACTTTTGCAGGACTCATAATTACTTTGCAGGACAATTTGAGGAAAAATCTAAACAAACAAAAAATTCCAATCTTAGCACTATTTCTCCATATTTGATCAACAAAAAAGCAGCAAATGGATCACCAAGCAAAGGGAAGAAGTCTGCTAAAACTTACGAGGATTAAACTTGTGATATTATTAAACATGGAATTTGTCATTATGTTTCATTGATCTTTTTCAAATAAAACAGTAATTATTGATCAAAAAAATTTCACTTTTGTGTTTGAATATGGGTGTGATGCTTTGTTATTAAATTATATATTTACGTCACAACTTACATTTAATTACACCATGTTTAATTCCCAATTAATTATTTACACAATTACTAGTTTGATAGATTTGCAACTTTATAAAAAAAATGAACATAGTTTTCGTAGATAAAATTAAATTTTTGTTAGACAACCAATTTAAAGAATCTCTTCATTATACCAAAGGTAATTTATTTAAATTGTAGTATGTAGATTAGATATCATATCTAGTCCATAAATATTCATTTTATTATTTTTTAACACAATTATCATTTCTAAACAATTTATAAAATATACAAAGGTAAAAGTAATCTCTTAAATTTGAATATATAAAACACCAAATGCAGTTAAGATTTTTATAAAATCATCCTAACTGAGATCACAATAGCCATCAAAATCTTTTAGATCTCTCTCTTAAACTTAAACATTAATCCCAAATCATTCCACTTTTAATCCCTTAATTTTCTCTCACTTTCCCTTTTATGTAACCCATTTAAAAAAAGGGTAAATAAGATACATTTGAAATTACTAGGTTTTTCACTCGTGCCATGCACGTGAGGCATGCGGCTTATCCTCACATTTTATTAAAAAACGTCAATATTATTATGAAGGTATTTTTGAAACTAATATTTTCAAATTTCAAATTTCATAATAAAATGGAAGAAATTAACTTAACCCATAGTAAAAAAAATATATACAATAGGAAAATTGCATAGTAAAAAAAGAAAGGAGAGAGGGCACTTTAAACGACCACAATAGTGAATATGAGCCAATTTATGTTGATTCTTTAAGATGAAAAAAGAGAAATTGCATGATTTTGTATCATCTTATTACGCATGGATGATGGATACATGTAGATGAATAAAGATTGATAAAACATAAAAAAAAATAAAAATTATACACCTATCATTTTCTTTCTTTGAATTTATAAAACGTTTTGAATGTGTCGTGGTACACCAACTTTATGACTTATTTCCAAAATTATTCTAAATCAATAAAGTCGCCTCTAATCAAAACCACCTCCTATTAAAAGTCAAGCTTTATAAGATGTTTTTTAGAATTTATACAAAGGAAGCATATGTTAAAAGAGAAAGAAAAATCAATAAGAATACTGAATAAGGAATTAAAGATGAATATGTAATTAGGAATATATGAAAAGTGAGAACATCATTAGGAAACTTTAATGAAATCCAAATTTCAAGCTTGGTAAGTTTCTGTTTCTATATATATTTAGTTTCAAGCTTGGTAAGAATACTGAATATGAAATTAGGAATATATGCTCGTGATTCCTCTTGCTCGTTTGTTTGGTTGGAAGATATCCCTCAGTGGTTTTTTTCACCACTTGCTCAGGATGGTTGTCCTTAGCTTAATATCCTTTCGTTTTGCTTTTGTTGTTTGGTACTTGATGTTAAAAAAAAAAAATAACATGTTTGTAGAAATAAAAAATATATATAAAACTTACCTATGATAAAACTAAAATGAAAGCTAACAAAATTCAATTGAATTGAAAATTGAAAAAGCCAAAAGAATAGATTATTAAGAAAGAAAACATTAATGCGGTTGAGAAAGAGGTGCTTGGAGGGTTGAAGGATTTGGGATGTCTTTATAGGAATTTCGATGATAATATGGACGGAGGAGTTGGCCTTTGGGATGTCTTTCTATTTTCAGTTACATTGGTCTCATTAATTATCATTATTAATGATTATATTATTTTGTCAAAATGATTATATTATTTGGCTTTAATGTGTGGTGGTAACGTTTTTTATTTTTGTCAAATTCTATTAATTGGTCACTTTTATATGGATCATTGACTGACATTATTGCAATATGTTTTTTTTTCTTTTATGTACATTTGAAAATGAAAATTCATTACCGGCATTTTGACAATAATAAAATATTAAATAAAAATATATATGACGTTGTACTTCTATTTAGTATTTATTTTATTTTTATAAGTATATAACAATTGTTTTAATTTTGTATTTAAATGATTTAGACTCACACTTTTTAAGAAAAATGTAATCAAGAAACTACTCTTTTATTTTAATTTAATTGTTCATATTTTTAAATTTAAATTTAAAACTAATTATTTAAATTATATAACAACTATTCATGTTAGATTAATTATTATTATTATAAAGATTTTTTCAATGGAACATCTGAAATTAATAAACTACTCTTTTATTTTAATTTCTTCGTCGACATTATTTTTCTTAAAAAATAAATAAAGTAATCGTTTAAATTATTTTACAACCGTTAACGTTAGATTAATTATTATTATTGTAAAGACAAACTACTCATATAAGCCAAATCATAATGGAAAATAATTAATAAAATGTTAGAAAACACAGTAGATAATTTTTTTGACTATCGTATTCATTTCTAAATTAAATAATTATGTAGAATAAATTAAGTGGCATTTTAATAATACTAGTCTTTTACCACGTGCATCGCACGTGACATTTTTTTTAACATAAAAATATTTAAAAGATCGAAATATTTTTTATTTAATTTTTCTATGGTTTATAAATCTTTTTCGAAATGATTTTATTAACATATTATTATGTTCTATTTAATATTTAAATTATTGTATAGTTTACTAATTTACATAATTATATGCCTTTTTATATAAGACGATTTTTTAACATCTTTTTTTATAAAAATTTATGCTACCAAATAAAAAATAAATTGTTTGTTCTATATACATATGTTAGTTAATTTTTACATTTATAGATTATTTATTTCTAATTTTAATTAAAATTTAAGAAATTATATATTTTTTTCTCTTTGATTTTTAAACTTTTAAATATTTTTAATTAAAAAAATTTAAATTTATTTAAATATTATACCATTACTAATTCAATAAATTATATTTTGTTGTAGTTGTTTTTTTTAATCTTAACTGTTTTTTTTAAACAATTTAAGTTTTTTTTTAATATTTTTTAAAATTAAAGCACTGTCACCTTTATTAAATCACTTAATATTTGAATACTTAAATATAATTTATTTTTCATAAATTGGTGATAAATCTAAACAATAAATTCATTTTAATATCACATTCATTTTCATATGTTGTACTTATTTTTTCAATTATTTTATAATTTGATGTTGTGAAAACAATAAAAAAACCAAGGAATTTATTTAATAAAATTGACAATTTCTTATTCAATGAAGAGAAATATTTTATTTATAAAAAAAAGAGAAATATTTTATTAAAAATATAAATAGTCATTTAATAGATAGTGGATTATAAACCCTAAACCCTAAATAATAATGGCATTTTTAGTAATTTGAAGGTTTTAAAAGGGTATATATAATGGCATGTTAGTAATTTTAAGATTTTAAAAGGGGTATAGTAGTCCAAAAAAGTTTCTTAAACATCACCACTTTTATATATTAAGGATGTAAGTGTAAGTTTTGTTTATAATGTTATTGAATAAAATAAAATGTAAGTGGTTATTTAATAAAGTGAATTAGTAGGGAAGAGTAATTAAATGAGAAGGGAATTATAGAGCTTACATGAAATAATAAGGAGTTTAAAGGGAAATCAAAAGTTTTCCCTTCAAGCCACTTTTTAGATAGTATAGATAAAGATATAGATACATGAAATAAGGGACTTAAACGGAAATCAAAAGTTTTCTCTTCAAGTCACATTTTAGATAGTATAGATATAGATGATGACAAAAAAGAGAATGGACTATTCAAAAGGGTTATATCTGATAAAATTCCCAAAAATTAACCCTTCTTTTATTAAGACTAGTTATAGGGTACGTGCATTGCACGTAAACACCTTTAGTAATTGTTATATTATTTTTATTTAGTATTTTTTATTACAATAGTGTTAGGCATCTTCTTATTAGTGAAGAACGAAAAATATGTGTTTAGTAAATTGAATTAGATTATTATTTTTTTTAAATGCCTAATAATTTTTTTAAAAAATTTATAACAAATACTTAATAGATAAATTGATAAATTTAAATATATAATTGGTAGAAGAATGGTATGAAAATCCAAGCAGCGGTACAATTTGTTCTGCCAAGAGAGTTGGGGAACATGTTGTAGCCTTTTAAATTTTTTTTAGTACATTTTATAAATAGAAAATTTGTTTTATTAATAACTAACTTAATTAGAATTAAAAACAATAATTGATTTAGATTTTAAAACTTAGAAAAAATCGTAATAAAGGAAAATTTAACAAACTCAATCGGTATTTAAAAAAAAAATGACGAAGATTAGATTTGTAAAACTACTTATTTTTTTAATAAAAATTCTGAAAACTTTTGTTTTAGAGCATTTTATAATTAGGAAATTTGTTTTATTAATAACTAACTAAATTAGAATTACAAACAATAATTGATTTATATTTTTAAATTCAGAAAAAATCGTAATAAAGGAAAATATAACAAAATCAATATTTTTTTTTAAAAATGATGGAGATTAGATTTGTAAAACTACCTATTTTTTTAATAAAAATTCAGAACAAAAACATATAAAAGAATTGATAAATTAAAATACAAACAAGAATAAGAAAATTACATGTTCATCAATAAAGATTACCTTTAAAATAGTGTAATTTTTAGATTTACATGGCTGAGGTATTCCATACCGAACAACACGTACTTTGAGGTTTCAATTTCTATTTAGTGGCTTCAAATCATTGATAAATAAAAGATCAATTGACTTATTTGACATTTTGAATATTTGCTTTTTTAATGTGAATGTTTTGAGTTGAAAAAAAATAATTCAGGCCTATTTAATTCAGTTTGGAGACTTTTGAGAATGGTTTCCATTGGTACATTTTTAGAGGTATGCAAGATTGCATCTTTATCAATTATGACAGTCAAATCTTGAAAAGAAGTAAGACAAAAGAGTCATTCATCTGTGTAAGGATTCATTGATTATGATGTTTAATTATTTAATTATTTTTAATATGACAGTTAAGATTTGAAAAGAAGTAAATGAGAATGTAAATAAAAGAGCCATGATTCCCTCTGAGTGTCTAATTAATAATAATTAAACGTATCTGTAATTCCAATTCGTGTTAAAACAGAACCAACACATCTGTTTGCAATGACAGTTTTATGTGTTTATAATAATGTAAAATATGAATAATAATTAAATTAAATTTAAAATAAAGGATACAAATGGAATTTATTAAAAAAATAGGGGCAAAATGGAAGGTGAATGTTTCTCCTTACTTTTTAGGGGAATTTTCATAACTACCCCATTAGAAAAACTAGTTTTCAAATTTACCTTACGTATGTAGAAGTTATCAAAATTACCCTTAATTTTACACATGGAGGCTAGCCAATTAAAGTTAGTGGGATGACTATAACTAACCACGGGGTAAAAATGAAAGTTTCATAGGAGATGAAGTATTTTTGATAACATACCTTAAATTTAGGGTAGATATGATAAAATTCCTACTTTTTAGTATGTTATAGATGGAGGGGCGGCCCAATGGAAGTAGAAGCAGGGTAGGGCAGGCCCAAAAAAGAAACCCTAGCCGTGGCTGTGAGGTAAGACTCCTTTATAAATAATCTAGGGTTCCTTTCCCCCGTTGAATGCCAAACTGAAGAAGAAGATACTATACGGCTTGCTCAATTCAACTTCATTTCCAGGTAACGGAATTTTACGGCAATGTTTCGTTTTTCAGATTATGATTATGATTATTAACATAGAAAAAGAAAGAGGATCTTCATTTATCCTTCTCATTCTCTTGCTGTTATCTAATCTATTTTAATCTATAAACATTCCATTCCATTCCAATGTTACTAAGTATTACGGCTTTCAAAATCCTAAAGATGGACAAAATGACCTTTTCCCCATAAAGAAACTATGATTGAATAACCAGGGCTGGAATCTTGAGTGGCTCTTTCACCAAAAACCACCCATTTTATGGGTTATTTTTGGAAATAAAGACGGATGAGCCTGAGATTTGGCATTATTGCCATAGGCCTCTGGTTTGGGGGAAGGGTCGTTTTGTTCTACCTGCTGGACTTGACAGCTCTCTTCCTTTTCTAACTCAATTGGAACCACAGTTAATTGTATATTCCTTCCTCTGATTTTTTTTACATTATTTAGATTTTTGTAAGTTTGCAGTTTTTTTTAACTATGTCTCACCGCAAGTTTGAGCACCCAAGACATGGCTCTTTGGGCTTTCTTCCCAGAAAGAGAGCCTCTCGTCATAGAGGCAAAGGTATTAACTTTTTTTTTCTGCCTATTATTTTCTCGTTGTATTTTTGCTTTTGCTTTGCTAGTTGATGTATTCATCTATATTACTAATTTAATATATAGAATTTGTCATAAATAACATAAATATGCATACTAATTACTAATTGAACTATAATTATGTTTTGAGTAATTTTTACAAAACTTCTAACATATCAGTAATTAGTATGGAAAAATATGCTATTTTAGTAATTGCCCCTCTACTATATGTTGCGTATACTTGTATTTTCTATTGTTTAGAAGTTGCTGTTATCTGAATTTTTTCAAGTTCATCTTTTATTGTATTCTTAACAATTTATCTATCGAGAGCTTGTGGTTTGCAGTGAAGGCATTTCCTCGAGATGATCCATCAAAGCCTTGTCATTTAACTGCTTTCCTTGGATACAAGGCTGGGATGACCCACATTGTCAGAGAAGTTGAAAAGCCAGGATCAAGTGAGTTAACTTAACCTGTTTATTTTTCAACTCTAGTTAGTCGATACTGATCAGATGTATTTCGAAGCCACTGTGTTATTCTGAGAGTGCTACTAGAGGAGTTTTTTCTTAATAGCTGATGATTTTTTTAATCTTATCCGACACAAATTTATTAACATTTTTATCCCTGTTGCAGTAGTTCCAGTTTCTATTTTGTATTTTTGTCAAGTTCCTTAATTGTTCTTTCAAGTGTGGTGTAAATTGTAGGTCTGACATTTTTGTTTTGTTCTCTATATTTTTTAATTGCATTTGATTTTCCACAACATAATTTCTGCAAAACAATGTGATTGAACCTTCCCTATTCATCCTTCCAGAATTACACAAGAAAGAAACGTGTGAAGCTGTAACCATTATAGAAACACCACCAGTGGTTGTTGTCGGTGTTGTTGGCTATGTCAAAACACCCCGAGGCCTTCGTACCTTGAACACTGTCTGGGCTCAACACCTGAGCGAGGAGGTAAAGAGGAGATTTTACAAAAACTGGTGCAAGTCTAAGAAGAAGGCTTTCACTAAGTACTCAAAGAGGTATGAGACTGAAGATGGGAAGAAGGATATTCAGGTGCAGTTGGAGAAATTGAAGAAATATTGCTCTGTTATTCGTGTTCTTGCCCATTCCCAGGTATTGTATGCTTCCCTCATCTTCATCCTATAAGTTTATTTCTTGAATACATTTCCAGATGTTTTAGCCCCCTTCCTTTTTTAGTGAAGGCCTGAAAGTTTGAACTATGCAATTTGCAGATAAGGAAGATGAAAGGACTCAAGCAAAAGAAGGCCCACTTGATGGAGATTCAGGTGAATGGTGGAGATGTTTCTAAGAAGGTTGATTATGCATATAGTTTGTTTGAGAAGCAGATCCCTATTGATGCGATTTTCCAAAAAGATGAGATGATTGATATCATTGGGGTGACAAAGGGTAAGGGTTATGAAGGTGTGGTGACCCGTTGGGGTGTTACACGCCTGCCCCGTAAGACCCATCGTGGGCTTCGGAAAGTAGCCTGTATTGGAGCCTGGCATCCGGCTAGAGTTTCGTTTACTGTTGCTCGGGCTGGACAGAATGGTTATCATCATCGCACAGAGTTGAACAAGAAAATTTATAAGATTGGGAAGACTGGCCAAGATTCTCACTCTGCCATGACCGAGTTTGATAGGTTAGTCATGTCTGTTCTCCCTTTTTATGGCTGCAGCTAGATCAATAATTCAGTTAAGAAAGCTTCAGTGAGTGAAGTATTGATGTGTTTTCTCTAATGATTTTAAACATCACCATTCCTGTCACTGTGTGGATATTTATGCAGGACTGAGAAGGATATAACACCGACAGGGGGATTTCCTCATTATGGTGTTGTCAAGGAGGATTATATAATGTTGAAAGGCTGCTGTGTGGGTCCAAAGAAGCGTGTCGTCACGTTGAGGCAGTCACTGGTAAAACAGACGTCAAGGGTTGCTATGGAGGAAATCAAATTGAAGTTTATCGACACTTCTTCTAAGTTTGGCCATGGTCGGTTTCAGACTACACTGGAGAAAGCAAGGTTTTATGGACGGGTCAAGGCTTGACTTATCGTTTATCACTTTTGCACGTCTAGTTTATTTTCTTCTATACTCATAAAATGATCGAGTTATTTTTATGGTTGGTTCTCAAAACTTTTTTTGAATAATTTTGTAGTCTTAAAATTGTTTCAACTTTACTACCCATTTTTGTTAAGGTTTCCGTTTGATCTCTATTTAAACCTGTTCTCAAGGGTCAGAAGAGTTGGTAGATAACAGGGTTTGTCATTCTTGACTTGCATGTTGACAAACTTCGAAACAAGCTTCTCAAAATCAATGTGTTGTATGCCCTCCTAAAAAGCGATTAATACACACCCGTGCTAGGGAGAAATATCGTTCAACACTGATCAAATAATTTAAAAGTCTACACTGCTTTTGAAATTATGTTACGAGTGAATCGACTTCCCATCAAACTCTAAATTAAGAAGTTCCCATATGGGGGCATGTATAGCAATACTTGGCTTTGGGGAAGAAAAATAAAATAGATAAGCAGTGTAGTTTTACCTGAAAGTAGAACCGAGGATGAAAGAAATTTGTGGGTTTGCTTTTCTTACTGATTCACAATTTTAGCGCGGGAACGGTGTAGTGAAGGGAAGGAGCTAAGGTATATCTTAGGCTCGTTCGATAATATTTTTGTTTTCTGTTTTCTATTTTTGTTATTCTATTTTTTTAAAAACAAAAAAGTGATTAATATTTTTTAATTTTTCGTTCGATTGAGGAAATCAAATTGACTGACACGACACTTCCTCCAAGTTTGGTTTCAGTGGGAAAAGAAAGCGAGGTTTGACTTGACTTGCCCCGCTGCACTTCCCCTTTATCAATTTTGCACGCCTGACTTATTTTCTTCATTAAATTAGATACTTTAAAATGATTTTTTTGTTTTTAACTATTTGTATGGTTGACTCGTTTTTTTTGGGCGTATGTTCAAGGTTCCCTTTTGATCTTTTATTCAAGTATAGGTGTTTTTCACGTGCAAACGTCATGATAATATGATTTGTCTTTCTTGTCTCGTGTAAAAATTACTTAGCTTCTTGAAATTAATGTATTGTTGAAACAAAATGAATCACATCATACGAGGTATATATAAACATACATACATACTACAAAAGAACAGGCCTGCCATGAAACTGAAAATACGATAAATAATCATGATAACGTTGCATGGTTTCAACTACAATTCGAGTATCGAATAATACAATGCTCTGCAAAATTCTACTTTCATCTTCAACTCCCAACTTCCACTGCACACCCGAAAACCATCCATACAATAATAATATTATATTATTGAAAACTAATTATATTTAGTCAAATTCCAATCCAATACGTTTATAACATGAATAGAAGCAGATAACATAACTCCACGAAAGCATCTGTGGTAATAACAAGAAGTTGATCACCATCAACGGCTCTCTCTGGTAAAAAAAAAAAACCCTATATTAAATGCTATGCCATTTAATTGAGACAAATATTTTAACCACGCACTTTTGAGTCTAAGTTTATAGTTGCCTCAATTGATAGATTACTAATTGAAATTAGAACAATATTGTATCATTCAGATTATATTTGTTTTAGAGAAAACTATAGTTCAGGCTGGAATGGAGCAGGAAAAAGTTACTTGTAAACTGTGAAGAGCAAGCAAAGTTATTCACTCCCCTCCCTCCCCCCACCCCATCTCAACTACATAATATAACTATGTTATTCACACCAACCTTGTATCATTTTTAAATTTGGTCTGCAAAAGGCCCTTATATAATTAGCAAAATTTATCCAATTCATTCCTCCCAAGTACCAAAAATATATGTTATCACAATACACCAAATAATTCTTTCAAATAAAATATCTATCACCACAACACCACCCACAAAGGTTCACTTCATGAAACCTTTCTTCTACATGAGCTAACGAGATTTCAACAAAATTATATTGCCAGCATTTTATCAATTCTCAGTAGCGGTGCCTGTTCCGATGCTCCTTCTCCCTCCCATATTCTCTATCACGCTCATAATCATAATCCCGGTCACGATCTCTACCCCTATCCCTCTCTCTGCTTCGACTCCGATGCCTCTCCCTATTTTCTCTTTCTCTATTTCTGCTGCTCTCTCTGTCATCCCATTCCCTTCCCCGGTCTCTACCTCTCTCTCCTCCATCTCTTTCAACTACACCTGCAAAAGAAAGTTTGCAGACACTTAGAACTTTATAATGTCTACCAATCAAAACACGAGAGATTCATAGAATCTTCCTCCATTTTGTTTCATTTTAATATCTCAAACCATGACATGAGAACATACTCCATTTAGCCAACAGCACAAGCGCAACCCTCAAAGCAGTTTAAAGGCCAATAGATACCTAGTTCATCGACTTTCCATCCAGCACGGCCAGCACCTGGTGCTATCTGACCAGCTTCCACTTGCTGGGATTTGGCACGAAACTTCTTCTTAAGATTGCCAAACTCATCATACATTTCACCATCATCCTGATATTGCAATTAAAGACCATCAAATTACAATGAGAAAACTGGTCATTCATCAAATAATGGTTGCACCATCTTACCTCTTCAGCTTCGCGTCGACGTCGTTTAGTCTCCTCCAACTCTTCTTCATCAAGTTCTTTGTAACCACCACCACGTCCTCCCCTGTTATAACAAATCGAAGCTGTGTCATAGTACGTACCTTTCCTTTTGCACATTTGAAAAAACCATAGCCTAGGTAGTAGAAAGAGTTTATCTAAGTGGTAACAATCGCACATTGTTATGACAGAAAAATATTACAAGATCAAGCAGAAGAATGAATTTCATATCCAGAATTCTGGATGTAGTAAAAAAAGAGATTATGATAATGAATATGATTAGAAATTTGGTTTACACTGCACTGCACCGATTAATTTTAAAACTCAAAACTCATAAGTCTAATAAACATCAATTAGTTACAAATCTAGAGCACGTCTTTATTATAAAATACTTACCCTTCAGAAAAACACAAGTCTATTGACTATCACAAGTTAGAAATTGCATTCTAAGACTGAAAAACTGCAATGCCATCAACGCAGGTAAAAAAAGATCATGTATACCTTACACCACCTTCATTATGACCGGGTTTATTTGTGTTACAAATATTGCATTTTGTCCGTTTAGCCCAATTAATGTTACCACACCTGAAATAGAAGATAGAATGTGAACAAATAGCAGAGTATGAACTTCTCTTCAAGCAAGCAAGCAACAATACATTAGTATTACCCAAGCAGAGGACAAGTAAATATAAACAAATTTGTGAACATACTGCCAAAAACTCCAAACTAACTGCCACTACTCTTCTCATCCTTCCCCACAGATACCTCCTACCCCAACCCATCATTAAAAAAATTATATAAAAAAAAAATTGCCCAAAGAAACCAGAAAAATGACAAAAGAAAAAACGCAAGATAGCTTCATATAAGAGTGCCAACCGTCAACCTCCCTATTGCTTAATCATTTAAAAAAAATTGAATGAATCAGCAGTCAAGTAGATCACTTGGACACCTGTAATGATCATTTTGACAGGAGGAAAAGCCATATTTCAGCTACTGTGCAAGGGAAATTTTTCTAACACAAGGCTTCCTTCAAAGACAGGGCGAAAAATAAATCTTTTTTTCAAATATAGTGGGATCAACCACACCACTGTTTTGGAGAAAAACCAGGAAAGTGATTCTGATCCAGATTTTTACCATTCAAACCTCTTTGAAGGTAATTTGGATGAGGAGACAGATCTTGTTGAGGCTTCGGAGACCTTGGCATTCCAGCACTTAGGTAATGTTGTTGATCAGGCTGTCGAAGGGGATTATTCAGAATTTGAAGGGATGGATACCAAATGGAGTTAGTAGGGGAAGACACTACGAGGAGGAGAGAGTTGATGCTTGTTTCAAAAGATCATCCTCTACAAGTTGACTTCTCTAGGCATCAATCCCTTCAAGGAGAGAAGTTAAACAGAAGAGGGCAAGTGATGGGAAACTTTATCATCTTTGTTGACAGTTTGGAGAAAAGAATATTAAATTGGAAGAATGGCTCTTCATTACAAAAGCTACCATTGCCCCCATCAGGAATAAGAAGTCAAGAGGCAAACTAAACAATCAGATTGTCAATTATGACATTGATGCTTCCACGGAGGAGGCGTGGGAGACTTCTAGTGGTAGAGTGGGAACCCACATTGGAGTTGTTAATATTAATAGAGATGGAGAAAGAAGTATGCCTTTAGCTAATTGATTGAGAATCAAAGGAGCAATGATACCGAAGAACACTCCTCAGTTGACTAAAACTCCTTCTAAAGATGGGTTAAAAAGCAAAGTTAACTATGCGAAGTCAGCATCCAAATATCTGATTCTCAATGGGGAAAATCAAAACTATGAAATGTTAGACGGCTAGGGGCAGCCAGATTTAATTAGAAAAAATGATCCTGATTTTGTTATTTTACAAGAAACAAAGCTTGAGAAAATATATATAATTATGGTGAAATCTATATGGAGTAGCAGCTATATTGGTTGGACTGCTTTAGATGTTGTTGGTTCAAGTGGAGGCATTCTTTTTATGCGGTTGAATCCTGAGTTTACCATTCTAGAAGCTCATGAAGGCTCCTACACTTTGACCATTAAAGTTTCTCTTCCTGATTCTACTTTCTTTTGGATCCCTGGTATTTATGGTCCAAATAATAAGAGGGAAAGGGAGGCTTTTTGGCTTGAATTGGCAGCCCTTAGTGGCCTCTGTACAGGGGAATGGCTGTTGGTAGGTGATTTTAATGTCACAAGGTGGGTTTCGGAGAAGTCTTCGAGGAGTCACATAACTAGGGATTTCAATCGAATTGTGGATCATCTAGAGTTAAAACACCTCCCTATGAGAAATGGTAAGTATACTTGGTCTAATTTCAGAGGAGCTCCATACTCGTATTGACAGAATTTTGGTCAATAAGAAGTCGCTTCAACATTTTACTGATGACTTGAAAGACTTTCGAGGGTGACTTCCGATCATTTTCCTTTGCTGCTCCAAACTGGTAATTTCCATTGGGGCCCATACCCCTTTAGGTTTGAAAATATGTGGCTTGACCATAAGCTCTTCAAAAGTCAAATGGAGGGTTGGTGACCTTCTTTGCAGAACACTCACTGGCCAGGGCACTCATTTATTTGTAAATTAAAGCAGGTGAAGGAGAAAATCAGAAGCTGGAATAAGGAAGTTCTTGGGAATATCTCTTCTCAAAAAACTACCTTGCAACAAAAACTTCTATGAGTTTTTTTTAGAAGGGAATCATCAATGCAAGTGTTAATGAAACTTACATTACCCTTATCCCCAAGAAGATCGATGTTTTGGCTGTTAAATATTATCACCCTATAAGCCTTACAACTAGTATTTACAAAATCCTAGCCAAAGCTTTAGCTGATCGGCTTAAGGTGGTTTTGCCTAAAACAATTTCCTTGTATCAAAATGCTTTTGTGGGAGGGAGACAGATTATTGATTCTATACTTGTTGCTAATGAGTTAGTGGAAGATTTTAAAAGAAGCAAGAACAAAGGGATTGTCGTTAAGCTTGATCTTGAAAAGGCCTATGACTTTGTTGATTGGGGCTTTCTTTTAAATATTCTAAAAAAGAAAGGTTTCAATTTGAAATGGTGTAAATGGATGAAGGGTTGCCTCAAGAGTGTGAACTTCTCTATTCTCATCAATGGGAAAACTAAAGGAAAGTTTCAAGCTTCTCGTGGGATTAGACAAGGAGACACTTTGTCACCTTTACTTTTCATCCTTGTGACTGACAGTTTTAGTAGACTTTTGCTAAGAAATCAAGCTAGAAGTTGGATTCGTGGCTTTAGAGTTGGCAAAATTGAAGTCTCCCACCGTCAATTTGCTGACAACACCCTCCATTTTTCCCACTTTTCAAAGGACAACATCATCAAATTAGTTAATTCTCTTAATCAATTTGAAGAGAGATCAGGATTGCTTGTCAACCAGTCCAAGTCTTCGGTGGTGGGCATTAATTTGGAGGAAGATGGGCTTGTTTGACTTGAGAAGAATCTCAACTATGTTTTGACTGCTTTTCCTATGAGTTACCTTGGCTTAACCCTCGGAAGAAACCCCTCCTCCAAGGCTTTTTGGGATCCAGTTTTTGACAAAATCCAAAAAAAGAATTGCTAAATCGAGGAAAATTCTTTTATCTAGGGGTGGTAAGCTTACCCTATATGTCTTTAAGGCTCCTTTGTAAATTACCAAAGCCATTGACAAGTTGTGAGAGTGTTCTTCTGGAAAGGGGCTGATGGTGAAGCTGGTCTTGTTAGATGGGATAATATCCATAATCCCCTCACTAATGGTGGTTTGGCTTTTGGAGGGTTGGAGAAAAAGAATAATGCTCTTCTTTCTCAAATGGTTGTGGAGATTCCCTCTTGAAGCTCATCATCTTTGGCATCAAGTTCATGTGCAAATCCACGGTGTTGAAGACTTGGGTAGGTGCTCTAGCTTGAAGAAAAACAGTATTACTAGAAGTCCTTGGAAGAGTATTTTCAAACTTAATATGATGGATGGCAACACCACTTTTTCCGTTGGTAAAGGCGCTTTCGTTCTCTTTTGGAAGCGTATTTGGGTTTGGGAGGAAGTGTTTGCATTTAAATTCCCTTCTTTGTTTAATATTGCTAAGTTTAACAAGGCTCCATTATGCATTTTTGGAAGGAGGAGCTTAACTCGTGGGTGATCGAGTTCAAGAAATCTAAAGGATATGGAGGTGGGAGAGTGGATTGGGTTGATGATTATTTTGGAGCCCATTCGCTTAAATGATAGGATGGATATTAGAGAATGGCTACCGGATAAAAATCTTGGATTCTCTTGCAAGTCAGCCCTCACGATGTAGTTGAAAAACAGTGACAGTAGAGTTTATTTGTCCAATTTGCTAGTTTGGAATGGGAAGTACTTTAAGAAGATTAAAGTCTTTTTGTGGTTAGTGTTAAATGATGGAATCAACTCAATTTTCAAAATCCAAAAGCGCAAACCTTGGATAGCTCTCCACCCAAATTGGTGTTGTCTTTGCAAAAGACATAATGAAACAACCAAGCATATTATATTTGAGTGTAGCTTCTCCAAAAATATTTGGGAAAAGATGTTGAAGACTTTTCAAATGAGTTGGGTGTTTCACTCAAATCCAAAGGAGAATATCATTGCTCTTCTAGGTGGTTCCAAGCTCTTCGATAAACAAAAGACTTTATGGGAGAATGAGGTGAAATCAATAGCTTGAAATATTTGGCTTCAAAGAAACATAAGAATCTTCAAAGAAGAGGGAAAGTTTTGGGAGGAGGTAGGGGAGTTTAGTATTCTCAATGCCTCCATTTGGAGTGCTGATTGTAATTCTTTTTGTAATTATAGTCTCTCTATTATTGCCTCTAATTGGAAGGCTTTTTTGTAACCTGTTTTAGGCCTCTTTTTGACTTTTTCATACATCAATGAAAAGCGGTGTTCATTATAAAAAAAATGACCAGATTAATTACTACTAATAAGGACCTCAATCAGCTTATGGTTACCAACAAAATTTAACTAAGATAATACATGAAAAGGTGTTTAAAAAGTTTGTAAAGCCAGTGTCTAAACATCGGAACAATAGAGAAAATATCTTTTGCATTTGATTTTAAACCATTATGTCCGCTAATTAAATGTGAACCAGAACCACTCTGATCTGTATGGTTATGTTCGGAAAAACAATCAACTTTGTAGGTTTATAGACTTTGATTCCACTTCACAGCAAATAATGATAAAATAGCACAAAAGCATATTAAAGGGTAGCATAAACCTTAAAAGGCTCAATGAAAAACCAGAGACAATTTGTTAGCAACCTATAAGCATAAAAAAGGTGACATTACATTGGACAAGACCAGTCATTTGGCCCAAATAGCCCAGCGGGGGCACCAACCGGACGACTATTGCCTCCTGAATCCTGGCTACCACGGCCCCTGCCACGACCTCCATGGCCAGCCCCACCGCCAGAGACACCAGAAGGTCGTGCACTTCCACATCGATTGCACACGCCACGAAATGCAAAATTAACATTGGAACAACTGCAACGAGGATGGAGCATGAGAAGCCATATAAACAACGATGAGTAAAAGGTAGGTAGAGAACACCAAAATATAGAAAGAAGCAAGAAGGAGCTGCTCACCGATATCACATCACAGACCTTGTATTTGGACACTGCCAATCTCCCTCTTGTTGCCATGTTTTTCCGGGAACATCACCGCGACCTCTCCCTCTGCCACTATCCTCGTTCATATTTGCAGCAATTTCGTCAAAAGCAAGAGAATCAGCAGGGGCGGGGGCGGGGGCGGGGGCGGGGGCGGCAGGAAGAGTTGGATCAGGCAGCATATGAAAGGAGAAATCATCCTTGTTTTTAGACTCGGCTAATTGAACTTCAATGATGTTACCATGAAAATCCTTGTTGTTAAACCATTCAACAGCGGCTAAGGCAGCATGTGGATCCTCATAAGTAACGGTTGCATCTCCTTTGGGTTCATTAGTTACTTTATCATGATATAACCAGACCTTTGGTCGACCAGTTCGCTTGTCTTTCTATGAAGGAAGATGAATGAGATTAAAGAGAAACTTGAGAATGGAATGGAATGGAAGGGAAGGGAATGGAAAACAAACCTTGAGAAGGCCAATGGTACCGAAAAACTCAGCAAGAGAATTATCATCAGTACCATAAGGCAAGTTGGAGACGTAGACAGAGCCATTGGAAGGAGCTCCTTTTCCCGCAAAGTTAGCCATTGTTAATCAATTATCATGAAATCGTAAGACCTACAAATACAAATACGACAGAACCCTAAGCTAAACTAAAATATAGATCTCGAATGGAAAGATGAATGAAAAGCAAATCAGATTTAGCATCGGAGAAGAAGTAATCATAAAAAATACTGTACGAGTATCTGAAACCAGACAAAAGATAGGGTTACCTCAGTTTCAAATTTCAGATTTTATGCTACAGCTCCCTCCTCCCCCGCGTTTATGTAAATGATAATGAGATTTCCCCTCCTTCTTTCCAGATGAAGATCCGTCTAATTTACCTTTCCAAACCAATGTTGTCATTTTTTGGGAATTTCGCTTCATTGACCTCCATACTTATTTTAAACTTTTTTGACATTACGATGATATTATTTTAGTGTGAAAATACATTTTTATCCTTAAAACTCTAATATATCCATCTATCTTCTATTTTTATCATTTTGAAAACCCAAAACTCCAACACTCTCTCCAATCTCTTCCAAAACTCTCTCCAATCTCTTCCCAAACTCCAACACTAAACTCTCCACTCTCTTCCAAATCTCCATCACAAACTTGAAGATAGCCTCAAGTAATTTCCAAGCTTTTGATTCTTGTCATAAGATAATATAAGTTGATTCTTTAGTTTCAAATATATTATCATTTACAAATCTAACATATGTAGTTATTTAAAATTGGAAAAAAAAAAATCCGGGTTGCCCCAAATTGTGCCCCCCTGATACTAGTATTATTAAAGCACACTTTGGTGAAGGGTTAATTGGTGACTATATATTAGGTGCTAATCACGATTACAATGACGATTGGGCTTCAGTCGATTATGTAAGTTTTATATGAAATATTTTAACCATTCAAATGTATACAAAAATGTTAACTAACGTCTACTACATATTCTTTACTAGGTGTACACAGCGTTTAATGTGCTTGGAGATCATTGGGTCTTACTACAAGTCGATTTACGAAATCGGAAGGTTGTAATTTGGGATTCTCTTCCATCATTTACTGATGTAGCCACATTGACGGACTTGTTGCAACCTTTCTGCACCACAGTGCCACTTTTATTACATTCAGTTGGATCGATTGATTCCACCGACCCTTGGCCAGTTGAAAGAAAGGATAATGTGCCAACACAACGGGTGGTGTTGATTGTGGCATGTTTTGTTGCAAGTTTTTTGAATATCTTGTAACCGGGTCCAATTTTATTTCCTTAAAACAATCGAACATGAAAGCGTTTAGGTTTCAATTAGCGACCGAGTTGTGGTCAAACACTCCTATTTTTACATAAGTAGTTTGTAATATATGTGTCAATTTTTTTTTTAATTTTTCGAGTTTCAATAACGTTAAACTTTGTTTACACAAAAAAAAAAAAAACAATAAATCCACTACCATATAGAAGAAGGATAAAGGTGGAGAAGGAAGTAGGGAGTAGGAAATAAAGAAAGAAAGAAAGAAAAAAAAATATAATCAACAAAAATAAATTCGTTCAACTATTTATAAAATTGATTACTTGTACGAAATCGGGTTGTGGCATGTTTTTCTATTATGCCCGGGACGTTTAATCTCTCTTAACAAAAAATGGTGGATAAGTGGACCATTAAAGATGATATTCATGTCAATCAACCTTCCAATACTAGTGTTTCTAAAGATTTTTAATTGATTAGGAGTAAGAATAGTACGAATCAACTCACATGTCTTCCTTAAGTGTGATAGACAACTAAGTGAAGCATGAAAATATTTATCCGGACCTATTCTGAGGACCACTTCATCTTTTCCCGAAAACATTGTTTACTGAAACATACATTAATAACATTAAATTAGCATTTATTTTTATAAATAAGTAAATAAATTATAATTTAAAAAAAATATTAACACTGTGACTTAATTCGATGCACCGAATTCGTGCACAAATTTGTACACCGAATTCGGTGAACCGAATTCAATGGATTTCGGTTCGAAATCCCGAAATCCATGGATTACGAACCAAAATCCATTGAAGGATTTCGAACGAAATCCTTTTCATGGATTTCGTTCGAAATCCTTTTCATGGATTTCGTTCGAAATCCTTTTCATCGATTTCGATCGAAATCCTTCTCATTATTTAGTCTTAGATTTCATAAGGTTAGAGAAATCCATACCATTTTTCCTCCGTCGTATTCCGCCCCCGCCGCCATGAAAGAGAGAAGAAGAGGGAGTAAAAGAGTTAGGGTTTGGTTTCAATGGACAAGTAAAGAAAGGGTGTTTTAGTATTTTTACACTAAAATGACATAATCATAAGGTCAAAAAAGTTTAAAATAAAAATGGAGGTCAAAAAACCTTAATTGGCAAATTTGGAGGTCAATGAAGCCAAATTCCCCATTTTTTTGTATCCATCTTCCCTATCCTTTAAATTTTTTATTTCATAAAAAAAAAACAAAAAAACTCATAGTTATGTGTATTTACTCTCTTTCCAAAAGATAGATGGTTCCTTCCCTTATCCCATGTAATCTCTAAAATAAAGATAGTTTAGTTTTTAATTTAGTTATTATAGTTAAAATATCTATTTCAGTTTTATATTTATTATTTTACTTCATTCAAAGTTTTATCAAAACTTGTTAAATACCTCCACAAGGACACGATTGTTGAGATCACATCATTATTTAACTTTATCATCTGATTATCGTGTTCACATCAAACATAAATATACAATCTATTAACTTCTTAGTAATGATTAATTGGCACATATCTCAACATAGGAAGACAAATGAATTTTTTTACTATGTCAACTTGACAAATCAAACATTAATATGATAATAAAATTGACATTAGCTTTATGTCAGAGTGGTCAACATATGTGTAAACATAGAGACCATTTAGAACTACAAGTGACTCGTCCATGCAATTCTATTATTGGTACTTCAACATCTAAATTCAAAAGTGCATTGATTCTTTCAAATTTATGTTGAATGCACGTATTGTACTTTTTTACACCACATAGTCAAACTTAAAAAATAAATGAACATAAGAAACTTGTTGTAATGACCTAATTTCTTATGTAATTCAACAATTACTTCGATCATCTTAGTTTTTATTATTGCATAAAAATGGAGAGCTTCCACTTAGGCAACAAACTTAATATATGGGACGAGTCGGAGGTAGTGCGCTGCTTCGACGGCGTGCTACGTAGATACCTGCCCAGGAAAGGAAAAGTGCACCGGTGTGGTGCCGGCCTAACACCATCCGATGCTAAAGTCAGAGCAAGCAGAGCTAGTGTGCCAGAGAGAATAGTAGTTGAAAATTGGGATTGGGCCACGTGTTGCTTCCCAACAACGTGTCACTTGTTGGTCATGCCACATGTCATCGTTTGATTGGATATCAATATAATGTAGTTTCTTGGTCTTTGATACGTAGTCTTATTAGATGACGTAAACGTAGACTCTCGGGACTATGTAGACATACCTTCCTAGGCGATGTAGACGTAGCCTTCCAGACGACGTAGACGTAGCCTTATTAGATGACGTAGACGTAGACTCTCAGGTGATGTAGACGTAGCCTCCTAGGTGACATAGCTTTATCTTTTCAGGTGACGTAGACATGCCAATTGTGCATTCTTTGAACCTGTTTAGAAATTCTACTTGTACTGATATAATTTCACCCACAATAGTGGCCCCCTACTCTCGAGCTGAGTTGAGATGTGAGTTCACTATTGCTTGAGAGTATTCTTTCAAAGTGAAATTTTACCTCGGTGATATATCTGAAAACATTCAAGTGTTGAAGTTTGTAGCCTGAATTTTCTGCTTTTCCAGTTGTCAAAATTTTGAGAAAATACTAAGTATTGGAGCTTGGTAGTTTGAATTTTCGGTTCTGGTCATTTTGGAGTTGGGTTGTATGTCTAAGTTGTCTGATTCAATCATCAAGTACTTCGCCCCCTATGATTTTAGAAGTAAAATTTACTTCTAAAATCATAGTATAAATGTAAGTCTCCAATGTCCATTGTAGAGTAAAAAATTGTTTGACCTCGTCGTATGACCAATTGAACTTTGACCCGATGACGGTTGACGGTTGACTTTTTGACAGTTGACTCTTTTTTTTTTTTTGCCTTGCCTTGAAAATTTGTACCTTATAATGAGACATCGTCATTTAGGCGTTGTCATTAGGGCTTTGTCATCAGGGCTATGTCATCAGGGTTATGTCATCAAGGCTATGTCAATGGGGGTTCGTCATCAGAACCTTGTCATTTGTAATTTGTCTTAGACTTATAAAAAATCGCATAACCTCGTCTTTTGATCAGTTGACCTGTGACCTGTGGCCCGTCGACGGTTGACTTTTTGACCCTTTGACTGTTGACTATTTGACCTTCGACTGTTGACTTTTTTTTTTAAATTCTCCTACCAGGTGCGGCTCATGCGAACCCTGCACTCCCTGGTAGATTTAGAAAATCTTAGTCGTTTTAAATTCTTCTACCAGGTGCGGCTCGTGCGAGCCCTGCACTCCTTGGTAGACTTAGAATTTTTAAGTCGTTTTAAATTCTTCTACCAGGTGCGGCTCGTGCGAGCCCTGCACTCCCTGGTAGACTTAGATATTTTTAGTCGTTTTAAATTCGTCTACCAGGTGCGGCTCGTGCCAGCCTTGCACTCCCGGGTAGACTTCAAGTTTTTTAGTCGTTTTAAAATTCTTCTACCAGGTGCGGCTCGTGTGAACCCTGCACTCCCTGGTAGACTTGGAATTTTTTATTTGTTTTAAATTCTTCTACCAGGTGCGGCTCGTGCTATCCCTGCAGTCCCTGATAGACTTAGAATTTTTTAGTTGTTTTAAATTTTTCTACCAGGTGCGGCTCGTGCGAGCCCTGCACTCCCTGGTAGTCTTGGAATTTTTTAGTCGTTTTAAATTCTTCTACCAGGTGCGGCTCTTGCGAGCCCTGCACTCCCTAGTAGACTTAGAATTTTTTATTTAGCTCTTCCACCGTGGCGGACTTAGAACTTTCTGTAGTAGGTTCACATAGTTTGCCCCCACTTGAGTAGACTTTTACGTCTTGAAATCTAGCTTGAGTCTAAGAGTTCTCTAAATGATTTAACTTTCATAAATGCAATAAGTAGAAAAAATACGGTTTTATTCATTTTATTTTCGAACTTCTTACAATAAAAAAACTTTATTGGAAATGAAAACTGTAATAAATAAAATTGCTAAAATGAAATCTAAGTTGCTTGGCATCATTATAGGTAGAGTAGAGCCTTGTAGATTAGTTTAATCAATGTGTTGATGCCTTGGCGAATACCTCAGTGACCTAACATGGTCCTTTCTAGGGCATGGGCTCTTTATCACTAGTCGGTCCTCCAAAGATGGTTCTTATGTCTCCCTCTGGAAAATCTTGATTATCATGGTCATAGTCTTTCTTATCTCTTTTACTTCTCACGAATTCTTTCAAGTACCCTTTTTGAATAAGGGTTTCAATTTCTTCCTTGGAAGAGGCAATACTTATCTTCGTTCCTATTGTTTGACCCTGCTTTCATCCTAGGCGGCCACTTAACTAAGTTTTTATCTTTGATCTCCAAGAGTACTTGTTCAATCGAGATCGTGGTGAGAGTGTATTTTTTAAACTTACTCGGAGGAAGACTCGGCTTCTTAAGTTGATCTCCCGACTTATGTCTTTTGTCATCCTCGTGACGGTTACTCACCAGAAAAACTCTTATATTTGATCTCTCTTCTTGTGTTCCGATCGTTTACTACTACCTTCTTCATCTGAAGTCCTTCTTGCACTAATCAACTCTCCGGTGCTCATATATTTTTGCGCTCTAGCGAGAAGTTCGGTGTATATAACAGGCGTTTTCTTGCCTAGTGACCACAAGAACTTTTCATCTTTCAAGCCAGCCATCACAGTAGTCAGGGTAATGTCATCACGTACTGTAACCTTCCACCTTCAGTGCCTCATTGTTAAATCTCACTACATAGTCGCGGAGACTGTCCTATGATTTTTGACGCACAGTCAAAAGGTGCGTGGCTGGTTTCTTATGATCTCTTCCACCAAGGAACTGAGTTACAAAAGACCGAGTAAGATCTTTAAATGAAGATATGGACCTCGGCTTGAGCTTCCTGTACCAGCTGCGAGCAGGGCCTCCTAATGTAAGGGGGAATGCCCTACACTTAATAGCATCTCAGACTCCCTGGAGCTCCATCCAGGTCCGAAACGTATCAACATGCTCAAGTGGATCCTTTGAACCATCATACGTGGTCATAGTTGGCATTTTGAATTTTGTGGGAAGCTCCACATCCATTATATCATCAGTGAATGGCGGCTCAGTTTGCTCAAGTAGATCTTCTAGTGCAAGTGGGGTCTTTCCTTTATACTCTTTCTTCATATGACCAAGTTGATCTTGGATTTTTTTCAACTCTGGTGCCCAAGGCTGGGCACTTTCTGCAATAGACTTCATAACATATGCATGTTTTTTTCTCTTTTGACTAAGAACTTCTCTGAGGTCGGACTTTCGTTTCTGACCAAGATGTTTGTTTCGAGGAGAGTTATGAGAGGAAGAGGAATTGTCCTGGATATTTAGTCTTAACTTCCCCTTTCAACCACCCTTCTCATGATTCCGCGATTCACTTATGTGCTTTATAAGTTCTTTGTCTTTTTTAGATTGTACTTCCTGGTTGTCTACGGGGGCTTGATGATCAGTTTTCTGTGTAAGAATTTTGAGTACTTTAGTAAAATCTCGATTCACACCTCGAACTTGCTCTTCTAGAGTATCAACCCTTCCGTCTGGCATTGACACAACTCTTACTACTTCTTGATTTTCATGTGCTTGTTGTAGCTCTTTGGTGCGACGAGTTTGATATCTTTTATTACGGGGATTTCGATTTTCACCGTCATCTATATCATCACTGTGTTGACTTCTTCAAATCATCCTTGATGGTAGAGCACTTAGTTATATACTTTTCCCATAGACGGCGCCAAATGTTGTTGAGTAAAAATGGAAAGCTTCCACGTAGGCAACGAACTTAATATATGGGACGAGTCGGAGGTAGTGCGTTGCTTCAACGGCGTGCTACGTAGATACCTGCACAGGAAAGGAAAAGTGCACCGGTGTGGTGCCGGCCTAACACCCTCTGATGCTAAAGTCAGAGCAAGCAGAGCTAGTGTGTCAGAGAGAGTAGTAGTCGAAATTAGTTACCTAATGAATGAATTTCTTCCCCTATTTATATTAGAGGAGGTTGATGACATCATCGTGCCACGTGTCGCATTGGGATTGGGCCACGTGTTGCTTCCCAACGACATGTCAATTGTTGGTCATGCCACGTGTCATCGTTTGATTGGATATCAATATAATGTAGTTTCTTGGTCTTTGATACGTAGTCTTATTAGATGACGTAAACGTAGACTCTCGGGACTATGTAGACGTACCTTCCTAGGCGATGTAGACGTAGTCTTCCAGACTGAAGGGATGATTTACTAAATTAGCGGAATTTATTTAGTAACACAAATTAACACTTAATTTAGGATCTATTAATATCATGCAATTTGTGATAAAAACATGTAGATTCATGCTCATTTTTCGAAAATTAAAACCCTTTACTTACATTGAGTAAAATATGGAGAATCGGTTGGAGGTTTCTTTACAGCATCAAATCCTCAGCAACACCAGATCTTCTACGCTATATCCCGATCGATCAAACGAAATCCGATTGTGGGATCTAACTTAAGAAGAAATTGGGAAGAAGAAAAATATTTTCTTCCCAATAATGACTAGGGAATTTCGGCTATGGGGGGAGAAGAAGGGAAGAGAGAGTTCCAACTTTCTATGAAATTAAATTGTGTGATTTATGAATGATCCAACCCTCCTATTTATAGAAAAATATGAATCCTAATCACATTAGGATTAATCTATAGAGATAAATACAAAAAGAAAAAAAGATTATCTCTTTCCTTTATCTAGCAATTTCGAAAATGCCATGGATAAATAAGAGATTATTTTATTTTCTTTATTTTTATTTATCTTGGGTAAATAAATCTATGCAATTATTTTAGGATATAATTCAAACAATTATCTCCTCAAAATACATGTCATGGCCGATTTTATCATCATAAAATAATAAATAAATACAATTTATTTAATTAATTATTTTGGGCCAATTCCAATTGGGTTCATTAATCCAATTGGGCTTGAAATTCTCTCTTAAATTAATAAGTCCAACTTAATTAATTTATTTATTAATTACCATTTAAATAAAATATTTTATTTAAACAATTAATAATATTAATATTTTCTCCCGACTAAATATTATCCAATTTATATTTAATTATTAATTTCCATTTAAATAATTTTCATTATTTAAATAATTAATAATAAATATTATAATTATTAATTTCCATAAACTCATTATTTAATTAATAATTTTATTGACAATATTTTATTATTAATTAATTAATTTTAATTATTAATTTCTGTTTAAATAAAATTAATTATTTAAACAATTAATAATTGTTAATTAATTTCAAATTATTAATTACCATTTAAATATACTCAATATTTAAATAATTAATAATGTATAATTAATAATATTTCATTATTAATTTCCTGTTTAAATAAAATCATTATTTAAACAATTAATAATGTTTATATTAATTACCGTTTAAATATACTCAATATTTAAACAATTAATATTGCCTATTTTAAGTAATTCACTTTACTTAAAATTTCCATTTCTTCTACTTGATTTCGCGACTACGATATTTGGGCTAGCATAGGGACCCGATGGACCTATAGATCATGGTCTTAATAATTAGTCAATTAAGTGATTAACACATAATCGGTTAATTACTTATTATCTAACTATGAATAATTCCACTATAGATTCATAGTGAACTCCCCTCACTATAGATGAGTTATGTCCATTTAGTTTATCATTATTTATATCTCGTGATATTATCCTTCACGTGGAACCCTCATAATTACAGAGGATAAATTTACCGTTTTGCCCTGTAATTACCGCTTTATCCTTGTGTTCCCGCCGATTCTCCAGGTGAACTTTATCTTTAGTTGAACTAGAGATAAGATACTTCGTGATCAATAGAAGTCGTGACGTCACTTGTTCATGTCTCGAATCAGGACATCAAGGAAGTTTCCTAAAGTTCCTAAAATGTTTAGGTATCACACTGATACCGTTAATTTATAGGAAAGTTATGAATTCCATCTTGTGAAAATGAGTTCCAGACTACTTATCTAGTCATGTTCCCAAAACAGGAGTGTATTGAGCGTTCTTACGGATCGCTTCTCAACTATGTGAATCAAAGAACATAACTCCACAAATAGGAGTCCGCATTTCACTCGGGATTGAGATCTATCACCGGTTGATAAACTTAGTTTGATATTCGATCATTTCTCGTAAACCGGTACTAATGAGAAATTTGATCGAACATCGTGGTCCTGTCTTATACAATCAACATTGCATATGATACTTCCATTTCATGTCTCCCACTGAATGAATGGTGGATTTGATCATTTGTCTATAAGCAAAATGCGAAGCTATCAACAGTGTTACCAGGATAAGGTTTCCAAACGTTATCTGTTTACTGTAGACACGTTTAAGTTACTCATCTTGACTTTAATCCTCTTCTATGACTCACATACTAAGTCGTGATTTCATAAGAGTAACTTAGGGTTTACTATTTGAATGTTTGATATTTATATATTTCCATATATTCCTAATATCATTAATTGAATCAATCTAGATAATATAAAGAACTTATGTTTATTTATTTAATTTATTCTTAATAAATTATTATTATTAAATGATTACAAGTTCTAGGACACCATTCCTAACACTATTGACATAGCTCTGATGACAATGCTCTATTGACATAGCCCTGATGACAATGCTCAATTGACATAGCCCTGATGACAAAGCCCTATTGACATAGCTCTGATGACGAGACCCTAATGACAACGCCCAAATGACTAGTTACAAGGTACGAATCGACAAGGCAAGACAAAAAGTCAATCGGTTGATCGGTCAACACAGGTCAGTAAAAAACCCATGGGACAAACATTGACCCACGTCCATGGATCAGACATTCACCCACGGGTTTTTACGCTTGAAGAAAAAAAAGGGGGGGGGTGACGACCTGACCCAAAATAGCCGGATAAATAAGTAAAAACATAACTCATTTGAAAAAATATAATTAAATCAGAGTAAACTAAATATTTGCAGAAGCGTTTATTTAATAACGAAAGAAATATTCGAAACAAAAACATTTATTTTGACACTAATTTAAATAATTAAAAACAACTAAAATAAATTAAAATGAAAATCCATAAAACAAATGTCAAAATGTTCAATAAAATAAAATGAAAATAAAATAAATAGAAATGACAAGTCTTAAGGGTCTATCAGTGTAGCGTCATCCTTGTCAATCGCTACGGTCTCCATCAATATCAATGTTACCTGCAAAATAAAAATTTGCAGGGCATTTGAATACCGTGAGTTTTAGCTCAGTAGATTAAAACCAAACTCATATAAGCAAATTAAATCCAAAGAGTTATCATCATTATACTTTAAGGATACTCGTCCATTTCCACGCTTTATAATTAATTAGGTAGGTACTTAGCCTACAACAACTCTTATTTAATATTAAATTTGTACATAGGTATAAATGTGGAATACGTGACCACAACTATACGAGCCATACTATCCAGCTTGGAAATAGGTATCAGGGCTAACCATGATACGTGCCATAGTATTCAGCATTACAAATTTAATACGTAATTATTATATCTCTTGTTTACTATTAAATTTGTATATAGGTATCATAGTGGGGTATAGAGCCACTCATGATATGTGCCATGCTAAGCATCCAACTTTACAAATTTAATAGGTGTGTTTATTAGGTTAGTTTAAAACTTAAACCACTATTAGGCCCTAAATATAGCACATAACCAACTAACGAACATAATTTAAATAAATATAATATTTGCAAATCAACAAGCACATAGTAATACCACTAATAATAATAACAACTAAAATCAATAAAGAATTAAAATAAAATAATAATAATAGTAATAGTAATAATAATAATATTAATAGTAATAATAAGAATAAGAATTTAAAATCAATAATAATAATAATAATAATAACAACAATACTACTACTACTACTACTACTACTAATAATAATAATAATAATAATTAAAATCAATAAATCATCTCCCGAAAATATCATATTAATCCCATAACCAACAAGCAATCACATGGAATTTAATTTAACTTCTAAGTAGGAATTAACCTACCTTATTTGTAAATTGGGCAAGCAAACAAACTCGAAATAACGTCAAATAAAATCCTAGAGATGCTCAAACCTGTATTGACATTAATTTAAAGTCAATTTTATGAAAACCGAAGAAACGGGATGAAAACCGGCTCGATTGGGCCCTAAATAGGCCCTGAACCGGTCTGGACCAGCTGAACCGGTCCAATTGAACCAGTCCAGCCGGTCCAGATGGACCGGTCATCTTCTCCCTCACGCAGCGCTGCTTGCAGCTCTGCATAATATTTTTTTTTTCTTTTTCCTTTCTCTTACCTCAACCCAGCGACCTCATATGACAAGGAAAACAATGGCAACGAACGGGAAAAGTCTAGAACGAAAGTTTAAAGAAAAACGGTGGCGGCAATGGAACCCAGAATCCGGCGAGGCCTATTTTGATGGAAGACAACGAAAGTAACAATCATTTAGCTAGCAACTAACTCAGAAACAATGGTGAATCTATGACAGAACAAATTAGAGAATATTTACCAAAGAAACGGAGAGATTGAGAGATGAAATCTTTGAATTTTCGACGGTATTCACGAGACTCCGATGAGGCTGTTCCTGACCTTAAAACGAGCAACCCGAGATATTGGAATTGGTTTGAAATTAACAGCAAAGCCAATGATTAAATTTGAATTGCTCAATTACCTTTTAAGAGATCAACACAAAACAAATATGGCTCAACACGGGCGACGACAGCTGGGAGAGGGTCAACGTTGAGAAAGAAATGAGTTCTAGGGTTTTGTGCCAATTTATATGAACAAAATTTATTTAATGAAAAGAACAAATTAACCTCCAAAATAATAGTAGAAGACAAGGACATAAACGGTATTTAGGCTATAACTTTTTACTCGGAATTCGGAATTGAGCGTAGTCAATTGCGTTGAATTCATATCGATGTGATGATTCGGGAAAACTAAAGATAACGTTATTTGGACCAAAATTGGTGAAATGACTAAAATGCCCTTGAGCGAAAATCTGGGTTGTTACAAGGGGAGAAAACTGCTGCGCAGCAGATGGGAAAAAAAATGAAAAAGTTGCAGCAGGAGGAAAAAATATTTGTATTATTTTTACTCATTTTTTATTATCTCTAATCTACAATTCGTTTTACTCTCTTACTTTTCTTGTTATCAAGTTCACATTTTTATACTATGATTATAAGAGTAAATTTTGCTGCTAAAATAAACGGGGCAGAATGTATCCGACAGTGGAGCTGACAACCAATTCAATTTGATGACTAAGACAAAAGTCAAGCTACGAGGCTCCAACGATGGTAATTTTCTTAAATTTTGACGATTGTAAAGGCAAAACATTGAAGCTACAAAAATCAACACTTAAAAATATTTTCAGAAACTTCACTGAAGGAAAATTCCAATTTAAATGAATACTCCCAAGCAATATTGAATTCACATCTTAACTCAGCTCGGGAGTAGGGGGCCTTTATTGTGGGGTGAAATTTGATAATACACGAAATTTTATAACTTGGCAAAAATGTTTACACACATCGTCTGAGCACAGTACCTAGACACGCCGTCTCAGCACAGTACCTTCAACTCATCTCATCTTCTAAATTCGTTGCTTATGTGAAAGCTCTTCATTTTTAGGCAACAACACTAAAAAGCAAAAAACTGCTAAACATTGTTGCCCTTTTCAACTTCCCGCGGACTTTATTCCAAAACAAGTAAGTGTTGAAAGTTTTAATTAAATTAAATATTTCGGTATTAAAATAAAAAGATTTAAATGAATATTTAAAAAAGAGTAAAGTTGTTGTATAAAATTTCTCCGATTTTCTATGAATTTATAAGTACTAAGATAAGGTTTCATAATCTAAGGATGAAATTGCAAGTGTTGAAAACTCATGGAGCATATAGATGGAAATTTATTAAAAGGAAAAACAAGTTTGATAGCATGAAAAAAGAGTTGGACGGCAAGGCATGTAATGTGTGTTATTAACTAGAATTCCATTCCAATTTCTAACTAAAAACAAAAAGCCTTAGCGCGCGGAATTCCAATTCCAATTCCCACATTGATCATGTGTTGGTGTTGCTTTCTCTTCCCTTTTCTACTGTTTCATCAACACCCACCATCTCTCACTTTATTATATAATCAAATCAATTGTTAAGAGAGATTTTTGGAAAATATAGTATGTATTAGTGGGAAGGGAAGGGAATGAATGACTATGACTATGTAATGTTTTACAAACCCGCGTCGGCTCCGTCCATTCCGTTCCTTCCATTGAGTGTCCACGTGGTATTTTTGCTTATCTATTTTTGTTTATTTATTTTTGTGAGGCTTCTATCTCGCAGACGGACACAGGTTAAAGCTGAAATCAGAAAGAAAGAAAGAAAGAAGCTTTTCCTTTCCTTTCCTCTCCTCTCCTCCTGATCTCCAACTTTCTCTCACATTTTCCATTACTCCTCTTCCCCATTTCTCCTGGGCTGGACTGGGAATTCCCAGTTCCAGTTCCAGTTCCAGTTCCTGTTCCACTTTTTTTTTGTTCCTCCGGTCCGGATCCACGTTCCCTTATGATTTCATTATCATCTGCTTTTTCCCTCCATTTTATTCTAAATGATTTTACACGCACCACCCTTCTTTTATTATTCTAATTGTTGCCCATGTAATTCTAATTACTCCCTTTCCATTTCAAGATCATCTACACTCACTACTAAAATACAGTTTTCCTCCGCTGCTCCTAATTTCCCAATCCCGACTAAAAAATGGTGCTTTCTCGCCTCTTCCCTTCCTTCCGATACCGATTTCAATTTTCAATTTGCCACCAAGGGTGCCAAAAAGTTTGTTATGAAGCGTATGTCTGACGAATTGGAAACTGAAGAATTATCCAATTCCCAATCCCAGGATCCTTCCAATTTCACTGCTTTCCAAGAGGATCCCATTGTTGATAAGTTAAGGACCCAATTAGGAGTCATTCACCCCATCCCTTCTCCTCCTATCAATCGAAACATTGTTTCCCTTTTCGTCTTCTTTTTCTTTGTTGGGATTGCCTTTGACAAATTATGGAATTTTAAAAAGAAGTTGAAAAATGACCCGCTCCAACCTCGTGGCACATGGCCTCAGGTTCCTTCTAGTTTCTCTGCCTTTTTTGAGAAAGATTTACAGAGGAAGGAATCTGTTGAATGGGTCAATATGGTTTTGGGCAAGTTATGGAAAGTTTATCGACCCGGTCTCGAGAATTGGCTTGTTGGTCTGTTGCAGCCTGTTATTGATAATTTGCAAAAACCCGATTATGTTCAGAGAGTGGAGATTAAGCAGTTTTCTTTGGGGGATGAACCATTGTCCGTTAGGAATGTTGAGAGGCGAACATCCCGTCGAGCCAACGATTTGCAGTAAGTTTCTTCTTTCTTTTTATTTTTTTATATTGTTCCATTGCCATTGCCATTGCCAACCTTTATATTTAAACTGAACCTGTCCTGCTTTCAAACTTGATGACATTGACGACTAATCTACTTCTTTCATTACCACTGCCACTGCCACTGCCTGCATCATATTCATTTGTTGGGAGCTCCCTTCCTGCTTTCCATAGATTTTCATTCAACTACATAAATATGATTCAGGTACCAAATTGGTCTGCGCTACACTGGTGGTGCTCGTATGTTGTTAATGCTCTCACTCAAATTTGGCATCATCCCCATTGTTGTCCCAGTTGTTGTCCGAGATTTTGATATAGATGGTGAATTATGGGTCAAGTTGCGCCTTATTCCCACTGAGCCTTGGGTAGGTGCAGTTTCATGGGCTTTTGTTTCACTCCCAAAAATCAAATTTGAGTTATCGCCGTTCCGCTTGTTCAATTTAATGGGTATGTTGTTGTTTCTTGGCTCTTATTTTTTATAAAAAAAAAAAATTCCATTTTATATCTAGTCACTGTTAGTGAGTCATGGTGCAGGACAGATGCATGAAAAGGGGTTGATTTTATGTTCTTCTTTAGTTTTTGTTTTCAATAGGCATGGTTGTGGAGGTTTAAATTTATTTCAAGAGAACTATTTTTTAAACTTTGGATGCTGATGCACGTTTCTCTCTTTCTTGCTTTTTTTCCCCCATGTTGGCGTACGCCCGGGACAATAACAGCCATTCCTGTTCTCTCCATGTAAGTAAATCAATTTTGATTATTGATTGATTTGGTTGCTTTATAAAGTGGGTCAGGGAAGGGAAGGGAGGGAGACAATCATTTCCTTCCTAGCATGGCTGATTACTCTGTCATGGTTTTTCGTATTGATATTGAATATTTTCTTTGTCAGTCTATGTTTGTGCAATTGAATATTTTTCAACTTCTGTTCATTAAACTGCCTACGCTAAAGGTCACCTGAATTTCTTTGCATGACACTATTACTTGACTTGAGAATTAAATTGCCATTATTGAAGTTTTTGATGTTATGAGGATCGTGTTATGAAGTAGTGTCCGAGAATATTTCTAATAAATCAAACTGTTTTGATCAGAATGAATATTTTGTAAGAGTCGTCTTGAAATAGTGGGTATTAAGGTTTTTGTAGTGTTAGGGCAGTTCACTGCATAATTTGCAATTTAACTAATAATTTATTTCTGAGTGTTCTAGTTTTTTCGGGGATCTCTTCCAGGTGGTGGTTAATTAGTTGGTTCTCTGACCTAAATGCTTATTTTGTTTAGGTTTTTGACTAAACTTCTCACCGAGGATTTGCCTAAATTATTTGTACGCCCAAAAAAGATTGTTCTGGATTTTCAAAAAGGGAAAGCAGTTGGGCCTGTTGCAATCGACATTAAATCAGGAGACATGCAGGAAGGAAACAAGGATTATGTTGGGGAACTTTCAGTAACCATTGTAGATGCTCGGAAGCTTTCCTATGTCTTCTATGGTAATTGTTATTTTATCTAATTCTTTCTCTATAGTATCTCTGTACCATGCTTTGTAAATTACTGGATTTGGGGTACTTAACCATCAAGTGTTTGTGGCGCTTACCAGTATTGACAGTAATATATATTCCCGTGTTTCATCCTTGTTCTCCTCAGGAAAAACAGATCCGTATGTTGTTTTAAGCTTAGGTGATCAAAGAATACGCAGCAAGAAGAACAGCCAAACCACTGTAATTGGGCCACCGGGTGAGCCAATTTGGAATCAGGTGAAGCTCATTTCTGCTCATCCTTTGTTGTTTTGCCTATGAATACGCTCCTTGAACAATATTGGTCAAGTGTTCTTTCTTTACTTTTGGTTTATTGGAAGTTGTGAAATCTCTTTATGTTAAACTTAAGTGCATGGGGGTATATTGGCAGGATTTTCATATGCTTGTTGCAAATCCTAGGAAACAAACGTTGTACATCCAAGTGAAAGACTCCCTTGGATTTGCAGATTTAACTATTGGTACTGCAGAGGTAACTCATCTTGTTCTTAAACAGAAGATAGTTAGATTAGAAATAATATTCCATTCAAGTGTAAAAGTTAAAACTGGTTACGCCGTGCTTTTCTTTTTGCATCAATAACTTTTCTTAATTTCTTTCCGGTTAACTTATTTATTATTTCCATAAAATTCTAGCATATTTTTACTTCTCTCTTGAAACTATGCAATCTAAAATCAAGGAAACTGAAATTGCTGGACCGATTATGTTTTGTTAGGTTTTTGGTCTCTTTTAACTACAAACTCAGTTCATCACTTACAAGATTGGTTCAAGGATGACACGCACAATTCGAAAAAATGGTCCAAATTTTTCTTGTGCAAAAGAAAAAAAAGAGATTGGTTTAGTCATAGAACCAGCTGACTGTTACTCCTATTTGATTTATGTTTTCTTGTTACTCCGTGTAATGTTGGGGTTGGATGCCTTTCAAGTTCTAACTACATATTTTATACTCCTCCCTTGGATAGGGCTGTTACACACCTTGTAGAATTAACATTCTTGGTGAGAAGTGTTTGCTGATGAAAAGCACACAGTGAAAATTTTGCAGAGTGTTGTGTAATTTTATTAAAATGACAGTATTAAATGTAACTGGTATAGTAAGCACGTAATAGATTTAGTGGACGGGATACTTGTTTGTCGTGGTTTGTGAGTCTTCATGATGGGATCAGTCTCTGAGCACTGAGACTTCAATCCTGGCACTGATAAAAGCGAATGTTGATGCTTTTAAAAGAATCTTGATGGGAGCTAGGTATTAGGGAATTCTGAATTGTATAAAAGGAGGAGAAAAATGCAATAGCAAGATACGCATAATTTCTAGTAATTCCAGGAGTTTGGATCAAAATAACCACCCAATTGTGTGCTTCTCCAAATCTTCTAACACGCACTATTTCATAATTTTTTTACTCTTAACGATAACAAACTATACGCACCTCCAATGATCTGATGAATTGAAATTGAAAAATTGTATGGTTGTGTATTTTTTTTTTTAATGTATTCTTAGATTTCTCACATAAAACATGCAGGTTGATATCGGATCTCTTCAAGATACTGTACCAACAGATAGAATTGTTGTTTTGCGGGGAGGTTGGGGACTGTTTAGAAACAGATCTTCTGGAGAAATACTTCTTAGATTAACATACAAAGCATATGTTGAGGATGAAGAAGATGACAAGACTGCAGCAGAATCCATGGAGATTGATATTTCTGATGATGAGTCGTCTGATTCTGATGAACCAAACGGTAGTTATGAGGAGGGGGATGTAAGGGGTATGTCTTCAAGTGGGGCCGAAAAGGAATCATTTATGGATGTTCTAGCAGCTCTGATAGTGAGCGAAGAATTTCAGGGGATAGTGGCATCTGATACGTTGAATGCAAAAATTGATGCCATCAGCACAGGGACAACTAGATCAAGATCGCGTGATGTTATTACTGACACGAAGCCTGCGGTTTCCGACAAAGCAACTGGAGGTTTAGCCGGTAGTGTTATTGTTTTGTGTCAATTATGATTAATGTGATCTTGGATAGTATAGTAGTGTCATATTCTAATAAAAAAAATGAATAAAGTGCAGGATCAGCTTTGTTTTGGCTTGCTGTGATCACAAGTGTATCTGTGCTTATTGCTATCAACATCGGTGGTTCGAGTTTCTTCAATCCATAATCTTACGGCAAAGCAAAACTTGTATGTTGGTGGAGACTACCCGTCACTATCAAGTCGTTCATTCTTCAGCCTTGTAAATAATTTATTCATAGTTGCAGACTTAGACTAGGTCGTTGAAGTGAATTGGCAGGGCTGGGTGGAGTGAAGTGAAGAGAAGAAAGAGACTCGGTGTTGTTTTTGTATAGATGTCATTGATGGAGCAATATTCTGTTGGCGGCATAGAAATTTTGACTTTGAATTATATCATGTAGCAGTATTCCAAAACGTGAATTGTATTATAAATAATATGAAATCAACATTTACACTATGTAGTGTAGAGTAGAGTACGTTTGATTATCAGAGAAAAGAGGAGGCAAAATGTAAGAATAAATATACAAACTTGAGTTGAGAGGATTGTGAGAACTAAAGGGTTTTGGTTTTTGTAAGCCCTGCACAATAGAAAAGTAATAGATGAGAAGAAATGGTGAATTTTATTAATGAAAGAAATCATTCAATAAGAGAGGTAAAACTTAACAAAAGCATGATTTTGCGTATATGACCTCGAAATTGGAGATTTAATGAACTATAAACCTCACTTTCTATTTCTTATATTTAAGACCTTATGTTGAAGTCACTAAGGTGTGAAAAGACTAAAAACTCATTTTTTAAGAATGAAAAATCTGGAAAAAAAAAAATCTGATCGGACCGATCATGGTCTATGATCGGTCAGTTCCCAGAATTTTTTTTTTGAAAATTTTCCAGATTTTTCTTTCTCCAAAAATTTAGTATTTTGATTTTAATTTCTTCATCCGGATTTTGTTTTGCGCAAATAAGAAGTCGATTTCATACATTTTTTTGAGATCTATCCATTGAATCTAACTTTATGGCAATCTAATTTTTGTAGAAAAAGTTACGAGAAAAATGTTATTTTCGAATCTTTTGTTACTCGATCAGATTATTGCCTATGATCTGAAAGATCATTGCTTATGATCGGTCAGATCATAGGCAACAATTTAAAAAAAAAAAAATCTTTCTCCAAAAATTTAGTATTTTGACGTTAATTTCTTCATCCGGACTCCGTTTCGCGCAAATAAGATGTCGATTTCATACGTTTTTTCAAGATCTATCCATTGAATCTAAGTTCTTCATGAGTTTTTGGGTAAAAATTTAGAGTTTAGAGAGAGAAAAAATAGAGTAATATTAATGAGAGTTCTATTAATACAAAAAATAAGTTTTTGGTTTTTTCACACCTTAGTGACATCAGCATAAGGTCTTGAATATGAGAAATAGAAAGTGAGGTTTATGGTTCATTAAAGCTCCAATTTTGAGGTCAGATCCCAGATTTTTTTTGTTTTTTTTTTAAAATTTTCCAGATTTTTCTTTCTCCAAAAATTTAGTATTTTGACGTTAATTTCTTCATCCAGATTCCGTTTCGCTCAGATAAGATGTCGATTTCATTCGTTTTTTCGAGATCTATCCATTGAATCTAAATTTATCGCAATCTAAATTTTGTAGAAAAAATTACGTGAAAAATGTTATTTTCGAATATTTTGTTACTTGATGATCTGACCGATCATAGGTAACAATAAAAAAAAAAAAATCTCCAAAAATTTAGTATTTTGACGTTAATTTTTCATCCAGACTCCGTTTCACGCAAATAAGATGTCGATTTCATACGTTTTTTCGAGATCTATCCATTGAATCTAAGTTTTTCGTGAGTTTTTGGGTAAAAATTTAGAGTTTAGAGAGAGAGAAAATAGAGTAAGGTTAATGAGAGTTCTATCAATACAAAAAATGAGTTTTTGGTCTTTTTCACATCTTAGTGACATCAACATAAGGTCTTAAATATAAGAAATACAAAGTGTGGTTTATGGTTTATTAAAACTCCAATTTTGAGGTCATATACGCAAATATCCCCTTAAATAGGGATGGCAAAATTCCCAGCGGGCGGGGCCCCGACCTTACAGGAGTAGGGAATCCCCGTTTTATTAGGGTTAGGGTTAGGTGGGAAAACTTTTCCCCGATTTCTTATAGGGTACGTGGATGGGAATACTTCCCCCCGCCCAGCCCCCGACCCCGAACTTGATATTTTAATAACATCTTATGTATTTTGTTTACTTTTATTTTTATTGAAAAAAATTTATATAATATGGTTATATTAACTAATAAATTATAAAATGTTTAGTATTATGTTTTCTTTTTGTCTTAAAATATATATTTCATTTTTATATTCATTTTTAAATATACTTCCCCCGCCCAGCCCCCGCGGGTAACCGATCCCCAATTTTTTAATTAGAGGATAAGGTAGGGTATAAGGATTAAAAATCCCCGCGGATTAAGGGATGAGAAATATATCCGAACTCGCCCAGTTGCCATCCCTACCTAAATGACAAAGCCGATTTGTTAATAAAAGTAGACCTGAACTGTCAATAGAGAAACTGATAGTGAGTGAGAGGGATTCGGAAATCTGCAGAATGAAGCAGAATGAAAATGCAAAGTCAAAGTTCCTCCCTTCATGCCTTCAAAGATAACAGAGAAATAGCAGCATTACCTACCATACCATAGTGTCGGCATGAGAATCCCATACCTTCCTTCCTTTTCACCTACCAAATATGGCTATGGATTGGAGTTGATTTGGTAAAAAACCCCATCGACATCGTATTACCTTACCTGATCAAATTCCATTCCACGTCGTGCTTAAGAACAGAACCCAATACCTAAATTCCATTCTGTTGGCGGCACAGCCCCTCTCTCTGTTTCTGAATTCATCTGTCTGAACTACGACTGCATTCACTCGGTTTAGTTTAGTTCAGTAATAATTGGAGAAAGAAAGAAAAGAAAAGAGGATCCAATTCAAAATGTTAAGAAATCGAGGTCGGCTTGCATTCCAACTCCCTACTTTTCGTTTTTATTCTTCTAAAGGTAAAGGTAGGTATCTCGTTCCCTTTTCTTGCTTCATTAATAATAAAAGATACGATTGCCTTAAACCCTAATTGTAATTCTAAATTAAAAATAGAACCGCAATTGTCGATAGAGCTTATCAATATAATGGAACAAAGGCTGACTGCCATTCAGCACAGGAGCACTTTTCTTCTCAGCTTAATCAACCAACCGGGTAACTTACTTTGTCATTTTTCCATATCATAAAAATGGTTTTTTTGATTTTGGATATTTGATAGCCAGCAGCCTCACCATCTGAGTACGCTAATGCTAATAAGGAGCTTAAAAAACTCACTCCCACCACCCATCTCATCAATCAATTGAGGTCCACCCAGAAGGAAATTTATGGTTTGAGAGCACTCATCTCCGATTGCGACGATGATAAAGACATGCTTGATTTGGCTACTCATGAATTGGATCATGCTCTTTCTCACCAAAATAGATTACACCAATTGTTACTCAACTCCTTACTTCCCAAGGATGATGCTGATGAGAGGGATTGCATCTTGGAGGTCCGAGCAGGTCATATTAGTATTACTCAATCTCAACATTTCATTGCTATGCAACTCACTCACTCACTGTTTCTTCTTTTCAATACAGGAACTGGTGGAGAAGAAGCTTCTCTCTTTGCCATGGATATTTTTAAAATGTCAGCCACTTTTACATCTTTGCTTTTACATCTTCTTTGCTTTGCTTTGCTTTCAATTCAAATGGACATCTTCTTTGCTTCTATATACATAACAGGTATGACAGATACACTCAGAAGAAAGGTTGGACATTTGAAGTCGTAGACATAACCGAATCCGATCTTAAAGGATATAAGGTTTCTTACTTTTTCACTTCGCTTCTCATTTTTCCACACTCTTTTTTTATTTACTCTCCTCTTTTCTAGGAGGCTGTTGCTGCAATTTCAGGAGTCGGGGTTTATGGCAAACTTAAATTTGAGAGTGGAATTCACCGAGTTCAGGTTTCTTCACCATCCATCATTTAATTTAACTACCTCACCTCACCAGTGGTAAATGATATGTTTGTTTTGGCAGCGAGTTCCTGTCACAGAGAAGTCTGGGCGTGTTCACACCAGTGCTATATCTGTAGCCATTCTCCCTCAAGCAGACGAGGTTCTCTTGCACACTTTCTCATATGCGATGTCTGAATATCACTCTAACGATGCGTCAGTCAAATAACTATTATTTATTATAATCCGTGATTGCATGAAACACACATTCAAGATTTTTTTTGAATGAAACCATGTCCCGAGTCCCTTGTCGATTAAAACGAAAGGGAAAGGGATTATGTGGTTGGTTGGCTCAACTTGTGATACTTTTGAGGGGATGTGCAGGTAGATGTAGAGTTGAAGAACGAGGACTTGAGAATTGATACCTACAGATCAGGCGGTTCAGGTGGTCAGCATGCAAATACCACAAATAGTGCTGTTAGAGTGATTCATATTCCAACAGGCTTGACTGTGTCCATACAGGACGAGCGATCCCAACATATGGTAGGAAAAAGTCCTCTTTTTTTTTTTTTCGTTTGTTGTGATGTATGTCTTGTTCTATGGTTTATATATTATGATGGTATGGTTGAAGTTTTCCATTGGGTTTTTATTTCCAACAGAACAAGGCCAAGGCACTTAAAGTTATCTGTGCGAAGCTATATGAAATGGAAAGGCGTAGAATCCAGAGCAGTCGATCAAAACTTCGTTCGGAGCAGGTAAAATATTGGTATAGTGAATGAGATGTATTGAAGTTCCGTCACAAGTAAATTACTGAGTTACTACAAACAATAAGCAGATTGGTAGTGGGGACAGATCAGAACGCATACGGACATACAACTTTCCACAAGGACGAGTAACCGACCATCGTGTAGGAATCACGGAATATGGAATTGATGAGGTGATGCAGGGACAGAATCTGGATACCTTTGTTGACGCTCTCTTATTGCAGCAGGAAATGGATGCTATTGCATCCTTCACTTCTTCTTCGTCTTTCTCCCAGTAGCAGTAGCAGTAGTGAGAAGTCCCAAAATAATATCCGCCTTGTTTGAATTCTGGTAAATGACTCAAACAAGTGGAATATGGAAGTAGTTAACATAATTCGGTTCTAGTGATTCGATTTCATGTTTTTATAATGACCGGAGATGGACACGTTTAATTTTTTTTCTTGAAAGGTTAAACTTGTTGACAGTAGAGATCAGGTCGCTGGATGATAGCATTGGTCTGGGGGGAATTCAATGTTCACAATGGAAGAGGACAGCTTCCATTTGAAATGCTTCACAGTAAACTCATCCTTGTTTTTTGTTTGGGTGGGCTTTTTCATGAAATATTTACCTACAAATATTTTGAAGGGAGAGGCAGCTGGAGGAGCCTTGAATCTAAAAAGTAAAACAATTAGATCGGATCTTCATCTCCTATTGCTGGCAAAATTGGTGGAGCATTATATCTTTTGAGAAAGTAAAGTAAGTTAAAAGGATAGGAAAAGTTGCCAAATTTATTAGTTAGAAAGTTTCCTTGTTTGGTTCCAAGGGGATTGAACGTTTTGTACCTTGCAAATTATATTATGTTATAATATTTTTTGGATTCATTACATTACATGATGTCTTCGCTGATGTAAACTGGGTGTGGTTGGGATCTATAGCCAATCAAAATTCTATGCTACCACTAAATCAACATAAGAATTAAATTGAATTTAGGTGATGATCGACCAACAGTTGCTGATTCTGCCCACTGCATCCGCACTTTGAAGACAGCATTCCTACATACAGCGATTGAAGGTTGAAATATTGCCTTCAACGTTGGAACCCAGATCGACGCCTATGTCCTGCTATGGTTGGTGGAAAGAAGAGTGCAGAAAGAAACATTACCTGATCTGAAGGTCATGAATCACGGGGCTCGGGCTGGGACTACTGGAAGTAGTAGATCGGTAGCTCTGAGCCTCTCTCTCTAAAGCATTAGATAAATAAAATACGATGATGAAAAAAAAAAACAAATTCAAGAGAGAGAGTAGCAGCATGCATAAAATTAATAACAAAGATTATGGAGGAGCAAAAGGGTAGGAGACGCAGCCAGGGAAGAGGCAGTGCATGGGTAGAGCCGCAACAGCAGCGACAACGAAAGTCTGTTGAGGACTCCATCCATGCTCTGCCTGTTCCCCGTCTGCTGGCTCTTCTGATTGCATCCCCCAGTTCCAAGAGCAAAACTAACTATAGATTTTACCTTCTACTTATGGTTTGCTTTGCAGATGCTTCTATTAAAATCATAAAAACTGGAATGGGGTGTTCAAGTTCCAGTTCATTCGATTATGAGGATATCAAAATCAGGTGAAGTTAATGAATCTCCATTCCACACACACCACTTAAATAAATAACCAAAGAGTCGCATGTCGTACCAAACAAATAATGTACTATCCATCTACTCTTATTCTTCTGAACTCAATCCAATGATCTAAATTTGTACTACTTGTTTGTAATGTACTCACTCTTTTGCTTTCTTCGGTCTGTGCCGCCTGTGGTACTACTCTTCTCTTCTCTTCTCTTCTAGTACTATAGTACTACCTACTGCAGTACGACTTTCAAATTCGGCTGGCCCACTCCCACGGTCCAAGTCTTTTATTTTCTTCATTTATTTTTATTCCAAACAATATAATACTTTTTCCCTTACCATAGCAGCATATAATAATAATAATAATAATATAGTATAGTATAGAAATGAAATGAAATCTTTATTTTTCAATTGTACCTGGTGAATGAATCCACATTGGGCAAACTAAATAAATATAAAAAAATTAATCTTATTTGTCTCTAAATACTGGAGGTTTATTTAAGTTAAGATAACATCAAAGTCACTGACGCTCCATTCTGCAACTTCTCCTTTGCTTTTGTATATTTCCGTACCAACGTCGATTGAGCTCCATATCCTTCGTGCTGGACGAGTCCCAGGATCCTATATTCACCACACATTCACATTCACAATCATATCATAGGTGTTAAGAATTTGAATTGTTGTAATACCAACCTGGTAAAAGTAGAGCCTGCTGGATAGTGCTCCGACATCGAGTTCCCAGGTTCTGGGATCACCAATCCATCCATCTCCCTTTTTAGTGGGATAACCATATTGAGCCCATACCGGATGAGGGGACAACTGCATTATCTCTTGTGCCTGTGGATTGCTATACGGATCACATGTAATCACCGGTTTCTCCAAGTGTTGAGCAGTTCCCGGTGCACAGTAAAAGTGATATGCTCCGTATGGAAAGTTTTTCGTATCATTTCTATATATTTTTCTGTCATCCGGTGTTATATGGTATGGTGGGCAATTCTCTAGCGCTTTTGGACCGCACGATGCTTCTATTTCTGGGTTTATTATCATTTCACTATATCTTGTTACGTCCGTTGTCACATCTCCATCGCAGGCTGACCCGTCATTCTTCCAACAGCTACCTATGTCAATCAGATAGAACTGGCTTCTTGCTCCTCCTCCCTTCTTTATATCCAAATTCACTCTCACTTTGAAATTTGGTGACTCCGGAAGCTGTTATCAATCAATCATTTACAATGCAATAATATTTAATTAATCTATTATCAAAACTAATAAAAAAAAAGAAAAACGAAACTCACAATTTTGAGCATTCCCCTGGTGTCATAATGGTAGCCACCGGAGAAGCCGCGAGTAGCATCAGCACGGAGGTAGAGCATCAACCATGGATATTTGTCTGATGTCTTTAATGTATGATTGAAAACCCAACTCCCAACACCAAGTTTCTTCTCCCAAACAACCTCATAGTAAGAGGAGTTAGTATCAGTATCAGTATCAGAATGAATATCATAAGTCCCATTAAAACTTCCTCTCATTAAACGACCACGACGTAAGAGACGCGTCTTGTGATGAAACAAGTTAGGCTGATTCATACACCCTTCACCAAAGCAAGGGAAATTACGATTACCTCCACTGAAAGGAGATACCTTTTTCCCATCCTTAGGACACAAACCTGATTTTGTATCATAATTACCGTTTTTCAACATTATCATCCAGAACTGCCATGGTTTTGGTCTGCCCAGTACTTGGCATAAAGAACCGAGATATTTCTCCTTTTCAACGGCGTAGAGGTCGGTGTTGTTTAATGCAGTTGGGTTCAATCCTGGGAATGGAGTGCCTACTCCTAAACTATTATCATCCTCTGTCACCCTATGTTTAAGACGAAGATGAGGAGGTTGGGGTTTGAACTGGAAGTCGAAACAATCAGCAGCTCTAGGACTACCCATTCCAGGAGCTTCAAAACCAACTTCATTGCAAAAATTCCAAGCTTCAAAACCAACTCGAAGTCGGTCACGTCTCATACCCGGGTCTCCCAATGCTGAGAATGGGATAACTCTTTTCCTTCCTTCAACTTCCACACAACAACTACTCATCAACAAAACTGACACTCCCAAAATCAACACTTTCATCATCATCATCATCTCTGGGAATTGAAAAACAAAACGAATAATATATTTTTGGGACGTGAGTGAGTTCTCAACTGGCTGCTTTTTTTCATATTCCAAAGCTCATTCCTATAAATAAAAAATCTTCTAGCTTCAAACTTGGATTATGTTATCATATCATATCATAACCATTTAAAAAAAAAAAGCTTTATCTCAATCTTAGATTATTCTCATCTGCTTACTAGATAACAGTGGATAAAATTAGGTGATAATAATAGAATCAGGTAGTCTCTTGTTTGTTATCTTATAACTATTTTCAGTTTCAATTGTTTGCTTTTAGATGGTTAGTACGAGGTATTCAATTATGGGTGAAGTAAAGAGATAGATATTTTGTTTTTAAAATGATTGATTTCTCCATAATATTTGACTTTGTAAAAACATAAATCATTACCAATTACCTATTCGGTGGCTATCCTTCTTTTTCTTTGATTTTTTGAACCACCACGATTGTTGAAAAATAAAAATATTAAGTATCAAATTCCTATTTTTGTATTTTTTTTTTAATTTATCTAGTTTTGAAAGTTTTTTCAAACTTCAAACATTCAATTTGATTGGGTTTATCTATATCAAAATCTATATCTATTAAAATTTTACGAGAACTATCTAATTCTAAACATATAAGACTATTTAATAAATAGATGACTTTTAAAATAGGGACAAAAAGGGAAATAGAAAATCTTTGTAGTTTAATATTAGCCCTATGTAACGAAGTTGTATAACTCACCTCCATTTTTCATTAGAGGCAATGTGTAATTATAAAATGTGATTCATACATTTAATTTCAATGGTGATTTTATCATTATATCCGTATTTATATATCTATTATATATACATATACTAGATTCAAGCAAGGAATTAAAAAAATTGTGTTTTGTTTGTACACCTAAGGGTTTTTTTTCTAACAAATTAAATATATTCTTTTAAAAAAATTGACAATATAGAAACATTTTCATACTTGTAAACAAAATAGGTTAATTTTATAGAAAAGTTGACATGGTGTAACTATTTTGATTGAAGTTCAGTTTTGAATGATTGTTTTTAAATAGTTTGGGGAAGAGCAGAGTATGAATATTGAGTTAGGGTGTACCAAGGATTTGATTGGGCTTGTGGTATCAAGGTAGGGTAAGCACGGAATGGGGATAAGAAAGATGTGGGGTTATAATTTAGGGCATGTAAGTTTGGTTGTTGTTGAGTGTTTGATAAGAGTTTATGGTTTTGATTAGTTTTTTTTTATGGTGTAGGAGTTAATTTAGATGATACCTTTGTGTCAGTGGTTCGAATCCATTTCTAAGCGGGCAAAGGGTCCAAAGGACACGAACTGAAAATGTGAGAGCTTTATTTTGGGTACAGGATGAACAATGGGAGGTAGACTCTCTAGTGAAGGCAAAAACTCGATAGATGAACTAGAAGTCGAGTGTTAGGACATAATTCAACAATAGAATCCTTATGTAAACTTACTTTCAATTCTTTTTATTCTCACTGAGTGTCATGCTCAAAGGTGCTACTTATCACCTTGCAGGTTTGGATGTGATCGAGGTTGTGAAGAGGGAGCTGGTATGCGTTGAAGCTTGATTGCCGAACTTGGGAAGTGGACTAGTGGGTTATCGTTCTTCGAGCTCGAAGTTGCAATAGTTTACATAAGAAAGATTTTGTGTAAACTAAGTGTTATGTATATTTATTTCTCAAAGTGTTAAGTTTAAAGTCCGGTTAAAGTTCAGTGAACATTTATTTGTTTTTATGTGAGTCTTTATATCTTTTCCGCACTTGACATTTCAAACGTTTTTTTTGTTTTCTAAAACCGGGGTGATATGCCCAGTGATTGCATCCACTTTGTTTTCGAAAACGAGATACATGCCCCTGGTTACGTACATATGACTTCGGTCATAATTTTCTATCAGGTGAAGACTTTTCTAAAATTGTAACTACTTTATTTTGAATTTCATGTTTTTCGCTCCTGTGAGAGTACTCGCGGCCTAGCCTCTATTTTGGGTCGGGTCGTTACAACTAGATTCAAGCAAGGAATTGTGTTGTGTGCATATACTTGAGGGTTTTTTTTAACAAATTAAATATATATTTTTTTTAAAAATGGTTAAATGCACTGATGGTCCCTGCACTATCAAGCTTTTTCAATTTACACCCCTAGACTATCAATTTAGTTTTTTTGACCCCTACACTTTCAATTGTCCAACTTCTGTCTAATAAACCATCCAAAACTAATAGACTTGAATATTATTATTATTTTCTATATGCAGGGGTATGTCAAAAGACAATTTTACCCATTAACTTTAGTTGATTTTTTTTTTCCGACAATGGACCTTCTTCCTCATTTTTCTGGTTTTGTCCCTTGCCTTGTTGTTTCAGTAATTAATTAAGGAACCTCAGTTGAACGACGATGATGATCATAGTTGGTGTGATAACTTGTTCTCATATAAATAATCGACCACATATAAATCGTTAACCTTCGAGAAGGCACCATAGCTAGTGAGAGAAAACCGGCACCATTTTTAGAAGACTCAAAACACTGAGTAAAAGGAAGATTATTATTCTAATCCCTGTTCCCAAAAGCCGATATATAATTTATTCTATAATAATTCTAAACACAACAAAACAAAAAAATAAATTAACATTCTACACATGAAGAAGAAGATGAAGAGCTCGTTTTTTACCTCCATTGAAAAAGATAATGAAAAAAAGAAGAGAGAGCTTGTAATTTTTGTTTTGTTTGGTTGGGTTTGTAATTGGGTTGAAGAATTGAATTTATAAAGATGAGATTTCCACCATTTACAAAAAAAAGTTAAGGAAAACGGGGGGAAAGACTAGTGAGTGCGTGGGTGAGAGAGAATAAGGGTATTGCATTGGACGATGGTAAAAGAAAGCCAAAACTAATAATAATAATAAAATTAGAAGGAGGGAGTTGTTGGGAAAAAACCACATTTCCCACATTCACAGCTAGAAATAAAGAGAAATAACCAAGAAAAATAAAGAAACAAACACAATCAAACGACGCAAGGATTTATACTGATTCACCCCAATTGGCTACGTACGTCCAGTTGCTACCGCTGCTGATTTCACTATAATAAATCAAGATTTACAGTGAAAAATATCCAATATACTTAACCGTGTATTACGCTTAAAAAGCCCTCAAGAAAGTAAACTCTTTCTTTTACAATATTTCTCACACTCTCACCAAAGCCCTCCCCAAACCCAATACAAATACACTCTCATTATTTTTATGATACATTTGCCAACAAATGGTTGCCTCTATTTATAATACAAATAGCCTTGGTCACCAAGTAAAATCCAATGGTCATAATTCATCCTTGCCCACCAAACAAATCCTGTGGCCATAATTAAGCTTTGGTCACTAAGCAAACTTGTTGAGCAAGTTTAGAGCTTCATCAATCCTTTCATATACTTGCCAAATCCCAACAAATTCCACCTTGACAAGATAGATGAAGAATCCACAACTTCTGCTACAATCATTATCTTCACCAACAATCATAGTTCTCAAACTAGAGAGCTATCATACTCCACCATATGAGCAAACCACTTAAAATATCACCTTCCAAGATTTTTCCTTTTTTGGCACATGTCGATAAACCTAGCTGAAATTATGGTGCAACTTCCACCTACTTGGCTTCCCTGAAAGTTCTCCAGCCATCGACATCATTTCTACCACACGCCTTGCATAACTGCCAAGTCAATGCTCGCATGTGCATCTGCTAACAACACATCCTCTATCATGGTAAAATGGTCACACCATGAGGATGACTTTCTTCCCTCTTCAAATGAAGTCGTTGTCTCCCATGACAAGAGAGACAATGTTAGCTTCCGACCCAGAGCCCTTTGCTGAACCTGCTCTGTTTGGACAATCTTTTTTCAGGTGACCACCACCGGAACCACTTTCATCTGATTTCGTTGATTCACCATCATCGCTGCTCGGTCTTCCTTTCAATGGCTTATGTAACTCTGACTGTATCAATACATCCTTGACTTGCACTTGCCACAAGCCAAAGTTGATCCTTCCATCAAATTTCTCCACATCAAACTCATCAGACTCATAAAGTTTGACATATTTGCTTCTCACTCCTAGCTTGAATCAGCAAACAATTATAACCCGTTCTAAGAAATCTTTTTCTGATGTGGAAGATCAGACAAAGCTGCAACCACAGAGCATACGAACAATTTCAAGAAACTACTAACTTAAAGCTCTGATACCAGTTGTTGGGAAAAAACCATATTTCACACATTCACCGCTAAAAATAAAGAGAAATAACCGAGAAAAATAAAAAAACAAACACAATCAAACGACACAAGGATTTATACTAGTTCACCCCAATTAACTACATCCAGTTGCTACCGTTGCGGATTTCACTATGATAAATTAAGAGTTACAGTGAAAAATATCTAATACACTTAACCGTATATTACGCTAAAAAAACCCTCAAGAAAGTAAACCCTTTCTTTTACAATATTTCTCACACTCTCACCAAAGCCCTCCTCGAACCCAATACAAAAACACTCTCAGTATTTTTGGGATACATTTGCCAAAAAAGGGTTGCCTCTATTTATAATACAAATAGCCTTGGTCACCAAGTAAAATCCAATGGTCATCATTCATCCTTGCCCACCAAGCAAATCCTATGGCCATAATTAAGTCTTGGTCATCAAGCAAACTTGTTGAGCAAGTTTAGGGCTTTATCAATCTTTTCCTATACTTGCCAAATCCCAATAGGAATATGAGGTTAAAGAATCTTTTCCCTAAAAAATAGGAAATCAAAACAACCCATTTAAAGCTATCTGAAGGTCTTGTGGCATTGAATTCGTTAAGAAACAGTGGATAATTGGAATTCGATCAGAGACTAAAGGAGATGTTGGGTCAGAAATGTCCTGAAGATGCACCTGCATCACCGATACATGAGAGACCGAAGAAGCGAGAAGCAAACTTGTTCGTAAAGAGTTAAAACCAGGGGAGATGAGAGATGGGGAAGAAGGTCCATCGTGGGAAAAAAATCAACTAAAGTTAATGGTCTTTTCACATACCCTTGCATATAGAAAATAATAAAAAAAATCAAGTCTTTTAGTTTTGGATGGTTTATTGGATAGAAGTTGGACAATTGAAAGTGTAGGGGTAAAAAAATTAAATTGATAGTCCAAGGGTATAAATTGAAAAAACATGATAGTGCAGAGTCATCAATGCATTTAACCCTAAAAAAATTGACAATATACTTGTAAACAATATAGGTCAATTTTATTAAAAAGTTGACGTGGTGTAACTATTTTGATTGAAGTTCAGTTTTCGCGTGGATGCCATATCTGTTTCGTTTTCAGTGAAAATGTTAAACCATTAACGATTTTAAGTTACATTTGACATCTTCATAACCTAAAACTATCCTAATTTTAGATAGTATGCTTAGTCATTAATCCACATCAGTAAACTGTCCTTCTTTGCTTAAATTTTGTGGATAGTTTGCCTATAAATTTCAAAAAAGTTTACAAGTTAAATAAGCAAACTCAACATAAAGTTACACTTGGAGGGAAAAAAAAGCTTCTGATGACTATTCACCTAACGCAATATTGTGATAAATATATATATATTGCCAAAGCCATATGTTTTATAAATATAGAAAGAGAGATATTGTAGAATATAAGCAATAGAAACTCGTATTATATAGTTTGGAGTTTGGACTAACTTGAAAGTTAAGGTGAAGGAGTCAAGTTACTATGCTTAAAGGTCACACTATGTGATCCACTCCTGTTCTCACCTTTATCTTTCAGCAACACCTCTTGATCACATATCCTTATATATATAGAGAGCATAGATTAAATCAGAAAGTACTCATCTGTCTGAACTTGTTCGTTTCTATCCTACCATAATATAATACAACACATTACCTGGCCTTTCGGTGGCGGAATGGAGTATAATTTGTGCGTAACAAGGTCGAAGCAAAGCCTGGTTAGGCCATCTGAAAAGACTCCTTCTCTGACACTCAATCTCTCACTCATTGATAGCTTACCTGTCCTAAGATGCAATGCTCGTACTCTCCATGTTTTCAGACCAGGTCCTGTTGATGCTTCTCCTCATGATCTCATTCGACAGGCTTTGTCCAATGCTTTGGTTCCGTACTACCCTCTGGCTGGACGACTTAAACAAACAAACCAAAACCAGCTTCTGCTTCAACTCGATTGTTCCTCCGAAGGCGTTTTGTTTGTGGAGGCTTCTTGTACCTCTACCCTTTCTTCTCTTCATTACTTTGATGACGTTACATCCATTCCTTTTGATCAACTCCTTCCACCTGATATGATGAGCTTAGAATCAGAACCCCTGGTCCAGATGCAGGTTACACAGTTTGGTTGTGGTGGTTTTGTGATTGGTTTAATTTTCTGTCATAGCATCTGTGATGGCCTTGGAGCTGCACAATTCTTGAATGCCGTTGGCGAACTGGCTCGAGGTTTTTCTATTGAGCATCTCAGTGTCACACCTGTATGGCACAGGGATTTCTTTCCTCAAATGCCAATGTCAATGGCAATGCCTATCCCTATTCCTATTCCTATTCATATTCCTGACTACACCTTACAACATTCCAACATTGACATTCCCATTGAGCGTATCAATGAGCTAAAGAAAGATTTCAAGGAATCAACAGGAAAGACTTGCTCTGCCTTTGAAATTGTAGCTGCCAGCTTATGGAGCCTTCGAACACGGGCTGTTTATGAAAATGATGAGGCATTGAAGCTTGTTTTCTTTGCAAATTGTCGTCAGTTTGTAGAGCCTCCGTTGCCAAAAGGATTCTACGGAAACTGCTTCTTCCCTGTAACAATCGATGCCGGTAGCAAGATGATTGCGGAGGCATCAATCAATGAGGTAGTAAAACTGATACAAGAAGGAAAGAGTAAGGTAAGAAGTGAATTTGAGAAATATTATAATAAAAACAAGTTAGAAAGAGAAGAAGATCCATTTGGTCCACCATTAAAATACACAACAATGTTCATATCAGAATGGGGAAGGCTTGGATTCAATGAGATAGATTATGGATGGGGTGAAGCAGTACATGTGATACCAATACAAGGGTCAGCAATAATACCAGTTGGGATAGTAACCTCTCTTCCATCACCAACAAAAGGTATTCGTTTGATGACGTGGTGTGTCAAGGATACTCATCGCCAATCTTTTCTTCACCATTTCTCCAAATTTTTACTCCTTTCATAGAACACCAATCAAATCAAATCAAATCAATGAATAAAAACTTTATTATTATTATTATTATTACAAATACTAAATTAGATCAAGTATAAGTATAAGTACAAACATCGGCTGGCCGGCTCGGCTCCAAATTAGTAAATACCATCCATTTTAAACCGTCAATTAATTATTATATATAAATAAATAGGGAAATTTAGAAATCTGAAATGGTCAAAATTAGTAAACAAAGGCAAAAAAAGACAAAAAGAGCTATAAAATAAAATATGGCATCAGCAACACAGGTTTTAAGCCAAGGCTTGTTTTGATATAAATGAATAAGCGGCATATACGACCAACATTTAAAGAGTGTTGTGACCTACCTCTACCTGCAAATGCAATACTAAGGATAAAACGGCAAAGACTAAGGTTAAAAGAGTCTTCTTTGTTTGGATTGATTTTTAATATTAATACTAACTACTCAGCTTTATCTTATAATCCAATGAAAATGAAACAAATCAATCAATTAATTATAAAACTTGCTTTGCTTGTAATGTAATTTGTATGAACATTAAATTTTTAGCATATGTTTTTTTCTTCATTTGAAAAAGGATGATGATGCTAAGCTAAGATAACTTGGAAATATGGTTACATCACAGAGGTTGACTGAGTGAGAGACAGTTGGTATTGGTATTGGCGCCTGCAATGCACATACACTCTACCATTACCATTACCATTACCATATATAAATCCTTAACTACTCTCTCAAGGATTATTCATTTCATAAAGCGATCACACTTAAAACTTGGGAACCAAGGAACTCATCTACTCTACACAACGCTTCAGCGCGCCGCCCTTTGTTTTGCTGTCGCATCATCAATCCTTATCAGAAATCTCTTAGGTAGTATAATATGTAATGCTGGGAATTTTTACCTACATTTTCCATGCTATATAATATATGCTCCTGAGATGAGATTCAACTCAATCCAAAGAGCTGATCTAACATCTATCATCCTGTTTTACTAATCTAATATCTGGCAAAACTGATTCAGCTAAACAATCTCAAGGTGAGTTTAACTAGCTGTTTATATGGGGAGAGATGAGGAAGCTGCAGAAAATACTTTGGTCTTCTATAATAGGAATATCAATTCCCCCCCATCAGGACACAGCTTGAATGGTGGACCAAAGCAAGTGAATGAGAATGAAGAAGAAGATCATGAGAAACTCAAATCCATTCCTTTTCTCAAGCTCTTCTCTTTTTCTGATTCATCCGATATCGTGCTTATGTTGGTTGGAACAATTGGAGGCATAGGAAATGGAATGTGTATGCCTCTAATGACCATCCTCTTTGGCCAACTCATCAACACCTTTGGGACTAACCAGGCTAATCATGACATCGTTTCTCAAGTTTCCAAGGTTAAACCTTTTTTTTAGACTTGTTTACCTTCCATTTTACAAGTTTATATATATAGCTGAAAAATCTGTTGAATTTAGGTGTGTCTAAAATTTGTCTACTTGGCTGTGGGAGCTGCAGCAGCAGCATTTCTACGTGAGTGTTTTCTATTTTTTCCAATCTATGGAGTGTTTTTAATGTAAAATCATCCTGTGCATATGCGTTTTTTTTAAAATAAAAAATGTCTGTAGAGGTATCTTGCTGGATAGTGACGGGGGAGAGACAGGCTGCTCGGATTAGGGGATTGTATTTAAAAACTATATTAGGACAAGATGTAGCTTTTTTTGATAAAGAAACAAATACTGGAGAGGTTATCGGTAGAATGTCTGGTGATACAGTCCTCATTCAAGATGCTATGGGCGAGAAGGTACAACAATTCACAGATGTAATGTAATTACAATTGTATGATTGAATATAATCAAATTAACTTTATTCTTCTCGTACAGGTTGGGAAAACCATCCAATTGATTACAACATTCATTGCAGGCTTTGCAATAGCCTTTATAAGAGGGTGGCTGCTAGCATTGGTCATGTTATCTGCTATCCCACTTCTCGTGGCGTCTGGAGCAACAATTGCACGATTCATGTCACGGATGGCAGCTCGTGGGCAAAGTGCTTATGCAAATGCTGCAAATGTTGTCGAACAAACAATAGGCTCAATAAGAACTGTATGCTTCAGCTCTATTTTAGGATAGGAATGTGTAGTTATGTTTGCATGAACCTAAAATGTTGTTTAAATATTGTTGTACATGTGTGTTAGGTTGCATCATTTACGGGTGAGAAGGAAGCTGTAAGTAATTACAAGAAGTTCCTGGTACATGCTTATAAATCAGGTGTGAGTGAGGGCTTAGGCAGTGGAATAGGAATTGGTATGGTAATGTTCATCGTCTTTTGTACTTATGCTTTGGCTGTTTGGTTTGGCGGAAAGATGATATTGGATAAAGGATACAATGGGGGTCAAGTCATAAATGTCATCGTCGCAGTTTTGACAGGTTCAATGTGAGTAGACTTTACATAACATTTTATATTATTGATAAGTAGATAACACATCTTGCTGCTGCTGCTGCTTTTTTTTCCCTAATGAATGAAAAGTATATGTTAATTTCAGGTCCCTTGGACAAATATCACCTTGCTTAAGTGCATTTGCTGCTGGTCGAGCTGCAGCTTACAAGATGTTTGAGACAATTGAAAGGAAGCCAAATATTGACATTTATGATGCTAGGGGTAGAATATTAGATGACATTCAAGGAGACATAGAATTGAAGGATGTTTATTTCAATTATCCAACTAGACCTGAGGAAACAATATTCAGTGGGTTTTCTCTTTATATCCGTAGTGGCACTACTGCAGCATTGGTTGGGCAGAGTGGTAGCGGCAAGTCAACTTTGATCAGTTTGATCGAGAGGTTCTATGATCCACAATTTGGGGAGGTTCTTATTGATGGAATTAACCTCAAAGAGTTTCAATTAAAATGGATAAGGGGAAAAATTGGTCTTGTCAGCCAGGAACCAATACTCTTCACTGCCAGCATTAAAGATAATATTGCATATGGGAAGGATGGTGCAACTAATGAGGATATTAAAGTCGCATGTGAACAAGCAAATGCTTCTAAATTTATTGACAAACTGCCTCAGGTTCTATTCATTCAAGCTTAAGCTTTAACCTCTTGGCTAAATGTATTAATTTCCTTTACATACTTGAATCTCATCATGTAGGGGCTGGATACCATGGTTGGGGAGCATGGAACTCAGCTTTCTGGTGGGCAAAAGCAGAGAATTGCAATAGCAAGAGCAATTTTGAAAAACCCTCGAATTCTACTTCTAGATGAAGCTACTAGTGCACTTGATGCTGAATCTGAGAGGGTTGTGCAAGAGGCATTGGATAGGATTATGATCAATAGAACTACCGTTATTGTTGCCCATCGCTTAAGCACAGTTAGGAATGCTCATATGATTGCTGTCATTCATAGAGGAAGGATGGTTGAGAAAGGTAAAGTAGATCCATTACATTTTCCTCATAAATACTAACATCTTCTTATTTAATTTCTTGAATATTTACATCATGATTTAATTAATCCATTAGGACCACACTCCGAACTGATTAAAGATCCTGCTGGGGCATATTCACAACTTATACGTCTGCAAGAATCAAATAAAGACTCAAAAAATGCTTCAGAAGATGTTAATCGAGTAGAATTTTCTCTAGAATCATTTAGACAATCAAGTCAGAGGATGTCCTACAAGAGATCCCTTAGTAGAGGATCATCAGTTGGACGTAGTAGCCGTCGCTCTTTCTCGGTCTTTGGTTTACCCACAGGACTTGACTTGCCAGATGCTGAACCAGAGCTAGAAGACATCCAAGAGCCACAAAAATTTCCTCCAGTTCCTCTTCGCCGCCTGGCCGCACTTAACAAGCCAGAGATTCCTGTGCTTTTGATTGGAACTGTTGGAGCAGTCATGTCTGGGGTGATACTTCCAATTTTTGGTCTACTAATTTCTTCTGTGATAAAGACATTTTACGAACCTCCTGATGAACTAAAAAAGGATGTCAAGTTTTGGGCTCTGATTTATGTAGTGCTTGGTGTAGCCTCAATGGTAGCACATCCATTACGAGCCTATTTTTTTTCCATAGCTGGATGTAAATTAATCCAACGTATCAGGTCATTATGTTTTGAGAGGGTGGTTCATATGGAGGTCAGTTGGTTTGATGAGCCTGATCACTCTAGTGGAGCCATTGGTGCAAGACTTTCAACTGATGCAGCATCTGTAAGGGCCCTAGTTGGGGATGCACTATCTCAGAATGTTGCTAACATTGCGGCTGCAGTTTCAGGTTTGGTCATTGCTTTTGTTGCAAGCTGGGAACTGGCTTTGATCGTCCTAGCTCTCATTCCTCTCATTGGGGTCAATGGGTATGTGCAGATAAAATTCATGAAAGGATTTAGCGCAGATGCCAAGGTATGCCACTCTGTCGGACTCTTACGTGAGAGGTCATACGTTTCTAACAATATGAAGATGATCGAAAAATCACATCTTATTTGTTTGTACAAATGTGCTAGTTGTGTGTGTTCTGTTAGTTGTTATGACTATTGGCTTTACTCCTTTATTTGTTATTGTTAAGATCATTAATTACTCTTCAAAATAATTACAATGCATTGCAGACGACGTATGAAGAAGCAAGCCAAGTCGCAAATGATGCAGTTGGGGGTATTAGAACAGTTGCTTCTTTCTGTGCAGAAGATAAAGTGATGGAAATGTATAAAACAAAATGTGAAGGTCCATTGAGAACAGGAATAAGACAAGGCCTCATTAGTGGAATTGGATTTGGAGTATCCTTCTTCTTATTGTTCAATGTCTATGCTATTACTTTCTATGCAGGAGCGCGTCTAGTTGACGCTGGTAAAGTAACGTTTGCACAAGTTTTTCGAGTAAGTACATCATCTTTTGGATTGGTAGCTACCTCGATTTGTTTTAGATTAGAATATATATGTTTAAACTTGTGAGGAGTTCATGTGGTTTGCAATTTGCATACAGGTTTTCTTTGCTTTAACGATGGCAGCTACCGGAATTTCTCATTCAAGCTCGATGAGTCAAGATTCTACCAAAGCCAAGGCTGCCGCCGCCTCCATATTTGGAATAATAGATAGAGAATCAAAGATAGATGCAAGTAACAACTCTGGAATGGAATTGGATGATGTGAGAGGAGAAATAGAGCTTCGACATGTAAGCTTCAGATATCCTTCAAGACCCGATATCCAAATATTCAGAGACCTGAACTTGCTCATTAGTCCTGGAAAGGTAAGATTAAAAAATTGAATTTGCATGAAGGAGTTTGATATATAAATAAAGATAATTTGGTAATGTGTTTGAAATGATTTCAGACAATAGCTCTAGTGGGAGAAAGTGGGAGTGGGAAATCAACAGTGATAGGATTATTGCAAAGGTTTTATGATCCAGATTCAGGGGAAGTAACAATAGATGGAATAGAAATAAAAAAACTGAAAGTGAAATGGTTGAGGAAGCAAATGGGATTAGTGAGCCAAGAGCCAGTGTTATTCAATGAAAGCATAAGAAGAAACATAGGATATGGAAAGGGAGAAGAAGAAGAAGAAGCAAGTGAGGGAGAAATAATAGGAGCAGCAGAATCAGCAAATGCACACAAGTTCATAAGTGGGTTGAATAATGGATATGAAACAAGAGTTGGAGAAAGAGGAGTACAATTATCAGGAGGTCAAAAGCAGAGAGTGGCAATAGCACGTGCAATAATAAAGAATCCAAAGATATTATTATTAGATGAAGCAACAAGTGCATTGGATGGAGAATCAGAAAGAGTGGTACAAGAAGCACTTGATAAAGTAATGGTGAATAGAACAACAGTGGTTGTGGCTCATCGTCTCTCAACGATCATCAATGCTGACTTAATTGCTGTTGTTAACAATGGAATCATAGTTGAGAAAGGAACACATCAAAACCTCATCACTATCAAAGATGGCTTTTATGCCTCTTTGCTTTCTCTTCACACTTCAACCCAACCCAACCCAACTTAATGCTTGTATTATGAAAAATCATCATCAAATAAACCTATAACTCTGACCTTCATATAGGTGTCATGAAAAGAAAAGGCATAAATAATATACTGTTTTTTTTCTTTAAATAGTATTCTAGATTATTGAGAATATATAAAAAAATTGTCTAATAACTTAAGTTTTTGGGTCCATTGGTGATTTTTGGATTCAACATTTCACAAGCTCTCCCTTTGTTATGGAGGGAGATTGCGTTTTTAATGGAGAAATAATCACATCTATATAGTTTTAAATAGTTTTACATATTTTAATATCGTGTATACAAGATTTGACGATGGACGCTACCGTGGAAACGAGTGTTCGTGACTGCAACGATGGTTCGATAGAAAAACTGACAACTTTAGTTTATTCAATTTGATATATTTTCTTATTTATCTTATTCCTTAATCTGATGATTTCCATGCACCACAAGTCTCCCCTTTAGTCTTTCCACTAAACTATCAGATTTATACTTTATTTTATAAACTCATTTACACTCAATTGCTCTCTTCCCCGGAGGTAGATCCTCCAAGGTCCAGGTGTCATTATGCTCAAACGCATCAATTTCTTCTTTCATAGCTTTTCTCCATCCTCTATCTTTAACTGAGGTTCTCTGCCAGAAGTAACAACTCCCAATAAGAATGTATGTTGTATAGAAAATATATCACAGTTTACATGGAAAGCTAAAGGAAACGGAACAAACTCCAAATGACTTGAACTTACAAACCACTTACGGCATGCTTCACGATAATATGATTTGAACCTTGTATAATATTGGCTTCCACAACTTCAATCAGAGGTGTTAATGTCTTGGGATCTGTGAAAAATAAAGCCAAAATCAACCTGAACTGTGATCGAGTACACCTCAGGATTCTTAGTAGTCGTAAGAACGGCCGTAAAAAGAATTGGAATAGCATTGGAGATCTGAAAAGAAAAAGAGGTTTGAATTTTTAAAGGATTCAATAAAACCTGTTCTCATACCATGATAAAACTAAAAGAACACGATAAAGCTAAAGAGAAGAAGAAAGAATAAAGAGGGAGAGAAGAAAACGGTATAAGTCATAAGACTACATTGTGATTTTCTTCTTGTCTCAACACTAATACATTGTAAATAAGAAAAATATATCAAATTGAATAAACTAAAGTTGACAGTTTTTCTGTTGAATCGTCGTCGCGATCACGGATTCTTATTTCTACGGTACCGTCCATCGTCAAATCTCATATATTGTGTAAAATTATAAATCACATTCATATATTAATTAGTTTTAATAAAACTAAAACATATATTCATTCTAACTATCACTTGTCAATTTTTTAAAAATATTACAAAAAAAATGTGATTTGTAGAACACAAAATGAATTGTGTTTAATAAGGTCTAAAATCTATAATTCACACCCTTATATTTTTTTTCATGTTAAAATTTAGGTTTAATTATACTTGTCATTCATATGTTTTTAGGTTGTTACGTGGATAAAAACATTATACTATGATGCGGAATTGGAACACAAACATAAAAAATAAAGGGGAATTAGTTGGTATATAATTAACTTGATGATAGTGGTGCATTGATGATAGTAACAATATCGATGTGACCTTGATACAGAGTTGGAGCTTCTAATGCGGGGAAAAACGGGGTGGAGGTGGAAATGAGAAATGTGATGTTTTTATGTGGCAAATACGAAACAAAAAATGTAATATAAGTTCCGTTATGTTTAATTGGTTTCATTTATGACAAGACGATGTAGACTTTCAATACCAAACAATAGAGACATTTGTGACACTTTTGAAACCTTAAGGATGAAATAGACACAAATCCGAAATTTAGCCTAAAAATTACTATTATTTTAAATGAATTTGAAACACGTGGTAGATATAGCATTATTACATATCCCAATTTTATTTAGATTAACTAATAATAAAGAGGTGTGATTTGTAAATTTATAGATTAGTGGATACTTAAAACCATTCTCTTAAAATATGTAAGATTTATAAATTAGAATTATTTATGGGAAAATAAAGGAAATTAAGAAGGACAAAAAATGAATGAGGAGTTGAGTTGTGACCGTAGGCGACGGTCGCATTGGTGTTTGACGGAGGGGCCAGCCTGAGACTGAGGCTGAGGTTGAAGCTCAGCTAGAGAATCGAACTTAAATTTCAACGGCGCATTGCTCCTTTCCCTTTTCCTTTCCTTGTAAGTCTCTTGTTAGTCAGAATTAGTGTTTTGAATTTCATGCATTCTTAAACTTTCTTTTCCGATCAATTTCAATTTCAAAACCCTAGATCTGTTTTGTTTCTTCTTTCCTTAACATTTCTAATTACAATGATGAAGAATAAAGTTCAACGGAAACGAATTTCATCTAATTTTAGTCCGGAATAACAACATCCATCCATATCCACATTTTGTTTTGTGCCCTGCTCCGATTATTGATCTTTTTTTTTTGGTTTTTATTTTATGAAGCTAAGCTAAGGTAAGGTAAGCTGGATTCTTGATTGAAAGCTCTCCCTTTTCTTTTTCCAAATGGCTTATCAGCAGTCAACTCCTGAGAGAAATCCAAATCCAAATCCAAATCCAATTGCAAAGCCTTCCCCCTTAATCTCTCCAGTATCAGGAGGAATTGGATTTCCTCCACAATTTCAAGTTCAAAAGGATCAGATTCCATCACCTTCCATCAGAACCCCAACTGTACCATTATCACCTTCACCTGCAAATTCAAATGGCATTAAAACTCATTTGAGTACTCCCCCAGGTCCTCCTGTTTTTACTTCCCCTGTCAGGCCTGCTGCTGTCCCTTTTCGTACTTCTCCTGCTTCTCCTCAGCCCATTGCCTTCTCTTCTTCTTTACCACCTTCTCCTCCTCCTCCCCAGTTTCTCAATGATTCATCCGGGGTTCTTCACCACCACTTATCTGATGCTTCTCAGGAATTAATTCCTATCGGGGAATCACCATATGTTCTCTTCTCTGCCCACAAGGTATCTATCACTGCTCCTTTTACTTTTAATTTGAATTTGAATGAGAATGACTATTTTAAAATTTTGGCGAACATAACTGTGACGTTTCTCTGTTTGTATTCATTTTCTTGCAAACCTACTCCTTGTTCTGATCATATTCATATTACATACAGGTGCTCAAGTTGAAGAAACAAGCTAACGTTCCCAGTTTGGGTTTTGGAGCATTGGTTTCTCCTGGCAGGGAAATTTCATCAGGTCCTCAAATAGTACAGCGTGAGCCCCATCGTTGCCAAAGCTGTGGAGCTTATTCTAATCTCTATTGCAATATCTTAGTTGGTTCAGGTCAGTGGCAGTGTGTAATTTGTCGGAAGCTCAACGGAAGTGAGGGTGAATATATAGCACCGAACAAAGAAGATCTTTGTCATTTTCCAGAACTCTCATCATCTATGGTTGATTATGTCACAACTGGGAACCGGAGACCAGGATTTATTCCAGCTTCTGATTCTAGAACATCTGCACCCATCGTTCTGGTTATTGATGAGTCTTTAGACGAGCCACATTTGCAGCACCTCCAGAGCTCCTTGCACGCTTTTATTGATTCCATCCCACTGACAACAAGAATTGGAATCATACTGTATGGTCGTACTGTATCAGTCTATGATTTTTCAGAAGAATCTGTGGCATCTGCTGATGTGCTTCCTGGTGATAAATCACCTACTCCAGAATCTTTGAAAGCATTGATTTATGGAACAGGCGTGTATTTGTCACCAATGCATGCTTCACTACCTGTAGCACATAAAATATTTTCGTCGCTGAGGCCTTATAAATCAAGCGTTGCAGAAGCAGTAAGAGATAGATGTCTCGGCACTGCAGTTGAGGTTGCTCTTGGAATCATTCAGGGACCTTCGGCAGAAATGTCTCGAGGGGTGGTTAGAAGGTCTGGGGGTAATAGTCGAATTATTGTGTGCGCTGGTGGACCAAATACTTTTGGCCCTGGATCAGTTCCTCATTCTTTCAGTCACCCAAATTACCTGCACATGGAAAAGTCTGCTTTAAATTGGATGGAGCATCTTGGACATGAGGCATATCGTCTAAATATAGTTGTTGATATTCTATGTGCTGGAACATGCCCCGTAAGAGTTCCTATCTTGCAGCCTCTTGCTAAAGCTTCTGGGGGCGTTTTAGTTCTTCATGATGACTTTGGGGAAGCCTTTGGTGTGAACTTGCTGAGGGCATCTGCGAGGGCTGCAGGCTCTCATGGTTTATTAGAAGTACGCTGTTCTGATGACATTTTAATCAGCCAAGTTGTTGGTCCTGGTGAAGAGGCACATGTAGATATGCATGAAACATTCAAAAATGACAGCTCCCTCTACATTCAGATGCTAAGTGTTGAAGAAGCCCAGAGCTTCTCACTCTCTATGGAGACTAAGAGAGACATCAAGAGTGATTTTGTATTTTTCCAGTTTGTTGTACAGTATTCAAATGTTTATCAAGCTGATATATCAAGAGTAATTACCATTAGATTGCCTACTGTTGATAGCATATCAGCATATCTGGAAAGTGTTCAAGAGGAAGTCGCCGCCGTCCTTATTGCCAAGAGGACTGCCTTGCAAGCTAAAAGCCAGTCTGATGCAGTTGATATGCGAGTTACAATAGATGAAAGAATCAAGGATATTGCTTTGAAATTTGGAACCCCAGCACCAAAGTCAAAGATTTGTCGGTTTCCAAAGGAACTATCTGCAGTGCCGGAGCTGCTATTCCATCTGAGAAGAGGCCCGCTTCTTGGAAGCATCGTTGGCCACGAAGATGAAAGGTCCATATTGAGAAACTTGTTTTTGAATGCATCTTTTGATCTTTCTCTCCGTATGGTAGCACCTCGCTGTTTAATGCACCGGGAAGGGGGTACTTTTGAAGAGCTTCCAGCGTATGACCTAGCTATGCAGTCTGATGCAGCTGTTGTTCTGGACCATGGAACAGATGTCTTCATTTGGTTGGTATGCCACTTGTACCTTCTTTTGAAACCTTATTATATCTTTTATTTGTAGTTGTAAATGCTTCAGTCAGCATTTTGTCTTAAAAATGAAGTGATATTTGGTTTTAGATGTAGAAAAACCATCCATTTGGTGATATTTGATTAGAGAACTGTTTTCAAATAAATAGTTGAAAGCAAAAAGGAAAAATATTGTATTTAAAAAACTCATTTCATGAGTCTATTTGTAAAAAAATTGTAATAACAAAAACATGAAGACAGCAGAGCATAGATGAGTCTTTGTTTTAAAATTGTTTCTGTGTATTTTTTTTTTGCAAAAGTGTTTCTGTGTATTATTAGAAGCAATTGCTTATATACAATTTTGATATCATTTTTCAAGTGTATAGTGACTCTGGTCTATATATATTTTTTAATTATTACAAATAAAAAACAATTGAATACAGGAAAACATAAACATACAAAACAGAGCATATTAATTTAATTTATGAAAACATTTTTTAGATATCACATTAAATAGACTCTCAAATACCAGATTTACAGGTACACAAGAGAGGAAGAGGCGGGTTGTTTATATTATTTATATTCCTCTAATCCAATGATCTTAACTCTTAAGAGACTCTGGAATTTTTATGTCAATTAAAATTTCCAGCTTAGAGTTCACTTTCCTTTTGTCCCTTTTTTGTAGCTGAATTTATTATTATTGTTATTATTTTGTTGGTGTACATAGGGATCTGAGCTTTCAGCTGAAGAAGGTAAAAGTGCAGCTGCATTAGCAGCATGCAGAACACTAGCAGAAGAGCTAACCGAATCGAGGTTTCCAGCTCCTAGAATCCTTGCATTCAAGGTCTGTTTCGTTATTTCTCCTCATTTTGGTTCTTAGTATTTAATTCCTGTCCCATGACAATAATCTATTGAATTCGAAGCAGGAGGGGAGCTCTCAAGCTCGGTATTTTGTTTCTCGGCTAATACCAGCTCACAAGGACCCTCCTTATGAACAGGTGAGTGAAGAAAAGAGGGAACTAAAGAAGTTCATATTCATTTGCATTTTCATTTTTCAATCAAGGCTTACAGAGTAATCTAATGATGGGTGCAGGAGGCCAGGTTCCCGCAACTTAAAACATTATCAACAGAGCAACGGACAAAACTGAAAAGCAGTTTTCTTCATTTTGATGATCCTAGTTTCTGCGAATGGATGCGAAGTCTGAAGTTGGTTCCACCTGAACCAAGTTAATGAAATTTGGGGATTTTGTCAGTCAAAAATAAAATTTGCAATAGTGTTATCATTCAATAGACTTTTTGGGGTTGCAGTTCCTTTCTCTCTCTTTTTTTTTCTTTGGTAAAAATGTGGTCATCATAGACTCCTACATTCCATTATTCTACCCCAAACCCACACCCTTTTTCTTAATACGTGAAAATTTACAGTTACAAAATGTTATGGCAGTAGCAGTAAGAATGAAATATTTCGATGCGGTTTCATTCATGTATCGCACTCGTATCATATAAATTCAACATTGGATACATCGGTGCACTCATTTCAAATTTAAACACATACTTGTTACAATTGCAAAGCTCAAAAGACCAGGGTTATCATAATTATAGTATATGAATCAACATAATCAAACTAATAATACTATATCTCTAACCCTGGACTCAAAATAAAATACACATTCCGTAGGAGTTTTGATTTTTTTTTTTCTTTTAAAGGAAATCGAGTCTCTCTCATAAATGAGATTTGTAATTATGCGTCTAATTCTAAAGAAGGTTCGTTGTAAGAAATAACGAAGATAAAACTAGAATATGAAATAGCTATCCAGAAGGAGGAGGAGAAGATTGAAGAGGTTTTAACCGATGAGCAAATAAAATCGAACTCAGGCTCGGCTCAACTCAACTTTGTCTGTTTTAGAGCCAGAGCCAGAGCCAGAGCAAGAGCCACGCACTCATTAATCTTATTATTGGCTTGCCTTATCCATTCATTCATGAATTCCAGTCTGAGTCTGCTGGTCATGGTTTCAGCTTCATAACTTGTTTATTGAGCTGAGCAAAGCAAAACAACAACAACATGATGAGCGCTGCTCCTCTCTGTGATTCAGTTATGGTGAAGGAGTGCCATCACCATTCCTTTTCATCTTCTTTTCTCCATTCCTCCATATTCTTGAAACCTCATTTCGCATCCAAGCAGCTGCTTCATTTTAGTAAAAAGCGTCCTTCTTCTTCTTCTTCTACTTGTGTTGCTTCCCTTGGAGGTTTCTTGGGCGGCATTTTTAAAGGTACTGATACTGGCGAGTCTACTCGTAACCAGTATTCTTCAACCGTCTCTCTTATCAATTCCTTTGAACCTCAGTTTTCTTCATTCTCCGACTCTCAACTCAGGGATACTACTTTTCTTCTCAAGGACCGAGCTCGAGCTGGCGAACCTTTGGATTCTCTTTTGCCCGTACGCTTCGCTTCTCTTTCTCATTCCGATATCAATTTATTCTGTTCTTTCTAACACCATTTTCACTTGTAGGAAGCATTTGCTGTTGTTAGAGAGGCTTCCAAGAGGGTTTTAGGGCTCCGTCCCTTTGATGTTCAACTCATTGGTGGTGTTGTTCTTCATAAGGGAGAAATTGCTGAGATGAGAACTGGAGAGGGAAAGACACTTGTTGCTATTTTACCTGCTTTTTTGAATGCTCTCTCTGGTAATGGTGTTCATGTTGTTACTGTCAATGATTATCTTGCCCGTAGAGATTGTGAGTGGGTTGGTCAAGTTCCTCGCTTTCTCGGTCTCAAGGTTGGCCTCATTCAACGTATGCTACCCATTCCTTCCTTCCTTCCTTTTTAAACTTCACTTTCATTCTTTTCAACTCCCTACTTTTTTTTGTGCATGCTGCAGAGAATATGACCAGTGAAGAAAGAAGAGATAATTATCTTTGTGATATTACCTATGTTACTAATAGCGAGCTTGGTTTTGACTACTTGAGAGACAATCTTGCCACGGAAAGTAATTCTTTATTTAATTATTTTCATTCACTTACTTGATCCATTCCAATTAAATTATCTTTATGTGACATGTACAGAGTGTTGAAGAGCTTGTCTTGAGAAATTTCAATTACTGTGTCATTGATGAGGTTGATTCCATCCTTATTGATGAAGCAAGAACTCCTCTCATTATATCTGGACCTGCAGAGAAACCCAGTGATAGATATTATAAAGCTGCCAAGCTGGCTTCTGCTTTTCAAAGTGATATACATTACACTGTAAGATTATCAACTTTTTTTTTTAAATTAAGAAAATTGACAACTTTTCATTGAAGAATGAAATGAAAGAAACAAAAGAATGCCAAGAGTGTTTCACAAAGGCACCTCTATTACTATTAATTTTTTTTTTTTTTGATAATAAACTGAGGTATTTCATTGATAAGTGAAAAAGCCCCAAAAAAGGCCTACAAGAAATTACAAAAAAGCTTGCCAATTAGAGGCAATGATGGAGGGGGAAACTAGTAAAATAATTACAAAATGGATTCCAATTGGAGGCATTAAGCACAATACAATCCCAAACATCACTCAAGCTCTTGTGCTTATCAACAAAAAACCTCCTACCACTCCATATGGACTTGAACACACTCCTATCCAGCTTTTCTAAAAAGGACTCCTGAAGAAACATGAAATCAGGGTCATTACTCCTATAAGATCCCTAACGAGGCTTCTATTACTATTAATTACACTAGGGGAGTAATTACTTTTGGATGGGAACTTCAAGAATACCCATGGAACTTAGTCAAATCCACGACATCTATCCAATCTGAATATTTTCCTTCAATTATCCCATGATTTCTTTTCAACCATATAACCCAAATTGAAGCTTTTACACTGCCGTTCCATAAAATCCCGACCGGCCTTAAACTGAGATGATGGATTAGTTTAAGTAGTAAATTATTTTATTAACTCTTTTCTTTGCAATTTTTTTATAGACTGGAAATTTCCTTTTATTTGATTCTTTTACTAGCAGGAGCCTAATTGGGTGATGAAATATAGAGCTTTCATATATGCTCTCCTTTAATGTCACTCCTCATGATAGTGCTTCCACATGAGGCCCTCCCCAATAATTCAGAACTCAAGTGCAATTTGAGAATGTATTCTCAAGTTGTGCAACATTTTATTTGTCAATTCATTTAGATAACCTGTCTGTATTGACCGACATATCTCTGAAGTTCTTGCAAGTGTAAAAAAAAAAAAAGGTCCTTGCAAGTGTTTATATGTTCTTTCTGTGATCTCTGTTTATTATGGTTTTTTTAATGTTACTTAAAATCTGGGGCTTTCCTTTAAGCCTTTAAAGTCATGAGTTCAAATCATGTGTGACCACCTACATAGGATATTATCCTATGAGTTTCTTGACGCCAAGTTTTGTAGGATCGCGTGGTGTGGTTATCCTGCGAGATTAGTTGAGATGTGCATAAGCTAGCACAAACACTAACGAATGTAAAAAAAAAAACCTGAAACTCACAGATCGTACAACCTCATTTGGTTCAGACATATGACAGACAGCTCCCTTCCAATTTTCTTTTATTTTTAACTTTGAGAGATCTTTTTTTCCTTTCCAATTTTTAGTCTGAGTGTATTTGTTGAATGGAAACAAGGGAAAATCTTGAAGGTTAAGTGGGTGGTTCTGATAAAGGGAAAGATCAAGTGTGAAGCTAAGATAACCTATATTCCTTGAAGGGTGAAGCTTTAATTCTTCTCTAATAAGAGAACCTAGGGAAAACATAAATTTTAATGTTTACAAAGCTTTTAGCTTTTATCTGTCTTTGAGGATTCCTCATCCTCCAATTTGTATTTTTTATCTTTGTTCAATGAAAGTTATTCTTTCTGTATAAAAAAAAAACAATACTGTTGTCTTTGGTGCAGGTGGATGAGAAACAGAAGACGGTTTTGCTCACAGAACAAGGTTATGAGGATGCTGAAGAAATTTTGGATGTTAAAGACTTATATGATCCCCGTGAACAATGGGCATCATATGTACTTAATGCAATAAAAGCCAAAGAAATATTTCTAAAAGACGTCAATTATATTATTCGTGGCAAAGAGGTTCTGATTGTAGATGAGTTCACTGGTCGAGTGATGCAGGTGATTTTGTTGAACTTGTTAGCCTGTTAGTATAAAATGTATTGGATTGCTGCTATGCTTGATTGTTCTTTACTCCCTCTTCCCTCAACAATCTATAAATATACAGCAGAAGAATGATCTCAGGAGGGGGTCATTTATTTCAATGTTGTTTCATGGGAGATTTTTCTCTGACAGTTGTATTTTATGAAACTTACATTTACGAGAACAATTTGAGGAATGAAGTGAACTACAAATTGTCGACAGTAAGTTAGAAGTCCACCATCCAGGATTATGTATATATTTATTATTAAACATTAGAATCCCAGTCTTTTCGTTTTTAATGCATCTTTAGTCCATATAATGTTTACACTTTTTGAAACGTTCTGCTGACATGTCTTCAAAATAGAGATAGACATGCTTAAATATACAAATAGGAAGTACCTGGAATTATATTAAATTCTTTAGATCTCTCTCCTTTCTTTCTACAACATCCTCATATCTAGCTAATACTAGTTGTTATTTCTTCTATCTTGTTATATTTATTACTTTCGGAGTATCTGACATGCAAAGTTTGGGATCAAGGCAATAAATTGAAATTAAATGAAAGATCGTCAGGTCACTAAGATTATTGAGAAATAAATTAAAAGTTATGAAAAACTTCTGTTCAACACTTTGATTTGTGAATGTGAGAAATGAAGTTACTTTTTACCAACTATGGGTTGACTCATTGGTCAGAGGGACTTTCCTTTCAAACCATGTGTGGCCACCTACCTAGGATATTATCCTTTGAGTTTCCTGACATCAAGTGTTGTAGGGTCATGTGGTTGTTTCGTGAGATTAGTTGAGGTGGGCGCAAATTGGCCCGCACACTCACGATCATAAAAAAAATGAAGTTACTTTTGTAGTATAGACATTGATGGATTTTTTGCCAAATATTTCTTTCGAATTTGATGAAACTGTAAATGAAGAAACATATATCTTGATCAGCTGTTTACTTTGGTACTCAGTATATGTAAGGGTGCGAAGAACGTAAATAATTAGTTTGATGGAGGAATAATACTTTTTTTTTTATAAAAATATTTTCTAGGGTAGAAGATGGAGTGATGGACTTCATCAAGCAGTAGAAGCAAAAGAAGGTTTACCAATACAAAATGAAACTGTTACACTAGCTTCAATAAGTTATCAAAATTTCTTCCTCCAGGTGAACTTCGTGCCATTTATTCTTCAGGAAACGCGGTAAGAATTTGGTCATTCACTCTACTTAATGCTCTCTTCTTTCTATCGTTTGCAGTTCCCAAAACTTTGCGGAATGACTGGTACAGCAGCAACGGAAAGCACTGAATTTGAGAGTATATATAAACTCAAAGTCACAATTGTCCCTACGAACAAGCCTATGATAAGAAAAGTAAATTTTAGCTTGCTGTCATAACTGATCTGGCTGATTGTTTGATCCAATTAGGTGGAACGGAACTTAAGCATATTACAGTGAGAAATATTGGAATAAATCATTGCAAGACTTTTGTTTGTCACACATTAAGTGGTTTACATGTATGCATAGAGGATTCAGTTCAATCTTAGTTCCTTTAAAAGTTTGAAAAGTCATCTTCACCTAATAATACGTACAAATATGCTTAGAATGAAAAATCTCAGCGAATTTTATGGTTCTAAATTTGTACTTGTTCCCCCCTGTAATTACTCTTTGTTTTACTATGTATTCCATTTCTATATCAGGATGAGTCAGATGTAGTTTTCAGAGCAACCACAGGAAAATGGCGAGCTGTTGTGGTAGAGATTTCTAGAATGCACAAGACTGGTCGCCCAGTGCTCGTTGGCACAACTAGTGTGGAGCAAAGTGATGCTCTCTCAGAACAGTTGCGAGAAGCTGGAATTCCACATGAGGTTATTTGTGTGCATAAAAATAATTATGTTTACTTGAAGAATATGAAGATAAAAAAGGCAAAACACTAAAATAATAAATGAGCTTGGTGCAAAATCTCTTTCAATGTTGAGAACTTTTCACTTCTCTGATGCTCCTCCGACAAAATTCACCTTTTCGAGGAGGAAGAAAAATTGGTACGATTGAGGACCTGGGAGATGGAGTTTCGGGAAATTTTGACTATTTTTTGGACGGTAGAGGAGCTGGGTTGACAAAGCAAGTTGTTATTTTAGTTGGCCTGTGATATAGTGATGCACTTTTATATTGCTTTGAAGAAAAAAAAGTGCAAATCATGAGACTTTGGGAGGTCTGATCTCCCAATCTCCCACTACTTACACTTACATCCTACCTTGCTCCTATAAGTCATAAAATATGTCCTCTCTCTAACAGACTTACCCAAGGGACCCGATCCACATTGCATCCCTTTTAAGAAAGATACCCCTGGCACATAACTAACTTTATTGATTGTAAAACTCCTCGACTCTTCTGGAATAAGTAAAATGTAAAATGTATTGGGTCTTGTTTTTTAACTATAAATAAGCTTATCCCCGCCCCTACCGGCTGCTGCTGGGTTTCCCCATCTCTCCAAAACTTCCCCCGGTCTTCTGCCCGAACTGTATGAGGCAGAAACTCGTCTCACGTATGGTTCGGAGGCCGAGCCCCACCCCAACAGTAATGGTGCGGCTTAGCTTACTCCATAATTCTAGGCTATCTCGGAAGTATTGATTAGTTTGGACAATAAAATGGGGTTGACGTATGTAGCTGGTGTTGTTAACCCAGGAGGCTGTGAAGTTATGTATAGGTTGCAATGCAGCCTTATACTGGCTATACTATACCAGTGTTAAAAGAATAGAGGCGAGAGAGAGGACTATAGACGGTTTTAGAAGGTGGGGTCTGGATGAAATGTTGAAGAATGATCATATTTAACCTATTTTGTACTCTTTCCATGATTAGTAAGGTGTAATGAAGGGCCTTTTTACTCTCTGTGTTCCTTACACTATCATTGTTTTCCTTCCAAATCTACTATTTGGCTTTCTCAGAACACATCAACAATTATGAGGTCCCTGTGGATCATGGATGAAATTAAATGAACTTCAATTTCTTTAGGTTCTCAATGCAAAACCAGAGAATGTGGAGAGAGAAGCAGAAATTGTTGCTCAGAGTGGTCGTCTGGGTGCAGTGACAATTGCTACCAACATGGCAGGTCGTGGAACTGATATAATTCTTGGTGGTAACGCTGAATTTATGGCAAGATTGAAGTTACGTGAGCTGCTTATGCCAAGGTATCATTTGACTTTGCCTTTTTCTTCGCTTTTAAAAGTTAAGAAACTTGAGTGTGTTGCTTAATTTTTAAAATATTTACAAATATAAATCTAAAATTTATTACGAATGTTGCATCTTTTAAACTCAGTGATCAGTTATCGACTTTAATAATCAGTTTGTTTTTCAGTCTTTACAATAGTTGTTGATTTACATACCCTAAGATTAATTGACAGTTATTATAATAATTAATATTAATTACGTTAGAGTTGTAGCTATCCCTTTAAGTTTTTACAGACGATGGGTTTTCATATCTATATTTTGAATTGTTATTTGTATTATTTAAAAAAAATTGTTATTTGTATTATTGCTCAATATATACCCCTTTTAGAAACAAATACTCATTGAAAGAAATCAGGAAGATATACACCAACAAGAGAGGTTTCTCCCATGAACCAAATTAGACTATCCAATTGGTTTGTGACTAGGAATAATGAATTCAAAAGGAAAAAAAGGACCACCCCTAAATAAATAAATAACACACACGCTCACACATAATAAGTCCACCCCATTGAAGGTAGAAAATAACACCAGGCAATTAACTCCAAGCTCTTTCCCTGCTTGTCACACCATTTATTTAAGCTAGTAAATAATGAGAGTTGAGCCAATGTTAGTTCGTCTGTTCGTGTATCAGGCATGTATGGTGCAAGTTTTCGAGACTTATTTGGCAAAGGCTCTTTCAAACTTTTGGATTATCTTGGGTGAACAATGTCTCTTTTCGCCAATTTTGAGAAGAATTCATCATTCCCCCCCTTTTAATGTTAAAGGGAATTGCTTATGGATAGCAGGATGTTGTGCAATTGCATGGATCAAGGAGTATCTAGCTTGAAAGGAACATAAGAATTTTTAGGGATGAAATTAGATTTGGGAATATGTTTGGAAGTTGGCACACGTAAATGCTTCTTTTTGGGTGTCAACTTCTAAAGAATTTTGTAATTATTTGTTTGGACAAATCATTACTAGTGGGCCCGCATACTTGTAATTAGATGGCGGTGTAAGTTCTTTTTGGGTTTGGGGTATACGGTATACCTTGTTTTTGGTAGCTTTTGGTTTGTTTTGTGACTTTTATATTGTATTTCTTTTCGTTTTTTTTTTCATTTATCAATGAAATGGCCGTATGAGGTTTCTTTATAAAAAAAGAAAAGAAAAAGCATGTATGGTGCATTGAAAGATGAAATGATTAATTTTGAATGCCAAATAATCTCTGTTTAGATTACAATGTTGGATTATATTGTGGGCCATGGACTGATGTCAACCTATAAAAAACCTAGAAGAATGGGTGGAAGATAATGCATACAAGTGAGCCTTATAATATGTGGGAATATTTTATTGCAGACTTGTTAAACTAACCGAAGGAGTTTTTGTATCAGTGAAGAAACCTCCTCCAAAGAAAACTTGGAAGGTCCAGTAACGATTTTGGTCCTTGAATTTGTATTTTTTTTAATAAGGTTGAATTAGTATATATCATTTCTTTGGTGTCCCACTTGATCTATTTTGTAATATATTAGGTAAAAGAAAGTTTATTTCCATGTGATCTATCAAATGTGAATGTTAAGTTGGCTGAATCGGCCGTAGAGTTGGCTGTCAAGACTTGGGGCCAGAGATCACTGACTGAGCTCGAAGCAGAGGAGCGTCTATCTTATTCTTGTGAGAAGGTAAGTTCTTTAGAAGCAGTATTTTTTTAAAGTTGTCAACTCAATAGTTTTTAGAATTTATTTTTCGGCAATATAATTTTTTTTTTTTTGATTAGAAACATGCTATTTCATTGATGTAACACAAGAACGTGGTATCTTTGTAGCACAAGAAACTTTAAGACCTTTTTTTTATTTCTTTTGAATTTGTAGGGCCCTGCTCAGGATGATGTCATTGCTAAGTTGCGGAATGCATTTCTAGAAATTGTCAAAGAATACAAGGTTTACACTGACCAAGAAAGAAATAAGGTTAGTTTCTCCTTGAAAAAGAAGTGCTACCCGTTTCTTGGTGTTGATTGTTCATCATAATTCATATGTTTCATTCTTCCAGGTTGTGTTAGCCGGCGGACTCCATGTTGTAGGGACAGAACGCCATGAATCTCGTCGAATTGACAATCAGGTTGAAGCTGTGCACTAATGCTTCAATGCTGTAATAAATCAAATTCAAAGTTTTTTTTTACGTTGTTGATCTTTTTTTTTTCCCTTCAATTATCATGATTTCTTTAATATGTAAGCTTTTGAGGCATTATTCTTCTGCAACTCAAGATGAAATTGACTTCACAACGTGTATGTTGCAGTTGCGTGGTCGAAGTGGTCGTCAGGGGGATCCTGGAGGTTCACGTTTCTTCTTGAGTCTTGAAGATAACATCTTTAGGATATTTGGTGGAGATCGAATTCAGGTTATAATTTATATTTAGCTTCAAGTCTGTAGCTTTAGATGATAATACATGATTAGACATTTTTCAATTGCACCTGTAGGGTTTAATGAGAGCCTTTAGAGTAGAAGACCTTCCTATTGAATCCCAGATGCTAACAAAAGCACTTGATGAAGCTCAAAGGAAAGTAGAGAACTACTTTTTTGATATCCGGAAGCAATTGTTTGAGTATGATGAAGTGCTAAATAGCCAAAGAGATCGTGTATACACAGAGAGGAGGCGTGCCCTTGAATCAGAAAATTTACAATCTCTTATTATTGAATATGCTGAGCTGACAATGAATGACATATTAGAAGTATGTTATGTCATATGTGAACTTTCTTTTTATATTGTTTATGCATCAATGAATTCAAACTATCAGATGCCTCATTGATTGTAAAACTATAATAGGCAAATATTGGTCCAGATATTCCAATTGAAAGCTGGGATCTTGAGAAGCTCATAGCAAAACTTCAACAGTAAGTGGCTGACTTCCTTTTCCATGTTTATCGCAAGTGTTGCTATCAGGTGGTTAGAAAAGCATGGCATCACAGTGATGTTAAATTTGAGAAGTTTAACTTGCTTGAGCATCAATCTGTTAAAGCGACTGTATGGACTACTTTCTGGCTGATACTTTATCCACCCGACCTGAACTAACTACTTTGCTCACTTTTTGCTTTTATTTTTATAGGTATTGCTATTTGTTGGATGATTTGACCCCTGATTTATTGAAGACAAAGTATTCTACGTACGAGGATTTGCAGAATTATCTTCGTCTCCGTGGGCGTGAAGCATACTTGCAGAAAAGGGTCAGTACATGGATGCTTTATACTAAAAAAAAAAAAAAAAACTCCGGTTTTGCATTTCTATACGATCTTATTTTTGTATGTAATTTGGTGTAGGGTCTATCCTCTACATTATACTATGTTTTAAAGGCCTCTTTCATTTTAAGTTGACGCTTCATTGTCAAATTCCTTCTTCATCCTTAATTGGGTGATGGAAAATCGGGGACAATGTTTCTGGAAGACATTTGGATAGGGGACATAGCCTTCAAAGACCTTTTCCCAATTCTATATTCTCAAAGTTTGGCCATACTTTATTATCAACCTCTTGTACATACTTTATTATCAATAAATTAGTTGTGAATTCTTCTAAAAAAAGTTTGGCCTAAAAATCATTCATCTCTTCTTTTATTCTTGGTGAGGTAATATTCGGGAACTTTGATTTTCATTTTCGTAGACATATCCGGGGTTGCAAACTTTCCAAGCTTGCCTCAATCCTCCTCAGTTTTCTTGAGGGTTCCTCTTTAAGAGAGGTGTTGTGTTTCAGGATAGAAGACCGTGGACTCTTATGTAAATCCTTTTTTGAAGACAACTCTCGCCTCCTTTAAATTGCACCACCCCGCTTTTTTCCAAACTTTATTAGGTGAAGATCCGGAAAAAGTTTAAGTTTTTTATTTGGTCCGTCACACTTGACAGCATCAATACATTTGACATGGGTTCAAAACATCTCTTTTCGGCAAACCATGGAGGAAATGATTGTGAACTCCCCTTTCAGGGAAAAGGGGAAGAGTGTATGGATCTTTGCTTTTTGTACTAAGAGGATATTTAGAGATGAGCAAGATCATGAGATTATGTTTGGGATTTGGCGTGTAAATGCTTCTTTTTGGTATCGACGACTAAACCTTTTTTGTAATTATCTACTTAGTTTGATCATCAATAGTTGGCATGACTTGCAAATTGTAATTTAGGCGGCCTAGCTTATTTTTTGGGTATATGGGTATACATTTGACTTTGCCATCTTTCATTATATCAAAGAAATGGTCTTTTGAACTGTCTTTAAAAAATAAAATCCTTCTTTCATCCTATTCATACTTTCTTCTCCACTTGAGGAAATGAAAAAAATGTTTGTCTGTGTGTTATCAGGATATTGTAGAGAAAGAAGCGCCAGGACTGATGAAGGAAGCAGAGAGATTTTTAATATTGAGCAATATTGATAGATTATGGAAAGAGCATCTGCAAGCACTTAAATTTGTACAGCAAGCTGTAGGTTTACGTGGATATGCACAACGGGATCCACTTATAGAGTACAAACTTGAGGGCTATAACCTCTTCTTGGACATGATGGCACAGTTAAGGAGGAATGTTATATATTCAATATACCAGGTAAAGCTTTATATTTTTAATATGCATTTCTGTTGATTCCTTTCATTTCCTTTCCGTATATAATTTTGGGATCTTTTTGACAGTTCAAACCAGTGCTTGTAAAGAAAGATCAGGATGCTGCTGGGAGTGGAAGGAGAGAGAAACCGGTTGAAGTTCTTGTAACCAACGGCAACGGCAGAGTTACTGATAATGATAATTTGGGTCCCGTTCCTGCTGCTGAGTCTGAATCTGAATCTGAGTCGTCTTCTAGCCCGAAATCAAGTGCTTGAATTCCACGTTGGTTCCTTTTATTTTGTTAAATTGATATTGTATAGAATCATCTTGTCATTCTCTTGGAATGGAAGATATCCTTGAGTTGTAAGTTATGAGCAACTTATGACACTTCCAAATAATTTATTCTTAATGTGATGGAATGGAATCAATTATACCTCTATTGAATTAATATAATAAAACAATTTTGAAATTCAAATCAATTAGGCAATAGGTCACTTAGTTGAAGAAGTACAATATATAATATTGGCGAACAAGAACAAATCTAACTAATATTTAAGTATTGGATTTTAAGTGCTGTTTTAAATGTTGATCATCACTCACGTAATAAAGATGAAGATTATGACAGAATAGCAAGAAAATAAATTTGTGTGACCTGCTTGAGAATTATCGACTGAAATGCAAAAGCCTGATAGTAAGATAAGACAGGCATAATAGAAGAAGGTAATTGCATAATGCATGTTGTTAAATTAAACGTTACTATGATGATAATAATATAATATAATTTGTTGGCGTTAATTATTTATCTAGCTCCCGTTCTCGTATCGTATGAAAGGCTCTCTTAGTCATAATTTAAAGGCACGCACATGCTGCTTAATATTTTGGAACAGCAACGGTCACTTTCAATGATTTGTCTTCAGCCTTGCTTGCCGCCATATCAACTTCACCTTCACTTCCAATTCACCATTCCCTTTGTTTCCATGTGAGAGAGAATTTGGGGATCTATTTCTTTGTGAAGAAAGAAAGAAAGAGAGTCCTATATGAAGACACCTTTCACCGTAAGTCCAAATCGTGTCTTTCTTTTGGGCAAAAATCAATACATCACTTTACTAATTCTCAGATTTCCAAATTCCTGATTCTTTCTTTGTTTTAGCTGCTTCTGCTGCTGCTTGGTTTATTTAGTTGGGTTGAAACTGCAACTGCGAATTGCAAGCTGACTAATACAAGAGAAAAAATTCGACCCCACAGTGTCTGTATTACTGAATTTGGTGCAGTTGGAGATGGTCTCACTCTCAACACTAAAGCTTTTCAAAATGCTATTTTCTATCTTAACTCTTTTTCTGATAAGGGCGGTGCCAAGCTTTATGTCCCTGCTGGCCGATGGTTGACTGGAAGCTTTCATCTTATCAGTCATTTAACTTTATGGTTACATAAGGATGCTCTAATTCTTGGCTCTACGGTAAACCTTACCTTATTACCTTATTCATTAATTGACACCTAACTAACTAAAGATTATTTTTTTTCAGAGCTCTGATGATTGGCCAGTTATCAAACCATTACCATCATATGGTAGAGGTCGGGAGCTGCCTGGTAGAACTAGAAGGCATCAAAGTCTCATTTATGGATGCAATTTGACAGATGTTATTATAACAGGTGGGCCATATTAATTTAATAGTTTCTTGAGGCTCTGCTCACATCGTTTTTCTTTTAAATCTATGCAGGTGAAAATGGAACCATTGATGGCCAGGGAAGCATCTGGTGGGACTGGTTTCATAACAAAACCTTAAATTATACCAGGCCACATTTAGTTGAACTTATAAATTCAACTAGGGTTTTCATCTCAAATCTGACATTCATTAATTCACCATTTTGGACCATCCATCCTGTATATTGCAGGTCTTTACTCCTTTTGACTTGAACCTGATTGAATTAATGCTTATTGATTACTATCAATGCATGAAACTGATTTCTTAATAATTATATAGTAACTTTTCCATTTTGGGTGGACAGGCAAGTCCTACTCCAAAATGTGACAATCCTTGCGCCTCTCGATTCTCCGAATACAGATGGTATCGATCCAGGTGAGGTATCATCTGTTATGGAAACTCTCACTTTTGAACTCGATGATACTTAGCTATAGGAACATTAATTTAGTTGAAAATTGTGAGGCACTAACCTAAATGGTAAAAAAAATGTAGACTTGACCGTGCAAATGTGGACATGTATAGCAAATATTGAAAGAAGCGTTTTGTATTGGATTAAAGAATAAATTAATTCTTTATCAATTAGGTGTGGTAGTATCTTGAAAATAGTAATGATTTCCTCCATATTGTTTAGTGAGTAGACACTTAGGATGCTGCGGTGTGCTTTAAGTTAATTCTAGTGGTTCGTACTGTAATATCACTAGTTTTGCCTGCTTTTAAGTGACAGACCTAGTACTTTCAAGTTCCATGTTTCTTTAATCTTCACGCGTTTGTTCAAAAGCTATACATTCGTCTCTTACCCAAACTTCTTACGATCTTCAGATTCTTCTATTGATGTGTGCATTGAAGATTGCTATATTAGCACTGGGGATGATCTGATTTCAATCAAAAGTGGATGGGATGAATATGGCATTGCATTTGCTCATCCTAGTACAAACATTAGCATCCACAGGCTTACTGGACAAACTCGAACCAGTGCAGGAATTGCAATTGGAAGCGAGATGTCTGGAGGTGTATCAGAAATTCATGTAGAAGACCTCCTACTTTCCAATTCAAGCATGGGAATCAGAATAAAGACATCTCCTGGAAGAGGTGGTTATGTGAGAAATATTTACATATCAAATATGAGCTTATTTGATGTGGACATAGCCATTAGGTTCACTGGTAATTATGGTGAGCACCCAGATTCTTGTTATAATCCAAATGCTCTACCTACAGTAGAGAGGATCACAATTACTGATGTGATTGGGGAGAATATTAAAATAGCAGGGCTTCTAGAGGGTATACAAGGAGATGATTTTCAAAATATTTGCCTATCCAACATTACGCTTAATGTCACCTCAATATATCCGTGGAACTGTTCACACGTGCAAGGATTTTCTGACTCAGTTTCTCCAGAAACATGTCATCCTCTTAAGGAAAGAATTTTTCCGGAACACATTTCGGATTGTTATCGCCCATCCAATTTTGTGGAATTCGAGTGAGAAAATCGAGGACCTGGTTTTGCTCAGGTATATTTTTTAAGCAATAACTAAAATTTATCGTCATTCACATAAGCATTCTGTAATATTTGAATGGTCGTATGTTGGTCTCTTGCGTGATAGATAAGTTCAACGTGGAGAGTGTGGACTGTGTCTGCCATGTGATGATGTACTTCACCTACATGCCGATTTGCTATGCCTGAATGAAAAAAGTAAAAGCTTGAGTGGTGAGTGTTTTGGCTTTCAGATGTTTTTCGTAATTGAGTGCAGCAAACTCTAACAATCAAATGTTTATTAGAAGATATACTGGGATCTTCTTTCCCTCAATTAAACCACCCACCATGGCTAAAATGGTGAAGCTTCCCTGCCGTGAATGGCTCTGTCTTCTTTCCATGGACTATGAATGATTTCATATGAAATTTATAATTTACATCACTGCATACATGATACCAATCTGGATTTCATTACAAATAATTCAAAGAACGAACACATTCTCACAAACAAGACTATCTCGGAGAGGGCACACTCCCTTCCTTCTTAATTATGGAGCATAGAACCTGTCTCGAAATGTAGGTCTCAAGCTCTCTGGAGACCTCTGTTAATTTCAAGTCAAAATTGCTTCTATATTTGTGCTTCGGGGATGCAGTAGGGGCTGAGCTTTGAGGGCCAGAGAAACGCCTTCTTGGGCTTGAAAAACTTACTGGGGAGCCAGCAGGAACGCTTCCCTTTGACACCATACCACAACCTTTTGAATTTGCCCAACAGCCACTCCCTCTTCCATCTATATCATTACTAGTAGTATTACTGTTATTGGCTAGTAGACCAGATTTTGTCTCTAATGGCAGAGGCTTCAAGTAATCATGTTTGGATTTCTGAAGTCTTTCCCTGGCTTTCTCTGCTGCTATGAGAGCCTTGTCTCTACTCAGCGTTATCAATTTCCATGGGTCTATACTGATATGAAGGCCTGATTTTCCTGTGGATGAGGAGGCTTCTGCTGGCTGGGGATCGGCGTCTATTTTTATAGACAAGTTTGTTGAATCCTAACACTCAGAATGTACAAATAAATGAGATCAAGACATTTATGACATCACTCACGAACATAAATATATCAAGGGACAAGGATGAAGACTCAAGACTGCTGCTTAAAAAAAAATGATTACCTCTTTGACTTGGTGGCCTTGGCATGTAATAAAACGCGACACAAAAGTTGGCTTCTTCTCAGGCGAATCAAAATCAGTGGTGTCATCGTCGTCATCGTCTGAAGAGAAATCGGAATCTCCAAATGGGTCTTCAAGAATAGATTGGCTCTCCTCTTTCATGGCCAGTATGTAGTCATATGTTCTCATTCCCTGTAACCACCATTCCCATCCCAACAGCCAAGGGTTAAAAAAGAGACTATGCCAGACAAGATTTATTTTTTCCTTCCCAAAACCAAAAACCCCCCACCTTTTGTATGAGAAGTATGTGAAAGAAAAATAATTGTCCAAGTGCTGCTGAACCATAGGCCGTCATTAACACAAGCAAAACCTGTTGTGCAATTTGAAGCAACTCCAACTCGATTAAGTGTAATCCAAATTGGAATAACACGAGAAATTTTTTTTAAAAAAAAAAAAGAAGAAGAAGAATTGTACAGTAATTGTGGCAAGTGCTTCTGTTGGAAATTCTATATAGAGCTTTCTTTGCAGCTCCATTTCCAATCCCTTTTTATCTGCAAAACATCTGACGAATATGGCGATGGCTGTTCCTCCTTCAATGATTAGCTGTATTGGTCCAATTTGTCACTGTCAGAGGTAAGCATATGGAAAGGGGATCATAGTTTTAGTTTAACGGGATGGGATTCAAAGTCAAAGGAACTGAACTGACCATTAGCAACACGGAAATCATTAGAAGAAAGAATGTTGTATAGTTCTTTTTACCAACGCAGTTGTTTAACCACTGGGAACAAATAAAGACAATAGGTCATAGTGATAAGGAATCAAGAAAGCTAAGGGAAAAATAGGAATGATCATACCCTGCAATGGTGATCAAAGCCTTCAACGCAGCGGTTGCAGGTCCTGCAGTGCTTGCTGAGTCTTTTCACCTGCAGGAAGGGAAGGGAAGGGGTTTCAGTTAGTTAGACATACTTGGATTAGATCGAATGTCAGTACTAGTGTGTAGGTTTACCTCGAAATTGCAAAGAGAGCAAAACGTTAATTGATCCACATTTTGATTTTGATTAGGATTGACGACATCGTCCTTCATTACAAGATGAAGAGGAAAGGGGAGCAAAGGCTCCATTTGAGTGCCAAGGCCCTTCCATGGATCTAGATACTTCCTCCTGATAAATGTCTTTAGTATCTTCCTTTCTATCCTCCTAAATAGCCTTAAAACGATTTGGCCGAATAGAAATCCATAATTAAGGTTTGAGAAACTGTTGGTGTTGGATTTGGGTTTCTTAATTCTAAAGCTGGTTTTATCAGTTGGGTTAATGGCGGTGCACCTAATGAATAGAAACATGACTGAAAGTACCTGAGAGAGAATGTGAGAAAGAAAGCAGTTTTATTTAATGATTTTATTATAAACTCCAATTAATTCAAAGACAGAGAGAGAGAGAGAGTGAGTAGCAACCACAAAGGAAAAGAGCGTAGTGACTGTGATTTCAGCAATTCTGTTGCCGAGGAAAATCCCCAAAAAAGTATAAAAAACCACTACCAGAAAACTGTAAATTGCTATGGCCACGATCTGAAAGGAAAGAATGTTAATGTTAATGTCAATGTTAATGTTGAGTAAAAACAAGAAGATGGAAATTTAAAGAGTAACCTGTAAAGGATGGAGCGGGCGTTGCCAACCATGGCGTCTGGGTCTCATACTCATGTTTTTGTTTGAGAAGAAGACGAAGAAAGTTTTCTTTTCTTTTCTATTACACCACCATTCCATTCCAACGGTCGAATGTTCTGAATCGCCGTTTTTGAATTTTAAACGAAACTTTTATTTCATGGCTTTTTTTTTTCTTTTTGGATTTCGGGGAACGGAGCGGAGGACCAATATCCATTATTAATGTGATCCAACTCCAATTATGGGCCTTTTCCTTTCAAATAGAGAAACTATCACTAAAAAAAAAAAAAGGTAATTTTCATAACTACTCCTCTTATAATTTAAGTTATCAAAACTGCCCTAATATCATTAGACTTTTCAAAACTACCCCAAAATTAATAAGTGGCTACAATTGATTGGTGAGATACTACAAGTAACTATGCAAAAACTACCAATTAAAGGTAGAAAAGAAACTAATTTTTTTATTAGGGTAGTTTTGAAAACCACTCTTAATTAAAGGGTATTTAGGGTACGTAATCTTTCTAAAAAATAATCAATGTGTTTCAATATATCAAAAATATCCTATTTTTATCATATTCTCTTTCCAAATTTGTAAAATACAAAAACACCCTTTATATATTAACTACACACCCATCAATTTTTTACTACCTATTAATTACTAATTCATTTTCCATCAACTCATTAATTGCTTCACATACATATCTTCCATCTAATTGCCTCTTCTTCTTCATTTCCTTCTCTATCTCTCTTCTTTTCCATCCACCATTTTTATATTTTTCCAGAATCTCAAAATTTTCATCCCTAATACGTCTCTCTTTATTTGGAAGTCATTGTCGTTTTCAACCCCCGTGCGTCATTATCCTCTATACGCTAGAAGCCATCATCGTCAATAAGGCTTGCCACAAATAGATCTGACAATTCATCAAGAGAAAAAAACCAGTGATGAAGATGTAGGCGATAGTTGTGGTGTGGGTGGAGGTTTGGGGTTTGAAGATCTTGAGTTCTCATTTTTTGTTTTTATTTTTGTTGAAAATATGTAAGAAGAACCAAATTTGGGATTTTTTTTATAGAAATTTGTGTAAGTTTTAGCTGGAATAGTGATTTTTATCAATTATATATATTTGATTATATGTGATTGATATACATTTTTAATTTTTAGTGTAAATCTTTGCAATTATGCATCATCAATATACCCGTACATAATAAACATTTCGATGAACAAAGTTACAAACAAAAGAATTTAATGCATTAAATTGATATACATACATGTTCAGAGGTATGTAATTTATATACATTTTTTAATTTTTTCGTAAAATGTTCATTAAAAATAATAAATTATATAAATTTTTTTCGCTTAAAAAAATAACGAATCTTAAAAAAAAAATTACAATGATAAAATAGCATTGAAAACCTACAAACATTTAAATTAATAAAATACAAATATATAAAAGGGTAGTAAAATAAAGGGTGAAAAATCAAAATAACCACTTTTTGAGGTCAAAGTTAGCAAATGGCCACCTTTTGAGATATGTAATGGGGTAGCCACTTTTTACTATTCAATTTTTTAAAATACCAAAACTGCCCTTTTCGTATAGCAGGTATAGTCTGACACCTCCTGACATTCTGACACGTTTGTATAGTACGTACAGTCTGACATTTCTGACATTTTTTCTTTTTCAATACGATTTTCTTTCCCGATGCATTCTTTCTTCTCCCAGTTTATGGTATATTTAGTATATTGTTCATAGTTCTTTGGTGGATTTAGTATATTTTGTAATTTTTTTTTATGTTTTGATTTTATGCTACATACTTCAATTTTAATTCAATTTTTTAGATTCATTTTAATATATTGTTCATAGTTTCTCCTCTCATGTAAAATATTTTATCCATTTGGTATATTGGGTATATAGTCGTATATTATCTATATCGTCCTCCGGTTCGTAAGTGCATTTGAGAAAAAGTGAAGGATGTACATAATATACATGTCATTCAATCTGCAAATAGAAAACGAAAAGAGTGTTAATTACACAATGCTTAATATACAAAAAAATACTTAATATACAAATAGACGAAAAAGAATTGTATTTTATGTATAGTACGTATATTACATAATATACGACTAACACAAAAAAAAAGAACATAAAAGAGGGGGAATGTATATCACGAATAGTACATATATTACCAAATGTACGACTAAGAAAAAAAAACATAAAGGAGGGGCTGTGTACATCAACCCTCGCCATTTTGCGTATATTGTGTATATTTAAGAATGTACATTTTAGTAACCAACATAGTGGACTGAAAAAAAAGACAGTTATGTATATTACGTATATTACAGAACTATACATTAAAAATACATTAGAGAGATGATGAATATAAAATAGACAATTATGTATAGCACGCATATTACAAGATATATATTTAAACAGACTACATAAAACATATACTACAAACTGTATATTAAGCAACATAGAAGTAGAATGTAAATTACGTATATTATAGACTGAATATTAAACAGACCACAAAAAAATGTATATTGCGTATATTAGACACTGTATATTAAGCATAGAAGTAGAACGTATATTACGTATGTTACAAATTGAATATTAAACACACCACGAAAAATTATATAACACGTATATTACAGACCACGAAAAATGTATATTACGTATGAGAAAAACACATAGTTTATGTATATCACATATATTACAAATACTATATTTAAACAAACAAACAAAAAGTGTATATTATGTGTGTTTCAGACTGTATATTAAGAAAAACATAAACAGAACGAGAACCAACAACAGTTATGTATATTACGTATATAACAAAAAAGCTACATTTTAAAGAAACATCACCTTAAAAAGATAAACAAAAAACGTATATTGCATATATTACACGCATCACAGAAACACTATTACGAAATTACGTATATTACATGAAACAATAAATGACATACATGAGAAAAAGATATAAAAAAAATAAAAAAATAATACATTTCGTCAATTTTTTGTTATTTTGGTTTAGATATGCGGGATTCGGAAGAAAAACGGTGAAAAATATTTATGAAAAAACGAAAATGAGAAGAAATTAAGGAGAGAGATACTAAATTAAAAAGTGTAGGAAATTTGTGAGATAAACATTTGTAAAAGATTAAAATGGTGGATTTTTGAAAAAAAAATGAAAGGAGGGAGAAGAAATAAATTGATATGAAATGGATAGAGAAAATTATGAGAGAAGGAATAAGAAATGAAATGAAAGTTAGAAAGAAATGATATGAAATGGATAAAGAGAATGGGGGAGGGAGGGAGGAAGAAATGAGAGAAAAATGAAAAAAAATGAGGGTGGAAGGGAGAGAATGGAATATATAGAAAAACATGGGAGGGGAAAATGAGAGGAAATTTTTTTAAAAAATTTAGAGAGATGAATATTAAAAAAAAAAACAAAAGAAATGGACGGTGGGTGAGGGAAGGGGAGGAGAGAGGAAAGAAGGAATGATGAATGAAAAGATGGGAGAGAAAATGAGAGAGATGAGAGAAATGATTTGACAAGAGATTTTTTTGTATTTTTACAAATACATGTGGCTATTTTAATGAAAAAATAAAATTGTGGCTATTTGAGTAATTAGGTGTTAAAAATGTGTTATTTTTATATTTATTCCTAAAATAAAATCATTATGGGCCCTCACTGCATTTCATGGAAATTGTGTCCATAAATGTATTGTTGGGTTGATATTTTGAAACAATTTGATTATTTTTTAAAATGAGAGTTGTAGAGTGGGTACCACTTTCAAATATGGTGAATTATTGAGCCCTTCAATTTTTTGGAAATTCTCTCTCTCTAAACATGCAAGGCAACGGGGCGGGGTCGGGGATGCATTCCCCGTCTCCTAACCCACAGGGATTTTTAAGCTCCATGCCCGCCCCTATCCCTTATTTAGAGAATCGGGGGTCGGGTTTCGGGGATTGGATTACCCGCGAGAAAATTTTCCCGTTTCAAATTTATAATGTTATTTATAAAATAAAACTAAAAAATCAATTATATGTTTAAAACATACATTTTTAATATAAAAGTAAACATAATACTTAACTTTTTATAATTTCTAAGTTTAAAAATTAATTTTATAACAATATTTTATACTTTTATCATTAGATAAATAAAAAAAGTAACAAAATTTACATAAAAAGATATTTCCCATTCCCAAACCCTAAAGCAATTTGGCAGAATTTTTCCTCCATCCTCTAACCAAAATCAGTTTTAATGGAGATTCTCCGCCCCGATCAGGATGGGGTCCCTAGCCTGCGGAGATTTTTACCATCCCTATCTCTAAATCACTATAAAGACCCGTAGAAAACTCTATATGTAGATAATGACATTCATCATTTGGAGGATGGAAAATATTCATTGAGAAGACTAAAGACTAAAAACTTTGAAATAAATTTATTAAAATTAAAATCTCGCAAGTTTTAGAAAGTTGAAACTTCAATATCACAACAAATCTATTGGTTGTTCACAATTTAAAAAGTTGAAGACCTAATCATTTTAATCTAAGAAATACTTCAATGGATCATCAAATCTAAAGTTTGTATTTTAGAGAAAGAATTATATGATTTTTTTTATCAGAATCTCTAATTTTAAAGAAAAAAATATCAATATTTATTTCACAATTTATAGAAATTTTGTGTGAACCTAATTTTTTTCTTCATAATATAGTCACTGACTTACTCTTTCCATGTCCATCAACATAGTAATTCACAATGGACAATAGTTATGATTTATCATTTCAATGTCAATCAATAAAGTAAACATAATCTTCTATGTATTAATAAGTCGATGATAACAAAAAAAATATAGGCAGTCAAAAATTTAAAATTTATTAATCAAATTTTAACGTAGGTAAATTAATAATGTGTTATTATCAATAAGGATATAATCCCATGGTAAAAAGGTTTGTAATTCTCTAAAGAAATTATAGATTTGACCACTTATATTAATCAATAGTATTTGTATTGTTTGATTTATTTTTTAAAAAAAAAAACAGACCAAAGAGAGCATTAAATGGACACGAGGATGTATTAAAAAATAGCCACCCATAGTTTAGTTTGCGTATTAGAATTTAGAAAGTCATACATATTTAAAAAGGTTGATCGTCGTAGAGTGAGAATTATTAAGGAATAAAATAAGTAGTATAATAATGAAAGAGTTGAATAAGAATTCCGTCCCAGAGGTCGGCAGTTAAATTAAATTCAAGGGAAAGGGAAAGGGAAAGGGAAAGGGAAAGGATCCACAAAATGCAAATTTAGTTAATTTTGGGGTCCACTATGACTATGACTATGAGTTGATGGCATGTTGTCAGTTCATTTTTGCAGAAAGGAAAAAGGACACGTGTGGATGTTTTGGATCATATTTACTTTTATACACTTAATTTTTAAATATTATTTAAATAATTGTTTTCTTTTTTTATTTTCTCATGCGTTCAACATCTTTTTTTTTTTTTTTTAAATTTCCCCAAATACCCTATTTTTTCTTCTTTAAACTATATCTCTAAATTAATATACCAAAAACAAAACATGAGCAATTTCCTTTATGTTATGCTTATGACTTTAGGTTTGAACCTATTATACTATATGGTTAATGTGTTGTTTGTTTTTTTTAATAATATTATATATTTAATATATTTTTTGAGTAATTGGCCCTCATTTATAAATAGAAAGTTATATTTTGATAACCACATCAAAATAATTTCTTAGATTGATTTATGGAGTATAATTATCCAATATAATATGGTATAATTTAAGGGGTGTGATAAAATCACAGGCTAAAATTATAAACATATATATAATTTTTGGATTAACTCTTTTTTGTTATTACATCAAATTGAAATTTGAAAGAGAAGAGACTTGAATCTTGGATTTCATGAGAAGATACCTAACACCTTGAGTCAAGTTGGATTAACTCCTTAAGTTTACCAATATTTTATATATTATATAGTATTATTATTTTTATTCACACGTGGGGCTCTCAGGATGGTTTTGGTCCTTTTGGATGGTGCCAAATATAATCTGATTTGAAATCGAACCGGGTAATCAAAGATTTTTGGATGGTCCAAGTCTAAGGGCGGGCACCTGTCCGTCTCTTATTGATTATGTAATCAATCAGATCAGGTCAGGTGTCCCTACGTTTTTGCTCTTTTGACGCGCTTTGCTCTTTGGATTACTTTTGAGCATTTGTATTCTATCTCTAAATCAGATCAGAGCATAATTTAATTTTTAACCATATAACATCAATGCATATTTGTAAAGGGCATATTCGGAAATATAAGATAATTTCGTTTGGAATAAATAGTGTCATTGGGTCGGGAGCAGAGCTACAACATTTAGCTTATGAAGATCTCTCTCTCTCTCTCTCTCTCTCTCTAACTACAAAGCTGAAGCACATTGTCTGTAATTTCATCCTCTCTTTAGCTTCACAGAGATATAGATTATGACCCTTCACTCTAGATCTTCGCATGGGCACGAACTTGATAATATTGACACCGGAGATGATGATCATCATCAACCTCATCAAGTAGTCAACTTGTCCAGGCTATCTGTTTGTAGGTATCAGTATGACCCAGAGCATGAGCAAGATGGAATTGATGAAGCTGGTAACATCAGTATGTTCATGTCTCAATTGTCTATAGACGGTTTCGAATGCGACGCAGATGATGAAAAGAAATTAGAAAGAGGACAAGCAGAAGCAGGCTTGTCATCATCATCAGACTCAGACGGGTATTATTCACTTCCGGCTACACCTCCACGGATTCGGAGGAAGAGCCAAGTCAAAGTTTATGCAAGCGAAAATGAAGCAAAAAAAAGTAGTTTGAAAAGGAGGAAGAGAAGAACTGGAGGGCATGATATGAGTAAGAAGGATAAGGATAAGAAAAGGAGAATGAGCGTAGAGGAAAGTGAAAGCAGTGGAGTAATGTTGGTAGAAAAGCCAAAGGGAAAGGGGGGGAGGAAGGCATGCAGAGACCTTGGGTCTGAATTGGAAATGCCTATGGCCATGCCATCTCGTGTACGTGTTTCCATCTCAGCTGGTTCAGGTTCAGCAGTTGATAGCAGTAGTGCCAGTGCAAGTGGTGGCAATTCCCCAATCTCCCACTGGCGTATCTCTAGCCCTGGTCAGTTCACTTATTCCCTCTCTCTGTTTCTGAAATAAAAACACCTACACGCACATTAAAGAAGATTAGACTCTTGAAAACTATAACCTTGAAACTTGGGCATAGCATTTCTGGTGGCACTGAAGTGATTTCATTTCAACAGGGGACGATCCACGGGATGTCAAGGCTCGGCTCAAGATATGGGCACAGGCTGTGGCACTTGCTTCTACAGCTCGACCCACTGACTGATTGCCTTTTCTGTTTCCAATTTTTTCATGGGAGGAATGGAAGCATGTGTAAACAATTGCAGATTGTTTTTACCCATCTGTAGATAAGAAATCTTGTAATTTGTGGTGTAATACATAGGAGAGGTGATGTTACTTACAACCTATATAGCAGGGCTTTAGAACCACGTATATTACTGGTTTGATCAAAGGCTTCTCTTTTTGACTTCGAAGAATATACAGCAGTTGAAAGTAAGATTTTGCATATAAAAAATTTCCAACAAATATCCCGAGGCATCCTTCACACTTATGAGATAGAAATTAAAAGAGATTCTTTAAAGTTATATATGCCATATACAGTACTAGTAATTAGCAAATAACAGATTCTTTCTTGTTCTGTTATTTGCTCCAAGTAGAAAATTTCAACCAACAGACAACAAAAGCAGACCAAATTATGCTATAAAATTTTTACAATAAATCATAGATGGCACAAGTGGCACTGATAATTCTAAGCAACAATGTGAACTTCCCTAGTAGAAGTCTGCACGTTTCAATTTCCAGAAATGGCAATTGGGATGCTCTATCATGAAAAAGAGCAAGGGAGGAACTGTGTGTTGCAGACAGGCAGTCACTAGAAGACCAAATTATGGCAGGTTTTGTCACAAGGGTATGCACAATCAATGGCTTTAACACTTGCTCTATCAAAGTACCAATCCCCAACTGACAATGCAATCGCCTACAAACATAAAAATAATCACATTAATGACAATAAAATCCAAATTCACCTCCCATTTTCATCTAAAAGACAATATAAATTATAAATATATTATCAATTTTTGTGAAGTTTGTTTAGTAATCTGAACTGGTAGCTCATATGAATATTGAACGCATGTATTGATTGAGACAAGATCATTAAACATTTGCTGAGCTCTTGATTGAAACAAAGGGTCGTGTACAAGTCTTATCAGAGTTTAAGGTTACACCTGATTAAATAATATAAAGCTCCAAATAAACAAACGAAAAGGTATTCTGGTCCTAAACTAAAAACAAGGACAAATTTTAATAAACATTTAGATACAACCATGACATAAACATGAGATAGTTATGTATTGTATCTTGAGTATTAGGCTGACCTGGTTTCCAATACTAGGAGAATCATCTGCAAACCATGTATCTTGCCTCTCAGACTGGCAATGAGCAAAACAAGAATTTATGAACACACCATTTTGATTGGACAGCGTGAAATCTTTTACTGCATTCAGCATTTCATTCCTAAAGTCTGCTCATAGAGAAGAAAAATGTTACATGTATGCATCCACATTCAAAATAGATGACAATCCATTGAGTAAACAAAAATATTGCATAAACTGAGCTAATAAACAACCTTGAAGGAACCAATCAGAGAAGAAAAATGTTACATGATTACATCCACATTCAAAATAAATTCCTAGTTGACGGATAAAACTAAACAGAGTATAACCAAGGGTTAATAATCTACCTTGAAGAAATTTTATCTGAGATGAATTACAATGCGCATGGTTCAACTTGCATTCCTTCCAAGATCCATGAGGATCAGCAGATGATGGAGCCAAACTGTCCTGGACCTGAGGAAAATGAAATCAACACGTTAAGCCTTTCCCTAAGAAGGTTCCAAAACTCCAAAAAGTGTCTTCTTCATCTTTTTCATTTCATATTCTTTTCTTTTGAGGGTGGGGCGAGCTACCTGCCATGCATCGTATGCAGCATTGAGAAGAAACAGTGGGGTCTTAACATCAGCTATTATATTCTGAGGAAAGAAACACTGAGAGAAAGAGAGAGAGACGTCACATGTATTCCTTAGTGACATCTACACGCAAATTTTAATAAGTAAAAATGATTGGAATATACCGATGTTGGATCCAGGTGGTTAGTGCAAGTTCTTGGAAGATTTTTCTGCAGTTCCTACACTTTTTTCAACAATTCATTATCAAAGGTTCAAGACTTGCTAATGAAGGAACAGGCAATCAATAATCAGAGAGAAAATATTCCTATGCAGACATTTGTACTTGATTGATGAGTAATCAGTAAAAAAAATCAGCATAGCTTTAGAATGGTTTCAGATCAAGGAATTGAAGGAGATTAATAATACCAGAAGCTTGTAATTTTGAATAAGATTTTGATAGCTGTTAACAGAAAAGAGAACTAATAATAAATAGATTACCTGTAATGTAACCACGCCTCCAAATAAATTCCTCAAGGTGCGCCCACCAGAAACGTCAATGCTGCAATATTTAAAAAAGAGTAAGAGAATTTGAACAAAAACTATATCTCATTCTTATCGTATAAAAGACAGTGATAGATATCATAAAAAGAAGTCATGTAGGTCAGTCATACATACGAGTCAAGAAAAAATCCAGCATCACTTAAGCATTTGGCTTTAGTAGTTTTCGGAAATAATTCATGGAATTCATCACAATGCAGTATGGATGCTAGACCCCCAGCAGAGCATCCGGAAAGGAGAGCCTGTTGACTACTAAAATGAAATTAGCAACCAATAAGAGAGGTCAGGTGATGCAAGGTAATGATAAGACCTGGGTGGCATTTCGCATTCCTTTGGACATTAACTCTTCTATAGCACTCAACCATATACGTTGTCCCCGGAAATTAAGTTGTGCTGCCTGAAAAAAGTTGTCGTTTTTTTTTTTTTAATTAACTGAAAATGTAGAAGCAAGGCAGTTGAGTTGAGTTGAGTTCACAAACATGACACCTGATTTTGAGTGTCTCCAGTAAAAGATGCACCGTCACAATAACGTAGCTTGACTCTGTTCCAGTTGAAGAAATCTAGAGAGACAGACATTCATGAGTATGAGAATGAGAATGAGCGGAAGTAGAAAGAGTAGCAAAAGAGGAGTGACCACTACCAGGGTTTTGGTGTGGGTTGTTGCTCAAAATTCCGGTGAAGGGTAATTGCTTTTCCATATAATTAGATGAACCACGACGAGTGGTTTTGCGAAAAACACAATTCCTGATGGTATTACACCAGCCCCCTCCCTGACAGTGACAAGACAAGACAAGAATCCATTTAATTCAGTTGAAGATAAGATTGGATTGGAATAAAGAGATAGATACCTCTAAATGTAGAAGCCAGCTGTTTGCACCAGATCCATAGCCAGGATGAAGATGATAAGCAGGTAGTGTACCATCCAAACAGACTGAAGGGAGAAGTAAAATGTAAGCAAAGGAAAAGGAATATGCATCACTTACTTACTTACTTACTTACTTACCCGCATTAGAACCATTAAGAGCAGCAGCAGTGTTAACAAGAGTGAGGGGTACCATAAGGGGAGTAGGAGAAATGGGGGAGGAGCTTGAACTTGAGCTTGAGCTCTCCAGAAAAGAAAAGGAAGAATCTTCTCTCGAAATCGAAATCGAAGCAGCTCCTAGGAATAGGATGGCGACACCAGCAGCATATGCAAATGCATACTCCATTGTTCTGTATTCACTTTCACTACTTCTGTTTATGAAACTGTTTTTTTAGGGTTCGTCGGAGATCGATTCTCATCTCAGTCACTTGAACAGGACAGGACTCGGCACCCGTTTCCATTAATGCAATGCGGTGCGGTGCATTTAAAACCTCTTCTTTTCTTCTTTAGTCGCTCGAAATATTGTTCAAATCAGCTATTTTTTTTTTATTTTCTTTAAATATATTATATCATATTGTGGTTTGGAAACTCGAACATAAGTGAGTACGTATCTGACCGGTTGAAGAAAGCTTGAAATATTGTTGGGATATTTGCGTATATGACCTCGAAAATTGAGTTTTAATGAGCCAAATCCTCATTTTATATTTCTTATATTTAAGACCTTATGTTGATGTCACTAAGGTGTGAAAGGACCAAAAACTCATTTTTTATATTGATAGAACTCTCATTAACCTTACTATATTTTTTTTCTGTCTCTAAATTCTATATTTTTACCCAAAAACTCACGAAGAATTTAGATTCAATGGATAGATCCCGAAAAAACGTATGAAATCGATATCTTATTTGCGCCAAACGGAGTCCAGATAAAGAAATTAATGTCAAAAATACTAAATTTTGAAAGAAAAAAAAATTGTTGCCTATGATCTGACCGATCATAAGCAATGATCTTTCAGATCATAAACAATGATCTGTCAGATCATCGAGTAACAAAAGATTCGAAAAATAGTATTTTACTCGTAATTTTTTCTACAAAACTTAGATTGTCATAAATTTAGATTCAATTGATAGATATTGAAAAAACGTATAAAATCGACATCTTATTTGTGCAAAACGGACTCCAGATGAAGAAGTTATCATCAAAATACTAATTTTTTAAGAATGAAAAATCTGAAGGAAAAAAAAAACCGATCGTCTAATCGGACCAATCATGGTCTGGGATCGGTCCGATCCCAGATTTTCAGTTTTTTTTTTTTTTCCAGAAAAATTTCCTGATCTTTACGTTAATTTCTTCATCCGAACTCCGTTTCGCGCAAATAAGGTGTCGATTTCATATGTTTTTTTCGAGATCTATCCATTGAATCTAACTTTATGATAATCTAAATTTTGTAGAAAAAGTTAAGATTTAATACGTTTTCTCCGTTTCGCGCGAATCCTTTATTAATCAATGATCTGATCGATCATATCAGATCATTGCCTATGATCTGACAGATCGTGGCTTATGATCGATCAGATCATAGGCGACAAAAAAATTCCAGTTTTTTTTTTTTTTTTTAAATTTAGTTTTTTGGCGTTATTTTCTTCATCTGAAGTCTGTTTCTTGCAAATAATATATCGATTTCATACGTTTTTTCAATACCTATCCATTGATTGAATCTAAATTCATATCAATCCCATTTTTGTAGAAAAAGTTACGAGTAAAATACATCTTTTCAGATTCTTTGATAATCAATGATCTTACCGATCATTGCTTATGATCTGACAGATCGTGGCTTATGATCTGTCAGATCATAGGCGACAAAAAAAAATCAAATTTTAATTTCTTCAAAAATGTAGTACTTTGGTGTTAACTTCTTCATTCGATTGAACTTCGTTTCGTGAAAACAAGATATCGATTTCGTCATCTATTCATTGAATCTAAATTCGTGGCAAGTAAAAGAGTTTTTAGAGAGATATTTTTGAGTTTTTTGGTAAAAATTTAGAGTTGAGAAAGAGAAAATATAGAAAGAGAGGTAGAGAGACTTTAGAGTGAGAGGGTAAAGTGGAATGTAAGAGTGTAGTTTTTAAATGGTTTTTGGTCTTTTCACACTCAGATGACATCAGCATAAGGTCTTAAATATAAGAAATAGAAAGTGAGGATTTGGTTCATTAAAACTCAATTTTCAAGGTCATATACGCAATTTTCCCAATATTGTTCAAATCAGCTAATCCTTTTTAACCTTACAACATCATTCCATTTTATATCTATCGCCGACTCGAGATAGTCGGTGCTCTTCATTTTGTATTATTAATCCCCTATTCTGAGTCAATCACATATTTCATTTTACAAACATGTTTTTTTATTAGTTTTCTGTTGTGTGAAATTGTGGTACGCAAGTGCACGCAGTCTAACAAGTAATAAAGTGATAAGAAAGATCGTTCCCACGAGGATTAGTAGATTAAAAAGGTGTTTAACAAATAGCTTAAAGAAAATAAAAACAATGATAAATTTGGGTGATTTGATTTATGAAACTAAACTAATAAAATTGTGAAAATAAGCAAAACTAAATAACGAAATTCTAAATTAAATAAGGAAAATAAGTATGATGGTCTAAAGTGGCTTAAATGACTCCTAGAATATGCAAGAATAATAAAGTGATTAAACTATGTAGAGACAAATGGTTGGAAAGTCAAGAATCCCCCTAAAAAGTCTTAGAATTCACAAATGCTGCAGCAGCGCTGTGGCTGTGCTGCAGCAAACTGCATTAATAAAGACACTTTTTATGCAAGCAAACTCAAAAGTTCATGTGACTTTGTCAAGCCTAGCATGATTCTAATTCTTAATCCAACTTAAATCCTATGTCTAGGTAAAATTAGATTAAGAAATATGTTTTAATGTTCTAGGTTTAGGCCTTAAGGTGTAATTACATATGTCTATGCAATTACCAAAAACAATTTCAAGAATCGTTAACCCCTATCAATCAATACTTTTCCATTCAATTTTAACCTTTTTGAATTAAAATTAAACTAAGCAATTTACTTAGGTTGATCAAGCATAAGCAAAGAGAATGAAATTAGCGAATTATTGATTGAGCATAAAAAATTGAATTCATTAAAGCTTGTGAAAAACTAATCCCTTTTAGGGTTCATCTATCAATTCCAACCTAAGAAATTTAGTTCATAATGAAATTCAAATAAACAAAAGAGTTCAACAAAATCAAAACTAAACCTAACATAACTTGAGTTCAACAATGGAGTTCTTAAGAATGGGGAAGGAAGAATAATGAAAAGTAAGAGTAAATAAATAGAAGAGAAGAAATCAAAACAAAGCTCCAATGAAGAAGAAGAAGTCTCCTCCTTCACGATCTGCCTCTGTTCCTCACGTCACGCTTCCTCTTTTTTTACGTTTGATCGTCCCTCCCTCTCAAGTCGCCTTTTCTTTTCTTTTCTAGGTTAATCTTCTATTTTTCTTTGTTTTGGGCTTGGGCTTTTCTTAAATCTCCTCCAAATTTGCTTCTAAGTTGACCCCCTATGATGGGCTTATTTTATTTGAGAAGAATCTGCTACGGGCCAAAAAACCGATATTTTTTGGGTGAAAATCGTGACTAAGTCTGGTCAGTATTCCCGAGGCGGTGTCTGCTTGTTGTCTTTGCCGCAACACTGCCACAACACTTTTCAAAATTCTGCACTTTTTTCCTATTTCCTGCATGAAATTTGCAATTCTTTTAGGACTTTCTTTCATTCAAATTGACAAAATTAAATACCAAGAGCCAAGAACAATCCTAAATATACTTTAAAGTGCTAAAAACCCGAATTTTTCCAAAATAAGCTTTAATAAAGAATGAGTCTAAATGAGTTCAAAGTGCACAAAATATAAGCAAAGTTCAATCAATTAATTATCAATTAGGCATTAAAATAGGACCAAATAACTCTATTTTATAGAGTTATCATTTTCCTTTTCCAAACCCAATATACAAAAAACAGGATTGATACCACTTGTGAAGACATATCTGCACACGTGTCCTAACACTATTCATGACTAGTCTTTCCTTCTTTCTTTTTTTAGGAATACCTGACTAGTCTATTATACCTTATCTTCGTATAATCTAGAGTGGTTGATAGATATTATAAAGTATTTATACTTTTCAATAACTATTGTAATCATTCAATATTTCTTCTATTTAAATGGCACAACACTCTTAAAGAACATAAGAGAGATTTCACAATTCTTGTATCCTTCTAAAACCTTAATTATGTTATTCTTCACTTGGTATCAGAGCCTCCAATGGCCGACGCTACTGAAAAAAAAAAGAACCTGAAATCCCTGAGGGAACTTACAGGCCACTGAAGCGAAATCAAAGGGTGCACATAGATGAAGGTGTAGGTCCTTTCCCATAACCAATCACTAAAAAGGATTACCCTCTTCTCACAAGTCTTTTAAACCAAATGTCTTCCCAGAAGCTTGATAGAAACAACTTCTTGCTATGGCAAAACTGTAACTGTAACGACCTGACTCTTTAAAATAGAATTAAATAATAACGCAAACGGAAGACTTGAAATATTAATAGAAAACCCGTAAATCAAAGAATATCATCCTTCATTTCAAAATAAAATCCGAAATCTTTAACATTTAAAGATGGGAATCGCTTCCCTTTTTAAGTTCAAACCATAAAGTAAGTTAACTCATAAATCCAGAAAATGCATAAGGGCAAGTAACATAAATAGTGATACTCAAAGAGCCCAACAAAATCCATAAGAAACGATATGAAGTAAATAAACAAGTCCATGGACTACACTGACTCAAGTCCATCCATCATCATCGATCAAAAAATCATACTGCACCAGCTCCACGATCACCACTGCAATCACGTTCCGTACCTGAAAGTGTAATATAATGAGCGAGAAACTCAGTGAAGATAAATTGAATATAAAGTAACTTTAGATCCCAAATCCAATCCAGATTTGTGTCCAATAAATCCTACTGTCTCTTGACTACCCAAACAGACTTCCGAACATAAGGTCATGCAATTCTCCCAAGAACAAAAAAAATAAAAATAAAAAACAAGAATGAAGATCATGCAAGTAGTCAAGTCTCTCAAACTCTTAGTAAACAGAACACGTAATCATACATTTAACTTTCAGGAAAATATCTAGAACGAATTAAGCTCACGTGGTCTTAACTAAAAATAAGATCAAGATCATAGAGACAAGAACATAGATCATGGAACATAGATCATAGATCATAAAACATAGAACATGTGAATAATGTCAGATGGTGCAAGCTCACGTAGTCTATACACGATCTCATTATCTCACTCCAATATCAAGTAAAGCTCACGAAGCCTTTACTTTCTTATCAAGAACCAATGCTCGCTTACATAGTCGATACATTATAGAACAGATCAAATGCTAGCTCACGTAATCTATGCATTATAGAACAGAACCTCCTGGGTGAATAACGTTAGAGGGTGCAAGCACACACAATCAATGCACGATCCCGTTAGCTCACCAATGACATGCAAAGCTCACGTAGTCTAAGCAGTCGAGAATGTATATGTATCATAGTAATTATGAATAATACCAGATAATACTAGCTCAGACAATTAAATATTATCTCATTATTCATCTCCTCCGTTAATGGAGCTCACGTAGTCAATGCATTCCTCATGATCTATATATCGAACCATGAATAATACCAGACAATGCAAGCACATGTAGTCTATGCATTATCTCATTATTCATCACCAAGCAAACAAGTGTGATAATAAGGAATTAGAAATACTAAGACCGAAATATAACATAGAACAATTTCAGAACATTTAAAAGAATCATTACTCATGGACAATGGAACGTATAGGCTCGTAGGCCCATACCTACCTCTATCACGATAAACATGTAAAATCGAATAACTTGTACCAAACCCAATGCTGGAAGACCCAGTCTCAGTATAAAGATTAATTGAATCAAGAATATCATGATAACAACATTAAATCATCCAAGAACACATGGTAAACATACTTTAAGCAATAACCAAAATAAACCCAATAGTTTCATACTTAAACTCCCAAGAATGGTAAAATCCATAATTTCCATATCAATTCTATGCTCCCGATTCCTATAAATTCACGAAATTAGCATGCTCAATTCACTTAATTCCAATTTTAACTTAACTCCCGAATCATACAAATCGTTCAAGTATTTGATTTCTAAATTTACTATAAAATTCTATTTATCCTCACCTTTGACGATTAGCAACCAAGAAACAACTAAGAAACGACTTTCAATTAAGCAAAATCAAAGCTCCTAAAGTTGTCTGGAACCTGGAAAATAATTAATTACAAATAATTAGTGAGAGAACCGAACCAAAATAGCGAGAACCGGATCCAATTATGAGAAAACCCAAAGAGTCCGCTGAACCGATCGGCCGGTTTAACCGAACCGTTTCTTCCCCAATTGATAAGCCCACGGACGGGACGAAGATGGCAGAAAAAATAGTCGCTCACCTCTGTGTTTTCCGACGATTTTCAGGGCTGTTCACGGGGCGTATTTGCTGGATGAAATTGGTTGGAGTCGTGAGATTCTAAAGATCGAAGCGAGTCGATGAACAGGGCTTCAAACGACAACGATTTCTCTCCCCGAAACTCTATCTTTTCACGGATTCCTGCGAAGTTAAAGGGTGACTGTTGCTTGCGAAAACAAAAGGGAACTATATAGTTATAGGGCTGAGTTGAACAACTGGAAGAAAAACTAGAGACGAACTCAAACATTACCTCTTAAAACTGAAAGAAAACAGCCCAAAAGAGAGGTTTCTCGGAGAGCTGCGACGGTGGAGGAACGGCGTGGGGAGGTCTTGCACGGGAGAAAGAGAACCCGCGGTGATGAATCAAAAAAGAAAAATTAGAAAAGAGAGTGAAAGAGGTGAGGCATGCGGCTGAGTGAGTGAGGGGAGAGAGAATTTCATTTTAAATGAAATTGTTTTCTTTTTATATAAGAAATCTTTTAATGAAATACCCTACTTGTCCCAAAACCCTAATTTTAGGATAAGACAAAATCTCCAATGTAAGGCCTTTTCTCTTCTCCTCCACTTAAAACTACTATTGTAATTCAGGGTTTATAATGCAATTAAAAGTAAAATCAAATTACACTACTCTTAACTAATTTATTTTAATTAAGCTAAACTATCCTAACCTAATTTAAATAACCTAAATTAATTTAATTTAAATAATAACTTAATTATAATAAATACTAAAATAATAAAAGTAAATAAGAATTAAATAACAAATAAATAAATAAAAATTACCGTGAAATTTACGGGACGTTACAGTAGCGTCCCGTTACTTTTTTTTGAGGTGAAATATTTTATTTTATTATTTTATTTAGTTTAGTATAATTTAAATTTGTTCAATTGTTTGTGTATTTTAGAAGTTTAGTTTTAGTGAATAAATTTCAAGCTCGAGTTTGTTCGTTAATATTATTTCTGTTAGAAATGTTTAAATAAGAATCTAGTGCATTAACGATTATTAACGGCCAAATAATAATCGTTGAGTCACTTTAGTTAGTTTAGAAGTGGTTGAGTTGATTCATAAGTAGAAACATAAATAACGAGCACTAGGGACGACTTTCCTTAAGATTTCACTATGGATGGCATTTAAGTCATTTTTCCATTATAAGAGCTATGGTGGATTATTTCTACCACTGTCGATCTCGTGTGAATCACGTGCTTCGGGTCTCCTTTGAACTTGTTCACTTGCGAAAAGAACAAAGATGGACGTCGGTGTGGTGCCTGCCAAACGATCTCCGAAGATCAAGTTAGTATTTGGAGGCAGATGAATAAGAATGTAGTTTAGGGTTTTGCAAGTTAGAATGCATTACCGTATAAGGGTTTTATCTCCCTTTATATAGGAAGTGTCATGTGATAAACATGGGAGATATTATGAAGATAATATATAATCTTCTCCTTAATCCGTGGAGGATATTTTCCATATTTGAAGATATGGTCATGGTCATTGTTTAATGCTCAAGACTGCCCGCTTCCGTTAGTCTGAGCCCGACGACGTTGTACGGACTCCATGTTGGTCCATGCTCGTCGGTTCTGGGATGTTCATGGATCGACTGTGCTTGGCAATGTGGGCTGATGATTCTATATGGGTCGGGCCTATCAAGATTGGACTTTTGATGTTGAGCGACCCATGACGATTTTCTATCTCTACAGTTTTCCCTTGTTTTTATGTCCGAATAGATTTGGACGTGGAAATATATCGAGGTGGAGGTTAATTTTCGGGGTGACCCGTATTCGAGCTTGATAGCCCGCGTGCCTTTGGAAGGCGAATTTTGAATAAAAGAGGATTTTAAAGTCTTTTCTTCCCTTTGACTTCTTTATTTTGTTTTTTCTCATTTCGATCTCTCGTTCGTATTGCAGCTCCAGGAATTGTTCGTCTGAAGGAATTCTGTCTGCTTTGACCGTAATTTAATCTAGGTTAATTCTTCTTTCTTGAATTGTTGGCATGCATCAATAGTTTTCCCCCCAAATTTAGAATCATTGACTTAGGGTTAGGAGTTCGTCATTCATGGACCATTCCCCTGAGGATGTAGTCGAAGAATGGCGAAATAAAAAAAGTGTGTATGTCTTTTCCAGCAGATTAGCCGTGATAGGTGATGAATATGATGCTTAAAATGTTGCTAGGAGATCGTTTCTTGCTAAGGTGATGAAGGAGGATGAGTTTATTATTCCCACTTTAGAAGCGTCGGAGGAGGTTTTCGAAGAGGTTCACTTGATCCGTTCGTACTCTTTGAACGAATCTGGACAATCTGGGGAGGATTAAGAAGAAACTCTGAGTGATAGCCTTGGCGTTCGTGAATCTTCCGGTAATCCAGAGGGTGAAGTTACTGAAGCTTCAAGTGGAAGGGCGAGGGTAGTCCACCATCCTTCTTCGAAGGAATCTATGTTGGGTCAATCTGATTTGGACTTCTACCGCCTTGCTTACCGTATCCCTCCAGATGTGGAAATGAGGGTTTCGAGTTCGGAGGAGCGCGCTCATCATGATCTTGGCGAGGGATGGACCTCGTTTTATGAAATATTTTTCGATTGTGGTGTTAGTTTCCCCATTGGGACGAGGATGACATCACTTTTGAGGGACTTAGATGTTTCTCTGACAAGTTATGCCGAACACGTGTCGAGGTTTGGTTACCCTGTTGGCTGTTACTGCTACAACTGGCATGGATTTAACTCTGGGGATGCTTTCATACTTTTGGTCTTCCAGATCTAATCAACAGAATACCTCTCGCTTTCATTTTCATGGCTCTGTTGGGAGGAAAATAGTTATCAAACTTCCTTCTAGTGATAAGAGATGGAAGAATCAATGGTTCTTCATTGGGGGGAGGTTAACAGTGTTAGGAATTGTGTCCTAGAACTTGTAATTATTTAATAAATATAATATATTTCGAATAAATTAAATAAATAAACATAAGTTCTTTATATTATCTAAATTGATTCAATTGACGATATTAGGAATATATGGAAATATATAAATATCAAACATTCAAATAGTAAAACCCTAAGTCACTCTTATGAAATCACAACTTAGTATGTGAGTCATACGATAGGATTAAAGTCGAGATGAGTAACTTAAAATTGTCTACAGTAAATGGATAACGTTTGGGAACCTTATCCTGGTAACACTGTTGATAGCTTCGCATTTTGTTTATAGACAAAATGATCTAATCTTGATCATTCATGTGGGAGACATGAAATGGAAGTATCATATACAATGTTGATTGTATAAGACAAGACCACGATATTCGATCAAATTTCTCATTAGTACCGTTTACGAGAAATGATCGAATATAAAACTAATTTTATCAACCGTGATAGATCTCAATCCTGAGTGAAATATGGACTCCTATTTATGGAGTTATGTTCTTTGATTCACATGGTTGAGAGCGATCTGTAAGAACGCTGAATACACTCCTGTTTTGGAAACATAACTAGATAAGTAGCTGGGAACGCATTTTCACGAGATGAAATTCATAACTTTCCTATAAATTAACGGTATCAGTGCGATACCTAAACATTTTAGGAACTTTAGGAAACTCCCTTGATGTACTGATTCGAGACATGAACAAGTGACGTCACGACTTCTATTGATCACAGAAGTACCTTATCTCTAGTTCGACTAAAGATAAAGTTCATTGGAGAATCAGCGGGAACACAAGGATAAAGCGGTAATTACAGAGGCAAAACGGTAAATTTAATCCGCCTTTAATTATAAGAGTTCCACTTGAAGGATATGTTACAGCTATAAATAAAGATAAACTAAATGGACAATAACTCATCTATAGTGAGGGGAGTTCAGTTATGAATCTATAGTGGAATTATTCATAGTTAGATAATAAGTAATTAACTAATTATGAGTTTATCACTTAACTGACTAACTATTAAGCCCATGATCTATAGGTCCATCGGGTCCCTATGCTAGCCCAAATATCGTAGTCGCGAAATCAAGTAGAAGAAATGGAAATTTTAAGTAAAGTGAATTACTTAAAATAGGCAATATTAATTGTTTAAATATTGAGTATATTTAAACGATAATTAATATAAACATTATTAATTGTTTAAATAATGAGTTTATTTAAACAGGAAATTAATAATGAAATATTATTAATTAGACATTATTAATTATTTAAATATTGATTATATTTAAATGGTAATTAATAATTTGAAATTAATTGACAATTATTAATTGTTTAAATAATTAATTTTATTTTGAAAGGAAATTAATAATTAAAATTAATTAATTAATATTAAAATATTATCAATAAAATAATGAGTTTATTTAATGGAAATTAATAATTAAAATATTTATTATTAACTATTTAAATAATGAAAATTATTTAAATGGAAATTAATAATTAAATATAATTTGATAATATTTAGTCGGGAGAAAATATTAATATTATTAATTGTTTAAATAAAATATTTTATTTAAATGGTAATTAATAAATTAATTAATTAATTTGGACTTATTAATTTAAGAGGGAGTTTCAAGCCCAATTGGATTAATGAACCCAATTGAAATTGGCCCAAAATAATTAATTAAATAAATTGTATTTATCAATTATTTTATTATGATAAAATCGGCCATATAATGTATTTTAGGAAGAGATAATTGTTTGAATTATATCCTAAAATAATTACATAGATTTATTTATCCAATATAAATTAAAAGAAAAGAAAAATAATATCTTATTTATCTATGTATTTTTCGAAAATACAAGATAATGGAAAGATAATATCTTTTTCTTTTTTGTATTTATCTCCATAGATTAATTCTAATGTGATTAGGAGGATTCCTATTTTCTTATAAATAGGAGGCTTGAGTTATTCATAAATCACACAATTCAATTCCATAGAAAATTGGAACTCTCTCTTCCTCCTTCTCCCCCCCCCCCCCGGCCGATTTCCCTATAGTTAATTGGGAAGAAAAATATTTTTTCTTCTTCCCAATTTCTTCTTAAGTTCGATCCCATAATCGGGTTTCATTTGATCGATCAGGATATAACATAGAAGATCTGGTGTTGCTGAGGATTAATGCTGTAAAGAAACCTCCAACCGATTCTCCATTAACTACTCAATGTAAGTATGATTGATTTTAATTTTCGAAAATATAAGCATGAATCTACATGTTTTTATCACCAATTGCATGATGTTAATAGATCCGTAATTAAGTGTTAATTAGTTTACTAAACAAAATTCCGCTAATTTAATTAGATACCATGCTAAAGTTTTTAAGAGTTTTTGATATGGTTAGAAAATTAGATTTTAAAAAAAAATATATTATTTAATTTTCTAACAAAAAAAATATTTTTAATGAACAAGTTTTAAATTTGTTATAACATATTATCAATAGCAATAAAACATTCAAATATCTTATATTATAATTGTGATGTTTATATTCATATTTTGATTTGTCAATTCAGATAATCTCACTTGTTAGTCAAGATAATCATCACAACTACCAGCAAAATAATTTATAATAGTAGTAGAGACTTCACTTTAAATGAGAAAATACTTATCTCTGTATCCGTTACCAACAGCACTTTTTAAGTCATAACTTTTATATGCATTTTTTTTTATCAAACATATTAGTAAGAATTATGTGTTTATTAACATGGTTATATTATATTTTAAAAATAATACTTTTAGTTGTCAGAAATCGTATACCCCACAAATATAGTGTCAACACTTTTATTCGATTAAAATCGTCTTGAGTACAGATAATTTCAAATTATACTATAAACTACCATTAATTTTTTTTTTAAAAAATATTTTGAGATGTGTCATTTTTTCCCCTAAAAAAATCAGTAGAATAGCACAAAATCCAAAAAAGCCTCCCTCGATTTTTCACCAAAACAACCATTGAGCACTTAAAATGTTATGGCATAAATCAATGATTAAAAAAATTGAGACAAAATGTCTCATATAAATTAATATGTGCTACTGCTCTCAGATCTCAATCTTCGTCACCGAAATGATAATGCTCGTGCACTTGAAATAATAGTTGCCTACATGGTACAAGAGCACCGAGCTTGATGCAAGCCAAAAATGCACCTGATAGCTTGCGGTGAAGGCTATAGGCTTCATCAGGAGGTGGTGTTAGCCTGTGCCGCAACATTGTTGCCCCAAGGTTTGAAATACTATGAGTGATGTGTGAAGCTCTGAAGTCATAGACACCAGGCTTTGAGAATGGCAACCCCACAACAAAACCAGCTTGAACATGAGCATCCAACATCACCTCTGATTCCATTCCTGTTAAAAATCCAAGTCTCTTTGACATTTCAATTACTGCATCTCTGTCGCCACTTGCACATGCGATAACCTGATCAGGGTTTCAGGTACAAATTACGATTTGAACGAGGTAAGATAATTATAAACACATTACATACATATAGTCTGAACAACATGAGATAATTATAAATGATGCAACATCGTCACTCATCGTCATGGAGGCTGTCCAGTAAAATTCATAATTCAGACTAGCAAACTTTAATTCCTTCCTTTTCCACAATACAGCATAAATCAATCTTTAAAACTTAACCGGAAACAGTCTCACAAACATGGTCAACCAAGTTCTTCAATTACTTCAGGTTCTCAACCTAATGACAACCACATTTCACTTATATGAACTGAAAGTTGAAAGAAACGGTATTCTTTTATGGGATTCTTTTCTAGAGAATCCAAATCTTGGCATCTTTTATGGGATTCTTTTACTTCAAGAACTTTTAGTTGGGCCAAAATTGTAAACAATATAGATTTTGATTTTCCTACACATTCCATGTTCTATAAATGGAATTCTTTTATGTAATTTTTATTTTTAATTTTGTTTTATTGGAGGATTTCTCATCCTCTTGTATTTTGTTTTTATTCTTTTTTGATCAATGATTTCATCTTTCCATAAAAAAAAAAAGTTGAAAGAAATGAAAAATTATAAAACTAGGTATAAAAAATCAAATCAACCCTGCTGGTGATAGTATTGAATAGAACATGAACTTTGGTTGATTTACCTACTAGTAAGAAAGCTATTGGTTGTAAGTGGATTTTTGCTATTAAGGTTAACCCTGATGGGTCTATTGCTCGTTTGAAATCTCGTCTAGTGGCTAAAGGATATGCTTAGGTTTATGGGATTGATTACTCTGACACCTTCTCTCCTCTTGCTAAACTCATATCAGTGAGATTGTTTATTTTTCTGGTTGCTACATATGATTGACCTTTGCACCAGTTAGATATCAAGAACACTTTTCTTCATGGGGATCTTCAGGAAGAGGTGTATATGGAGCAACCACCTGGTTTTGTTGCTCAGGGAGAGCATGGGAAGGTTTGTTATCTAAGAAAATCGTTGTGAAACAGAGCCCCCGGGCATGGTTTGACAAATTTAGCTTGGCAGTTAAACAATTTGGCATGAGGAAAAGTACATCAGATCACTCTGTTTTTCATCGAAAGTCGGCACCTGGGATTATTCTGTTGGTTGTGTATGTAGATGACATTGTCATCACAGGAAGTGATACTACAGGTATTTTATCCCTCAAAACTTTCCTTCATAGTCAATTCCATACAAAGGACTTAGGGGCGTTAAAATATTTTCTGGGTGTCGAAGTGGTGAAAAGCGACAAAGGAATATTCCTTTCTCAAAGGAAATACATGCTGGATTTACTATCAGAAACTGATAAATTGGGGGCAAAACCATGTAGCACCCCAATGAACCCTAATTTGCAGCTCACAAGAGATGTGACTTATTTGAAAAACCTGAAAGATACCGGAAGTTGGTTGGAAAACTTAATTACCTTACTGTAACTCGTCCAGACATCGCATATTCAGTTAGTAAAGTGAGTCAATATTTATCCTCACCCACTATTGAACATTGGAAGGCTGTATTGAACATTGGAAGACTGTTGAGCAGATTTTGTGTTATTTAAAAGGTTCCCCTGGACGAGGAATTTTATATGGTAAGCATGGACACAGTAAGATTGAATGCTTCTCAGATGCTGATTGGGCTGGGTCTAAGGAAGATCAGAGATCTACTTCTGGTTATTGTGTTTTTGTTGGTGGTAACATAATTTTATGGAAGAGTAAGAAGCAACATGTTGTATCACGATCTACTGCTGAATCAGAATATAGAGCTATGTCACAATCAGTTTGTGAAGTGATGTGGATTCGTCAACTTCTTATCGAGTTGGGCTTTTTTGTCTTATGTCCAATGAAACTCTGATGTGACAATCAAACTGCTCTTCATATTGCTTCAAACCCTGTTTTTCATGAACGTACTAAACTCATTGAGGTTGATTGTCATTTTGTTCGAGAGAAGATACAATTAGGGCTGATTTCTACTGGATATGTGAAAACCGGAGAACAATTAGGCGACATTTTTTACAAAAGCTGTGAATGGACCAAGTATTGACTATCTTTGTAACAAGCTGGGCATGCTTAACATATATGCTCCAGCTTGAGGGGGAGTGTTAGAAATTATTAGGGTGTTATATTGTATAGTTTGAGGCCCAAGGCCCATTACTTCTAAAGCCCGTTAGGTTAGACTCTAATGTGTATATATATGTGTATGTGCTTAGTGAATCAAGATGAATAAACATTCTTTTCAACTCTCTAGTTTACACTATGAAATCCATTTCTAAATGGAAGTCTGATCTCAACTGCCAGCTTTACAAACTAAATTCTAAATTTTGAAAAAGAAAAAAATACAGAACTTGCTTTCATAATGTTGACCCATAGATCTCTTTTTTTCCCCTTGTGCAAGAGACATGCTTCTTTACACAACTCAACTGATCCTCCCATATTGATATTTATCAAGTCGAGGCTAGTAATTTCTGAGTAATAAAATGCATTATACTGAAGGGAATGATAATATATTGGGTAGGGCTCTGCCTCAACGTGGCCAACAATAACAGGGAGGACGGGAGAGTAAAAAGGGATAAGAGGTGGTTATTACTAAAGCAGAAACAGTAGGCAGCTGATGATTGTGATACCACTTGGAGTAATATTTTTTTAGAAGAAATCTCACAAACCCATATCATTAAGGTAACAAAAAAAAAAAAAGAAAAGAAAATGGTAACCACCTAATTACTAGTATGTAGTCCAAAATAATAGCCACCACCTATACGACTCAGTGATATTTGCGCGGCTAAAGAGAGATGTAATAACAAAACAAGGGAAATTTGACTCCCTCACTCTCCCACCAGCTCCCTCGATGATAATAATATTTTCTGTTAATTATCTTAGCCTAATTGTGCTTGCTCATAGTTAGTTACAAGGACCCCACACCACATCACCACAATTTCACTTATCCCCTCCATAATATACCTTCCTACCACCCTTTCGAGCATATGTGAATCTTAGAGGGGGCCTATCAGATTCGGTAGAGAATCCAAGATAGATTGGATTAGGGAGAGAAAAGAAAGTCTCCCAAATTGCTCCGAAATTGTTTTTTCACTTCGTCCAATCAATGAACAATCAGGTTTGATTCTGATCATAATATTACAATTTATCAACATCAAGGCACCCCCGACTAGGTAAAAACATTGTGAAATTCAGAATTCTTTAAATTGCTGAATAAAAATGAAACCAAGTTAAAAATATCCAAAACTACCCTGTATATCCCAGACTATTTGGCTCAAAATGTCCTTCAAAAGACCTTAAATTAAATTTTGGTGTCTTGAATTTGAACTAGATATAATTTGAAATGTGAAAGAGAGATGAACAAAAAACTCAATATCTTATGAAGACATTGCATGTGAAAAACAGGAGCCTATTAGGAGAAAAAATTAAAGATAAATTAAAAGAAAGAAAATTCACCATTCTTAAATAGTTGTCCACAAATTTTTTAGGATAATCCCGAGCTGCTCCGAAGTCGATAAGATTAATTGTTTTTGAGGCTTCATCATACAAAAAATTACTCCAATTGGGATCAGTCTGCAGTTCATTCACAATTTTAAAATAAAATTAAAATAAGAGAAATAATTGAGTGGCCACATAAAAATAGATAGAACTAGGGGAAAAGGAATAGCATAAAACATATGAACTGTCCTCACATGAAAGCGTAAAATTGAAAGAGACCATTACAATCATGAAGAACAGATATGGCCTTATTCCTAACTTCCAAGAAGCAAAGAAAATTTAGTAAAATATATATAATGTTGCTTCAGGCTTTGCCTTGAAGATTATGGAGGCAAGGAAAAGAAGTAATGTAACAACCCTTATTTGTAGGAATAGAGAGGATATTAATTTTGTACAGCCCTACAGCTCCACCTAGGAGTCGGCGGGGGGATCAAGAAAAAAATAACAAAAATATTTGCAAACTTATTATTATTATTATATTCAGTCCCTTATCACGGTATTCAAATACTTTGTAAGAAGACAATTGAACAGATAATTTTTATATTTTCCTTCCACAAAACCAAACAAAACAACAAGCCTACAAGAGAATACAAAATGCCATATCCTTCCTTCCCGATTCTCCACTTCAACCTATCCCCTTCCTTTCCCCTCAATTCCTCCTTGAAAACCATATCAAGCTAAATAGTATCTTTTAAATTGGACAAGTACACTTAGCAGCCAATGATAAAAAATAGAGGCTTCTTTGGCTCTTCTAAAGTTATTTGGTTTAAAGTGGCACTTCAAATTCTCAAATGGTAGCTAGACATTGTATTCTCGAGTGCTCACATAATAGATATTATAGTTAACAGAAGATCAACCAAAATATTGAGCAATTAAAGGAAAAGTATCATGCGTTTCAATTTCACATTGACAAGTGCACTGAAAGATCGTGCCTGCATGAAGCGGAAAACAAATAACTCAAACAAAGTGAGTTCCAGCAACTTCGTCCCAACATAATTCCGAGTTTCTTGATCTAACAAAGCCACTTTATCAATAGGAATTCCTGTAGCAATGGAAGACCAATCGAAGGTTAAGAATATAAATTTATAGTGACAAAAGAACTGATATGTAACATACTGAATGGCAGGGCAGTCATTCTAGAAAGGGAGTTGGGGGGGGGGGGGGGATGCCAGTCAACATAATATAACAAGGGGAAAAAATTCTTTGTAAATTGGACATGAAGTATGGGCAGACAAATATTAACAGCGCCAGATTTTCATTTACTACTATAGATTCTATCACACGAAATAAAACGAAGGCACTCTGCTTACAAATTCATATAAGAATTTCAAAAGAAAAATGATAGATTTTCTTCTCATTGATCATTCACTCATTGAGAGGAAATTTTTTTGGGGAATACACATGGGTTGCTAGTAACTTGGGATGATATATTAGCATAACAAGTTTGGAGGAGGAAAACTCAACCGAAATTTTATTCAGCATAAAATCAACGTATACAACAATGGTCAAGCCTATAAATAGGCTCCTGAAACTTCTGTCACTATGTTACAAGAGTAACTAGTGGGTAAGAACAAAATAAAAAATAACGACAGTAACTAAAGGTTACTTAAGAAAATACAAACAGTGTTTTAAATATACTCCTTTCAATGCTTTATGGGATGATTTTGTTATTAGGACATTTTGTTGGGCTTGATCTATCCTTTCCATCACATTCCATGTTCTACAAAAGGAATTCCTTTATACCATCCCTGAAAAAGCCTAAGGTGTGCACCTTTTGAAACCGCCTAGACTCACTGAGCCTTATGCCTAGGTGCGCCTAGGCAGGCACCTGTTATGTTTTTCAAAACACTGAATACAAAAATACAAATAAAACATAAGTAAGGATAATTGTGGGTTGCCTAATTTGCAAATCATACCCCCATGCTTTAAAAACGGGTTTAAGCATTTTGTGGTATGTGAATCACACCCTTCAGTACGGTAGCTAATAGGAACCAAACTGATATTAATAAGAAAATAACAAAATACAAATGCTAAGCATTCAAGAGGTTTTGCTCTCTCCCCCAATAGTGTAATGACGACTTTGCCGAATATCTTGGATACCTTCACACCCTCACATTCACTCTGTTTATAACCTAACACCCCTAACTAACTACACCAATTATTTACTAATATACCCTTTCCCCTTCCCTAACATACCAGGCCCTCAAAGACACCTTGTCCTCAAGATGTGGTTCAAGTAATAACACTTGAACAACTCGAACTCCTACTAATACATAACCACAACACAGAAGAAAATAAGAATTTCCAAACAAAACTTGAAGTAGCCATTATCATCCAACCCCGCAAGCAAGCATAGTCAAAACTGTTGGGTACAACCCCTCCCAGCATTTCAAACATGAATTTTGGGAGCCCAAACTCATATTCATCAGCAAACAAACCATGCCAATCCCCATAAGCACTTTTCAATGCAGTAACTCAGTACAATTCTTGGAATGAACAACATACACAAGGGAAGAGTAGTTTTTTTTATAAGAAAACCTCAAAAGACCATTTCATTAAAATAAGGAAAGAGAAAGAGAAAAAAAAATACAATAAAGTGGCAAAACAAACTAAAAGCCACATAAACAAGGTATACCGTAACCCCTACTAACCCAACACCCCGCAGCGCCACCTAATTACAAGTATGCTGCCACCTATTTGTAATTAAACCTAAAGGGTAATTACAAAAATATTTTGAAGTTGACACCCAAAAGGATGCATTTACATGGGCCAACTCCCAAACATAATCCCAGGATCTCGATCCTCCCTAAAAATCCTTCTATTCCTTTCAAGCCCAAGACCCCATGTTATGGCAGAAAAACCCGCTATCCACAAACATTTTCCCCCGTCTTTGAAAGGAGGGGATAATAGCTCCTCCAATGTTTGGCGAAAAGATTCGTTATCCACCCACGTTATCCCGAAAGTTTGAAAAATTTTTGCCAAATTTGCCTTGAAAAATTTGCATTTCCACATGATATCGTCAAGATCCCCTGAATCGTGATTGCATAAGCTATACCAATGGGGATTGAGGGTGTAGGAAGAAGATCACTGAACAAGGGAAGAGTAGTTAGTGCTAGCATGATGGTGTTCAAAAAATATTTGCTCCCACTTTATATATTTAGCTCCAAAAGACCACCTATAAAATAGTAGAGTACCAACACCATCAAATGCAAAATATAATGTTAAGTAATCAACCTTGTCTAAACGATATGTGGGGATGTCTGCTCTTGTCTCAAAGTGATGGTAGTAATAGTCAATTGGGTGTTTATTTGCTTCACAAAATTTTGTACCTAAGAGATCAAGAATGTCACTCTAGACTACACAAGGAATGAAAATATCAATGCATTGGATGAGTAATATGTAAAATCCTCTTTGAATCATTTGTCTGTAGCTGGATGTCGAATTTTCTTAGATTGGCCGGTATTCTCTTTGGATAGTTGTAGTGTAGGATTACCAACTGACTTTCCTCCTTCGTTTCCCTTTGTAGTTCGAGCAACAATATTGTTCCAAGTAGAACAACAAGATCAGCATTCAAAGTGTTCTTCAATTTCTCCAACTAATCACCATCCATTCTCGCTCTTCAGATTTTCAATTTGATCCTTCCACATGCTTTTCCAAAAAAATTGTGACTCTACCCATGGTTTCCAGACTAACAACTCTGTTTACTTTTGCTTCCAGAGTTAAAATTTTTTCATCTTTCACGGCTTTGTTGAGGGGGAAAAGAGTCATCCATCGCTTGGGTTTCATCCATTATATGACCCATTTGTAAAAACTCAGAATGGCCTGTAATTGCCTCTTCAAAGTTGAACTGGGCCTGCTTGTTCTCCAGCAGACTCAGCCCATTTTTGTAATGGTATCTCTGTGGCATGAGTATATTAGATTGTAGGACTAGACAAACAATGTGATATTGGGCTAGAGGTTGTGCTGGTTTTGCCCTAATTTTATTGCTGCTCTCATCCTCTCCATAGTAGTCTAATGACTATTATAAATGGAATACTTTCCTTTAATTAGTTTTTTACTTACCGCTTTTATTTTCTGTTTTGAGGATTTCTCATGCTCTACATTGTATTGTAATTTTTTTCCCTTGATCAATGAAAAGTTAATCTTTCTATCCAAAAAAAAAAAGACTACTTTACTCAATATCTTGGATACCTTCACACTCTCACATTCACTCTATTTATTTATAACCCAATACCTCTAACTAACTACACCAATTATTTACTAATATACCCTTTCCCCTTACCTAACAGTAGCTTTAATGGAAATGAGACAAATGATCATTCTACGTTTGCCACATGCAACATCTAGTAAAAAATAACAGAAACACTTGACAGATGATGATTTATTTTTTTGATAGACTTTGTTAAAAAGGTGTAAAACACACGAATAATACCCATCTGTAGAATCTGCAAATCACACCCAATTGATTGCCATAAAGACAACCCTTCTTCCATTTGTATAATTTTAAAATCGAAAAAAAGTTGGTTAGTTAGGTTTGATGTCATTTTGGTTTTAGTTTCTAAGGCTTTTGGCCAATCAGTTCTATTTTTAAAAACTTCAGCTTCAGCATTGATGTTCATTTTTTCTAAAATAATAGGTCGGTTAAACATTGATTTTGACAAGGAAAAAAAAACCCTAACAAACCCACTTACGAAGATTTTGAAAACTCAACCATCTTTTTATGCATTGCACGGTCAATCTAAGGCCAGGATTTTGTGGGACTGCTTTGCGATGATATATAGTTTCATCTAAAAAAACATTTTGTGGGACTGTGTTGTAAAGCATATTATTTGGGAAGTGTAGAAGGAAAGGAAATAATGACTACTTCAGTAGAAATCTAGAGGGGTGGAAGAGATATAGAAGATAATCAAATTGAAAACATCCTTACGAAGGCTCTTTTTCCAAACACTATTGTACTTATGATTATTTTTTATTTACACCAGCAGGAAGGTATTCTTCACCTTATCTCCTGGTGAATCTTTGATCTCATTATAAATGAAACTTATCTCTAAGAGAGAGAGAGAGGTGCACATGTATATTTTTTGAAAGAAAAAAGATGAAGCTCTTTGTATCTGGTATAGACCTCATATTTAAGCACAGAGTTAGCAAAAGGAAAATATATAAGTACCAGAAATTAGTTCTGTAGTTAAGACTCTTTTCCTTGAAAGATCATCCAAAACCAATGGAACATAAAAACCTTGAGAGTTGATTAAAAGATCACGGAAGCGTTTCTGATTTGCAGCTTCCAACTCATAGTCACATTCACGAGATAACTCATCTTTTGCCACCTAATGACAAGTACCAGCATTAACATCGGCTTACATTTTTAGATGAGACAGTTATCATTAATTAAAATAAGCACTTTATTTCCATAAAAAGATTAGTTCCATAAAAAATAAGCAATTTATGAATAAAAAGAGAGAATTTTACTGATAATGTGTTAGGAACCCCCACCAAAATTACACTGATTATATTGAATAAAAACAAGGAAAACAATAAGATAATCCCAAATAATTTGAGGGACTTGCATGCCTCCCCTCTTGAGTAAGACTTAAGCCAAAATAACCATAAAGGAGCCAAATGAAACCAAAGTTTCACATTCGGTTTTGAATTAGAGACGTTAAAAGTGATGAATCGAGCTCTACTATAACCCCTAGTCCTCAAAGCTAAAGAATGCAAGTTCGATTCCTGCTACCCACTTATCTTTTTCTTTTAACATATATATATATATATATATATATATATATATAATTTATAAATAATAATGACATTAATATGGAATTACTCAATTGTTAAGAACCCACTGGAATAACACTGATCATATTGAATAATAACAAAGAAAACAGTAAGATAATCCTAAGGAATTCGAGGAACTTAGATTCCTCCCCTCTTGAGTAAAACTCAAGCCAAAATAACCATCTAATTGCCTACCTAAAATATCACTAGCTCTCACTATTTACCACCAAACTTTGCTAACAAACTTACTATTTAATTACAAATATGCACCAAACCCTCTAATATGTATTCTTAACATAATGACACATGTTAATTTAATTACAAATATGCACCAAACCCTCTAATATGTATTCTTGACAAATCCAGGATTAGTTAACTTGTATGTTAACTGAAACGGGAGATTTAATGTTTTCAAAATATTTTTAAAATACCATAGTTGAGTTAAGAACCTAAGATCATGTGCGCACAAGAATGAAATAATACCTTTATTGCCCTGTCAAGATACAGTCCTTTTGGAATCAGATTAGTATAATCCAACAAGAGCTTCACATTATCAATATCACTCTCAATGCTATCCGCAACTCCTGGGTACTGAATTTTCATAGCAACCTTCATACCATTTTTCGCTACAGCTCTATGCACCTGGAATCAATTTTCAACAAAGGCCAACTAATAATTTGAGCAATGTTAACAATGTAAAGCAAACTCATATACATTACTCATGGATAGGTAAACATGCTTAAGTGAGAATTACATTTACAGCATGCAGGCTATTGTAGCATTCTTGAAAACATAAAATGCAACAAAATAAAAAACTAACAATAGCACAACCAACCTATTGGTGATTGCCTAAAATTAACATCATATTTCCGCTTATTCATATCTTTTGAAACCAGAATTGATTTTCCTTGATATCTGAGAAACAACAACTAATGTATGTTCGATAGCAGCCAGATGATTATTGATTTAGCAAGATCAGGTGTCTTTATATGGCTTAAGGGTATTTCCGTTAGTTTATAGCAAGTCCCGTTTTGGTAACATCATGGTCCTCAACGATATTGTAAAAAAATATACAAGTCCACTTTTACATCGTATCACATGAACCACCGGTATGCAACCCATCGAGGAAATCAATGGTGTAGTAATGCTGCACCTGGCCTATACTTGCTGCAGCCATTGGTTCATAATCAAAGCTGATCAACTTGGAGAGCCAATCTTGTCCTAGTTCGGCATTCAATACTTGCATCAGCTGGCTCCTTGGCATTACATCTGCGCCTTGACGAACAATATCCAGAGCCGCCAAGATCTTTGTGGTAAAACAGCAAAATACAAAACACATTAAAAATGAAGAATACAAAATATATGAGACTATCGGATGTCATATAGGAATATGATATTAGAATTATACAAAAACATTTATGGTGAGGAAAGATAACCATGACGATGATTTAATGCCTCAATTATCGACCCCGTAATTCTGTAATGACTAAGCAGGCAAAGTCAAAGGCAGATGTGCATTTATCTGGGACCTTTGAATTAATTGATAGTCATTCTCTTTCAGAGTAATTGAGGATCGGTAGAGACAGTAATGACAGCAATATGATTACTCACTGTGAGTGGTGAAAAATATTGAAAAAACTCCAGCGATATGGGTTGTGTTATGCATCAGAATAAAGAAAACAAAATCAAGCTCGATCATTCAAATACTGTCTACTTGTTAGTTAGTTAGTTAGTTTTAATACAGTGGGTAGGTACTAGGAAAGGCAAATACCGGAGCGGGTACAAGAGATTCATCCTGTATACTCAACATCTGGCCTATTTTCAATGCAGCTCCACGCATTCTACAGAGAGCAAGAGCCAAACGTTCTGCATTCTTATCAGATAAGAAAGGGGAAAGGGGAGAAGGTTGGTTTTGGGAATTTTGAGAGCCAAAAACAAGCCTTTTGGCAGATTCCTGCAGCGTTCCCCAAGCAAGACCAGCGCCTAGGCCGGCAAACCTGTGATTTGATTAGAAAGAAGAAAGCAAAATGAGAAGAGAAAAAGGGAGAGTTGTTGATGGTGAAGATGGTAGAGACGACAGACCCAAGTGCCCTGGAGAAGGGGGTGGAGGGTACTCTTCTCTCTCTGGGCTTTCGTCGTTTGACATGCACTTCCACTTCCACTTCCAATCCGACCTGCCCGCTGATTGGGGTGGATTCGGCAGTCTGAATGAGGACAGCTCCGATTGCAGGTTTCTGATCGGAAAGCTGGTTGTGAATTGGAGTTAAAACTTGATGAAGGGTACCTCTAGTGAGACCGGAAAGATCAGTGAGTGAAAGAAAGAGTTTTTTATGAACAAGACCAAGACCAAGTTGAGAGGGTTTAAAGAGTTCCGTTGCGATTAGAGAAAAACCATCCACAAGCCTGCTAACCTCTCTAAGTTTCATCTCATCCTTCTTCTTCTTCTTCTTAATCAGATCAGAAACCAACTGCCTTTCTCTTTCTCCTTCTCCACGACACGCATATTTTCCAATATGCAATCAATGGATCACCGACGTGTTGAGTTTATATAGATTTTTTGTTCACCTTTTTCAATATTACTTTACTTTACTAGATATTATTAAAAATTGTATTTTTATAAAAAGAAAAAAAAAGAGGCCGTTTACTTAGTTTAGATAACGAGGACGAGGACGAGGGAGGGTAAACAGTCCAGACCAGACCAGACCAGAATGTTGTTTACTTCATTAGAAACATCTTCATCTTCTTCATTCTCATACTACTCCCTTCCCCTTCCCCTTCTAACTGTTACTGTTCCGGCCTCCCCAATTGGACTTCATTTTCTCACTGCTGTTCCAACCATCAAATCAATTCATTATTCCCAATCCCCATATTCTGTACTAGTTTATACCAAAAATGCTCTCTCCAAGTTCAGAAAGTATTATTATTATTCCAATTTGGATCAAACTGGATCGGACCATGTACAAGTCCAAATTCAGAAGCTCGGAAACAACTCTCGCAGAATATATTCCAAGATACGCATCCATGCCCCCTTACAGCTCGTGTGGAACATCTTGACAGATTATGAGAGACTTTCAGATTTCATCCCCGGTCTTGCTCTCAGTCAGTTACTTTACAAGAATGGCAACCACGCCAGACTTTTTCAGGTATCTTCCATTTCATTTTTGTTATGGTTTTTGGAATGAGAAACAGAATTCAACAATGTGGACCTTAACCTCATCTTCACAGTTACTTTTCCTATTATCTATTAATATCCTTTTACATTTCTCTAGGTTGGCCAGCAGAACTTGGCTTTTGGTTTTAAATTAAATGCTAAAGGAATTGTTGATTGTTATGAGAACGATTTGGAAAGCCTTCCTTTTGGTGAAAAGCGAGTTATCAAGTTTAAGATGATTGAAGGAGACTTTCAACTCTTTGAGGGAGAATGGTCAATTGAGCAGGTACTTCCGTCTCTTTTATGGGAATATACATTTTTCGAATGATAATTAACAAGACCATGATCATGTGATATCCGGCTTATGTACTAACATTCAAGCCAACCAACCATCAATGCTCACTCAAAAGCTATCTTCCCACTGTCCCTTTTAAGTAGTGGAGAATTCTATCTACTGATTGAAGGTGAGTTTTTTTGTTGGATCATGCATAAATTGGCTAACTACACTTTTTGCTTAAGAGATATCCAGCTTAGTATGGGCTAAGTAAACTAATTTACCCACCAATCATTGATATGCTTCTTTATGAATCGATGGACTTTCGACTGCTACACATAGTTTATGGTTTTCCTCGATTAGGGTTTCAACAAGTTTGCAACTGATTTCCCTGTGTTAACAAGTCTATCACATACTTTTGCTTGATAGATGGATACACCATGATAAGAGTAAGCAAATTCAATTCCCAAAAAGTATTTTCAACCTTCCAAGTTCTTTTCTCTCAAGTTCTCGTAATACTCTCATAGTCTATTTCTCTCCTCAAGATTATCTACCGTGATTATAATATCATTTACGTATACATACAATCAATGTTGTCACTCCTTCTGAAGCTAAGGCTATAATAACATTGTATGTATGGTCTCCCTGACTTTGATTATACTTTATTTTTTGCGTGGTCTCTGGCAAGGGGATTATTTCTCTCCTTTCGTTTTATTCTTGTAGGCGATGTTCTTAATAGATCGATTGAGAGGTTGGTTGGAATGGACATGGATGAGATACAAGGTTTTCGGGTTGGCAAGGAAAATTTATTATCATCCCATCTCCATTTTACTGATGACTATCTTTTTCCTCTCCAATAATTTGCAAATTCTCACTAACTTGACTTCCACCATTAGACTCTTTGGCATGCTCGAAAGTCAATAAGGAGAAAAATTATGTGCTTTTAATTCATTTAGATGAAGCCTTAGTGTAGGGTTTTTCTTCTTCATCGAGTTTTTCGTTTGGTTCTTCTTTAGTCTAGGGGTAACCGAACATTGTTCCTTTTGGAAGCAGGTTATTGATAAGGTTAGTTCTAGATTGGATGGTTGGAAAATGGTTATGGAGATTTTGAACGAACGTACTTCATTTTGAAGAGCAAATATGGTACTTCTTTTTGGCTTGGATTCAAAGGTGGTCAAATATGTTTCCTTTCGTTCTCGTTCAAAATTTATTTCTCATTGGCTTCAGAATTAGATTTTGGGAGGATTTTTAGTTTGAAACTTATTCCTTTCAATCCCGGACGTCTTCTAATAATGGTCGTCCAAATATTTTATCTTCTTCTTGAGATCTTTATTTTCGCGGAAATCTAAGTTAGACCGAAATTTTGCAGTTTCAAGACCTCATCTCGTCCATTAACTTTTGTTCAGATATATGATTAAATTTACCCTTTCCCATTAGCTTAAGCTTTTAGGTCTAGTGGTGATTTAACATATTTAATATGGACTACAACAGGAGATCTTGAGTTCGAACCCGTGTGATGACATTTCTTCCCCATTTATTAAAAAATCCACATGCTTGGGTCTTGTGCAAATATCCAAGCCCACATGTGAGAGGATTGTTGAGATATATGACTATATTTACCTTTACCCATTTGCTTAAGCTTTTGGGTCTAGTGTGGTGATTTCAACAATTTTATCAAGCCTTATAATGTTTTTGATCGAAAGATCTAGCCTGTTGATTCTTCAGGATCTTTCTCTTCCAAATCCTTTTACTTGATCCTTACCACTACCCTTTCTCCTTCTTTCTTTCCCCACCAATTTGTTTGGCTTAAATGGCATCCCTTAATTTTTCTTTGGTATCACTTTGGTCTATCTTGGGTCATGCCTTGGGAGATTACTTCTCTTTTCTATGATTCAATTTGGAAAAGGGGGAATGATGGAAGAGGTCGTTTTGGAATTGTGTTTTGGCGGTTGTTTTCTGCGTTATTTGGAAGGAACAGAATAATCGTCTATTTTTTTTATAGAAAGATAAAGTTTCATTGAATAATGGAAGAATAATCGTCTTTTCAACTACTTGGTCACGATTTTTAGCAGCTTTGGGATTGAATGTTGGTCTCCATTGTACTTATGGCTAAATATGTTGCTCATTTGGATTACGGTTCAACTTTTTTTCGACCTTGTATTTACCTTGGGATACTTATCTATAATCTTGCTTTAACTTTTCGTTTAGAAACTCTTGTATTGAGGATTTCTCATCCTATACTTTTACATTTTCTTTAACAAATTCGTTGTGAAATGTTCTTAAAAAAAGTTAACTCATTGAGAATTACCAAACCAAGTTCTAGGTGACTGTTTCAAACCATACAAGGCCTTTTTTCAGCTTACAAACTTTTCCTGCCTCCATAAATATCTTCCTCTAAATCGCCATGGATGAATGCGTTCTTAACATCAATTGCAACATGTCCCATCCACAATTTACTGCTAGAGAGAGGAGAATTCTTACTGCATTCATTTTTGCAACTGCTGCAAAGGTTTCTAGATAGTCAATTTCATATATATATATTGGAGTACTTTCTTGTAACTTGTTGGCTTTGTGACTTTCACGAGGAATGAAAAGTCCGCTATTCATCTTAAAAAATACTTCTACCCATAGAATTAAGCAGGTTTCGTGAGTGGCAAGGTTCAAAATGTGGCTATTGTATAATTAGAGGAAGCTTAGTAACATGGAATGAAACCATTGCAAAAACAGATTTTAGGTGATTACTCATGGTATTTGTTAACTACTACGGTTGAGAAGAAAATGAAAAACTTGAAAGTAAATTCAGTTGCTCCTAGGATATTTTATAGGTGAATTGCTGCATTGACATTTCTTGCAACCAAATGATTGTACTAATATGTTGAGGTTGATTGATATTTTATCAAGAAGAAATAATTTGAAATTTGTACGTAGTATTTTCTTATATATCAGTTATCACTCAACAAGTAGTTGATATCTAACCCAATAGGTCTTTATTGACAATCTTTTGAGAAGCAAGCTGGACATAATTGATATATTTGAACTCCCTTGAAGGAGAGCTTGGAAATAATAATATTTAGTTTAGAGATTAGTTTGTTGTTATAACTTGCCTGATCCAAATTATATGTTACATAGTTTCCAATTTTATATCTAAATAATTTTACTAATGACTTCGTCGGTTATGTTGATGTAGTTTGATAAAGGTAGATGTGAAGATGGTGGTTACTTGCAAGATCAAGAAATACATACAAGTCTATCATACTGGGTTGATGTAAAGCCGAAACCTTGGTTGCCTGTTCGACTTGTAGAGAGTATGCTTTGTGATGAGATAAAGATGAACCTAATGTGCATTCGTGTAGAAGCTCATAAAGGCAGTTCAACTCCCTGCTAATTGATTCTTCCCTTTCTCGTTTATATAATGGAAGTATTGTCCAAGTAATTTTAGTTTCTTATCTCCTAAATCGTATAAACCAACATCATTTCTTATTTCCTATGAGTTTGAGCTTATTTGTATTACCAATGATTTATATATTTGAACCACAAGGGATAGAAGAAAAGATAGCTGTCCAAAAGGGAACTAGAATCATGTAAATTATATCCTCCGACGTTAAGAATTATTTTGTTTGAATTAAATTCAATTTTTTTTTTAAACCTTCAAATATTTTCCCTGGTTTCCATATCTAACCCATGACTTGTTATGGACTCACGAGTGTTTGTTCAACATTTACTTCTAACTTTTTTTACCATACATTTCTTTATAAGCTGTAATTAGTTAATAAATGTATGGCAACAAAGTAACTGCATCTTATTAGTTTTATTCAAAGGGCAAAGCAGTTTTTTCTTCAGTGGAAGACTTACTAATAAAGGGGCTTAAAAAATAGTAACCTTCTGCAGGGAGCACTTATGCAAGTTCTTACAGTAGATGTTGTGTCAAAATAGAGACAACAATTTCATAATATTGGGATTTATCGGATATCTACCATGCATGTTTTTAAACAGACATGTTATGTTCACCTACATATGAATGACAATAATCACATATGTACATGAAAACTTCAGCTATAGCGGTATTATAATAATCAGGCAGACGGTTGGAGTTGTGTAAAATATATTACAAGCATGTTCTGAAAACTATTTGTCTATTCGGAGGTTATTACACAAATGACCTAGTTCAGGCCTTGCATTCATCCACCATGCGAACTCCATCTCCTCAGCTTTAGTACAGTAGAGATAGGACCTGAAAGTGATGAGAAAAAAATACCTCCTGCAGGAATGAAGTTGAATTAATATTACATGATAGTACTCATCCAAACCTTAGGACTCCCAATCCATATACAAAATGAGGGGGGAGAAAAAGCATAAGACCTACAGCTCAAGCAGTTTAATGTCACGCTAACCTTAGTGCCTTAATACCCATGTCCATGAGGTACGCCTGATGTTCATCATCATTGCCAGTAAATTTTTTAAGTTCCATGCTGTAGTACAGGATGTCATCTCGTAAATGCCCTGCACCTGCACATCTTCAAAAGCATATAACGAAATCAGCTTTACTATAAAAAGGAGGGAGCCACTCACTGGCAGGTTACATGCATGTATATAAAGTAGGAGCTATTAAAGGTAACACGTTACACAACAATAATAGATACAATCTTCTCTTCCGTTACCTACACCCTATGCCAATAAAGCAAGGGAGAACACCCCCATGACCCCCATACAGACAACTTGAGCCATGAGTAATCTTTGGCATACCTTTCAATGACAATATCAACATCTGCTTTACTCTTAGGACCATACATGAGAACTCTTGTAAGGCTTAGGATGTCACGATAATCACCAATTCTGAATGTTGCTTCTTCAGATGCCAGAGAATACAAACTGTCTTCACACGCATAAGATAAATCTGCATGAGTCATTGATTGTGGAAAATTTGATACAAAACTTGCCTCTGCACTAAGTCTTATACATAGAATTGCCATTGCATATGCCACTCCTCCAAATCCAGTGTGTGATATGAAGAGGTAGCATCCTGCAGAGCTAGAGAAAAAACCATTTCAGAAAGATCGAAAATTAATTCAATAAATTGAAAATTTATTACAATTGTGGGATAGAGAGAAATTCAAGATAGTAAAACATGACCACAATGGAGAGGAACTATGTAGCTGAACTGAACTTGAGTTCCTTGAGACTTAAAACAGTCCAACGCTACATTACATTTTGACCATTTGTAGAACACATCTATCCTAGTAAATTAGTGAATAAGTACTAATATCTATCGAAAATTAAATGAAAGAAAATTTAGTTGATTTGATAAATTTTTATTCTCAATTCAAGAGGGTCATTATGACAAGGCATTTTTACTCCAAGCAGCACCAAAACTGAGCTTTGTTTAAAATATCATAAGGATCTAACCTCCTTTCCTTTAGAAACACAAACCCAAGATTGAGTCTCCAAATAGGAATCCTTGAAGAAGTTGGCAACAATTCAGTATTTTACATTAGGTAAAAATGTACCATCAGAATTTCAATCACAATCTATTTTTTTCAAGATAGAAAGATGAACTTCATTAATTAAAAGAAAATAAATAAAAAAAGATGAGGAATCCCCAAAGTACAAAAAAAAAGAAGAAAGAAAAAAAAAACAATTGAAAGAAAATTTTTAAATAAAGGTATACGATTTGTAGTAGTACATAGTGGGAAAGACAGATGGAAAGGCTTTATAGATTTAGCCCAAGAAAAAGTCCTAATAACAAAACAATCTCATAAATTATTGAAAGAAGTATATTTGTCTTAAAAAATTCGAGCATTTCTTTCAATCCAAATGATCAAAAGCAAAGCCGCGAGATCACATTTCCATAGCAACTTCCTCTTTTTACTGAAACTTGGACCAAAAAAACCCATCGACAACAAATCAACAACAAAGTTTGGAGGAAACAAACTCAAATCAAATTGACAAAGCAATTTATGCCAAAGTTAAGCAACAGTGTAAAAACAAATGAGAAGCAGTTTCAAAGTTCATATAAGCTGGCATTGCCACTGTATTTTCACTGTACACAAAAAATATTCAGCAACATTAATACAAATTACAAATAGGTTTGTTTGGTGCAAGGCACTTACTTATCTTTACAGAACTGAATTGCATCAACATCAGAAGCTAATGCCTCTCTCTCCCTGGTTAATGGTACCCTCTTGTAAGTAACATTTTGTCCTTCATCTTTCAGACGAGCATAAACTTCAGCAGGTGTCTTCACATCATCAGCAAAGATATTTTCCCAATAGCCTATAACGTTGGATTGATTCAATGATGGACTATATTCCTCACGATGCAAAAGCAAACGTCCGCCAGATCGTTTGATCTCTGATAATATATCTTCTTTCAATCGTGCTTCCATGTGTTCCACCTACATATGATCACACGAAAGGAAGTCGGGATACTTGGCTTCAATAGTTATTCTTAGACAATAAGAATGTGTGCAGTTACAAACCACTGGACCAGTGATTCTAGCATGTTTGAGTGTATCAAAGGGTTTATTCAGCTCCCTGAGGACAAATGGTGTGTCATTGATGTAAACAACTGCTTCTTCTCTCAGATCAATTATTATCACATTCAGATCAGCATATCCATCAACATCAAGCTTGGCACGTAAATATGCTAGCATCTCTTGGGCTCCAGTAATTGTAGGAGTTCCCATGCTATAAACTGGGTATCCATCAACCTAGAGAACGATGAATTTTTTTACACGAGAACATGGAACAACAATTTTAATATAACCATTTTTTTCTCTCAACATACAAACACAATTATACAAATATTCTTAGCCCACTATATATTTTTTTAATAGAAAGATGAACTTCATTAATCACGAGAAAAGTAAATAGTATTACAAGAGGATGAGTCATCCTCAAAATAAATAATGAAAATAATAAAAAGCTATAACTAAATAAAACAATTTCATTTATAGAACATGAAATTGTAAATCTTTAGCCAAACTAAAAGGGCAGAAAACAAACGAATCACAAGCATGCAACCAAGAAGTAGCAATGTCATTAAAGATCTGAGAGTTGCGTTCAATCCAAATGCTCCAAACAAAGTAAAAACAACATATTTCGTGACAGTCTTTCTCAAATTGGAAGCTCCGGAACCGAAAATATCCCAAACTACTGCTTTGGGGGGACCCAACTCAAATCAAGTTGGCAAAGAAGCTTGACCCAAAGCTTGGCTGTGAATTCACAATGCAAAAAAATATGGGAAGTGTCTATTTTCAAACCTTATAAACCAAATAGACATCAAGTCCAAACCTCAAGGAACAAAGTGTAATTTATCCAAAATTGTAACACATGTAGGAAAGCGAGAGGAATCATTTTGTTTTTTTTTTAATAGAAAGATAAACTTTTATTGATGAAGGAAAAACTATTACAAAGTAGAGGATGAGAAACCCTCAAAAACAGAAAACAAAATAAAGATGCAAAAGGTAAAAAGCTAAAAGTAAAAAGCTAGCTAGAGGAAAGAATTCCATTTATATTACATGGAATGTACGAGAAAACATAAGGAAGGTTAACAACTTTTGCCTAGCAAAAACTACGAAAAACTATAAAACCCCAAGTATGCCACCAAGGATTTACAATTGTATTAAAATCCGCGAGGAATCAAAATCTTCAAAATAAAAACAAAGATTAAATCAATTAACTAAAAGAGGAAAAATACCAGCTTCGTATTATTTTATAAAATATCCCCATTCTAGGATATCATTTAGGACCGCTTTGAATAGATCTTACTATGGCAGGAAAATATAGAAAAGAGAACTAGATAACTAAACATGCATACCTTAAACACATGAGGTGCACCATGAATTTGTATATAGCTGGAAGTTCTCTGACCAGGAAAGAAGTACATTTTAAGAATGGAGCCTTTACCCAAAACAGAACCACTACGGGCCTTAACAACAGCTTCCATAACGGCATCCCCATGTTGAGACTCATGCTGCGCTCTCAATGCCTCCTGAATTTCCAAATTCAACATCACTCTCTGTGCCCCTTCATTTCTGACATTGACTAGATTGAGAATTTGAGAGAGAGAGAGAGAGAGAGAGAGAGAGATTGGACTTACAGGCACGGTGAAAAATCTCCCAGGCCTCAATCTTATGCTCCATTTCATTGCTTGGACTTCTGGTCTCTGATGCAACCAATTCTTGAATGTCATCCTACATTCTCCTTGTCCACAAAAACCATCAAATGCTTCACTTCCAAGATATGCAGCAAAAGCAATCAAACGGAAGTAGCGCTCCAAATACTCGGCACCACGGTTCAATGCTACCCTCCTCACCCTTGGCTCAACATGTTGTTGATTAAATACCTTTCTATACTGAAGAACAGCTTGACGTATGTTCTGCAATGCAGAACATTGATCAATAATAGCATCTAAGGCATCTCGGCATTCCATGCCATTATCAAATAGTCTTGTAATCTTCCACAACAATAGGATGTCATTTATGCCAAATGCACGACTCTGACCCTTCTCTTGTTTAACTTCGGTAGAGGTGGAGGGCGATACTACGATGTTACTTCCAGTATCTTCACCACTTGACGTACCACCATCCACTTCTTCATGAGTTTTCTTATTGAGCAGAATTTTAATAGGTCTTCCATAATCCATTCGAAGTTTTAATAGGCAAGCAATGACAGTTCCTGTGGTTGTTCTTCCTATACCCATCTACCAACATAAACAAAGATTAGAGAGTAGCAAAGCAAGTAATAGAATGTGATGATCAACAATTCATGCGCAGAGAATGTGGGTAGAGTGGAAACTTCAACCTGGCAATTGAACACAAAAGCGGTATCCTTGGAAGCAGAAGAAATATTCAATGCCAACGTGTCAAAGTCAGAACTCTTAGGAGCTTTACCATCAGTAATTGGTACACGTGCATACATAATAGGAAACCCATCGCACTTGAGTCTTTTAAAAACTTCAAGTGGGGTCTGAATAGCCTCAGAGCTCACATGTTCCCAAGTGTCGAATATCTGCCCATTGTCTGTTTCATGAATAACCATTATTGCTCCCCCATAGCGTTCAGCTTCCCTCAGGATATCTTCTTTTAGTCGTGCCTCCATCCTCTCCACTCTCTCACAATCAATTCCCTGAAAGATATGTCAGTAATTGCAAATTTCCAAAGGATGGTGAAATGCAAGAAACAACAGCTTAACCATAAAAATTCTTCCTACCCTAAAAAACCCGAAAAATAATAAAATGTGTTAGAATATCTATTTATGATATTCCTTATTTAGATTAATAATATTTTCCTTATCTTTTAGTTTACTTGTTTAAGTTAGTTTCCTAGTCTAGCTAGGTTTTTTCTATATAAGTTGATGTAACCTCCATACAATTTAACCTAATTCAATATATCATTAGTCTTTCCGTTTACATGGTATCAGAGCCTCGGTTTTAAATTTTCTTGCCGTCTCTATTACGATCCCGTTTTGTTCCCTCGCCGGGGTAAGCTTCTCCGGTGAGGGAGCACCATCATTTGACCTTCTAAGAGATCTTCTAAATTTTCTTTCATCCCTTCAATTTAGGATTTCTATCTATTACAACTTTTGACTAGTTGTTCGTCGTCACCACCCACCAAGAAAGAAGACCCACTCCTCGGCGAAATTTTCCGTCCAATTCCGTCCACTCACGCGCCGCCACAAGTATTCTACCCCTATCTCACGCGCTAACGTGTGGAGGCGCGTGAGAGGTCTGTTTCATCTCCGATCAGTGGCGTTTGCTTCGAATTGTGTTTCACGTCACGTTTACATATCTGGTTTGTGAACAAACCGTTCAGTTGCGTGCTTTTTCGTTGAACGTGTTGGTTTTTCGGGCTTTTATGCTTCTGTCTAGATCTGGTTTGTGTCATTTTTTGGCTATTTTGGCTGCTCTCATCATCTGATGTTGTGTTCAATCCATTGTCCATCGCCTACTTGGTATTTTGGGGTGTGAATAGTCTCGAGTGTGAAGAAAAAAGCTGTTTTTAATTACTGTCCAGATTCGCTTATTTGGCTTGTTTTCCAAACATGATTTTTAGAGTTTTTTGTTTTGTTTGCTGCCGGATTAAGTTTTGTATCTGATTTACCCATTCGTTGGCTAATTTGGGAGTCTTTGTTAGTCGTTTGTTGGGTTTTGATAGCTCCAGTTGGATGTCATCTCAAGTCGTTTGTTTGGATTTTGTGGACCTTGGTGTGTCGTTAGGGTTTCTTCTAATACCTCAGTGTTTTCAAGGCGCACCCAGGCGCTCGCCTATGGTGAGAGGCGAGGCGAGATGACCTGGGTGCGCCTTACGATGGCAAGAGGCGATGCGTTTTAATGAGGCGAGCGCCTATAGGGCGCCTTTCGCCTCGCTCGCCTGAGGCCATGGCGAGCGCCTGATTGAATAGGCGAGGAAAATGAAGTTTCAGAATAATTTTTTTTTTTTTTTTTTCAATTTTCATTTGATGAGGTAACCCCCTTAACGTTCTTACTCCATAAACCAGAAGATCCATCACCTTCCCATGCTTCTTCTTCTCCATTAGCAAGTCCCATCGCTAGAATTAGACTCAAAAGCTTCATCTTCCCTATCGCAAATTCCATCGCAACAACTTTTTTTTTTTATTAAATTTCTCTCTCTAACTATTCTCTCTTTACTTCTCAGGTTATCCCAGCCTCCACTCCCTCGATTAATGTGTTGGGATATTTTTAATAGTTTATAGTGGAATTTGTAGTGAGTGGCAGATGTTATTCAAAGCTGGCTGACATGCAATGCCACACATCAGAGTTATCCTCAAGTTTTCTCCTAGTTAAATTAATTTGTATTTTATTTAATATAAAAATTTTATATAATAAGAAATTAATTAATTAATTAATTATATATATATATATATATATATTTAATTTATTCAAATGCGCTTGGTTTCACTAAGGCGACTCCTTTTTATCACTTCTCGCCTTGGAGGCAACAAAAGTGGTTGTCGCCTTGGAGTGCGCCTCTCGCTTTGAAAACACTGTAATACCTAGATAAATCTAGGGTTTGGATTTTGGGTTAACATTATATTGTGGTTATTTGTTGACGCCTCTTCACATAGGAGGGAAGAGAAACCGCCGGTGATACCGTTTGTCCAAAAGTCAATAATCACGTCACTTTTGTCTGACGGTTCGCTCTTCTTTCGATGTCGGTTTTGCCGGATATCTTTGTTCGACATCAGTTTTGTTTGCTTCCACTGTGTGTTCGATGACACTTTCTCCGGGCATCACTCATAGCTTACGCTCAATGAAGACATTGATTCACAAAATCATATTTAGGTCAGGTGTTTAACAAACTCAAGTTGGTCTCTGTTATGCTATCTTGAGTTTGAGGGGGGATGTTAGAATATCTATTTATGATATTCCTTAATTAGATTAGGGATATTTTCCTTATCTTTTAGTTTACTTGTTTAAGTTAGTTTCCTACTCTAGCTAGGTTTACTTTTCTATATAAGTTGATGTAACCTCCATACAATTTAACCTAATTCAATATATCATTAGTCTTTCCGTTTACAAGACTAATTGAAAATAGCTTAAAAAAAAATGTAAGCTCATCCAATTTCTAATTTTCAAGACTATCCAGAAAATGTATGGAGAGTTACATTGTGGAGGATAGAGATTTCTCCCTCGTTATGCTCTTGTGGCCCATCTAACTCATTTCTTTGAAGTTCAATTAGGTTTCCTATGCTTATTGATTTTGTAAGAATTTTCCAGTTGCTATATTTAATTCATAGAACCTTTTCAACAGTAGTAAATTTTTGTCTCCCTCCTTTGCCTAGGGACATTGACCGAAGGCCACATCACATATGTTAGTTTATGCAGTGCTCAATATAATATGCAATGTTTTAAAAGTCTTAAGGCGGCCTCGAGGCGTTTTCTCATGGAGAGGCGAGGCGTAAGCCTCAAGGCGGGGTGAGGCGTAAGCCTCATTTTATATAGAAAAAGAATTTATAAAAAAGGTAAAACCTTACATTAAAACCTATTGTGCTCCTATAGGAAAAATAGAGGCAAAAATACATAAAAAAACATTTCAAAAAAATCAGAAAATGAAGCTGAAAAAATATAATTAAATATTAGGAATAAACAAGAAAATTATAGGTTTAGGGTTTAGGGTTACAGAACAATTTGTATGTGTTAGAATATATATTTATGTTATTCCTTATTTAGAATAGGGATATTTTCCTTATCTTTTAGTTACCTGTTGAAGTTGGTTTCCTAGTTTAGCTAGGTTTGCTTTTCTATATAAGTCAATGTAACCTTCATATAAAAAAAACCTAATTCAATATATCATTAGTCTTTCCGTTTACATGGTATCAGAGCCTCGTTTTTGAATTTTCTTGCCGTCTCTATTTTGATCCCGTTTTGTTCCCTCGCCGGTGTAAGCTTTTCCGGCGAGGGAGCACCTTCATTTGATCTTCTGAATTTTCGTTCAAACCCCTCGATTTAGGGTTTGTATTGTTCATCCTACCTAAGATAAAATTAGGGTTTCGATCTTAGAATACAACCTTTCAGTGGTTGTTGGTTGTCACCATTCCCGTAGGAAGAGCCACCGTACTCCGGAGATCCAACTCGCAACCACCGTCCGCCGAAAACAGCCGCGCGTGAAGCCCACGCGCCGCCGTTCTGTCCGCCCTGTCCTTCACGCGCCGGCGCGTGAAGGCGCGGAAGGCGCTCCTTGCCGTCGTGGTTTGTTTGGTTTTGATCAGAAACATATTTCCAGTTGATTTGTGGTGGTTTTGGGAGCAAACCGTGCGTGATTGTGAAGAAAACGAGGATTTGTACTTGCTGTCTAGATTTGACTTCTGCTTGCTGCTTCTGCCTTGCTGTCCAGATTTGACTTCTTCTTGCTGCTTCTGCCTTGCTGTCCAGATTTGACTACTGATTGCTGATTGCTGATTGCTGCTATTGCCTTGCTGTCCAGATTTTGTGCTATTTTATTTACCCATTCGTTGGCTAATTTGGGATTTTTGTTAGCCGTTTGTTGGGTTTTGATAGCTCTAGTTGGATATCGTCTTTGGGTGTGGAACATACGTATGACATACGAGCTTAGGATTTTTTAAGAGTGTTTGGGTTTTGTGGACCTTGGTGTGCCGTTTAGGGTTTCTTCGTTATACCTAGATAAATCTAGGGTTTGGATTTTGGGTTAACATTATGTTGTGGTTATTTGTTGACTCTTCTTAACATAGGAGGGAAGAGAAACCGCCGGTGATACCGTCTGTTCAAAAGCCGATCAACGGAAGTTGGTTTTGCTCTACTTTCGATGTCGGTTCTGCCGGACATCTTTGTTCGACATCAGTTTTGTTTGCTTCCACTCCGTATTCGATGACGCTTTCTCCGGGCATCACTCATAACTTCCGCTCAACGAAGAAATTGATTCACAAAGTCATATTTGGGTCCAGTGTTTAGCAAACTCAAGTTGGTCTATGTTATACCATCTTGAGTTTGAGGGGGGATGTTAGAATATATATTTATGTTATTCCTTATTTAGAATAGGGATATTTTCCTTATCTTTTAGTTTACTTGTTGAAGTTGGTTTCCTAGTTTAGCTAGGTTTGCTTTTCTATATAAGTCAATGTAACCTTCATATAAAAAAACCTAATTCAATATATCATTAGTCTTTCCGTTTACAGTATGAATAAAATAAATATATAAAATGTCATATTATAGTTGAATAAATACAAGAAAAGACAAGGAAAAAAACTAGTATAAAATACATAAAATATGAGTATAATAATGACAAAAACAGGAAGAAGAAAAACAACTAGTAGTTTCAGGTCAGCGGACAATGTGTAGGGTTTTGGTTTTTGAGATTACATATATTATTAAAATAATGGGTTTAATGTTATAAAAGTAATTAGTCCAAGTGGTGGTCTCCCTTTTTGGCTTCTTGGTGCATTCTGTTAAGAAATAATCTATTTGGGCTCAAAGCCCAATATCCAAATGCAATATTAATATGCATTTTCACGAGGCGTACGCCTCTCATGCCTCAAGGCGTAATAAACAAAGGCGTACGCCTCACCTTCCTGAGGCGTAAGCCTCTTCAAACACACTAAAGGCGTAGGAAAGGAGGCTTTTTGTTGCCGCCTCAAGGCGTAAGCCTCTTACGATTTTTGAAACACTGATAATATGAAAATTGTGATTGTACCGTGTACTCCAGCATGTTTTTGTATGGCCTTTCCACTTCACGAAGCACAAACGGTTTTCCATTAATGTAAATAACAGGTTCCTCCCTCATGTTGTGCCAGAAAATTGGACGACCATCTTCAAAGCTTCCAATCCTTCTAATGACAGATTGGATACCATCAATGGTAGGATTTGCCACTCCATAGACTGGAAATCCAGGAACCTCTCTAAAATTAGGTGCACCTTCCACTGTTTCTGGTAGACTTTGGTTTTGACAACCAGGACAGTGGTCACTTTTTAATACAGTTAGACTTCCAAGAACCTCCCCATTTCTCAAGGCAGCAACTACACCCATCTCACAAGGGCGACTACCAGAAGATTCAGCAAACTTTGTCAGGGTACGCTTCAAACTTGCATATCCAAGTGCACCCATAGGATCTCTCCTCAGCAACCTTCATTCACACATAACATGGTAGCAAGAAAGTTAGCCATAATGTGTTCCAGAAATCAACAAATTTTCAAAACGTCATCAAGTAATTTTATAAATCATGGATTCAGAGAACAAGCTAATAGAATTACATTTCTCTGAGATAGTGACAGCCAATAAACATATAAATATTTTTTTTAGATGAAGTCACAAAATTTTATTAAAAAGGGAAAATTACATTTTTTTTTTAATGATAAACAAGTTATTTCATTGATATATGAAAGATCCAAAAAGGCCAAAGAGGATTACAAAAACGCTTTCCAATTGGAAGCAATAATAGAGGGAGGATAATTACAAAAGGACTTACAATTTGCACTCCACATGGAGGCATTGAGAACACAAGCCTCCCACACCTCAAGCCACGATCTATCCTTGCCTTCAAAAATTCTTCTATTACGTTCTAGCCACACGTTCCAAAGGATTGCTCTCACCCCATTGTCCTACAATAGTCTTTTCTTTTTGTTGGTGAAGAGCATTAGACCTCCAATAATGGCCTTAGTATTAGCCTCATGATCCTTGTGGAAGATCCACACCATATCAAAAGTTTCCAGAAAAGACCTCCATATATTAAGAGAGAAGCAGCAATCAAATAAAAGATGCGAGTTAGACTCCGAACACTTCCTACAGAGGCTGCACCAATTAGGTTGGAGAGTGATCCATCGATTTCTAGATTGAAATTTTTGGTTGGAGTTGATGCCATCATTGATAATCAACCATAAGAACACTTTAATCTTCAAAGGGGACTTTCCTTTCCAAAGATAATTAATAACACGATCACTAGGATTGTCTTCAGCCATCCACAAAGTCTTGATAGCAGATTTACTAGAGAACCCGTGGGTTGCATCCGGGATCCACACTCTAGTATCCTCCCTGTCTCTTAAGCAGATGGGTTCCTAGAGATTGATGAAATTAATCCACTCAACCACTTTAGCATCTTTGAGATTTCTTCTAAAACCAACCACCCAGGAATCTTGCTCACCATGCCAAAATCTGTTGATTGGCTGCTTCTTAAGAACTGCTATACGATACAAAGAAGGGAAGAGAGAAGTAAAGGTTCTCTCCCCAATCCACACATGTTCCCAAAACAGCACAGCATTCCCTCTGCCCACACAGAACGTGCAATTAGCCTCCATAATCTGCTTTAGGGCATAAATGTTCTTCCAAGGGGATCTATTACCACTGTTGGTCTTGATGGTCGAACACCAACCCATCAAATCCAGCCCATGAATCTCCCGGATGAGCTTGTGCCACAGAAGATTAGGTTCTAAAGGGAAGCGTCATAACCATTTAATAAGGAGGCTTTGTTCTTGAGCTGCAACCCGCCAAAAGCCAACCCACCATTAGCAAGTGGTGGTGGGATTTTATCCCATTTGACAAGATGACAACCTTTTAAACCCTCAGCCCCTTTCCAAAAGAACGACCTTAAGATCTTATCAATGTTCTTAGTAACAGCCACAGGAGCTTTGAAAACAGAAAGAAAATAAGTAGGGAGACTACTTAAGATAGAGTGGATAAGAGTGAGTCTCCCACCTTTCGAGATCATGATTTTTTTTCATTTGTCTATGCGCTTGGTGATCTTGTCAATAAACGGGTCCCAAAAAGCTTTATTAATAGGGTTTCCACCGAGGGGTAGGCCCAGATAAGTAAAGGGGAGCATCCCAACCCTAAATCTGCCATTCTCCACAAGCCATTGAATCTCTTCATCATCTAAATTGATGCCAGCAACAGCAGATTTGAGAAAATTGACAGTCAGTCCAGACCCATCTCCAAACTGTTGAATAGTGATGACAAGGTTACTGATGGATTCTTTGTTAAAATGTGAGAAAGGTAGAGTATCATCTGCAAATTGGAGGTGAGACACTTCCAGATTGCCAATCTTAAACCCTTTGATCCAGCCTCTTGCTTGATTTCTTGTGAGAAGTCTACTAAAACTGTCGGCTACCAAGAGAAACATGAAGGGTGATAAGGGATCACCTTTTCTAACTCCTCTCGAGGCACCAAATTTACCCTTAGCTTTCCCATTAATAAGGATAGAAAAATTAGCACTATGGAGACACCCTTTCATCCATCTACACCACTTGGGATTAAAACCGTTAAGAGCAAAGAGGTCCAACAAAACTCCCAATCTACACTATCATAGGCCTTTTCAAGGTCGAGTTTAATAATAGCTCCTTTCACTTTTCTTTTCCTGTAATCTTCCACCAATTCGTTGGCCACCAATATGGAATCAATGATCTGTCTTCCTCCCAAAAAGGCATTTTGAAAGATGGATATGGTGTTCGGAAGCACAACTTTCAATCTTTCCGCTAGAACTTTGACTAAAATCTTGTAGAGGCTGGTAGTAAGACTAATTGGCCGAAAGTCCATGACTGTTAGGGCTTCTACTTTCTTGGGAATGAGAGATATAAAGGTTTCATTCACTCTAGCATTGATGATCCCTTTCTCAAAAAAACTCATGGAACACCTTCATAACATCAAACTTGATGATGTTCCATGTTTTTTTAAAGAATTCAATAGAGAAACCATCTGGGCCAGGTGCTTTGTTGAACCCTAGATCTGAGATAGCCTTGAAAACTTCACTTTCAGTGAAAGGGATAGTCAGCCAATTACTATCCCTAGAAGAGATAGGGCACCAATCAATATCAACCCAAATGAGTCTACTGCCCAACTTCTTAGTGAAAAAAGAAGAGAAATAACCCACAAACTCCCCCTCAATAGCATCAACATTCAAAAGGAGCTCACCAGATCTAGCCAATACTTGGTTGATAGAATTCTTCTTTCTTCTCTCTTTTATGAAGTTGTGAAACACTTTGGAATTTTCATCGCCACCTTGTAACCACAAGGATTTACTTCTTTGTCTCCAATAGACACTTTCTTGCTTGATTAGATCCAAGATCTCCCTTCTCAATCTGAATCTGTCTTCCCTTTGCTCAGAGCTCAATAAGCCATCTTCATCACGCAAATCTAAAGCCTCTATAGCAGACTGCAGCTTAGCTTTTTGGGTAACAAAATTCCCAAAAACTTCCCTGTTCCAAATCTTAAGTTTATCTTTCAGCTTTGTTAATTTACACATAAAAGAGTGCCCTGGCCATTTCTCATCCTTCAAAGAAGACCACCATAAACAGCTTGTGATCTAACCACATGTTTTCAAATCTAAAAGGGGGAGGACCCCAAACAAAATTGCCAGTGGCCAAAAGTAGGGGGAAATGATCAGAGGTAGTTCTCTTGAGCCTCTCAAGTGTAGCATCCGGAAAGAGATTGATCCAATCCTTAGTAACTAGAAAGCGATCAATCCTAGTGTGAAGAGGGGAATCTCTAAAATCTGACCAAGTAAATTACCCATTTCTCATGGGGATGTCTTCGAGGTTAAGGTCATCCACCAAACGGTTGAAGTCTCTCATACTTTTAGTAACCCTACCTCCATTAGATTTCTCAGACACCCATCTAACAACATTAAAGTCACCAGCCACCACCCACTTACCAGCACACAAGCCTCCAAGAGCGCAATCTCCTGCCAAAGACAGCGTCTATCCCTTTTATGATTAGGGCCATACACAGCAGTAACCCAAAAGATAGAAAGGTCTGTGAGTTTGATTTTGACAAGGGTAAAAAGACCTCCATGAGCTTCAGTGATAGTCAAATCAGGATCATACCACATAATGATAATACCACCTTTGGACCCAAGAGCATCAAGGGTAGCCCAACCAGCAAACCTGCTACTCCAAATAGACTTAATGATGAATTTGTCCACCATAGCCAATTTCGTTTCTTGTAAGATGACTAAATCAGGATTATTGCTATGAATAACGTCCCTCACGAGGCTTCTTTTAGAGGCTGCCCCAAGCCCTCTAACATTCCAGCTAAGAATCCTCATCCACAACATCTGTGTCCCTTTGGAGAATCAAATACTTTGATCTCTCATATTTAACATTACTTTTAAGATTATCAAGTTCTCTTCTTCCTTTACCACTTCTACTTGGAGATTTAGTCACTCTTGCGCTAGCCTTTTTTGTGAAAGGCATAATGGTGGCAGCCTTAAAGCGGAGCCAGTTAGCTAAGGAAACTCTTCTTTCCCCACTCCAATCAACCAACGCAATAAAAGTGCCTGCTTTTCCAAGATCATCTTCCCAAACATCATCCAAAGACCCATCAGCTTCAAACAACACCAACTGATTCTTACCTCTGCCTTTAGAATTCTTTTTCCTTAAAGGAACTATATTAGCCTCTGTGAGAAAGAGCCAATCATCCAGGTTCATTCTCTTCTCTCCCACTTTATCAACAAACAAAATGAAGGTTCCCATAACTTGCCCAGCTGGATTGATCTTTTCTTCTGAAAAAGAGTACATATCCGGAAAAGCCACTTGAATACAATCTTGAGAGTCTGGAACCACCACCAATTCATTGCTAACGTTAACTTTAGTACTTTCTTCTAGCAAGGTTGGGGAAAGCAGACAAGAATCTTCCTCTAACACCAGAGTCTGACTTCCTAAATCTTCACCATCCCCTTTATCAACTCTCTCCAACAATCGGAGTTCAGGTGTTTGGAAAAGATCAATTTCACGGCTCTCTGCTTCCTTGCAAGGACTGGAATTGTAAAATTCGGGGTCAGAATCAGTGACTAATTTGCTATCCAAAGGAGTGGTATGATTAATGGTTATTTGTTTAAAAAAAACCTGAACTTGGTTTTTTCCTGAGGCCCTTTTCAAGTCTAAATCAGGAGAACTAGTGATCTTGCGTTTTCCAACTTCTCTCCATGTCTCTGTATTAGTACCGCTTTCCAACTGGCTTTTCTTGAGAGAAGGCAAAGTATTAAAGTCTTTGGAAACAGGCCCCACTTCCCTCCATTCTGAATTCTTCAAAGTCTTTTTAAACTTGTCATTCGGGTTGGCAGGCCCACGGCCCAAAGAAGGATTGGGCTTGGAGGGTAAAAATAATTCTTCATCTGAAGCATTTAAATAATACACATTGTCAACTGCCCTCTTATCAGCTACACCAACTCCCTGACCACCTACCTCGAGCCCATAACTGCTGCCACCTTTTTCAAACTTGCTTTCTTTTCCAAGAAACAGCTCGTCAAAACTATTTTGCAAGGAATATTGACCTGGGAATTACAAAAAGCCAAGGACCCATCAATTTTCCAATTTTCTCTGATTTTATCCATAGGATAAAGACCTCTCCTTCCTTTAGCTTTCAGACCACCTGTGTGCCGGAGAAACCGACTTCTGCTCACCGGAGAATCTCTTTCAAGTAACTTCCAGTCATGGCTAGCCACCACTGTCGCTGTAAAACAGACTCCCTCAGAGTTCTTAACTTCACTTTCTGCCGGAATGAAGCCAAAAGAATTCTCTTTAATCTGAATGAGTGCGTCAAAACTTCCAATTCTATTGCTCGTATTTTTTAGAGCATTTAATGTAACCTCCACAACAATCACCAATAACTTTGAAGACTTCAATGTTCCAATAAATGAGAGGGATATTTCTCACCTTAATCCAACCCCCATAACAGGAAAGTAAATCAATTCTGCCATGTTTAAAGATATCCCACCTCTCAAACTTCAAAGTAACCTCTTCAAAGGTACACCATCCTTGATTAGAACAAAGATCCCTAGCTGTTTCTGCATTGCATTTAAGGATCGCTTTGTCAGGGTGGAAGGGATTTATTTCTAAAGTTTCCACTCGAGAACACTTTTTCACTTTCTTTAAGATCTCCCCCCATTCATCAGAGAAACTCCTTCTTAACACCACTATGGTATCCACCAAATTAATGGGTATAACCTCCTCTTCGAAAACATTCAGAGCACTTTCAACAAGAGGTTTCTTCCCTTGGTCAACCAAAGCACTTCTTTTCTTCACCACCTCTGCAAAAGTGTTCTTCTGAGTACCAACCTTTCAAAAAATATTGGCTTTACACAAAGGTTTCTGGTTCTGTTTGAAATTTGGCTTCTCTTTCTTCTTCCTCTTCGAATCTTCCATCAAAAAGCTTGATAAAGCTTTTCCACCCACTCATATCTGCCCCCGAAGGGATGAAAATGTTAGATTTTTTCCCATTTGATAAGAGTTGTGTCACATCAACAAAGGTTGCTCTTCTATTAGTAACTTTGTTGATCATCACTGTCCCATTCTCGCAAACAATTCGCCTAAAAAATTTCTGGTTTTGCGGAGTTACAATGAGATGATCGATTGCATCCCTAATCCACACAACAATTTTAGGCTCACAAGAAATGCAAAACCACAAATCTCTATTTTTTTTTCCCGTAATAGGACTCTACCATTTTTATCAACCCTATCAGGACCAATGAAGAATCTCTTGTTAATCTCTTGTTCTCCACCTTGCAGTTGCTTTCCTTCCAAAAAGCCATGGATCTAAGAAACTCAGATTATTGAGTGTTCCATGGGAGGGGCTTGGGACCAAAGACTGATTAAAGGGTAGGGTACGATAGTTTGGTATCGTGGAAAGACTCTTATCTTCACCGTAGAAGCGGCAAAGACACCGGAAGGCTACCTACTCCGGTGTTACAGACACCGGAGAGGACAGAAAAAGGATATCTGGGGAAACGTGTCTGAGAGAAAAAAGTTCGAAAGTCAATTTTAGTTTTTCCTTTATGAACTGTGAATTGATTGAGTCATCCAATTTAATTAAAGAAACCATTAAAATTCACACAGAAAAGAGAGTACAAAAAAAGGAGGAAGGGAAACCTCCTGAATCCCAACTTCAAAAGGGGGAAAATTACATTACAAGAAGAGTTTGAGAGAACCTCTTAAAACAAAAAGAGGACAAAGAGATCCTCAAGAACAAAAACAAAGAAGAAAGCAAAAATCAACCCAAGGCCCATATCAATTACAAAAAAGATCCCAAAACCCATACATAATTGAAAAGGGGAAGCCAAAATCCAAATCTTTAACAATTCGACCCCAGAGAAAGAAAAGAAAAGAATCCGCTCCCAAATTTCAAGTAACTCGAGCTCTTTTTTGTTAAAAAGTTCATTTCTTTCCTCCATTTTTTTTATAGAAAGTTAACTTTCATCGATCAAAGGTAAAAACAAAGTACAAATTTAGCGGAAGAGGGTCCTCAAAAACAAAAAGAAAAGCAAAATCTAAGAAGCAAAAGCTAAATAAAAACTAAATGAAAGAATTCCGTTTTAAAACATGTAATGTACACGGAAACTAAAATTTGTTGGATTCATCACTTTTTCCCAAACAAAAGTTTGAAAAGTGAAAGAATTCCAAATATCCAAGGAGTAGCAATATCATTGAAAATCCGGTGGTTGCACTCTAACCAAGCACTCCAAAGCAAAGATGAAACTACACAATTCCAAAAAGATTTTGGGCTAGTTTGGTATTGTTATAGCTTTTTAAATAAGTGTTGCGATGAGATTTATAAATAGTTAAATAATCTTTGATAAATTGATTTAAAAAGACTACCTATTTTTTTTATGACAATTATTATAATAATTTTTAAGGTTTTCAAATTTTAATTAAAATCTAATCGGCTGTTTTAATAATTAAAATATATATAATATATATGTTTTTAAAACAACAATAAATGTATACATAGCAAAAAAGAAGGTTTAAATTTATGTTATAAGAAGGTTTAAAACAACAATAATATTTGATAATTCGTTATATTCAACTTCAAAAAATATTTTGACGTATATGAATAGTTTGATTGTGTTCGGTAAATTAATTTAAAAGCATTAATTTAGAAGGAATGACTTATTACAATTATTCATGATTTTCAAATTTTTAATTTTACATGTTTATTTTACATTAAAAATTATCAAATATTTATTACATTTTAAGTGCAATTTATAATAATTTAATTTCAGTTATCCATAATAATATATTTTGACAATATAGAAAAAAAAAATATAATAGGTAAAATTAAATATGTGATACGTAAATACATTTTGACATCATGGTCCACAAAAATCTCTCCCCACTAATTAATAGATTATGGGAAAATCTATTTTGAAAAGCAACTCATATCCTGCTTTTGAAAATCAGGCAGTTAGTACAAGAGATTTTTTAAAATTTTGTTAACTTTAGTTTACCAAACAAAAAAACAGTTAGAATTTTTTAAGAAGTTGATTAAAATCAACCCCAAACGAAGCCTTTCTCAACTTTGAAGTCTTTAATCCAAAAAATCCAAATCAATATAATTCACGAGCATCCTTTGGAGAAACCTCAAATTGACTAAAAAGCTTGAACCAAAATTTTGTTGTGAATTCACTTATCATTGCAGAGACCACACAAACAAAAACTTCAATTTTATTTGTCCTCCTGGGCCAAAAGGATCTAAAGAGAAAAGAGAGGATACATCTTTTGGAAACAAACAATACCAAACTGGTAGAGAATCTTAGCCCACATTCTTAATTTTTTTGATAGAAAAATAACTTTCATTGATAAAGAAAAATAAAAAATAAAAAAGAGGTTGAGGAGTCCTCAAGGTTAAATATGTCAACTAATTGTATCTCAAAAGAGAGAGATCCATTCTAAACAAGTAATGGTAAATACATCATCTAATTGTATCTCTCTCTTTTTTTGGATAAGATTGTATCTCTCTCTTTTGAAACGAGACTATAAAAATATTTCCTTACATTTTTTCCCAGAGTATCAAAACACCCTTTCATCTCTTCAGTCTCTCTAATGTTATCCAAAACCAATATCGCCTCAAATTAAAAATTGTATCAGAAATAATTATACAGAACCAGTCTAAGACCAACCTTTGTGAATTAAAAAGAAGAGTAAGAGAACTGAACTGAATAATTTACATAAAACAATCAGTTTTACCTGCGTATGATGCTATACAACTCAGGCCTTTCTTTCATCCATTCAGAAAAACTGCAATGACCAGATGAGGTAGAACGCAAAACTGATCTCTCTGAATGAATATAAACAGCAAAGCATATCAGAAAGTAGTATCTTTCCAAGTACTCCACAAAAAATGATAATGCTGCTTCTCTTTTCATCTCATCTGCTTGCCGCAATATACTGTTGCGATAGGTTGCAATTGCTTCACGCAAGTTCTGTTGTTTAATCCACAAAAATATCCCACCTTTGTTAAAACTTCATGATAAAGATTGAAAAATACGCAATAAAGCATCAAGGAAATAGGATTCTGAATTCAGCAAATAAAATAGCAGATAAAATGCATAAACTTTAACTTAGATGAGCTTAGAATGTGTAGCTGAATCAGGATCAAAGTGCACCTGCATGGAGGCACATTTATCTATAACTTCATCCACTTGTCTTTTGCCTTCAGCACCACCCTAAATGAAATTTTCCTCATTAATAGAAAAACAAAATACAATCTAAATGATTCAGCAAAAAGTAATAAGAGATAGTATCAAGTACCTCCAATACCCGAGTTAGGCTTCTTATAACTGCATACTCTCCTCTACGAATTGCTTCTTCTGAGCTTGGCAAATTGTCATCAACATTAGCACTGCACTCAGAAACTTTTCCAATTGAGTTTGTCCTTGAGATACCTATTTGATTTGATGATGAAGGAAATGAGATGGCTAAGGAACAAAAAAATTAAAACTATAAAATACTTTTTGCACCTAAAGAGAACCCTCTTGTCCATCTAATCATATTGAAAAACTTAAGAAAGCAAACGAGCAATTTCCCCTTCAATCCTGAATCTTAACTTTTTTTTCCCTTGTATATGTAAGTATGGCTCAAAGGTCCATTTTATTAAGGTAATGAAAGATACAAAGAAAAAGTAAGTAAAACCGTCACCAAGGTACAATAAGTATGCGGGCAAAGAGATAGAAATTGCACACAAAAGAAAGAGTAAGTAAAACCGCACCTTGATTGATAAAAGATTCCCCCCCCCTTCCCCTAAAAAAGTTGTGTGGAACAGTTTTTGTATTTTCACCACCCCTTTAAGCCATATGCTTTTGTTCCTTTGTCTCCAATACACACTTTCTTTCATTACCAAGTCCATAAGAAGACTTCTCAGCTTGAATCTCTCCGTTCTTTGATTTTATTCCAGGCTGCCATTCTCATCAATCACATCTAACTCAGTAATACAACTCTCCAGGGCTATTTTTCAGAAAAAATATTACCAAAGACCGTTCCAAAACTTGACCTTATCCTTCAAATGTTTCAGCTTGAGCATGAACGAATGACCAAAAAAATTGTTGTTATGAAAAGAAGACAACCATTACTAACAACCCTTTGAATTGAGCATGATCCAACCACATATTCTTGAAACAAAAAGGACCCCATTGGAAATTCCAAGTTTGGAGAATAATGGAAAAATGATTCGAGGTCACTCTTTTCAATGTCTAATCTTGCATCTTTGGAATCTCCTTAGTCAACTATTGGTGACTAGAAAACTATCAATAAAGAGTATGGACAGTAGATCCCATGAAATTCGACCAAGTAAACTTACCAATTCTCATAGGTAAATCAAATAAGCTCAACTCTTCAATGATGTTAAAGTCACAAATATTTCTAGTAATATGTCCCCCTAAAGATTTTTAAGAAATCCATCACGTTGTTTCTTGCAATTAGGCCCATAAACCACTGAGAGCCGAAAAGCAGAGTTATCAGAGAGGATGATCTTAATAGTGAGGGTATATATCCCTTCATGAGCATCAACTATAACAAAATCAACGTCAGACCACAAGATAATGATCCCCCAGCAAACCTTGTTGCATCAATAGACACCCAGCCAATGTTTCTGCCACTCCAAATGGATTTTAGGATCCTCCTATCAACCTTAATCAACTTAGTTTCCTAAAGAATGAAAAAATCAGGATCCATATTACGAATGAAATCTCAAACGAGGCTTCTTTTAGACTCAGCCCCCAAGCCTTTAACGTTCCAACTAAGAATCTTCCTATACAACTGATAGGATCCAAACTACATTAATACGAAAATAGAACAATTACGAAACTACTAAGCAATTGAGAGGCTTATAACTCTCCCCCTTACAATAGTCTAAAGACTACTATTCTCAATATCTTGGATACCCTACTCTCTTCACATGCACTCTATTTATAACCACTCCCTAACAAACTCTCACACTAATTACTAATATACCCCTTAATTCCCATCCTAACATTACCTGGCTCTCAAAGACACCTTGTCCTCAAGGTGTGATTCAAATAACAACACTTGAACAACTCCAACCCCTACCAATAAAATGCCACTCGAAAAGAAATCAAAATCAACCAAACAAAAATCTCAGTAGTCCAAGAAAATGAACACAAAGTCTCCCCATAACCAGCAAAATGGATGAAGAAATCAGACTATTCATCTATCTCATCTCCCTTCCTTAACGTGGCCCACCATCTCAATAAACCATATTCATTTTCCAATTTAGTTGTATGAGTCCAATTGTTTGAGATTTAGCCTCTGTTTTCCCTCTCATAAGCCTAGGCATAGGATTGAGCTTTATTTTAGAGAAGGCTTTTAAGTTGGGCCTTTTTTTTCCTCTTTAGTAAATCCGGGCCCGTCAACCAATCATTTTTTGAAGCCTCCCCCGTGTACTCAAATGGAAGACAAAAAAGCTGATTTCAAAAAAATGAACCCTACCTCGCCACCACTTCCGTCTGCATTGCATTTTCAAGAACACTCCGACCAGCGAGCTTCTTCTTCCTCCTCCGCAAAGCCGATAACGACTCGATTTTTTACGAGTCTCCTCTTCTGCTTGATGCTTACATTTACTAAAGCGTCCACCCATATGATGTTTCAGCCAACATTGTTGCTTCTTCCGCCGTCGACCTCATCGACTCCAACCTTTAACCATCGACCATCTCATCGTTAACCTCAGCCACATATATTCTGACTTTCAGTGAGTCTTTTTAAGAAATCCAGCACTAATTTTGTGTCCCCAAGATTTTAACTATGGCTTTTGGTGCTTCCTTTTACATCACCGTACACATAACATTAGTTGAATCTGTTTGTAAGCTAATTTCTGAGACTCAGGTTTTGTCTGTACGGATTCGAGTTTTTCCAACATATCTTACTCGATTCGAGATTTCATTTTGTCAATTTCTGTTTTAACTCTTCGCATTGACGTGAATCTTCACCTTCGGCAACTAATTGGTGATTCTTTACATCAACTTTGTGGTCTTCAATTTTATCTTCATCCCACTGCTTACACATTTCACCTAGAGATTTGAGTTCTTCTCTTAATTCCATGAATGATCTTGACGTGACTTGTGAAATTTGACACGGTTGGATCAATATTCTTCATATTCTCTTTCATGATCTTCTCAACCTCTTATTGGGCTTCTTTCAGCTCCTTCCTGATTCTGTCGATCCCCTCCATTAGTTTTAACAACACTTCCCCATTGATTTCTTGATTCATTCCCAAGGATTGAAACGGTGCTCTGATATCAATTTGATAGGATCCAAACTATATTAATATGAAAATAGAACAATTACGAAACTACTAAGCATTTGAGAGGCTTAGAACTCTCCCCCTTACAATAGTCTAAAGACTACTATTTTTTTTTTTTTTAGTTGATACAGTGACTGTCTGGACCAGCTTACGCTCACCAGGAGTAATCTCACGGGAGAACCTCATGACCCTACAACATTTTCGGCGTATGCTTAGTAGGTCTTGTAATTCTTCTAATTCAATAAAATATCAATTTGGATCCTATCAAATTGGACCCTTTGGAGAGGCAGATTGCTACGTCTCCCATAATATATCAAGCTTCTAAGTCTATTGAGTTCCCTCTGACCTTTGAAGGAGTCATACCCTTCTTTTTCTGGTTTTTGTTCCTTGTAGCTATGTGTGCTTCAATAATCCTAAGCCAATCAGCAAGTTTCATCCTGCTTTCACCATTGCGATATTTAAAAACTATGAAAGTCCCTTCCTCATCTAACTCATCTACAGTCAACTCTTTGTTTTCAATACGAGACACCTCTTCTTGTGTCTCAGGAACAATCATCAAATCCCTGTTAGAGTTGTAATTGTCTTCCATCTCCTCCATTTCATCATCACTATGAACAATCTTATTAAAAGTTCTTAAAAAAAACTTGGTCAGGGCTTTTTTCTTGAAAAAAACTTTCTTATTAATCCCTTTCTCTTCTATTCTGCTCTCTCCTTAAGTACCTCTTTTCTTACTTTTTTGCTTATTGATCTGTTAAGAGCTATGTTTTTTTAGGTATTTTTTGGGATTTTACCCGACCTAGAGGTCACCTCCTTGCTCAGACTATTCCACATTCACCAAATCCTCTTCAAACTGATATAGATAGTACACTATGTTACAGCATGATATATATGTTGTATACAAGGTTTAAAAAGTCGGAGATGTCGCCGACTCGGAAATCGGCAGGGTTCGATAACGATAAGGGGGGGAAGAGTCATTCTTCCCCCATTTCGACGACATGTCGGAATCGGTCAAATATCGCCGATATCGACAAAATGTCGCCAATGTCGTCAAAATGTCGCCGACACCGGCGACTTTTGAACCCTTGCAGCAGCTTAGGTGACTGAAATTAGGGTTTTTTGAACATAGAAATTCTTAGATGAAAAGAAGAATAAACGTTAGGGGGGAGAGAGAGGAGGGGGAGGCGGCTGCAGGGTTAAGAGACTGAAACTAGGGTTCTTTTTGTTTATATATATAGTATTGAATGGCCTAGAATTTGGGTTGGGCTTTTATTTGGGTCTGGGAAGTTAAAAGGGCTGTTATTTGTAAGATTTTTTATAGAGAGAATTTTTCTAAATTTGAAATTATAATATTTTACTATTTAAATAAGTGAGTTTTTTTATAATACTTAATGAAATTGATATAAAATTTAAAAATTATATAGAAATATTGAGTTATTGATGTTGAAATAAAATTTGAAATTATAATATATAAGTAGGTAGGTATTTTATAATATTTAATAAATTTGATATAGAATTTTAAAAAACTGTCTACAAATATTGATGTTTATATATGAATTAAGTGATATTTTATTTGTTTAAGTGATATTATAAGGTTGTCTATAAATTTTATTATTAAAAATGTTATTTTGCGCCTAAATTTCGATACTTTGTACCACTAATATCCATATATATGTGTATTTTATTGATATAACTACTTAGAATGATGGTTTAATGTTTAATTAAGCTCTAATAAAAGTTTCATCCACAAATTCAAACTATTTCTATAGTTATCCGTGATTTTTCCGGAATATCCGTCGACATCGACATCGACATTCGATATCTCCGTAAAATTGAGATGTCGACATCGATATCGACATCGACATTTTTAACCTTGATTGTATATACATGTATATGTATATTCATGTATATGGGAAAAAGAAGAATTTTTTGGACTTGGGTATTGGCTACCCTCTATTGGTTATTTGGAAAGAAAGAAGTGATCGTCTTTAAAACGACAAAACTCAAGATGCGCACAACCTATACTATAGGATAGAATTTTATTTATTTTATTTTATATATGGTCTAAAAATATTAGGCATTTTAGATTTTGGTCTGAACTTCTTGGCTTAGTATTTACCTTGAGATTTATTTATTTAACTTAGTTCTAGGTGTTCTTTTTCCACTTGTCATCTTTGCTTTTTTCCATAAATAATATTGTAGTAATTGTAAACTCAACTAAAAAAGTATTAAAGAAGCAAGAAAATGAAAAATAATTTCCAAAACACTTAGCTCATCCCCTTGCCTCAATGACATTGACAACCACATTATTCGAGTACAAATGATAAAGCAAATTATTATTTTTTTAATAAGAGACTATTTCATTGATAAAGCAAATTATAAAATAACAATAATAAACTCAACTACAAAATATAAAAAATGCACTCCGCATTAATTAACTTTGATTACAAAAAGTAATAGTAATACCAGAAGCTCCAATTCGGTTCAAGTAAACCAAAGTTGCAATGACCATTCCTGTTGTAGTTCGTCCACGACCCATTTGACAATTGAAGATTATCTCTGTATTTATGTCGACTTCAGAAATTTTATGAACCTGTACAAAAGATCAACAATTAAATAACATGTCTAACATAACATTCCAACAATTCTACAAACGATACACATCTATTACGTTTAAATCCTATCATGATCCTTGAACTTTCACCTTTATTTTGTTTCAATCTTTTTTTCTTTTTGTAAAAAAAGAGATTTTTCATTGATTTGATGAAAAGTATAACCACTAACCAATAAAGAACCAAAGCTCTGAAATGAGTGTTTTAATTTACACCAAGTACATTGGGAGTGTAATTAGAAAAAAAAAAATTGGATAATGAACACCAATACAACCCCTGGATTTTTGCTAGATCAAACACTTCATCCCATGTTCGATACTTATTTCTAATCATAAAGCCCACAACAACGTTTTCAATGCTTAACAATTTTGCCTTATTTTTTTGACATATCTGCAAAGACATTGTTTGATAATTCTTAGGTCAACCTATAATTTTTTTTTAAAAGACAGCTCAAAAGCCCAATTCATTTTTTTTAATAAAGCACCTCAAAAGGCCATTTCATTAAAATAATGAAAGAAGAAAGAAAATACAATAATGAAAAACAATAAAGTGGCAAACTAAACCAAAAGCCACAAAACATACTATAGCGTATCCCCAAAAAATCAATACCCCACACCACCACCTAATTACAAGTATGCGGGCCAACTGTTTATAATTAAACCTAGAGGGTAATTACAAAAAAATTTTGAGGTTGACACCCAAAAGGATGCATTTACATTTGCTAACTCCCAAACATATTCCCGTGATCTACTTTCGTCCCTAAAGATCCTTCTATTCCTTTCCCACCAAATGCCCCAAGTAATAGCACAAAAGCCCGCGATCCAAAGGCCTTTCCCCCTATCTTTGAACGATGGACATAAAAGTAACTCCTACAAGGTTTGATGGAAACAAAAGCCCAATTCATTGATATAGTGAAAGATATTCCAAGAAAATAAAAAGGACAATGTTCCACAAAAAGACAAAAAAATACCCAAAAAACAAACTTAGGCCACCACCTAATTACAAGTATGTGTTTCACCTATTTATAATCAAGCTAAGTGGATAATTATAAAAAGGTTCGATTGTAGACACCTAAAAAGATGCATTTACTATACCAAATATAATCCCATGATGGTTGTTCATCTTTATACCCATGCAACATCACAAAAACGAGAGATCCATAAGCCTTTCTTCTTTTCATTGGGGGGGGTTCACAATCATTTCCTCCATGGTCAACCTATGAAATAAGCCGAGTGCCTAAAACTATGGAGCAATACATCCTAGCATCTTACACTCCATTCACCATGGAAAAGCAAATGGTCTTGGCTCTCCCATTCCGCAGCAAATCTCCAGATCTAGCAACAATTTGATTGATGAAACTCTTCTCACGCCTCCCTTTCACAAAGCTGTGGCAAAACTAAGAGTTTTCATCACCACTCTTCAACCAACTGCTTTTGCATTTCTGCCTCAGAAAGCATTTTCTTTAGAGATCAAGTCTAGAATTTGGCTTTGCTTGGAAAATGGATTTGGCGTTTTTCCTCTAAATCAAATTCGTTTTGGGCTTCTTTCATTAAAAGTAGGTTCAGATCTTTTAGTTTTGATTGGAACTCTTTGATTGTAAATTATGGAAGAATCCAAATCTTGGTTTTTCTTATGGGATTCTTTTGTTTCAAGAACTTTTAGTTGGGCTAAAGTTGTAAATAGTTTAGATTTTGATTTTCCTTCACATTCCATGTTTTATAAATGGAATTCTTTTTTGTAATTTTTTTTCTTCTTTATTTCTTTATTTCTGTTTTTTCGGAGGATTTCTCATCCTTTTGTATTTTGTTTTATCCCTTATTGATTAATGAAAGTATATCTTTCCATTAAAAAAAAAGTCTAGAAGGCTTCTTTTCAAGCTGAGTCTCCACAACCATTTTACAAGTAGAGCTAAATTCCTTTTGTCCAAATTTCCAATTCCAAGCCCACCCTCGTTCAATAGGCATGAAACTTGCTTCCAATTGACAAGGTGAGCTCCTCTTCCTTCAACTGAGCCCTCCCATAGAAAGTTTCTCATGAGCCTCTCCAAATTGTCTCTAACACTTGCCGGAATTCGGAAAATGGACAAGTAGTAAGTTGGAATTCCAGATAGAACATATTGGATGATAGGGATGGCAAAATTCCCCGCGGGTTAGGGGCCCCTATAGGGTCGGGGAATCCCCGTTTTATAGGGTTAGGGTGAGAAATTTCCCCCCGATTTGTTATAGGGTAAGGGTATGGGAATACATCCCCCGCCCCCGACCCCGAACCCAAACCCGATTTTATAAGAATATTTTATGTATTTTGTTTACTTTTATCTCTATTTATTGAAAAATATATGTAAAATATGATTATATTAACTAATACAATATAAAATGTTAAGTATTATGTTTTCTTTTTTACTTAAAAATGTATACTTTAAATTTATATTTCATTTTTATATTTCTTTTTAAATAAGAATTAAAATGTAAAACGGGGAATTTTCCCCGCGGGGAACCCGAACCCCGAATGGGGAATCCCCAAGCCCGACCCCGATTTTTTTATTAGGGGATAAGGTAGGGTATGGGGATTAAAAATCCCCGCGGGTTAGGGGATGAGAAGTGCATCCCCGACCCCGCCCCATTGCCATCCCTATTGGATGAGCGTGAGCCTCCCCACCTTTGGGAAAATATCATTTTTTCCAAGATGCCAATCTTCTCTAACCTTTTCAAGCACAGGTTCCCGAAACTTTTCTTAATTGGATTGTCCCCCAACGGCATTCCCAGATATTTGAATGGGAGGTTCTCAATCTTACAACCCAGCTTCCTAGCCAAAGAGACTAGTTTTCCTTCATCCATATTCAACCCAATCAACGAACACTTTGCTTTGTTTATTTTTAATCCATAACTCCATTCAAAAAGTTGGATAATGTCCAAAAAAATTTGGAATGATTTCTCTTTCCCGGAGCAAAAGATCAAAGTGTCATCAACGGAATTTTGTCTCTCCCAGTCTGACAGTCCTCAATCACTCCCTTTCCAATCCATGCTAAAAAAGTTTACTCAAACTGTCAACCACCAAAGTGAAGAGGAAAGGTGATAGTGGGTCCCCATGTCTTATATCGTTGCTTGCAAACACTTTCCCACTCACTTTGCTATTAATGATAAAAGAATAATTGACTGATCTTGTACAAGACCACATCCACGCTCTCCATTTACATCCAAATCCTTTACTCATGATGACTTGGTCCAGAAAGCTCCAATCCACATGATCGTAAGCTTTTTCAAAGTCAATCTTCAACAAGAGGCCTTCTTTTTTCCTACCTCTATAATCCTCGATAGCCTCATTCGTGATTAAGATCTCGTCCAGAAATTGTCTCTTTTCTACGAAAGCCCCCTGGTTAGGGGAAATCGTGGAAGGGAGAACTTTCCTCAATATTCCAGTCAGTACCTTTGCAATTATCATGTATAGGCTCGTCACAAGACTGATGGGGCGGAGATCTTTCAGGCTTTCAACCTTTTCCTTCTTAGGAGTCAAGCATACAAAGGTCCCATTAGCTGAAGCATCAATTATCCCTCTCAAAAAATTCCTTAAAAACCTTTTCCAAGTCCTCTTTCACAACATCCCAATTGCTTTGAAAAAAATCCAGCGAAAAACCATCTGGACCGGGAGCCTTATTCCCATCACAACTAAACACCGCACCTTTTATTTCCTCCAAATTGAAAGGTTTCTCGAGAGTGAAACTCTTAACCGTGCTAATAGGGTGCCCATCAATGCCTTCAATCGATGCACGTGGCTTCGAGCCCGAAGCATAAAGGCCAGAGTAAAAAGAGACCACATCGTTGACGATCTCCTCCTCATAGTGAATGGCAGAACCATCCTCTTTGATCAACAACGGGATATGATTCTTGTTTTTCCTATGTGAGGCCATTCTTTGAAAAAATGAAGAGTTTGCGATCCCCATCTTTTATCCATTTTAATTTTGTTCTCATGCGATGTAATCATTTCTTATCAAATCTTCCAATTCCCCTTTTAACTAAGCTCTTTCATTTGTATTAACCCTTGAAAGTTCTCCTCTTTCATCCAAGCCATCCAATCTGTAAATGACTTCCATTTTCTTGGCTTTTTAGTTCCCAAAAGACGCAAGACTCCACTCCTTCAAATTTGATTTGTGGTTCCGAAACTTCTTCATGAATTTCAAACCTTCCCATTTTCCACTCACTCCGCTCTCCCACCAATTCAAACAATCTTTCTTGAAATTGGATGGGTCAACCACACATTTTCAAATCGAAAAGGGGGGGACCCCAATGCAACTCCCCCACATACAAAATAAGAGGGCCAATGACCAGAAGTCAACCTAGGGTTCATGTGTTGGTGTATATAGCTCCCGTCTTTAAACCACTCCTCAGATAGGAGAAATCTATCCAACCGTCGTAAAACTACCCTCTCCCTTAAGTTTGAGCGAGTGAATTTTCTATTTGACGGTGGTAAATCCCGAAGTTCACAATCTTCAATCACCTTATTAAAGGTTTTCATTGACTTGGTAAGCCGACCTCTATGTTACATTGAAATCCCCTACCAAAATCCATTTACCCTCACATACACCATATAAATCTCCCAATTCTTCCCAAAACTCATCTCTTCCCTTAGTTGAGGAAGGGCCATAAATGCCTGATAAACCACCAACTGCTTCCATCCAATTCCTTAAACAAAATTGAAATTGAGAAAACACCTTTGTAGATTTCATCCGAAGAAAGAATCCTAGGCTCCCACATGACTAAAATTCCCCCGAAGCTCCCACTGCCTCAAACTCTACCCATTGAATAAACCTTCCTCTCCATAGACTCGGGTGATGGGAGCGTTTTGTTTCTTGAAGTATTACTACCTTCGGGTTTATGATTAGAGGCTATTTTGACCACTTTTGTAAGCACTTGATAAACAGAGACACAACATTTGATGACTGTTCACATGACCCTCCGACGCCATCCTAGAGGTTGTTGTGACAGTTTCCCCATGCCCGCAATGCCATGTCTCCCGCACGGAAATCTTTTCAAAAATATTATTAGAGGCTACTTTGACAACTTTTGTAGGCCCACGAAGGCACAAGACTCATATTCGCTAGGCACATGGTAGCAAGAGATAAGACATTTCAGGAATGCTCGCATGCCCCTCCTACGCTACGCCATCTAGGTGGTTGTCGTGTGGCATGTCTCCCATGCCCATGATGCCCACGAAACCATGTCGCCTGAACACAAAACTTGTCAAACATATGATTAGAGGCTATTTTGACCATTTTGTAGGCACTTGATAGCCAGAGACACAACATTTGATGAATGTTCACATGACCCTCCGACGCCATCCTAGAGGTTGTTGTGGCGGTTTCCCCATGCCCGCGATTCCATGTCTCCCGCACGGAAATCTTTTCAAAAATATTATTAGAGGCTACTTTGACAACTTTTGTAGGCCCACGAAGGCACAAGACTCATATTCGCTAGGCACATGATAGCAAGAGATAAGACATTTCAGGAATGCTTGCATGCCCCTCCTACGCTACGCCATCTAGGTGGTTGTCGTGTGGCATGTCTCCCATGCCCATGATGCCCACGAAACCATGTCGCCTGAACACAAAACTTGTCAAACATATGATTAGAGGCTATTTTGACCATTTTGTAGGCACTTGATAGCCAGAGACACAACATTTGATGAATGTTCACATGACCCTCCGACGCCATCCTAGAGGTTGTTGTGGCGGTTTCCCCATGCCCGCGATTCCATGTCTCTCGCACGGAAATATTTTCAAAAATATTATTAGAGGCTACTTTGACAACTTTTGTAGGCCCACAAAGGCACAAGACTCATATTCGCTAGGCACATGATAGCAAGAGATAAGACATTTCAGGAATGTTCGCATGCCCCTCCTACGCTACGCCATCTAGGTGGTTGTCGTGTGGCACGTGTCCTATGCCTACGATGCCCACGAAACCATGTCGCCTGAACACAAAACTTGTCAAACATATGATTAGAGGCTATTTTGACCACTTTTGTAGGCACTTGATAGCCAAAGACACAACATTTGATGAATGTTCACATGACCCTCCGACGCCATCCTAGAGGTTGTTGTGGCAGTTTCCCCATGCCCGCGATGCCATGTCTCCCGCACGTAAATCTTTTCAAAAATATTATTAGAGACTACTTTGACAATTTTTGGTGGCCCACAAAGGCACAAGACTCATATTCGCTAGGCACATGATAGCAAGAGATAAGACATTTCAGGAATGCTCGCATGCCCCTCCTACGCTACGCCATCTAGGTGGTTGTCGTGTGGCACGTGTCCTATGCCTACGATGCCCACGAAACCATGTCGCCTGAACACAAAACTTGTCAAACATATGATTAGAGGCTATTTTGACCACTTTTGTAGGCACTTGATAGCCAGAGACACAACATTTGATGAATGTTCACATGACCCTCCGACACCATCCTAGAGGTTGTTGTGGTAGTTTCCCCATGCCCGTGATGCCAGTTTTCCTTTATTACTCCTCTCCCCCCCCTCTCACATTCCAAGAGAGGATTAACATCTAAAACTCGAAAATCCCTGACCCTCACCATATGTCCTCCTCTTCTCATAATTGACATTGGAAAAGAGACCTTTAAGTTCCCTCATTCCTTTGGGACTAGGCCTTTTGGAGGTTAATCTCCTTAAACCCCACGTACTTACTCAAACTGTTCGTGACTAAGGGCTCGGGATGTGTGTGATGGACAATCACATCCATAGCCCCCGCTAGGTTAGTAGCCCTAACCCAATCCTCCGCCTCATCATCTTTATTCCTAATGTACGAAATTGAGCTTCTAACTTGTGCAATGAACTTGTCCTCCTCCTTACTTTGATCATAGACTATGGCACTCGGTGAAGGAGATAAAATTTGATTCCCATCTAGTGTTTTAAAAAGCATGTGCGCCTCGAGGCGAGGTGGCCAGAAAATGCCTCCGAGCTTAAGCCTCTATGCCTCCAAAAGAGGCTTATGCCTCATCCATGTGAGGCGTACGCCTCAAACTGTACGCCTTGAGGCTAAAGAAGCTTAAGCCTCACTGCACTGAAATTTTTTTTAACTTAAAATTGTGGGTCCCTTACTTAGCCAGAAAAGAAAAGTAATTCGATTAAAATACAATTGGGCTTTCTTCAACATTAAAAGATAAGCCCAATGTAATAAAATAATAGAAAGCCTGTCATAAAAGAAAAACCCAAATATTATATTCCTCTCCACCACTTGCGTACACATACCTATTTGCAACATTGAGAATTGAGAAGGATTTAATTTGGTGGTGGGGGTATTGGACAGAGATATAGATTTTACTTTGAAATAACAGTAAAAGGGAAGAGGCCGATGGCATTGGATGAAGATGAGTGGGTAGATCTTGATAGTGACAATGAAAATTAAGGAGGAGCTATTAGATATGATGATGATTCTATGGAAGATCCAATTAGTGATAGTGAAGAAGACATTGAGAATGAGCTTTAGCTTTTAGATTAATAGTTTGGAGTCTTAGGCAAATATAGTCTAATAGGGTAATACTTTGATGGATTGTGGATTTCCTTTTTGTTGTTCATTTAGACTTCAAATTATGTTTTGAGACTTTTTTGTTATCACTTTATTCATGAGAGTTGAAATGTCTTATATTTTATAATTTTTGGTATTTTTTTAATACAAAATGAGGCTTACGCCTCACACCGCCTTAAGGCTTACGCCTCGCCTCTTCATGAGAAAACGCCTCAAGGCCGCCTTAAGACTTTTAAAACATTGTTCCCATTGACTTGGTGGACAATAACAGTTTGCTCAGAGACATTGAGATCCAAATTAGGCCTAGATATCTCAAGACTATACTCCACCCCATCTGCATATCTAATGAAGGATGGAGACAAACCGTTTTCTACGCCATGGGAAAAACAAGGTAGGGGAACCTGAAAAGGGTAAAAAAATAGGGTTGGAGATACAAGTACTAAGAATCCATGAGGTCTTCGAGAAAAAGGAAGCAAAAGTGTTATGAGACAAGTATTCCAGAGGCTCCTCCCCCACAATCTCAACCCCCCAATCGATGGCATATAAAATCAGATTCAGTAGTATCAAAACCCTCTGTTTTTAAGTCTAAAAAATCGAGGCAAGTTGGCAAATATTTCTCCAAAGCAACAGTAGCCTCAGAAGCATCACACTCCAACCTTCTTGAATCCAAACTATCTTCCACAACTCCCTGAAAACCAGCCACTTCTAACTCACCCAATCCAAGCTGCTTCCTAGAAATTTGCTCCTTCAAAAAGTGCTCCACCCTTAGCTCTAAGCTCCTCTCCAGACAACCAGACATCTTATCATCTAAAGCCGTCCCATCCAGCCCCTCTTGCTGCAAAGGATAGCAAGAAACCTTTGACCCTCCCAACACATAACAAGGTGTCCGAAGGGGCAGCATCCTAAGGAGAAGTGTCATATAATATTTGAAAGTCTTCTAAGATTGGAAGCTACATTTCGGTGGTTATTTGTTGACACCTCTACACATAGGAGGGAAGAGAAACCACCGGTGATACCAAGTAGATCTCTACGATATCATCTTGAGTGTGAGGGGAGTGTTAGAATAGTATTAGGATATTATTTATATTTTCCTTATTAATCATGTTTCTTTCTTTAGGTTAGTTTCCTTGTCTGGTAGGTTTACTTTTCTATTAAGTCGATGTAACCTACATACAATTTATCATTAGTCTTTCCGTTTACAAAACGGAAGCAAGCGAAGATATTATTTTAAACTTTATAAGGTCCCAAATCTTGTTCATAGTCATTGCCTTGTTTTCAAAAATCCTGTGGTTTCTCTCCACCCAAATTTCCCAAGGAATCACTTTAACCACCATATCCCAAAGTCATTTCGCTTTATCTCTAAAGGAGTGTCCAATAAGGAGAGAATGCAGATTGTCTTTAAGACTATCCACGAAACACCAATTCAAGTTGAAAGTATTACTTAAAGTTGAGCAGCAAAATTACAATAGAAGAATAGAAGTTTCTGATTTTCTTAATCCAGCAAAACTACACTTGGGGAAAGAACTAACCTCGGATTTCTCTTTTGAATAATGTCGGCAATGTTTAAACTTCCCATCGCCAAGTTCCAATTGAAGAACTTCTTGAGCCAGCCCAACCTCCATATATTTTTGCATAAGTTTTCATCAAGAAGGCTAACCTGATTAGTGAGATAGCAAAGTAAAGAGGCTGGAAAAACAATTTCTATCCAAGGTTCAAGCCAAAGCATTCGGGCTATCCTTTAAACAAAAAGGCTGCAGAAATCTGAAGGAGAGAGGAATTCATCAATTTCCCTATAGTACAAAGGGCGCTTAAGTTTCGGAGTCCAAATCCCAACGCCCCTAAGTCCTTTGTATGGAATTGACTATGGAGGAAAATTTTGAGGGATAAAATACTTGCACTATCACTTCTTGTGATGACAATGTCATCTACATACACAACTAACAGAATAATCCCAGCTACAGACTTTTGATGAAAAACAAAGTGATCTGATGTACTTTTCCACATGCCAAATTGTTCAACTTCCAAGCTAAATTTGCCTAACCATGTCGAGGGGCTCTGTTTTAAGACATACAACAATTTTCTCGAATAACAAACCTTCCCATTCTCCCCCTGAGCAACAAATCCAAGTGGTTGCTCTATATACACCTCTTCCTGAAGATCCCCATGAAGAAAAGCGTTCTTGATATCTAACTCATGTAAAGGCCAACCATATGTAGCAGCCAGAGAAATAAACAACCTCACTGATGTGAGTTTGACAACGGGAGAAAATGTGTCAGAGTAATCAATCTCATAGACCTGAGCATACTCTTTAGCAACGAGGCGAGCTTTCAAATAAGCAATACACCCATCAGGGTTAACCTTGATAGCAAAAACCCACTTACAACCAATAGCTTTCTTACCAGTGAGTAATCGACCAAAGTCCATGTTCCATTTTCTTCCAAGGCTAGCATTTCCTCTAGCATAGCATTACGCCACCCAGGATGAGAGAGAGCATCATGAACAGTCTTAAGACACGGAATCAAAGGATGCAATAAAAGAACACAAAGAAGGAGATAAATTGTTATAAGATACAAAAGAAGTAACATGATACGTACATGTTCGTTTCCCCTTACAAAGGGCAATAGGGAGATCAACTTCTGTGACTGGATCTGACGATGAAACTTCTTGAAAGGTGGCATCCGAACATGATCTAGTATAGTGCGTGGACGACAGACGGGTATACACCTATGGTAAGGGAGGCATAGGCAGAGAGGAAGATGTGGGAGGAGAAACGGAAGTTAGTACGTCAGACGAAGGTGGAACAACAATCGTAGTGGTGTAAATTAACAAGTTATCGTCCTCCTTTGGACAAATGGATAAGACGAAAGGAGAGAACGGTGTATTTTCTAGTAACATCTGAAGAAACTAGATATCTATTAAGAATTATAAAAAAACATCGATATCCCTTTAGAACCCGAGAATAGCCAAGGAAAATACATTTTAAAGCCTTTGTATCTAGTTTTGAAAGCTGGGGGCGAACATCTCGAACAAAACATGTGCAACCTTTTATCCTAGGCTTTATAGGAAAAAGAGGTTTATTGGGAAACAAAGAGTGATAAGGAATCTGACCATTAAGAACCGAGGAAGTCATGCAATTAATGAGAAAACAGGCAGATAGAAATAGCCATCTGCCCAAAAATGTTTAGGAACATTCATTTGGAAAAGTAGAAAGTAATTTAGGATTATCTGTCATATGGTCGGTTGCACGACCAATTTTGAAGAAAAAACAGGACATGATGTCGATTTACCTGACTGAGCAAGAGCAGTATCGGAGGCAGGCGGATGATTCACAGGTTCTTGGAATTGATCATGTGCTTTAGTGGTGGATGCAACGTTGGCCAACTGCTTCTTCTTGTTCATCAATTTTCAACAATCGTTCTTCATATGACATGGTGTATGGCAATAGCGGCAAACTACGTTTTTCAAATCATAACCCTTGTCACCAGATCCACACCCTGGACCATTACCTCAGTATTGTTGTTGACTCCATGGTTCAGAAGTGTGACTTACAAGAGCACTTGGAGGTATCAACGTGGTATTTTCAGTACGAAAAACTCTTACTAAAAGCCTCCTCAAGAGAATTCGCAACTTCAAATTCAGATGGAAGTCCCACCAAAAAACACATGACTGTCAACTGCTCTCGTTGCCTTTATTGGACCGTCACATTAGTACTATACGGAAGCAACAAATACAGCTCTTCATAGGTTTTCTTAATATCCATAAAGTAATCAGTAACAGATCGTTCTCCCTTCTCAACACGATAAACCGATTGAGAAATTTCATAAATGTGCTTAATATGTCATTTGCCCGAAAAACACGAATTCCAAATATTTCATTATGGACCTCACATAATCATAATGGCTAATCATACCAATCATACTTCTATCAATAGAATTGCACATCTGCAAAAACAAACGAGCATCTTCTCTAACCCATTTGACTCGAGTAGCATCAGTTGGTGGCTCATCCGTCAAATGGTCGGTCCATACCAAGCCTCAAAGATGTAGTCAACTAATGGAAAAAGTAGGAAACAATACCAACAACGAACAGCAAGTATAAAGCCTAAGAAAAACATATCTTAACCCAAATTAGAGCCAAAAATTGATCTGGACAGCAGCAAAATCTCCCGTTTTTGTCAAAACGGTGCACTGTTTTCTTTCAAAATCACCATAGAACAACCGGAAATCACGATGCGAAAACACAAAGAAAAAAAAGTGCACACGCGCCCGTGATGCGATCGGAGGCGGAGCGTGAGGCCCACGCGCGGGTGATTTCTGGCAGATGGCGATGACGACTCGGCATTTCGGTAGGCAACGGTTTTTCGTGTGATGGTGGTGTAGACAAATGGTCACTTTTGATCAAGACTCGAACTCAAACCCTAACCCCTCTTCGACCAAAATTCACTCTACTAACTCTCAAATGAATCTAGGAACCTTTAGGCTCTGATACCATGTAAACTAGAGAGTTGAAACAAATGTTAATTCATATCTCATTCGCTAATCACATACACATATATATACACATTAGAGTCTAACTTAGCAGGATTAGAAGTAATGGGTCTTGGGCCTCTATGTACAGAACTATACAATATAACAAACCCTAATGATATTTCTAACAACTCGATAAGGGCCCTGGTTTGGCTTGTTTGGTGGGCAAGAAATAAAAGAACTTTTGAAGAAATCTCTCTTGATAATTCTGATCTTTGGGATCTTTTGGTTAGGTTTTCCTCGCTTTGGTCAGCTAGGAGCAAGTCCTTTTGTAATTATTCTCCGTCTTTTATAGAACCCAATTGGAGGAACTTTTTGTAATCCTTTGGGTGGCTTCTTTTTTGTAAAGTTTCATTCATCAATTGTTTCTTATCAAAAATTAATCCATATGCCTTATCAATTACCAGTTGCCAAAAAGATCATGATTGGAAAGAATCCAGCGGAATGTTTAAAATGGAGTTCTCTGGAGAATGAACTCCGAGAAGGTAGAGTAGAAATTAGTATGATAAAATATGATAATATGTTCACTAAAAAAATAATTTATTCTTCTTCCCCGATTCTTTTATTTTTCTTAAGATTCTCGTCTTTTTAGAACAAAGCATAAATTAGAGGTAAGGTCAAATAAGCCGACATGAACACTCGGGAAAATTAAAAATAAAACTTAAGGAACATATCCAAGTCTAAAATATTTTTAAAATGGAAAACCACATGAAAAGCTAAGAAATCAGTTATCTCCTACATAGATATCATTTGAAATCTACTCAATTTTCAGTCAAATTTTGATCAATAAGTAATACACACCTTTAAGCATGCTTTTTAAAATTCAGGAAAAAAAAATGCACCAAGGAAAAGTGAATATTAAAAAAATGGTAAAATACAAATAAGACCCCAGTGGTTTTGGCCAAATGCATGAATACCCCCTTTGTTTTGAAAATAGCAAATCACACCCCGTAGTTCCAAATTATGCCAATGAGACCCCTCTCCTCCAACGCTGTAAAATTTTTTTTAGCCATAACTTCTTCGTTTGAAATCTGATTTGGATGATTCAATAAGTTTTGAAATCTTTATTTCGGGCTCTACATTATGGTTGATTCAAAACTTCGAAATCATCAATAAATAAAATAGTTTATTATCATCAAAATATTAGGTATGATTGAAGCCGTTGATCCTTTTGTTTACTAATGATTTAGAAGTTTTCAAATGACCATAAAGTAGAGCCTGAAATAAGGATTCTAAAACATCTTGAATCATCCAAATCGGGAAGAAGTTATGGCTAAAAGAAAGTTTATCGCGTTGGAGGGAGGCGTCTCATTGGCATAATTTGAATAGAATTTGTCTCAAATAGCATAAATCTTTATATTAATTACTAAAATTTTTGAACTTTTTAAAATTACTCAAATAGTATAATTATAGAATGAGATAAAAAAAAGTAAAACATTACAATAAAGTGGCAAGACAATCTAAAAACCACACAATTCATATAAAATCAATTTTCCATCTCATCATGCATAACAGTCAAAATGATGTCAATATTTTCGCAAAATTACATTACAAAATGCATGAATTAATAATGGAAGTCAAAGTAACAAAATCTCTACTTACTGACTTTAAAAACTCACCATGATATCGAAATCCGTCTCCTTTGGAGATTTTTCATCGGTGACTGGAATACGTTCATAGTCAACTAAAATTCCTTCCACTTGTAATTCTTCGTATACCTGCATCAAAAGGTAAATTTCATCTAATTTGAAGGTAATTGTGATATTTTGATAAAGAAATCACCAACGCTAAAGCGAGTTTAAATGTCAATACCTCTAGCGGTGATTTCACAGAATTATGAGACACCAACTCCCATTGGTCTACCATCTGACCATCTGGCAGTTCATCGGTCACAAGAATCTTATTTCCATATCTGCTATGTTAGATTTGAAAACAAAATTTACAGATTTTTCTCAAATAGCGAATTTTAGATTTGTATTTCTATTTAAGTCACTATTTTTAATTGTTTACTCAAATAGCAAATTTATTGTTCAATAATTTGTTGCTTTAATAGATAAAAGTTAGATGAATAATTAACTTGAAAGATCCATTTGTTTCTTTCCCACCAAACAAGCCAAATGAGAGCTCTAACCGCATTACGCCAAAGTACTAAAGCTTTATCCTTCAAAGCCACCCCACACAGACCGTGGAGAAGATGTTGAAGTAGGAGGGGACTCGAGCCGTGAACCTGAAAAACTTGAAATAGATTCCTCCAAAGCAAAGCAGAGAACTGGCAAGACCAGAAGAGATGGCAAGGGTCTTCTTCATTGGCACAACACAAAATACAGCAGTTGGGCCTCAAAGCCATCGTATAAAACTTTCTTTGGAGCTTATCATTCGTATTAAGACCTCCAAGGAAGACTGTCCACAAGAGAACTCTCATCTTTTTCGTGTAAGAATCCTTCCAAATGACCTTGATGATTTCAGGAGGGAGCGAAAGGGTGTGAGGGAATAAGGATCTGAAAGCATTTTTGCAAGAAAAACCATTGCTACCATACCTCACATCCATAGAATCAACTGTTGATAATACTCAAAAGGGAGATAAGAGCCTCACACTCGTGATCCTTAAGATTTCTTCTGAGAGATAAGAGTTACAGTGAGTGTCCCAAAGATCCGAGACTTTAGCCAACGGGGTTGAGGAGAGCCTGAATAGAGAGGGGAAGAGATGAGCAAGAGGCTTGGAAGGAGGGCTCCAAACATATTTCCAAAAGCTGATAGGAGTGCCGTTACCAAGCTTAATAGAAGAGAGCTCAGTGAAATAGCTTCCCAATTTAGTGATGGCTTTCCAAGGGCTTCGGGAAGAGCTATTGGCATTAGAAGAAGCCTTCCACTTCGAGTCTGAGACGCAATGAATGGCTTTGATAACTTCAGCCCAAAGAAAGTTATCTTCTAGGGCCAACCCCCATAACCATTTGAGAATAAGAGATTTGTTTCTTTTACCAATACTTCCTATAGCCACCCAAATCCACCGGTTTGGAGATGATATCCCAATTAATCAAATGAGAGCCACTGTCTTTGTTGACCCCTTTCCAGAAAAAGTCATGAAGGAGTTTGTCAATAGAATAGGCAATAGAGATGGGAATCGCAAAAACTGAGAGGAAGTAAATAGGAAGGCTATTAAGAACGGACTGAACAAGCGTCAATCGTCGACCTTTAGATAACAAAATGTTCTTCCATTTATCCAAACGTTTCTGAATTTTTTCAATCACAAGATTCCAGAAAGCCAAAAATCTGGGGTTACCTCCAAGCGGAAGACCTAGGTACAGCAGGGGCAGCTTGGAGGCTTTAAAATGAAAAGACATGGCCACCTCCTCTACCAAGGCATTCTCCAGATTAATACCCGCAACCAAAGATTTCTCCAAAATAAATTTCAGGCCAGACATCTGCTCGAAAACCTGGAGAATAGCAAGGAGGTTGTCAATACACATCCAATCATAAGAGAAAAATATGAGTGTCGTCTGCAAATTGGAGATGCGAAACAGAAAAACCCGAGGAGCCAACCGAGAACCCTTTGAAGAGCCACGAAGTCTCAGCATTACAAAGCAGTCTGCTCAAAGCGTCAGCAACTAGAGTTAACAAAAAGGGAGAGAGGGGGTCCCCTTGATGCAAACCCCTAGAAGCCTTAAATTTGGATCTCGGCTTGCCGTTGATAATAATAGAGTAGTTAACAGAGGAGAGACATCCCTTAATCCATATTCTCCATCTGACCTCGAAACCCTTGGCTTCCATAACAGCATCAAGGACGGCCCAATCTACTGTGTCGTAAGCTTTTTCCAGATTTAATTTAACGACCAAACCCCTTCGATTAGATCTCCTAAAATCTTCAACCACTTCGTTTGCAATCAGGATGGAATCCACAATTTGCCAATGAAAGCATGTTGGAATTTTGAAATCGTTTTAGGAAGGACCTGTTTAAGCCTATCAATAAGGACTTTAGCGAGAATTTTATAAGGCCCAGTGGTAAGACTGATGGGTCTAAAATCTCTCACCTCTTTTGCGTCGACTTTCTTCGGAATAAGAGGGATGTAAGTTTCATTAGTAAGGGTGTTGACTACGCCATTATGAAAAAACTCCTGGAACATCCTCATAAGGTCATTTTTCAGAATCTTCCAAGTGTTTTTAAAAAAATTGTTTGTGAACCCGTCCGGACCTAGAGCTTTAGATCTACCAAGGCTAGAAATAGCTTTGAAAATCTCTCTTTCAATAAAAGGATTTTCCAAAAACTCCACATCACAGCCCTCCACCAGGGCCCAATCCAGGTTCTGGGGGAGAAAACGATTATTGGATCTTCAGTGAAAAGAATCCTAAAGAAACGGTTGAATTTTATCTCAATAGTAGAATCATTGACAAGACTGTGACCTGGAGCAAACACTACTTCACTTATGAAAGCCTTGGCTTTTAGACCAGACAAACTTCTATAAAAGTGGGGATGTTTTAGAAACATTTTAGGACCATTATACCCCTTTATTAATTATGAAATTTCCAAAATATGCCAATACAATAATTAATTACCACTAACTATAATTATTATATTTTCATAATAATGCTCTTATTTAATACAATGAGTTCAAAATAATTTTTTTTAATAAAATAGATTTCTGTTTTTATCGAAGTTGGATATTATTTTGAACTATATCTTCAAAACTATATACTAAATATTAATTTAAAAATAATAAAATTAATATTATTTTAAAAATATATTTAGTATATTGAATACCATCTTCCCTATTTTATACAAGGGTAAAATGCAAATAACACCCTTATGGTTTTTACCAAATGCATGAACACCCTTGTGGTTTGAAAATGGAAAATCACACCCTGTACTTCCAAAAAATTTCAATGAGACCCCTCCCCTCCACCGCCATTAATTTTATTTTAGCCATAACATTTGAATTCCGATTTGGATTATTCAAGATAATTTGGAATCCTCATTTTGATCTCTACGTTATGTTCACTTCAAAACTTCTAAATCATTTATAACCAAAACAGTTAATGACTTCAATCATCCCTATTATTTTGATGATAATAAAGTCTATTGTTTATTGATGATTTCAAAGTTTCGTCATTACCATAATATAGAGCTCGAAATGAGGATTCCAAAACATCTTAAATCATCTAAATCGGAGTTCAAACAAAGAAGTTATGACTAAAATAAGGTTAAGGGTGTTGGAGGTAAGGATGAAAATGTCGCCGATGTCGGTGACATTGTCGGCGACATGTCGGAAAAATACAAGCTTCGACACCGATAAGGGGGGAAGAGTCGTTTTTCCTTGAAATCGGTGATTTCTTGGAAAAATCGGTGAAATGTCACCGAAATCGCAAGATGCCGCCGGAAATTCAGGTTAATCTTTTGTATTTTTGAGGTTATATTCAGAAAGATGGTAAGGAAAAAAGAAAAAAAAAAGAGTGAGGAGAAAGTCGGCTGAGGTCTCAGTAGTTTTGTTGGCCATGGAACTCTGTAAAACGGCTGCACGAAGAAGAAAGATGGAGAAAGAGAGAAAGAGTAGGAAAAGGGAGGCGGCAGTAGAAAAGTTGAGAAGAAACTGGGGTTTTTTTTTGTCAAGTGAATTTGGTGGGACCATAAAATTGAGTTGGGCTTTTTATTGGGCATAAAGTATATAGTTTTAAGTTAGTAATAGTTCTAAGTTTATAATTATTAATAATGTAGAAAGATTTGTTTCTAAAATTTAAAACTATAATATTTAAAATAAATGTCTATTGTAATACATGATAATTTTGATAAAAAAAATTTAAAAAAAAATCTATTAATATTGAGTTATTAATGATTTATTTGTATTAAATGTTGTATTTTATTAATAATGTTATAGTTGTTTATAAATTATACTGAAAAATAAAAAATTTCATCATCGACATTAACTTCGACACTTCCCAAATATCCGTCGACATCGACATCTCCGTAAAATTGACTTGTCGACATCGACATCGACATTTTTATCCTTGGTTGGAGGAGAGGGTCTTATTGAAATCATTTGAAACCAAAGGGGTGTGATTTTCCATTTTCAAACACAGGGGGGTGTTTATGCATTTGACAAAAACTACACGGGTCTCATTTGCTATTTTACCCTTTCAGCTTCTCAAACACCATCTTCTAATGTATTATTTTGACTATTCTTTTATAATCAAATTATCAATTATTTTTTTCAATCGTGTATGTTTGATAGTAAACTATTCTTCAATTGATTGTGAATTTTATATTATATTAAAATAATAATAATTAAGAGTATTGTTTATTAAGTGAATATAAATTTTTTGTACATTCAATTGGTAATACAATGTTTTAAAAATAATGGCAGGTTGATGTGGAATTAAATAACTCAATGACAAATGAAGAGAATATGAAAATCTAGAATATTGGAAGTTTGAATGTGTAAAGTTTGGTCCTTTCATTTTTTAGATAGTAGTTTTGAAATTGTAAAGGTTTTGTCACACCTTTTTTTATCATCTAAGTTAATGGTAGAATTTCAAGAGTTTGAAACTCCCTATCACCCACTATTATAAAAAGAGGTCTTCTTCTACCTATTTTCTACACTTTTTTTAAGCTCTTCCTTTTCTTAGAGTTATTCTTTTTCTCCATTTTCTCTCCTTTTATGGTTAAGGTCCACTGTTGTGATGCACAACTCTGGTTCACTTTGTAGAAGTAATGAATTTGTATAACTTTTCACAAGTAAAATATTTAACATATATATTAAAAAAATTAAAAGATTATTTTAATATAAAATAAGATACTATGAAAACAAGTATTAATAAAAGAATGAGAAAAGAGATATTATATCAAGATGGTTTGAAAAATCTAAAATTTTGGCATCCTCAAGGTTTCTATAAAAAGAAACATCCCGAGAATTATGTAAGGAGTTAAAAAGGGAAGAAATGTCCATACAACGGTTAAAAGAAATTCAGTACAAAAGGAGAAAGAGGACAAAAAGAGAAGGAAACTTTGGAATCTGATAATCTTCCCAAAAATGAATTTTTAAACCACAACCAAGCAATAAAGATGAAAAAGAGGTACACATCTCAAGATGCATTTCCATGGACTGTGAAGTGAGAAAGATTTAACAATCAAAGAATTCGAATCAAAATTTAATCCTTCAAAATTACTTTCAATAAAAGAAATCCAAAAAGAGTTTGATTCATAATAAAACTCTAAATTCATTTTCCAAGTAAAATGGTGTTCTCCAAAATCAAATTTCCCAATACCTAACCCCCAAAGACTTGGGTTTGCGAACAATTTTCCAAGGTGAATATTTTGGCTTCATCAACACCATCGCAAGAAAAAGCAACTCAATATTTCACGTCAAGCACAACATTTTTTATGCACTTAGTTTTAATGAAAGTCTTATCTTTCTTCTTATCAAAAAATAAAAATAAATAATAATAATGAAAGTTTTATCTTTCTATTAAAAAAAAGAATAAAGATCACCTTGAAGCTTCAATTAAGATGTCTTCTTTCAATCGAGCTTCCATTTGTTCAACCCTAGCCCTGTCGATTCCCTAATTTACATTCAAGCACAAAAAATTGATACCTAGTTAATTTCTATGATATGATACCAGTACAAAATGTAACATATCAATCAAGTGTTTAAATGTTACTTATTCCCAAACTCCCAAATTCATGAGAAAAGCGATACATTGTTTATAGTATCTAAGATAAAAATTCAAGATCTGAATTTCCTTATCTATTAGTTGAGAAGGTTACAAAATACACATAATCTGAATATAGAGTGTTGTGCAAGTGCAACTAATCTAAGAATCCTATCTCTAAGGAGAAAAAAGTTTCCAAGTAGTAAACTTCATTAAGAAGAATTTTTTATGGAAAGATTCTTTCATTAATCGAAAAAATAAATACGAAAAAATAACTAGAAGATATAAATATAGAGTACAAGAAGTCTGTTTAAAAAAGAGAGATCCATTTTGAGTACATAGAATGAAAAAGAAAAATTAATGAAAAGAATGTCTCAAATAGCATAAATCTGCATACTAATTATTAAAATGTCATAACTTTTTGGGTAAAATACGTTTTTGGTCCCTATAGTTTCACTTTGATTTCATTTTCGTCCCTGTACTTTCAAAACTGACTTTTTTCGTCCCTGTACTTTCCAAAACCCACTTTTTTAGTCCTTCTGTTAACTTTTCTGTTAGTTGACTGTTAGTCATTGGTGACATGGTATTTTTACTGACGTGGCAGGTTTACTTGATTTTTTTATCAATATTTTTAAATGACGTGGCAGGTTAACTTTTCTCTGTCCTTAAGACATCTCTCTCTCATCTGCAATTTCTCTCTCTCCTTTTCTTTCAAAAATGGAAACAAGATCCATGGAAATCAAAATCGTCTCAGCAAGAGACCTCAACAACGTCAATTTCCTCATGGACCCTTCTTCTCCAATCAGCCCACGGACGTATACGGTACAAAACAGAAACGGAGCTCACGTTTTTCTTCCTTTTCCGGTGACGCTCAGGGAGTTCTGACGGTGGAAATTAGTTGGGAAAAGTCATTTGAGTGTAGTGGTTCCAGAAATCGAAACTAAACAACGAAATCGACCTCAAACGGCAAGGATTCAAAGATCGACAAGTTTCGTTTCTTTCGGTTTACAACGAGTTTTCAGATCTGTCGTTTAGGTCATAAAATGAGTACGAGTTAGTTCCAAAACTTCCTACACTAAATCTTAGACAAGAATGGAGATCTCACCTCAACGGAAACAAGACAAACGGGTCCAACATTTTCCGGTGAACCTCCACTACTCGGCTTCGATGGCGGACGACTGCGGAGGAAGTTGAGTGAGAAGAACGAAATGGAAATGAATAAAAGAAAAGTGAGAGTGGTTGCGTGTTGGGTTAAACACGGGGAGGAAGGAAATGGGGCGGCGGCGGCTGTTGAGGTCTCTTGCTGAGACGATTTTGATTTCCATGGATCTTGTTTCCATTTTTAAAAGAAAAGGAGAGAGAAATTGCAGATGAGAGAGAGAGATGTCTTAAGGAAAGAGAAAAGTTAACCTGCCACGTCATTTAAAAATATTGATAAAAAAAATCAAGTGAACCTGCCACGTCATTAAAAATACCATGTCACCAATGACTAACAGTCAACTAACAGAAAAGTTAACAAAAGGACTAAAAAAGTGGGTTTTGGAAAGTACATAGACGAAAAAAATCGGTTTTGAAAGTACAGGGACGAAAATGAAACCAAAGTGAAACTATAGGGACCAAAAACGTATTTACCCTAACTTTTTAAAAATTACTCAAATAGCATAATTATAGTTCAATAAATTATTGAACTATAATTCAATTAATTATTGAACTATTTTTCATAGGTATTTTTAACGAATTTGTTTGTTTTTTGGTTTTTTAAGTTCAAGGTCAATAATTTATTGAACTATTTGATCATATTTTATTATTATTTTCAATGAATTTGTTAAAAAATTTAATTTTTTTAGTTCAATAAATTATTGAACTATAATTATGCTATTTGAGTAATTTTTGAAAAGTTTAAACATTTCAGTAATTAGTATGAAAAAATATGCTATTTCAGTAATTGCCCCATTAATGAATTTGAAAACTCAATCCAATAGAAAGTGTGAATCTTTTTTTTATTTTATTATTTTTTTTAATAGAAAGATAAACTTTCATTAACAAAGGAAAATAGTACAATGTTGAGGATGAGAAATCCTCAAAATAGAAAATAAAATAAAGATGCAAAAAGCTAAAAATCCAAACGAAAGTGTGATATAAAATAGCCTCCCATGTAGTATTCCAGTTTCACGACCGATCTTAAAAAAATTTGACATTGCGCTCAAGCCAAACTGACCTTAAAAGATCGGATACAACACACTTCCAAATAAAAAATATTTTTCTTTGACATAAAGACGTCTTATGTATTTTATTTACTTTTATCTTTATTTATTGAAATATATATGTAAAATATGATTATATTAACTAATAAAATATAAAATGTTGAGTATTATGTTTTCTTTTTGACTTAAAAATGTATATTTTAAATTTATATTTCATTTTTATATTTCTTGTTAAATAAGAACTAAAATGTAAAACAAGAAATTTTCCACGTGGGAAACCCGACCCCCGAACCGAACGGGGAATCCACGAACTCGACCCTGATTTTTTTATTAGGGGATAGGGTAGGGTATGGGATTAAAAATCCCCGCGGGTTAGGGGATGGGAAGTGCATCCCCGACCCCACCCCGCCCCGTTTCCATCCCTACTTCTCGGGAACCCAACTCAAGTCAAACTGCCAAAGAAGCTTCAACCACAATTTACTAGTAAAACCACAATAAATGAATTAGCGTCTAATAAACCTATAAACATAAATGACACATATGTGGGGACGAAGATCAAAAAGGTTGTCATAACTTCAAAATATTGGGAATAGAAAGTTTCCAAAAAAAATAGAGTAAAGAAAAAATTGAATTTTTGTGTAGACCCTTGAACCAAACAAATTCAACTGGAAAGGAAGTAGGCAAAACTTCATTAAGAAGAATGAAAGATTACAAATTCAACGCATTTCTACCCAAAAAAAAATTCAACGAGTCAAACTAGAACAAAGAAGGGAGCCCAACTATCCATAATAAATATAGGGGTATTTTTAAAAATATCACTTTTTTAAACTTTCATTATATAACGAATTCCATTCAAAATCGTAAAAACCGTAAAAAAATGGAAAATTACTAAATTTTAATTTAAAACACCTCAATTAGAAACATAAAAAACAAAAATAAGATTCATCATTCAACAATACAAAAGAAAAAAATTAATGAAAAAATAAATTCATTAATTTAACGAAAACATTTCATTAATTAATGAGAGAAAATAGTGCTATTTTTTATCAAATAAATCAAACTTTTGCTATTTTTTAAAATAAAGGTGTAAAAAGTTGTTCTCTGAGATTTCTCTAAAAATAAAGGGATGTCGAACTTTTTTAACATGAAAGTTCGAGTGCTCTCCATACCTCCCACCCGAAAACCTCTCCACTCCGGTAAAAACCCTCTTATTTCTCTCTAATTAAATATTCTATAAAACAACAAAATCCCACACAAAGGAACCTTCCTTTGGCACATAGTGATAGTGTATATTTATAATAGACTTGAAAAAATGCGATGAAACCAAATACTACTAATAATAATAAACTAAAAAATAGGGATTAAGAAATACAAGAAAACGCAAGATAATTAATTTATTTTTTTAATAAGAAACAAGCCTTTTCATTGATAAATGAAAAGGCTAAAAGGCCAACAAGCCAAAAGAACTACAAAAAGGCATTCCAATTGGCCGCAATAGTAGACAAGGAATAATTACAAAAGCATTAACAATTTGCACTCCGCATTAAGAATGGATAAGTCGCAAATATCTAACCAAGGTTTGCATTTGTCCATGAAAATGCAAGATAATAAATCTCTAAAACTTAGAATATCTTCTTAAAATAGTCAAGGAAATTGAAAAAACGTGATAGTTTTAAAAACACTTACCGTGTATTCAAGGTTGGAGAAAGGTCTTCCCACATCCCGCAAAACAAATGGACGTCCATTTATGTATACCACCTAATTCAATACATGTAAATGAAAAGTCAAAACATATGCTAAATAATGTTGATGGTTTAATTGATATATTAAAAAAATTAATAAATATCAATGCTTTCTTATGGACAAAAAAAATTAATGCAAGCGTGAACAAAACCTACATAACTCTCATTCCTAAAAAATTCATGCTCTAGCCGTAAAATATTTCCGACTCATTAGCCTCACTACTTGCCTTTATAAGATCTTGGCCAAGGTGCTTGTCGACAGATTGAAGAAAGTGTACCTAAGACAATTTCTATTTACCAAAATGTTTTTTTGATAGGACAATTTACCAAAATGTTTTCATTGGAGGTAGACACATCATAGACTCCATTTAGTAGCTAGTGGTGGAGGATTGTAATAGAAGAAAAGAGCAAGGGGTGGTTATTAAACTTGATCTAGAGAAAGCCTATGATTGCGTGGACTGGATTTTCTTACAACAAGTCCTTAGGAAAAAGGGTTTCTCTTCAAAATGGTGTTTGTGTATGAAAGGGTGTCTTAGAAGTGCCAACTTTTTTGTACTCATTAATGGCAAGGCTGAGGGTAGATTCAAAGCTTCTAGAGGCATTAGACAAGGGGATCCTCTCTCGCCATTTGTTTTTCTTTCAGTGGCTGACTCCTTTAGTAGGCTACTTTTGAAGCTTCAAAATCAGCATTTGATCAAGGGCTTTAGGGTTGGTAGCTTGGAGGTCTCTCACTTGCAATTTGCGGATGACACTCCTTTTCTCACATTTTAACATGACTGCTTTAAAGAATCTTGCTAATGTCGTGGAGTTGTTTGAAGCTGGGTCGAGTCTATCTGTCAATAAACTTAAATCCTCAGTGGTGGGTGTTAATTTAAGCCTTGATGGGACTACAACAGTTGCTGCCCCTTTCAATTATATGGCTTCCTCTCTCCCTATGAGTTACTTAGGGCTTCCTTTGGGTGGCAATCCTTCTTCTAAGGCTTTCTGGGACCCCGTGATAGACAAGATTGAGAAAAGAATTTCAAAGTGGAGAAAACTTTACATTTCTAGAAGAGGTAGATTGACTTTATTGTAGTCTATTCTATGTAGTTTGCCTACCTACTTCTTCTCTGTTTTTAAAGCCCCTACTCATGTGACCAAAAGCGTTGATAAAATCCTTTGCAATTTTTTTTGGGAAGGCGTGAATGGTGATGGAGGGGAGCACCTAGTGAATTGGGATAAAATCCCACCCCGTTTTCTAGAGGGGTTTGGTTTTTGGTGGTTTAAGCAAGAAGAATGATGTTTTGTTACTTAAAAAGGCTTTAGTGGTTCCCTAGTGTCGCCGGAGTCGTTGAGTTGTTGTCAGAATTTTCAGATCTCACCGGAAATTTATGGTGTTTTTTCTATGAAACTTGAAAGAGAAGAAGGTTTGGAAAATAAAACATCAACGTCTGGCATTACGACCTTTACCACAATGATGTTGTCCGTAGATCAAATTATTTTGTGGATTGGATTTTACTTGACTGTCTACGGCTCCATTGCATGTGCTCGGGGAAGAAATTTTGTATAAATGTATCGCATGCTGTTAAGTATTTTGATTTAAATTTTTTTCTTTCTAAGAGGTGGAAAAGGAAGTACAGCAGGTCCAAGTAGGCAAAAATTTATTAAGAAGTAGGACATACAACAAAGGATCAATTCATTCAACAAGATCCGTTCTGATCGGATCTGGATGAATTGGATTGGTCTGACCTCTCGCTCGGATGTCAGACTCCCACCGTAATGCTCCCATTTTTAGTAAGATTCCAACTAGAAGCATACAAATAGCGTAATGTGCCTCTCCGTGGGTGTCTCGTTACCATGTATGCAAGGGTATAATCAGTGATTTGACAGCAAAAGCAAACTTCCAACACAAAATTAAAGAAAAAAACCTGAGATTGAAACTTGAAACCTTTAATTTAAGCAAATATTTAAGCTTTCAAGCCTGATTCACCAAACCGGCTTGAAATTTCTTTTTATTTCAAAAAGATATGTGAAATCCCTGAGCTTTACTTGCTTCAATTTGAAACAAAGAGATTGTGAAAGAGAGGGAGTGTGAGAGTGAGACAGGGAGAGGATTGATATCGAGAGAAATTGAGAGAAACCGAAACTGATAATCTTCATAAGTTAATGGCTATGAATTTCTCACTCTCTCCTAGCTTTAGCAGTATGCTCGACTCGTCACACCAAGCTCATCAAGAAACCGAAACTGATAATCTTCCAATTTGGTATCGATTCGGTTAACTCCCCTTCTCGGTTCGGTTTGTGAAAAATATTCTCTCCTTGGCAAATTTCCCAAACTTTGGCATGTGAAGATCCCAATGAGGGTTAATTTTTTGTATTTGGTTAGTGGCACTAGGCAAAATCTATAGTTTTAACCTTCTTCAACGATCTTCCTCTTGTGCTCTGTGACCGTAATGATGTTGTTTGTGTAAATAGGAGGTGGGAGATCATTGTTAGAGCATGATTTGTTCCCCCTTTTCCTCTCCTTGTTTTCAGCACGTTCAAGCATAGTGTCTTTTCCTCTTGTCATGTTATCTCCTCCTTTACTCTTTCTCCTAGTATTTAAGTAGTGTTCAACCTCTTGTATTTCATCAAGCAATATCAATACAAACACACATTCAAAGCCATTCTCTCTTCATTTGACTAGAAGCATGTGAACTTTAACAAGATTATTGAAGATCTCAATTTAGAAGACCTTCCTTTGAGAAATGGGAGGTTCACTTGATCAAACTATAGAGAATTTGCAGTTCATACTCGCATGGATAGATCCCTAGTTACTAAAGAATGGTTGAGTTATTTCCCTGAAGTTAGACTTGAGAGGCTTCAAAGGTTAACTTCTGACAATTTTCCACTCCTACAAACATGGAACTTCACTTGGGGGCCCTCACCAATTTGAAAACATGTGGATGGAGTACAAGCTCTTCAAGAAGGAAGTGGAGCGGTGGTGGGCTCCTTCTAAAAACAATCATTGGGCAAGACATTTCTTTATGTGCAAGTTAAAAATGCATAAAGAGAAGCTCAGGCTATGGAATAAGGAAGTTTTTAGGAATATTTTTTCTCAAAAAAGGCTCTGCAGGATGAGATTCAAGCTCTTGATGAGTGTGTTGAAGAAGGCTCTATGAACCAGAATCAAAGAAAAAACAGATTCAAGCTTAGGAGTGCTTTGATGGACCTAGTTGTGAAAGAAAATGTCTTTTGGCAGCAAAGTTGTAAATTTCACTGGCTTCATGGTGGGGATGAGAACTCCAAAGTGTTCCATAATGTAGTCAAAGGTAGAAGAAAGAAGAACTTCATCAATCAAGTAATGGGTCAAGGAACATTTTGCATAGTGAACAAGCTGTTGAAAGAGAATTTATAACGTTACCAAAAGTATTGATAAACTCCGAAGGGATTTTTTTGGGGATGGGGCTGATGGTGATGGTAGTGAGCACCTTGTGAAATGAGAGAAAATCTCCCTCCCTTTACCAGAGGGGGTTTGGGTTTTGGTGGTTTGGGGAAAAAAATGAATCCTTTTACTTAAATGGTTGTGGCGATTTCTAAAGGAAACTCATCTCCATTGGCACAAAGTCATTGTAGGAATTCATGGTGTGGATGTGGGAGGTTGGTGCTCCACTCTCAAATCTAAGTGTATCAATAGAAGTCCTTGGAAGCATATCTTGAAACTTAAACCCCTTATGGATTCCATTAGCAACTTCCTGGTAGGGAATGGCAGAAAGGTTTTGTTTTGGGAGCATGTATGGGCAGGGGTGGCCACCTTTGCTACCCAATTGCCTCTTATTTTTGTCCTTGCAAAAAGAAGTCCATGTCGATTGGCAGTTTCTGGAATGAGGAGGAGGTATTAGGTTGAGTCAAGGGGGAAAAAAAAAATTGATGATAAGATAATTATGGTTTTCTCTAAGACACGATTCCCTAGGCAGCCCTTTTAGTCCCTCCGATGTCTTCCACACTGGTGGCGACCGCCTTCTCCGTCTCTGTAGGCGGCGGTTTTTACCCTCTCACTACGATACCAAACTATCATTTTTCTTTCCATCTCTCTATGTATTTTTTCATGGCGCCCCCTATCTAGCTTTCTGTATGGGGTGGGACTATACGAAGAGATCAATTCATATTGAGAGTAAGGTGTATCACCTAGAGTTTGATACAGCCTTAAGATGATCAAAAGCAAGGATTAAAGAATCAAGCAGCACGGGTGCTTACTCTTTTTCTATCCAGTTTGTGTCTTTGGTGTGGCTCTGTGATTGCTTTAAAGAGTTGGTGAGTAGAAACGACAATATAAAATTCTTTAAACAGACCAGATGTGATGACTACTCGCTTTGGGTGGAAAAGACGTCCAATAAACAGGGTATTGTGGCAGAGGTGTTCAAGCTAGATAATAATGGCCATAAATGCAGAATTATGGTCCTTGAGGGAGCTAGAAAAGAAGGATGGATCTTATTTAAGAACCTCATTGAAGACTACCCTGGGAAACGTGAGCTTTTAATTTCTACTAACATTAAGCAAGTGTCCAACACCAAATCCTTTGCTGATGCGGTTAAGAAGACTCACTCTCAACCCAACACCTTGAAACAAATCTCTGAGTTGGCAAAGGCAAAGGCAAAGACAAAGCAGTTTTTGTTCCCACTCAGCTTGAAGAATCCTCATTATCTAAGGAAGTAATCCTCACACGTAGGTTCTTCCACCAAGATTGGCTAAACATTGTCAAGTTGCTCCAGGGAGACTTTAGCCCCTTCTTCTCCATCAGTCCTTTTCAACCAAACAAAGCTCTTCTTTACTGAGGATTTAGCCCATCACTTGTATTCTTTCACCGGTTGGAACTCCTTTAAGGATTTACCGATAAAGTTTGATTTCTGGAATCCGGAGTTGCATGCTAGGACACATGTTGTTCCTTCTTTTGGAGGGTGGTTGAAGATTAGAAACTTGCCCCTCCACATGTGGAACTTAGAAACTCTACAATTCATTGGAGATTACTCTAGTGGTTTCATAGAAGTATCTCCCAAAACTTCTATGTTCAGAGAAACTATGGAGGCGTTGGTGAAAGTCAAGGGTAACTATACAGGCTTTATTCCGGCGAAGGTTACGGTGGTTGATACTTACGGGTTTAACTTTGTGGCTCAAATTACCACTCATTTCTCAGTACCTCTTCTTCTGAAAAAGGTAGATAAGGTGCATGGATCCATGACTGAGAAGATGGAAGAGGAGTTTTTCCTGCAGAATTTACCTGATCTCTCATTGAGAAACAACTGGGTTCAAGTGAAAGAGAAGTCTGCCGTGAAATTTCCGATGAAACCGACTAGTGTTACTTCCACTGATGCCGATGGCGATGGAGGAGTGATACTAAAAACGTCCTTTCCTGTCGTTTTCAAAGCTGGTACGGAAGAACCTTTTTCAAAAAACACTTTTCTGAACCCTGGCACGGAAGCGATAAGTTCTAACCGATGTGAGTTTTCGACGGTCAAGAATGGAAGTGAAAAGCTTTTGGCGGTGGGCCTGAGGCTGGGCCTTGTTTTCATCAAATTGGAACCCCGTCTAATGGTTTGCAAGATGGGCCCTTTGAAAATCCGGTTCTTAAAAGAAAAAACAAACCCCTGCATGTGTCTAATTTTCAGACTTCTTCAGGAAGTGGGCTCTTAAAGCCAGCTGGCGCCTATGTGTCTAACTCTTGTGAGCCCACCTTCAAAGGCCATCAACAGATGTGCTCATCTCAGAAAGAACCCTCGTCAGCTGCTGGGCTTTTTCTTAACCCGAATCCAGATGTCGTTTCGCATGGTAGGGAACTATTTTCTCAAAGAATACTTTCACCCTCTCAAATGTCTACCCTCAACGCTCCTCTTCCTCGCCTGAGATGGAGACTGAGGATTTGGTTTCTAGCCCACAAAGTGCAGAATCCCCAAATCCTTTCATGAAGATTCGGTCTTTCTCTGTGATAGCATTGTTGCTGAAGCTCTGGGTGCTCAAGAAGATGCCCTTGCAGTCAATCCCTTGGCTGCTGGGGAAAACCCACATGCTTTGAGTAACAGCGAAGACTTGAAGGAAACTTCTGATGAAGAGGACCTCTTTATTACTTCTTTTGGAGAAATCTGTAACAGTAAGGGGGAAAACAAATGAAGTTGGGGGTTTGGTTGGATTCAACTGCGATGAAAATTATTCCGAAAGGGGGTAGAAGACAAAAGAAAACGGGAGAGTCGTCTAGAAAAATCATGGGTACCAGAGAAATTAGAAACCTGGAATCAAGTGTTAACTATAATTCTACTTATGCGAAGAGGAAAACGGGCAAACAAGTTGTTGATGTTAATTCTTAGTTGGAATGTCATAGGTCTGGGGACCCTAAAAAAAGTGAGTGTGCTGAAGGAATTTCTCAGAAAACACAACCCTAACATTGTCCGTTTGGAGCTAGTGACATAGGAAGCTTGTGAAACGAAGCTTCAGACCGTGGATAGGAAGCTAGTGAAGTCCGTTTGGATTTCTAGAAATATTGCCTGGTCCTTTCTTCCAGCGATTGGTTCTTCGGGTGGCATTCTGATTATGTGGACAGACCCAGTTTTTGTTGTCAAAGAGGTTTTTTCGGGAGCTTTCTCTCTTTCTTTGCTCCTTACTATCTCTGATGACTCTAGTTTCTGGTTTACTGGAATTTATGGCCCCCTGTCTCTAGGGAACGCAATCAATTTTGGGAGGAACTTTACGCTTTGGGTGGTGTCTGTGAGGGTCCTTGGATCATCAGAGGGGACTTTAATGTTTGTAGGTGGTCTTCTGAAAAATCTTCTGGCAGAAATGTCACTAAAAGTATGAAGGAGTTCAATAAGTTTATTGATGATTTCTCTCGTATTGATCCCCTTATGGCCAATGGGCTCTTCACTTCGTCCTGTATGTATGGAGCTAGAGCTCTCTCTCGCATTGACAGATTACTGGTTAACAAACTTTGGTTGGATCTTTTCTCGAAAGCTCGTGTGCAAAGACTGGAGAGGATTATTTCTGACCACTATCCTATTATCCTCAATTCTGGTGGCATCTCCTGGGGGCCTGGTCCTTTCCGCTTTGAGAATATGTGGTTGTCTCATCCCTTTTTTCTCCCTAACTCTGATGTCGAATTGCTTGAGAAGCAGTTTTCTGAGGGTGAAATTTGGAAGGCTATTTCAGATCTTGGAAATGGCAAGGCTCCTGGCCCAGATGGTTACACGGCTGAGTTAATTAAAAACACCTGGAACATCCTCTGAGGATGTTCCAAGAGTTTTTTCAAAATGGTGTAGTTAATGCTATTACCAATGAAACTTATATCTCTCTGATTCCCAAGAAGGCGGATGCACGGCTGGTCAAAGACTACAGGGCTATCAGCCTCATTACACGACCTTATAAGATCTTAGCCAAGGTGTTAGCAAACAAACTTAAAGTTGTCTTCCCTAAAACTATATCAAAATTTCATAATGCCTTCATAAGGAAGAGACAAATTACCGACTCAATCCTTGTAGCGAATGAGCGGGTGGAAGAGTGGAGGAGAACCAAAAAGAAAGGGTTGGTGTTTAAGTTTGACTTGGAGAAAGCCTATGACAGAGTTGATTGGGATTTCCTTGATGCCATCTTGGACATCAAAGGCTTTGGTGTCACATGGAGGTCTTGGATTAGGGGTTGTCTCTCTTCGGCGAACTACTCGATTATCATTAATGGTAGACCAAGATCTAAGTTCAAGGCCTCTAGAGGCGTAAGACAAGGGGACCCCCTCTCCCCCTTTCTTTTTACTTTGGTAGCAGATGCGCTGAGTAGACTTCTTATTCACACGAAAAACTTTGGTCTTTTCAAAGGTTTCACTCTCGGTAATGAAGAGTTGGTTGTCTCTCATCTTCAATTTGCCGAGGATACACTTATCTTCTCCACTTATAATAGAGACAATCTCACTAACCTCTTGGTTGTTCTGAGAATTTTTGAGAAGATGTCTGGATTCAAATTCTACCTGGACAAATCTATGGTGGCTGGTATTTGTAAGATGAGTTGGTTATTGAAGTGGCTGATATTTTCTCTTGTAAACTCTCTTCTTTGCCTATGTTGTATCTGGGACTCCCGTTGGGGGGCAATCCGAGAAACTCTACTTTCTGGAATCTGGTTATTGAGAAAATTCAAAAGCGAATTAGTAAATGGCATTGGCAAAATTGTTACTATCCAAAGGTGGTAGATTGACTCTTGCTCAATCTGTTCTGAGTAATCTTCCTACTTACTTCCTATCTGTTTTTGCCATTCCTTCCTCTGCTGCTAGTCTGATTGTCAGGATGATTCGGGATTTCCTTTGGAAAGGGTAAAACCGTGATAATGGCTCCAACCTGGTCAAATGGGAATCTGTTGCGAAGCCTATGATTCTGGGAGGTCTGGGTATTGGAAATGTGTTGAAAAGGAACAAGGCGCTTCTTAGCAAATGGCTGTGGAGGCTCCCCCTAGAACGTGACTCTCTCTGGGCTGAAGTGGTTAGTTTGATCCATGGTATGACTGATCATGGCTGGACCTTCACACCTTTTGGTCTTGCCCTTTTACTGCTAGGCTATGGAACAAGATTTTTGATATATTCTCTTTTCAGGGCCCCTTTCCCCTTTCTCTCCATTCTATTCTCCACGGTTTGCTGTGTGGTGTGGCCTCCAAGGATAAGGCTTTGGTCCTTTGGCGGAACTCTATCAGAGCCTTGATTTAGTTGGTTTGGTGGGAAAGGAACAAGAGAATTTTTCAGTAGTTCGTCTAATAGTTCTGAGATTTGGGAATTGTTGGTTAGATTTGCTTCCATAAGGTTAGCTAGGGCCAAATTTTTTTGTAATTATCAACCCTCGTTGATTGCCCCCAATTGGAGGAATTTTTTGTAATCCTTGGGAGGCCTTTTGTATACTTCTTTTTTCATTAATGAATCGTTTATTATCAAAAAAAAGAAGAAGAAGAAGAAATCTACACAATTGGGAAGTGGTGGAGTGGATCAATTTGTTCTCTCTTCTTGAAGCCACTCATATTACATCTCGGGAGGATATTAGAGTATGGTCTCCGGACAGTAGCAATGGTTTTTCTTGTAGTAGTGCTCTCAATCTCCTATGGGACAAAGCATGTTTTGATGTTGATAGTGATAGCAAGATCATCTGGAAGGAGAAGTTTTCTAAAAAGATTAAAGTCTTCCTTTGGCTTGTTCTTAATGACGGGATCAATTCCAACCAAAAGAGGCAATCTAGAAAACCTTGGCTCCCTTTACAACCTGATTGGTGCTACCTTTGCAAGAAGAGTTCGGAGTCTACAGGGCATTTGTTGTTTGATTGTAGTTTCTCCCAAGCCATTTGGAACAACATCTTCCACATTTTCAACATGAATTGGGTTAACCATAAACACCATAGCTCCAATGTGAAAGCTTTGTTGGGAGGTTCTTTGCTTGTCGCAAAGAAGAGGCTTCTTTGGGATAATGCCATTAGAGCTATCTTATGGAACATTTGGCTCGAGCGCAATAGAATAATCTTCAAGGACACTTGTTATTCTTAGGAGGATGTTTGGGAGTGTAGTGTTGTTGTAGCCTCCAAATGGAGTGCACTTTGTAATTTTATTTTTTTTTGTAATTATGCTCCTCCTTATATAGCCTCTAATTGGAAGGCTTTTTCGTAGCTCCTTCCTTGCCTTTTTGGGCTTTTTCATATATCAATGAAATTGCATCGTTTACCACGAAAAAAAGAATAAAACATATCGAGACATGATGGAGTTGGTAACGTAACACTTAACACCCCCCTCAAGGGACAAGGCAGGGTGTTATGGCTAGCGAGATTCTATGCGATATTGTGGAGCATTTGACTGGAAAGAATTTGGAGAATCTTTCTGGGTGTGGAAACACCATGGGACTATGTTTGGGAATTGACACATGTTAATACATCTTTTTGGGAGTCCATTTCTAAGAACTTTTGTAACTACCCTATTTTGTTAATTCTTAACAATTGGGCCACATACTTGTAATATAGGCGGTGGCCGATCTTGGGTTGTTTTGCTTTTTCCTTTTGTTTTCTTCTGTTTTTGTTCGTTTTTAATTCTTGTATTCTTTCATTATATCAAGCCGTCTTTTAAAAAAAAATCTATTTGTGGACTGTCCTTTTAGTAATCAACTTTTGTATTGTCTAGTTTTCTCTGGGCTTTAGGGTATCCCCACATACTATATGTCTATTTTTAAGATGCCTGCAAGTATTAGAGAGGATTTGGAGAGGATTATGAGGAACTTCCTCTGGGAGGGGTCTGGTGAGGGAAAGGGTGCACGCTTTGTGAATTGGAAGACGGTTTCTATCCCATTGAATGAGGGGGGGTTTGGTATAAGAAATCTGGACCGAAAAAATATGGCTTTACTTGTAAAATGGCTTTGGAGATTTTCAAACGAACCTAATAGTCTAGGGCATAAGGTGATTGAGAGTAAATATGGGATCCATTCAAATTGTTGGGACACAAATATAGTGACTAGAGGCACTGCTAGGAATCCATGGAAGGAGATATCCAAAGGTTACCCCCTGTTTTTTAACGGTGTAAAATGGAAAGTTGGGGATTGAAACCGGATTCGCTTCTGGGAGGATGCTTGGTTGGAAGATAGCAGTTTTCAAAACCTATACCCTTTGTTATACTCCTTAACCCTCGCAAAAAATTCTCCATTCTCAGCTTTTATTTTGAGAGAGGGGGTAAGTGTGAATATTGATTTACATTTTCGAAGATCGATTCGGGAAAGGGAAATGAATGAATTAACTTCCATCATTACAAACCTTGAGGGCGTTTTGGTGAGTGAGGGTGTAAATGATAGTAGATTGTGGTCCTTAAATTCTTCCAATGTGTTCTCGTGTAAATTCTTTTTTGAATTTAGTAAACCTTCACACTTTTGTGCTTCACCTCTTTTCTTTTCTAAACTCTGGAAGATTAAGATCCCGAAGAAAGTCAAATTTTTTATTCGGTCTGTGGCCTTGGGCAAGATAAATACCTTTGAGTTTCTTCAGCGATCTTCTCCTTTCATCTTAAACCTCTATTGGTGTTGCCTATGCAATTGTGATTCGGAAGACCTAAATCACATCATGTGGAAGTGCAAGTTTTCGAGGCTCATTTGGCAAAAAAATTTCCAAACGTTTGGAGTATCGTGGGTGAACAATGAGTCTATTCGCTTAACTTTAGAAGAATTGCTTGTATCTCCCCTTTTAATGATAAAGGGAATATGTTATGGAAGGCACGGTGTAGTGCAATTGTATAGGGTATTTGGCTAGAAAGAAATAGAAGAATTTTTAGGAACGCAAGGAGGTCTTGGGATTATGTGTGGGAGTTGGCAATTGTAAATGCCTCCTTTTGGGTGTCAACTTCCAAAGACTTTTGTAATTTTTCGCTAGGACAAATTATTAATAGGTGGCCCGCATACTTGTAATTAGGTGGCGGTGCGGGTTTTGGGTTGGGGTATACGTTATACCTTAGTTATGTGGCTTTTTGGTTAGTCTAGTGCCACTTTCACTTTTTATTTATTTATGTTTTTGTATTTTCTTTCATTATATCAATGAAGTGGCCTTTTGAGGTGTTTTATTCAAAAAAAAAAAAAAAAGTCTTCTCTGGGCTTTCAACCTTTGTTGGTGCTCACCCAATTCCTCTTAGGACGTTCTTTCTAATACAACTATTTTCCTATAAAAAAAAGAGTTCCAAAATTGTTAAGTCACATAAAAAACTCAATGTCCACAGTATCCATCATTGGCTTACTAATCAATTTTGTTGATCGTGGTCCACAATTCACATGGAAGAAGAGTTGTTGGACATGCTTTATAGTATGAAAACAAGGATTCATCATTAGTCACTTATGATTGAATAGGTTTTTTTTTAAGCAAACGCCTCAAAAGGCCATTTCATTGAAATAATGAAAGAAGAAGACAAAGAAAAAAGGCAATACAATAAAGTGGCAACAAACAATCCAAAAGCCACAAAAAAGGTATACCATATACCCCAATCCCAAATTAAAAAATAAAAATAAAATAAAAAACCCGCTCCGCCACATAATTACAAGTATGCGACTATTTATGATTAAGCCTAATGGATAATTACAAAATAGTTTGGAAGTTGACACCCAAAAAGATGCATTTACACGGGCCAACGCCCAAACATAATCCCAAGATCTCTCTTCACCCCTAAAAATTCTCCTATTCCTTTCGAGCCATATCCCCCAAGTCGACACCCACAAACTTTTCCCTTTATCTTTGAAAGGAGGGTAACAAAACAACTCATTCAAGGTTTGACTAAAAGTGTAATTACCGACCCAATTAACCCCAAACGTTTGAAAAAATAGTTGCCAAACCAGCCTCAAGAAATTACAAGTTCACATGATATGATCAAGATTTTTGGATTCTTGCTTGCACAAATTGCACCAGTGGGGGTTGAGGGTAAAAGAAGATCGCTAAAGAAACTCATAGGTGTTAATTTTGCCCAAGGCCACAAACCATATAAAGAATCTGACTTTCTTCGGGATCTTCATCTTCCACAAAGTGGAAGAGAAAGGTGAGTTGGCGCTCAAAGGGGCAGATTGGCTATGCTCAAAAAACGATTTACAAGAAAATATATTAGAGGAAGTCACGTTCCATAATCTTTCATCGAGTGAGCCCGCTCTCACTGTGATTCCCTCAAGGTTTGAAATAATGGATGGCAATTCTAACATTTCTCTATCCCGGATTGGTCTAAGAAAGTGGAAGTCAATATTCACACCTACACCATCCCTGTGAATAAAAGAAGGAATAGGCAAATTTTTAGTTGTAGTTAGGGTATACAAAAAAGGGTATAGGTCTTGAAACGCAATGTCTCCAAGCCAAGCGTCCTACCAAAAGTGAATTTGGTTTCCATCCCCAACCTTCCATTTAACACAGTTAAGAAACTGAGGGTAGCATTTGGATATCACCTTCCATGGACTTTTAATCGTGCCTCTGATCACCACGTTCATATCGCACCCATTCAGATGCTTTCAATGTCTACTTGCAATCACTCTATGCCACAGACTACAGGATTCAATAGGGAATCTCCAAAGCCACTTAACAAATAATGTCGTATTCTTTCTTTCCAAGTTGCTGATTCCTAACCCCCCTTCACATAATGGTTTCGAAACCTCTTTCCAATTAACAAGATGGGATCCTTTCCCTTCACCAAAACCCTCCCAAAGGAAATTTCTCATCAATCTCTCCACATCCTCCCTTACACTTGCAGGCATCCTGAATAAAGACATGCAATAAGTAGGAATGCCCGAGAGAACGGACTAGATCAGTGTTAATCGACCACCTTTGGGAAAAAACTCCTCTTTTTAGGATTATCCCCAAAAGGCAAATCAAGATAGGCAAGGGGAAGAGAAACAAATGAGCAGCCCACTATACCGGCCATTAGTGCTAATTTCTCACTTACCAAGTTAATCTCTGTCATCGAGCACTTTGCCCTAATTATCTTCAAACCAAAGCATTCAAAAAGTTATATGTTGTCAAGGAAATTTTGAAAGGAAATCACATTTCCTGGAAAAAAAATCTGGGTATCATCAGAAGATTTGTCAATGGAATCTTGTCTTCCGCGATTTGAAATCCTTCAATCGCCCCCTGTCCAGTCCACGCTTGAAAAGTCTACTTAAGGTGTCCACCACTAAGGTGAACAAGAAGGGTGATAATGGGTCCCACTGTCTAATACCATTTGATGCAGACTTTACCCCTTGGTTTCCTGTTGATGATGAACGAATAATTAACCGATCTCGTACATGACCACATCCAGGCTCTCCATTTATAACCGAAACCTTTACTCATGCTTACCTGATCAAGGAAATCTCAATCGACATGGTCATAAGCCTTCTCAAATCAATCTTAAACAAAAAGCCTTCTTTTTTCCTAACCCTGTAATCTTCTATTGCTTCATTGGCAATTAGGACCTCATCCAAGATTTGTCTCCCTCCAACGAAAGCTCCATGGTTAGGAGAAATTGTAGAAAGGCGAACGTTCCTTAGCCTCCCCGCTGGCACCTTTGCAATTATCTTATATAGACTCGTAACCAAACTAATGGGATGATAATCCTTCAAGCTTTCTGGATAGTTTTTTTAGAAGGAGAATTCTATTTCATTTGCTCTGGCTATTTTAATTTTAATTTTCAATACATCTATAGAGAAGTTATTGTTATGTTTTTAACAAACCAACACATATTAAGCTATAAGTTCTCAGATTGTCTTTCAATGCATACATTTACTTTTACAATTGCCAACTTAATTTCCACGATTGTCACTATTACCAAGAATGATGGGTTGTTTTTAAATCTGTGTCAGCAGGCTAGAAGCTTCAAGGACATCTATCGCATAAACTACAAAACTATGTGTAACAAACTTAGAATACCTACTGAATATAGACATATTATAGAAGGGTGCAGACCAAAACTTGGATTAAAATAAATCATAAGTAAAAGATACCTTCAACAAAAAAATAATGGATCACGGTGACAGGGGAATTACCGGCTCTTCACGAAGATTAACCCAGAGAAGTTTAACTTGTTTCCCATCTTTTTGAGCTCCAATGTACTTGAGAATGTTGTGAATTCCAATAATTGTGGGAATAGCAACCCCATGGACGTGTAATGAACTGGCCTGATCAAACAAAACAAGAAAGTGAAAGCTTAATGAATACAATGAAACATCAAATTTCTTAGCATGTATCTATAAATTACAGTGTAAATCTTACAAAAAAAACTTGATTTTTCTATTTGATAAAAATGTTACGATATGTTCTGAAAACATTGTAGATAATCTTTAATGCGTAAAGAATAAATAGGGAAAATATTGAACATAATAAGGAGCACCTGACGGTAATTTGGAGCACCGTCTATCTGAGGTGACAAGCGCTTGTTCTGACAGCCAGGGAAATGGTCGCTTTTAAGAATTGTCTTCTTACCCAGTACCGATCCCCCTCTGGACTTCATAACCTGCTCAGGCGACGCCATAGTCCAGTCGAGTCAACCCTCTATCTTTCAATTCATCATTTGAATTAGCTTTACATCTACTTCGTATTCCAACCCGATCTATAAATCCTTTAAATATTGTATTCAAACCCGAAACATCCTGCGACGCTCTGTCGCGAATGAGGATGAGATTTGGTCGAATTAATTAAAAGGAGAGAGAAATAGACAAGTCCGGTCGTGTCCACGAAAGATAGCTATGGTTCCCACTTCCAATAGTTTTCGTTGGCAGCCGGCAAGGGATGGGGCAGCACAAGCAGACAAATAACAATCGAGTCCCATCCGCCTTCTCATTCCAGACGCGACAACGTGAAATGTGTGCCCGCCCTTCTTTTAACCAACTTTTTCATTCTTGGGTAAAATATAATATGAATTTAAAAATAAAATTAATTTTGGCCACCAGCTTTATAATAAAAATATAAATGGGATAAAGTCTAACAATAAACATCAATGCAGTCCGAGTTAGGAATTTGAAGGGTTTGTTAAAACCCTAAACTCCCACTAACACAAGAATGATGAATATTGTTGCAACAAAGAATATAAATAAAAACGAGAGAGATAAATAACGACACTAGAGATTTTATGTAGGTTCCCAATTATTACGTCATGTCTTCTGCATACCCTGCAGGTTCTACTATGAAGTTGAAGATTACATTGTTGAGACAAAAATAAAGAGTGTATAATTACTCCCAATTATACATAACCCCAAAAATCACTCAAACGGTTGCCCCTCTCTATTTTCTCTCAATATGAAATAAGCCCTCGAACAAACCTAATTGACTCTCATAGTGAGGGGGCCAAATTAGCCTCCACACCCACGGTAGAAGAACAAGACATAATAGCCGCTTGCTTTTCTTTTCTTCTCTCGTTAGGTCAATAAACAGCCGCATAAGCATACATACATACATACATACATATATATATATATATAGGGTAAAATGCAAATAAGACCCCTGTGGTCTTTTCATTTTGCATGAACACCCCCCGTACTTTGAAAATGGCAAATCGCACCCCTGTGGTTCCAATTTTTTTCAATTAGACCCCTCCCCTTCAATGTCAATAATTTTCTTTTAGCCATAACTTCTTCGTTTGAACTTCGATTTGGATGATTCAAGATGTTTTGGAATCTTCATTTCCGACTTTACATAATCGTTGCTTCGAAACTTTGAAATAATCAATAACCAACATATTTAACGATATCAATAATACCTAGTGTTTCGATGTTAATAAAATCTTTTATTTATTAATGATTTCAAAGTTTCGAAGTGACATTTATGTAAAACCTGAAATGGGGATTCCAAAACATCTTGAATCGTCCAAATCGGAGTTCAAACGAAGAAATTATGGCTAAAAGAAAATTATTGACATTGAAAGGGAGGGGTCTGATCGAAAAAAATTGGAACCACAGGGGTGCGATTTGTCATTTTCAAAGTACAGGGGGTGTTTATGCATTTTGAAAAGACCACAGGGGTCTTATTTACATTTTACCCAAATATATATATATATATATATATATATGCAAAAATCACCGCCTCAATTGATAAAATACCACCGCCAAAGCCAGAGCCAAAAGTTGTAGGTCATTTGCTTCAACAACTTGGTCTTGGAATTTCACAATGACATGATGGGCTTGATTGTCCAATCAAAATTAACATGGAAATAACATTCCCTTTCTTGGTCAAATTTCATCTCACGGTCAAACCCATATTTTGATCATTTGACTAAATTTAATTGGAGCAACTTAATGGTTTTGAGCTTTTGTAAATTGGGTTAATGATTTGTATCCATCAAACCTAACAGTTCGTTGGCTTAAGCGCCTTATTGAATAGGTTTTAGACGATTTTGATTCAATTTCTATCGGCTTGAGAATTTTAAGTTGCGACTTAACTATGTGCCCCCCTCAACTAAAATCTCGACTCCGCTACTGGGTAAAATACTTCGATTTGAATTTAATTTCTTGTTAGACTACAGGAAAATTATACAAAATCTCTATATGGGTTGGTTACTTTTCCTTTACTTTAATTTATTTTAGGGTAAATTACAAATAACACTCCTGTGATTTCGGTCAAATTCTTGCATAGCCCCTGTAGTTTAAAAATGGCAAATCACACCCCCTGTAGTTTCAATTTATGCCAATAACACCCCTCCCCTCCAATGTTGTAAACATTTTTTTAGCCATAATCTTTTCATTTGAACTCTGATTTTAATGATTGAAGATGTTTTATAATCCTTATTTCAGACTCTACGTTACGATCACTTGAAAACTTTTAAATCATCAGTAAAATTAATGGCTTCTGTTAAGACCTATTTCTCGTGTAATTCAATTTTCTTATTACCACTATAGTATACAACTTAGTTATTGTATTTAATTATTTGGAAATAATATTCTATTATTAATAATAAGAAAGATATCTAGAAAAAAAAATAGATATCAGTAATAAAATGATTATTAATTTTGATTTCATGGTTTCTAAGTCTTTTGGTGTTCGAATTATTTAATTCTTTGATAATAATATTCAATTATTTAATTATTTGGTAATAATATTTAATTATTTAGATAGTATACAACTCAGTTATTGTATTTAGTTATTTGGTAATAATATTCAATTATTAATAATAAGAAAGATATATAGAAAAAAAAAGATAGTGGTAAATTCAATTATTTAATTATTTGGTTAATAATATTCAATTATTTAGATAGTATACAACTTAGTTATTGTATTTAGTTATTTGGTAATAATATTCAATTATTAATAATAAGAAAGATATTTTGAAAAAAAATAGATAGTGGTAATAAAATGATTATTAATTTTGAATGATGGCGTTATAGATATTTAAATGAATTATAAGGGTAAAAATGGAAATCAAAAGTTTTTCCTCTAAACCACTTTTTAGATAGTATAGATTAAAAAATATATATATTTTAGTTTTTGTTATGAATTGAATAGTTTTGAGTTATGAATCCCACCACTTCTAATTTTATTGTTTCATTTTATCATAAATCCAAGTACCATATTAATCGGTAAGAGTTTTGTAATTCTCAAATGCTTATTAAAATTGTAACGTCCTGTTATTTTACAAGGCAAATTTTGTTATTCTTTTTTTTAATTTAATTTTATTTATATATTTACTTTTTATTATTTATTTTATTTAAAGCATTTAATTTCATTTTAGAGTTAATTAATTTAATTAGAATTTATAACTTAGAATTTACGAGTTAATTTCGTTCGTAAATTCTTTTAATCGTTTTATTAGTCTAAATTAGATTTTGTCGTATTAATAATTATTAACGGGTCAATTAATAATTATTAATCACCATTTGGCTAGTTTAAGAACTTCGGGTTTCGTTTTATGAGTTAAAATCATTAAAGGGACATATTCGTAATTTCTTATTTCTTAAAAATATCAATTTACTATTCATCTTCTTTAAAAACTACAAAGTTGACCAAGCATTGACCAAAGTTCATTTTCTCTTCTCTTTCTTTTAACCTAGCTATGAGCCTCCATTGATGTGAAGAGATTGCTTTTGTTACGTCCCGTTACTTTTGAGGTGATTTTTTTTTGTTTTTATTATTATTATTATTATTATTATTGCTTCATTTAGTATAATTATAGTGGTTGGTGATTGTTTATTTTACTTAGAAGTTTAATTTAGTATTTTAGTTTTCGGCTCGAGTTCGATCGTTAAATAATTTCCGTTAGAACGTTTAAATAGAATCGGGTGTAATAACGATATTCACGGGCCAATTACTAATTGTTACACCACTTTAAGTTAAATTAGAAGTGGTTAAAATGAATTGGTGTAACGTCCCGTTATTTTTGTGATAAAAATTTTTTTATTTATTTTATTTTAATTTAAGTAATTAAAGTTTATTTATTTATCGGTAAATTAGAATTTAGTAGTTTATTTCGGTTTAAGTCCTTTTAATTACCTTTTTAGTTTAATTTCGTTTTAATGGTATTAATAATTATTAATGGGCCAATTAATAATTATTAATCACCATTGGGATAGTTTAAGATCATCGGGTTTCGTTTTATAAGTCAAAAGTCATAAAAGGACGCAACCGTCATTTCCAAATTCCTAAATATCAAACACTATTCACTTCATCTTCTTTAAATCCACTTTGACTCAAAAGTTGACCAAAATCATCACCATTTTCATCCTCCCACCCGTGAGCATCAAGGAGGAAAAGGGAAAAATTGATTTTCGTTAATTTCTCGACGGATCGACTCGATCTTGGATAAATCGAAAAGCCCTCGAGTCAAGGATCTTTTTCCACCTAACCATCGTGCGTTTCTCTCAAGATCCAACGAGTTCTCGGTAAGTTTCTCTTGAAACCCTAAGCTCCAAATAGTGTTTTAATGGAATTTTCTTTGTTTTCTTTCGATTTCTTACCGTGAAACACGGTGTTTGTAAATACGAGAGTAGTTTTAAAAGTTTTTGGAAACTTTCCCATAACCCTAAAACCGAGTTTCAGTCGAAACCCTTCCCGTTTGAAATTTACCCTTCTGGGTTTAATTATGGGTTATAAATTAGTGAAATATTGTTTATTGAAATTCGTTTCGGGAAAGGGCATAATGTTCAAAAACCCTAATTATCGATACCCATTGAAATCGGGAATATCGAATTTGCTTAAAACCAACTCGAAACACTTTTAAATTGCCTAAAAGCCGGAAAACCAAACCCGAGGCCCATTTTCCATGTGAAGGCCGAGAGCCTCTTTGTGGGGGGGTTTGTTGGGTTTTTCGTCGTTTTGTATGTTTAGTTGTTGTTTGATCGATAGTTGGTAATTTATTTATTGTGTGATATAATTCAATTGTAGGTGTTTTCGAATCGTTTGATTGATCACTCTCCCGGACTTAGGAGCGAAGTCAACTTTCTTTAAGGTGAGAATAGTTAGAATTTAAAGTAATTATAGAAAGCAAATAAGTAATGGTTTGTAGAATTGGGAACTAAGATTAGAATCCGAATCTAAGATTAGAGGGATGTGAATTAGTGCCCTTAGGATTAAGAGTTAATCCTTTAAGTGAGAACTTAGGAGTTCTCGAGGAAACTATTGAATCTTAGAAGATTCTAAGTTAGATTCGTTTCGAAGCTTAGCTTGGATCATTGGAAGTTAAAAGATCCACTTTTATGTAGAACAATTAATAGAACCTCAGATTATATTGGAAGTTTAGAATCCTGGAAGGTATAGGTTAATCGTTTAAGTTATGATTTTACTTTTATTATTGTTAGCGGAGTTCGATTGACATATCGTTCGTCCGGAGTTTTCTATTTATTTACTTTATGTCTTTTACTTTATGCCCCTTTACTTTATGTTTGTCTCAGTAACTTTATTATTTGCACTTTACTTTATTTACTTGTGCAAGCATAACCATAACATCTCGCATCATTGAAAAGAGAAAAAGAAAAGAAAGTGAGAAAGAAAAGAAGGGAAGAATGTTGGAGCCTACGGGATGTCCACATCACCTTCAGAAAAAGAAAAGAAAGTGAGAAAGAAAAGAAGGGAAGAATGTTGGAGCCTACGGGATGTCCGCATCGCCTTCAGAAAAAGAAAAGAAAAAGCAAAGAAAGTAAAACTAAGAAAGAAGACGAATGGATAGCCTACGGGATGTACTCATTACTTCTTCATGCATAAGGTTGAATGGGAGCCTACGGGATGTCCGCATTACCTTCATTCATGGATAAGGGTATATGCGAACCCTACATTGCATATGATCGATGAAATATAAATCGAGATGTTATATTTTATGCAAAGTTATTTACTTTTCTTATTTTGTCATAACAAGTAATTGGATGAGGATTGACTACGAGAGTTAGTAATATCATCCTTTAGAGAGTATAAAATGAAATTACCTAGAGTTGGAGGACTGTAGGGGTGAATTGTGTCAGATTAATTGGACACAAATCGAAATGCGAGTTTGAGGTCTATCTTTACTTTTTATTCTTATTATTCTCACTGGGCTTAAGTTGTTAGCTCATGATATTACAACCAATTTCAGGTAATGCCCTGGCTAGAGGTCGAGGGAGAGGAGGTGGTGCTGCGTGATCGAGGGATGATGACCTCGAGATGGACTCAGTGTTGTAAAGTCTATGTATATATTTTTGGTGAACTTTAAAGACTTTGAAGATTTGTACTTTGTATTTAGCTCATAAGAGCTTATAGATGTTGTTTTATGATATTACATCTTTGAACTCCTGATTGGAACTTAAAGTTCCATGTGATTTTATTAGATTTGAAAATTAGGATGTAAACAGGTTTTTGGCTAGCCAACTTTCGAACAAAACAACGCCAATTTTTCTTAAAATAAAAGACTTCCGCTGTGTTTTCTAATTTAAATTTATTTAAAAGTGTCGGGTCGTCACAATTGGAATTGGAACTGTGCAATAACGAGGACCCGGGACACTTTTTACTAAAGAATTAGAAGTCGAGACATAACGGTCATTTGGCAAAACTTAAATATATATTAAATACATGCTCAGTACGTTTAATTGAAAGGAAAAGCAAAGGAAAAAACAAAATACAAAATCCTCCACCCGTCAGCCAAGAAAAAAGAGGAAAATCGGGATTCCGTCGCCGTTTCTCGACCGATTTCGTTGATTCTTGTCACGATAGAAAGATCTCGACGCAAGCTTTCATTTCATACCATCAATCGAGTCAATTCGTTCCAGATCAGGGAGATACGAGGTAAAGAAGAAATGGGTTTTTTGGTTTCCTTTTTCCCGATTTTGCTTTTAAGCTTCGATTCGTTTTTCTCGGGTGTCGTTGGTGATTTCTAGTTAGGGAAAATCATTTTGGTCGAGGTTATTGTTTTGAATCTAAACCCAAGTCAAATGGAAAACCCGAGCCCTTTGAAATATTCCAAATCGAGGGTTCCGTAAATTGGGTTTTTTTATTTTTAAAAGCGTTATCTTTGAATATTAATCGAAAATCAGAACTCGATCTTTTTCTCTTGCCTTAGCCGTGAGCTTCCTAGAGTTTTCGGGATTAGTTTGACGTTTAATTTAGCTATTGGTTATTCGTTCGTGGTTTAGAAATTAATATGTTTAGTTGTATATTTTACTTTGTAGGTTTGAACCACGAGCAACCGTTCATGCATCCAACGAGCGGTGTTTCTTCCACGCATCTTAGAGGTGAGTTTAAAATGAGCTTTAGTGTTTTAATGGCCCGGATTAATTGACGATTTAGTTGAATCGAGGTTAAGGGTGGTGGATGTTTAGGAGGAAAATATTGTGGAAAGTATGTTTGGGCTAAGGAAAGTGCATTAAGACGAGATTCTCGTCACTGAATGGTATTAAGACTTGAGGGCTAAAGTGTGGTTTGGGTGTGATCGATTTGAAAGGAGAGATGGAAAGTGACGGTTCGGACTCGGAACTTCCGAGGAGGGAAAAATAGCCTAATCTGTTTTAGGTTTTCTCTTAATTATTATCCTACGTACTTAGGTAAAAGGATAGAAACCGTGGTGACTTATGGTGACTTATATTCGTGGTGACTATGGTGACTTATATTTGTGATGACTATGGTGACTTATGGTGACATGTAATAATGGTGACTATGTAATAATGGTGACAATGGTAACTATGGGGACTATGTATGAATAGTGAAAATATAATTACGGTGTCTATAGTGTTGTTATACGCGAGGTGAAAAAGGAAGTTTGAAATGTGTTATGATAGTTGAAACTGACTTTAACCGAGCCAATTATGTTTACTTCCCTTGCATGTGGTTCTGAATGTAAATGCATAATTAACCTTATTTGTTGATGTGCTTGGTGTTTAGTTATTGGACACTATTTCTGATAAGGACTTCGGTCCATATAAACACTTGATTTCATTTTACTCTCACTAGCTTTTTGCTAATGGTGCTACGCTACCATTTTTACAGGTACCTCTCGTGGGAAAGGTCGGGGTAGAGGTCGTGGTGCCGCTTGACTGACCGTGCGATGAGCCTGGGATATGAAAATGTGGCATTTGTGAAATGCTAGTCTTTTGGTTGTTGTAAATGTGTAAATTTGGTGTCCTGAGCTCGAAAGAGCATTGTTTTGTTTTTTTATGTTTTCTTAAACTTAGGAAATGCGCATTTCCCGTCTTTCTCTGATGTGAATATTGTAAACAGGTTTTGGTATGTTCAAAATATAAACGAAACCACGCAAATTTTCTATAAAATTGTCGTCTTCCGCTGCGTAATGTAATATGTGTTTTTTTAAAAGGAGTCGGGTCGTCACAGTTTTGGGTTTTTGTCGTTTCTCAACGGATCGTCGTGTTTTCAGTTGCGTTGGATTGCTCGGGACGAGAGCTACCTATCCAACCTACCTTTTCGATGTTTCCCGTTCTCTAAGGGAAGTCCTAAAAAGTGAGTTTTCAAAACTTTTTATATGGTTTTGTTTGTTTTTGTTTCTAAATAAGTTTTGAAGTTGAAATCATGTATTTCCATCAAGAAATTTGACGATTTTGAGCTGAATTTTCGAAAAACACTATTCATCCAAAAACACTATTCACACAAAAATCACATTTGTTCTCATATTAGACATGAGTTGTAATTTGTTGTTCGATTGATGAATTGTAGGTGTGATTGCTCGTTTGTTGGTTCGTGGGAACTTGGTTGTCACGGGAGCATTCGAGGTGAGAATAAATAGATTTTAAAGTAAACTTAGAAACCGAATAAGTTGAACGATTTGTAGAATCGGAAGTTGAGATTAAGGTTTATATCAAAAGGATTAAAGTATGCGAGCTAACATGCTTAGGCTTGAGAGTTAGTTCTAATTGAGTGAGAGAACTCATGGATTTCTCGAGGGAAACGTTTAACTTTTGAAAGTTCTAAGTTTAGATTCGTTCCGGAGTTTAAGAATGATTTTCGGAAGTTGAAGGTTTCAAGTATAATGGGGTGAATAAGGAACTTGATTATGGAACTTCAGATATGTACTGAAAGCATTAGAGTCATTTTGAATTGGAGACTTTATTATAAAGTTAGTAATTCAAGTTTAACTGAAGGCCGTTTGGCTTGATTTATTTATTGTTTTCTTATTAGAAGTTCCTAATTGCTTGTTTTATGTATAAGAGTAATTCGTGATCCATTTACCTTTATGTTCTTTCAATTACTTTGAATGTTTATATTTATTTTACTTGCACTTGAAAGCATATTCATATCATATCATATTGCATAATCGAAATTGGGAGGAATAATGAGGCAATGCATAGACTGAGTGTGCTTGCATTGTCTGGTATTATTCGTTTATGTTTATGTATATGTATCATGAGGAATGCTAAAGGACTGCGGGATTTTCCATGGTCGGAGGAGATGGATAATGAGATAATGATGGAACTATGCGAGTTCACATTATCTAGTATTATCCATAGTGTTTTTGGGTGAATAGTGTTTTCAAATTAATAGTGTTTTCGAGTGAATAGTGTTTTTCGAAAATCCGAGCTCAAAATCGTCAAATTCCTTGATGGAAATATATGATTTCAACTTCAAAACTTACTTAGAAACAAAAAAAAAACAAAACCATATTAAAAGTTTTGAAAACTCACTTTTTAGGACTTCCCTTAGAGAATGGGAAACATCGAAAAGGTAGGTTGGATAGGTAGCCCTCATCCCGAGCAATCCAACGCAACCGAAAACACGACGATCAGTCGAGAAACAACAAAAACCCAAATCAATCTCTTCATATCTGTGACGACCCGACACTTTTAAATAATTTAAAATCAGATTGACAACGGAAGTCTTTAAATTTAATAAAAATTTGGCATGGATATGTTTAAAACTCGGACTATCCATAACTTATTTACATTTTTCGCAATCAGAGAAATCAAAAGTAAGGAAATACAATTCCTTTTCCAAAATTAAAAGAAGATTATAACATAAAACTTAAGAAGAAAAGCTCTTAAGAGCTTATAAACAAGTTTACATCTCAAAGACTGAAATCAAAACAAAATAAGGTAAGCCCCAGGACTTTTAAATGACATCTAGTCCATCTCAGCGTCATCATCCTCTCGATCAAGCCGCACCAGCTCCTCTCTCATAACCCGAACACCTAAAAGTATTTGTAATATCATGAGCTAACAACAAAGCCAAGTGAGAATAAACAAAATAAAAAGTAAAGTTAGACTCCAAACCCGCATCCGGATTTGTGTCCAAGTAAAACTCACATTCTCTTGCCTTTCAACCACCAAAATGGTTTTACATCAACATTTCACTTTTACTTACCAAATCTCCCAAATATTTGAGGAAAAATCTTCCAACCATTAGGAGGATATGTTTCATAACATATATATATATAACATTTGAATCTCGTTCTCTTTAATACCTTATACTATACATAAGGTTTACATCAAATCTTATTCTCCAATTATGAGATCTGCCAATTTATTGAGAAACTAGTTCTCTTACATGTTTATCACATGATAGTTATACAAGGTTCAATACACCCTTGTATTCTCTCAATATCCAATTCAATCCCATTCCTTTTTTCTATAGCACTTGGCTATACATCAATTTCATTTCTTTTCTCTCTAGAAAAGTACGTCTTACATAATCCTTTCTATAGTTATCTAATCTCTAGAGAACGACGGGTCTGCGACGGTGAGGGCGGTGGTGATATATTCACGAGAGAGAGAGAGAGAGAGAGAGAGAGAGACGGTGGCGGTGATGGCTGATGGCGGTGGCGATTCACGGGGAGATAAGAAAATGGAAATGAAAATCAGGGGGGGCGGTGGTTTGCTTAACGAGAGAGATAAGAAGATAAAAATAAAAATAAAATAAATAAATAAAAAACAAATAAAATGATTTGGGGGGCGGTGGTCTTGCATGATGCACGAAGGAAGAAAAAGAATTTCAAAAATGAAAAGAAAAAGAATGGGGTGGGGGGCGTTATTTCACGGGTGGGAGAGAGAGAAAAATAAAAGAATAAAAATAAATAAATACAAAATAAATAAAAAGAAAATAAAAAGGGAGTTTGTTGCCCTAAATTGTGGAAATAGGACAAAGACAAGGGGCCCACACTTCACCACACTTAAAATACTAACAAACATCATTAATTAATTTAAACTAACTTAACTATTTTAATTAAATAACTAAATAATTAAATAACAAAATAAATAAAATAAAAATTATTACAGAAATAACGGGACGTTACAGTCTACCCACCTAAAAAGAACTTTTCGTCCCCGAAAAGTGAAGTCTCTAGGTGAAAAGATGAGGATACTTAGCCCGTATCTCGTCCTCACGTTCCCACGTAGCCTCCTCCGACACTTGGTTCTTCCAAAGAACTTTAACCAAGTTTACCGTTTTGTTCCTCAACACTTTTTGCTCAGTAGCTAGAATCTCAACCGGTTTCTCCTCGTAGGATAGGTTAGCATCCAATGATACTGGCTCGTGGTCAATGATATGTGAAGGATCTTCTACGTATTTTTTGCGCATAGATACATGGAATACATTGTGCACGGCTGATAGGGTAGGCGGTAAAGCCAAACGATACGCTGCCGAACCAATTCGATCCAGGATCTCAAACGGTCCTATGATTCTAGGGCTCAACTTGCCCTTCTTCTCGAACCGCATCACTCCTTTCATGGGTGCCACTTTCAGAAAGACGTGGTCACCTACCTCGAACTCAAGTGCACTTCGCCTCACATCGATGTAACTCTTCAGCCTACTCTGGGCTACCCTCATCCTTTCCCAAATAAGAGTGATCGAATCACTCGTCATTTGTACCAATTCTGGACCCAGAAGCTTCCCTTCACCAACTTCATCCCAATAAGCCGGTGATCTACACTTTCTACCATAGAGCGCCTCAAATGGTGCCATCTCGATGGTAGCTTGTTAGTTATTGTTATAGGTAAACTCAATCAAATATAAATGAGAATCCCAACTGCTACCAAAATCAAGTATACATGCTCTTAACATGTCTTCCAAAATCTGATTCAACCTCTCCGTTTGCCCATCGGTCTGGGGATGAAAAGCTGTACTAAAGTCGAGGCCTGTACCCATGGCAGAATGTAAACTACGCCAAAATTTTGAAACAAAACGAGTGTCTCGATCCGAAACGATCCTCACAGGTACGCCATGGAGTCTCACAATCTCCCGTAAGTACAACTGAGCCTAATTTTGGATAGGGTACGTGATCTTCCCAGGTATAAAATGGGCAGACTTCGTCAAACGGTCTATGATTACCCAAATAGTATTGAGACCCTTCGACGTCCTTGGCAATCCACTAATGAAATCCATGGAAATCTCCTCCCATTTCCACTCAGGCACGCTCAATGGATTTAGATTGGTGAGCTTTTTCTCAAGGCCTTAACCTACTGACAAACTAAACACTTGCTCACATATTCTGCAATCTCATGTTTCATTCTGGGCCACCACTAAAGTTGTCGCAGGTCCCTGTACATTTTAGTACTACCTGGATGTACAGAAAAGATAGAACTTTGAGCCTCCTCCAATAGTTCCTTCCTTAAGATCGATCCTAAAGGCACACATAGCCTCCTACGATACATCAGGGCATTATCGGTTGCAAAAGTAAAGTGACTAGGCGTATCTGACTTTGCCTCTCGGAAGCCTTCCTGTAAGTGAGTCTCGCCCCTCTGTGCCTTGATCATCCTCCGTCTCAGAGTAGGCCCCACTGTCAAACTTGTTAGGAATGGTGTCCTAGAACTTGTAATTATTTAATTATAATAATTTATTTCGAAAAAATTAAATAATAAACATAAGTTCTTTATATTATCTAGATTGATTCAATTGACGATATTAGGAATATATGGAAATATATTAATATCAAACATTCAAATAATAAACCCTAAGTTACTCTTATGAAATCACGACTTAGTATGTGAGTCATATGAGAGGATTAAAGTCAAGATGAGTAACTTAAAAGTGTTTGCAGTAAATGGATAACGTTTGGGAACCGTTGATAGCTTCACATCTTGTTTATAGACAAATGATCTAATCCTGATCATTCATGTGGGAGACATGAAATGGAAGTATCATATGCAATATTGATTGTATAAGACAGGACCACGATGTTCGATCAAATTTCTCATTAGTACTGTTTACGAGAAATGATCGATATCAAACTAAGTTTATCAACCGTGATAGATCTCAATCCTGAGTGAAATGCGGACTCCTATTTATGGAGTTATATTCTTTGATTCACATGGTTGAGAGCGATCTGTAAGAATGCTCAATACACTTTTGTTTTGGGAACATGGCTAGATAAGTAGCTGGGAACTCATTTTCATGAGATGAAATTCATAACTTTCCTATAAATTAACGGTATCAGTGCGATACCTAAATATTTTAGGAAACTCCCTTGATGTACTGATTCAAGACATGAACAAGTGGCGCCACGACTTCTTTTGATCACAGAAGAATATTATCTCTAGTCGACTAAAGATAAATTCATTGGAGGATCAGCGGGAACACGAGGATAAAACGGTAATTATAGGGGCAAAACGGTAAATTTATCCGCCTGTAATTATGAGGGTTCCACGTTGTAAAGGGTAAAAATCGTCCTCCCACGGGCCACACAAGCGGGATCAATCTGAAAGGGCTCGGACCTGGTAGTATCGACGCAAGGATAAGCCAATTGAGAATAGGCCCAAAAGAGGCCCAATAAAGCCTAGTTCTAACTAGCAAGGCCAAACAAGACCACGACTTAAGGAGTATATAAGAGCTGCTAGTCCATCAAACCAAGAGGTACACACATTATTCTAGACCTAAATATTCTGGGCGGCTCCTTACTCTCAACTGACTTGATCGTCGGAGGGTCCTTGGCGACACCATCGGCTCCCTTTGACTGTTCCTTTCCTTTCTCAGGTAATCGGAGCCACCAGAATCCAGCATGTGATCTCACGTGCTCAGCTGTGCGAGAAATATCCCACACAGTTTGGCGCCACCGTGGGGCTCATCCATCAAGCGATTTCGATAAACTATTGATACCCACGAGGAAACCCTACAAATCCAGGAGATGACCAGCCTACTGCTCAGTAGACTAGCGAGCAAACGAGCTCGAGAAGGTGAAGTTTCTCAGAACCTTCAAAACGAAGAAGATGCGGAGTTAGAGACAGAATACTCCCTGAAACTCGGGAAAAGACCTAAGACCCAACCGGAGACGAGGGAGGCACATCCAGGAGACTCTGAAAAAGTCTTGAACCAGGCGGCAGCGCCGGAAGGCCACCACCGCTGAGAAGGGGAAAAAGGTTCCGTTGAAAGCTAACAACCTGAAGAAGGGGGAAAACGTCTCAATGCGTGACTCATCCTCTGAAAAACATAGCTCAAGAAGACAAAGCCTTTCAAAATGTTCAGAACGAAAATTTGGAAGCAGACCAGCTGATGGTGGTCATTCCTGCGATGGAATATCAAGATCTGATTGAAATGAACAAGACTTTACTGGAAGAGATGAGGAAGATCGAGGCCCTATTTGGCTTGGAAGCTGGAGACGATGCACTCCCAGAGAATCGAGAAAAGGTTGAACTAGTGACGAGGGAGGCCCATTCAGGCTAAACGCAGGTGGAGAGATACCAAAAGAGTCTCGCCCCAGGCGACAATGTTGGAAGGCCACCACCGCTAGAAAAGGGAAAGAGACCTCTTCCATAAAGGATTTAAAGTCCGAGTTAATAGCTCGACAAAGGGAGGAAAACGTCTCGCTATGTGACTCATCCTCTGACCCAAGCAGGCAAGGTTTCACTATGAACGAGGTCGAACGAAAAGAAAAAAAGCAAACTCCTTGTGACCCACATTGTCAGCAGAGTGTTGGTCTATCAGGGCCTCTCTATCAACATCGGTACATGTTTTCTTTCATGAGCATGAGCCTGAAGGACTCCGATCTGACGCCGAATACCCAGGAACTGATTGAGCTCAACAAGACTCTACTAGAGGAGGTGAAAAAGGTCCGAGCCCTATTCAATCTGGGAGTTGGAGATGAGTTTATCCCTAATAAGTCAAGAAAAGACCCGAGACCCAACCGGTGATGAGGGAGGGCCATCTACGCCAAAAGCCAGCGAAGAGACCCCAAAGAGGTTATGCGCCAGGAGACAGCGCCGGAAGGCCACCGCCGCCGAGAAAGGGAAAAATATCTCCCCGTCCAGGAATGATTTAAAATCCAAGTTGACAACTCGACGATGAGGGGAGGACGTCTCGCATCACAATTCATCGTTCGAAAAATAGAATCCACCAAAAAAAAGAAAAGAGGAGAACAATCGAGAGCAAAGCCGGAGGACATGGCCTGGACTTTGTTTGTAAACGGATCGTCAAACTCTTAAAAGATCAGCGTTCAGACTTGTCTTGTTTACCCCAGAAGGCTATTTAATTGAACAGTCAACCTGCTTTGGGTTTGTCGCTTCAAACAACGAAGCCGAATACGAAGCGTTGGTAGTTGGTCTACATATATCAAAAGAACTAGGGGTAAGACGACTAAGGATAAGAAGTGACTCGAAACAAATCAAAGGAAACTTTGAGGCTAAAGATCCTGAAATGATGAGGTACCTAAAAAAGGTTCAGACGTTCCTACCCGAATAGAAGGATCTTGAGGAAGCAAATCCCTCGGATGGAAAACAGCCACACAGATGCTTTGGCTAATCTAGGGTCATATGTCACAAGAGAATGATCTCAGTCACGTACTTGCCTGAGCCCAGCATCAATGCCGACTCAAACAAGTGGAGGGAAGCAGATGGGATCTAAGAAACTATGCCAGTACGTGACTAGACTATCTATGAGTCGGATTGGCAAACACCTATCATCGGCTATTTGCGAAACGATTTCATCCCTAATGAGAAGTTCGAAGCCCGCAGAATGAGGGCAGCACGATGCTCACTCATACAGGGAGATCTGTACAGGAGGTCCTTCAATGGATCATATCTGAAATGTCAGAGAAAATGGGAAAGCTCATATGTCATAAGGAATCGCATCTTAGACACCGTGAAAAACCCGGTCCATTCTGGAACCAGTTGAGGTAGGTCAAAAGTCAGACATCTCGACTGTCCGGTGAAGACACGAGAACGAAAAAGAGGTCAGAATCCCCTATAGTCCAAAACTCTCCCAATGAACTCGCTTAATTTGAAACATTGGATTTAAGGGACCCCAACGGGGCCAAACCGTCATCCGGATGTCCAAGTCCTCGTTATTAGTCTTAGGACACCATCAAACCTGACTGGAACGAGGAAACCCCCTTACCAGATATCATGAGGGCGCCCGAAGCCGATAAAGGAGGAGAAGTGAGAGGTTGATCTGGATGACTTCGGGCGGTTGGAGGATCCTCACAGGCATTGAAGACCACATCCAATCGACCCAGATGGACCCGAAGCAACCATACAGGCATTGAAGATCACACCAAGACAAAGGGCGAGAAAAATTGCTTAATAGATGTCAAATGTAAAACGAAAGGGTTTTCCAGCGAGAAAACACCATTGAAGTTCAAGATATCTGAGAAAAGCAACAAGAACGGTTCCAATGAAGCCTAAACAGAGAGGAGGCCTGAGCAAAATCAAAACCATCTCTACTATTTGAAGAGAAAATCTCAACCTGCAATAGTCCTTAACTCAGCAGCGTGGGTTAGGCGATGAAGTCGAAACACTGAAGGCTAAATTAGAAAGCACCAAGAACATCTAGAGGGTGCTTGATGAAGAGCTAGATCGCTTTCAAATAGAGAACACACGCTGAAACGGCAAGGGAAACCCTCAGGCACCTGGAAACTTCTGATCTGAGGGAACGCTTCCACACGGCAGTGAATCGCTTAGCAGCTGCTAACATCGTCCTGGACAAATACATGGAAAAGAATGATTCCTTAAAAAAGTAATTCGAGGTGGCGAAATGCAAAAGAAAACATACTCCAGTGGTGATCTTCGACAGTAATGTGGACTAATTTAAGCAATCCCCAAGATTAAGCCCTCTACGGAGGCACAAGCCTTGGTCCGTCCAAGCACATCAAGCCCTCTCCGGAGGCACCACAAAGCCTTGGTCCGTCCAAGCACCTCAAGCCCTCTCCGGAGGCACCACGAGCCTTGGTCCGTCCAAGCACATAAGCCCTCTCTGGAGGCACCAACCTTGGTCCGTCCAAGCACTTCAAGCCCTCTCCGGAGGCACCACAAGCCTTGGTCCGTCCAAGCACCTTAAGCTCTCTCCGGAGGCACCGTAAGCTTTGGCCCGTCCAAGCACATAAGCCCTCTACGGAGGCATAAGCCTTGGTCCGTCCAAGCACCTCAAGCCCTCTCCGGAGGCACAAGCCTTGGTCCGTCCAAGCACCTCAAGCCCTCTCCGGAGGCACAAGCCTTGGTCCGTCCAAGCACCTCAAGCCCTCTTCGGAGGCACAAGACTTGGTTCGTCCAAGCACCTCAAGCCCTCTCCGGAGGCACTAGCCTTGGTCCGTCCAAGCACCTCAAGCTCTCTCCGAAGGCACTAGCTTTGGTCCGTCCAAACACCTCAAGCCCTTTCCGGAGGCACTAGCCTTGGTCCGTCCAAGCACTATAAGCCCTTTCTGGAGGCACTAGCCTTGGTCCGTCTAAGCACTATAAGCCTTTTCCGGAGGCACTAACCTTGGTCCGTCCAAGCACTCCAAGCCCTCTCCGGAGGCACAAGCCTTGGTCCTTCCAAGCACCTCAAGCTCTCTCCGGAGACACAAGCCTTGGTCCGTCCAAGCACCTCAAGCCCTCTCCGGAGGCACTAACCTTGGTCCGTCCAAGCACTCTAAGCCCTTTCCAGAGGCACTAGCCTTGGTCCGTCCAAGCACTATAAGCCCTTTCCGGAGGCACAAGCCTTGGTCTGTCCAAGCACTCTAAGCCCTTTCCGGAGGCACCAGCCTTGGTCCGTCCAAGCACCATAAGCCCTTTTCGAAGGCACAAGCCTTGGTTCGTCCAAGCACTCCGAGCCCTCTCTGAAGACACAAGCCTTGGTCCGTCCAAGCATTCTTAGACCTTTCCAGAGGCACCAGCCTTGGTCCGTCCAAGCACTTCAAGCCTTCTTCGGAGGCACCAGCCTTGGTCCGTCCAAGCTCATTAAGTCCTCTCCGAAGGCACCAGCCTTGGTCCGTCCAAGCTCATCAAGTCCTCTTCGAAGGCACGAGCCTTGGTCTCTCCAAATATATCAAGCCATCTCTCGAGGCACAATCTGTGATTCATCCAACTGAACTAAGCTCATTTCCTAGAGGAGGTGAAGAAGGAGATAATTTATTATGTTTGAAGGGTCGAATGACTGAAGAGTTGCGCCTGTCCGCATAGAGCTGTCACGACCCACCGCATGGAGTAATATGATCCCTTAACAATTGCAGTCGATTTCCCGCACTGAAAATTTCAGCACGGAAAATAGGGGAAAACTGTAAAGGGTAAAAATCGTCCGCCCACGAGCCACATAAGCGGGATCAATCGGAAAGGGCTCGGACCTGGTAGTATCGACGCAAGGATAAGCCAATTGAGAATAGGCCCAAAAGAGGCCCAATAAAGCCTAGTTCTAACTAGCAAGGCCAAACCAGACCACGACTCAAGGAGTATATAAGAGCTGCTAGTCCATCAAACCAAGAGGTACACACACTATTCTAGACCTAAATATTATGGGTGGCTCCTTACTCTCAACTGACTTGATCGTCGGAGGGTCCTTGGCCGACACCATCGGCCCCCTTTGACTGTTCCTTTCCTTTCTCAGGTAATCGGAGCCACCGGAATCCAGCATGTGATCTCACGTGCTCAACTGTGCGAGAAATATCCCACACACACATGAAGGATATATCACATATATAAATAAAGATAAACTAAATGAACATAACTCATCTATGGTGAGGGGAGTTCAGCTATGAATCTATAGTGGAATTATTCATAGTTAGATAATAAGTAATTAACTGATTATGAGTTAATCACTTAATTGACTAATTATTAAGCCCATGATCTATAGGTCCATCGGGTCCCTATGCTAGCCCAAATATCGTTGTAGCAAAACTAAGTTATTGATTTAACTTAGGAAGAACAAATAATTTAAGTAATTGATTTTACTTAAAATTAGGTAATATTAATTATTTGAATAATGAGATTATTTAAATGAAAATTAATATTAATATTATTAATATTAAACAATATTAATTGTTTAAATAAAGAGTTTATTTAAATGGAAATTAATATAACATTATTGTAACAACCCGAAAAAAAATTCCCAAATACAATGATACACATAAACACAGCGGAAGCAAATAAATATCATCAAATAGTTCTCTTTATTGAAATCAAATTCAGATATAGTTCATAACCGATCGGTTTATTAAAATCAATAAAACATCAAAGAAAAAGGCAAATTCATCCATTGCCTAAGAATTCTCAAAATAAACATTAACTATTGTTTTTATTCAAAACAAAACAAAACATGAATCATAAAGTTTTTCCCCCAACATAATGATAGATAAAAAGATTCGCTAGCGAGCAAATCCGTGCCAACCGGTCACCACTTCGAACCGCATCAGCCACCCAGTTTCTTCTTTGTTTTACCTGAAAAAAAATAAGTGTAGCATCATGAGGCTACGCCCAATGAGTAGAAAAATGTTAAATTAAAAATCACGCCATGAGAGATTTTTCTAAGACTCTAAGTCCTTTATCGGTATCACAACTTCCGAAAACACTCTTTCACCCAAAGCTCTCTTAACTAAAACATCCCTCCACAATATCTCTTAATCCTCAAATTAAAAGAATATAAACTTTCGAAACAGTTCTAAACTCCCGTTCTCAATTTAAAACTTTTTTATCATTAACTTTCCTAATACCTCTAATCTCCTTTTTGTCAGCAAACAAAAAGAGACTATACTCAACAAGGCATTTAAAAAACTGTTTTCACATATTTAAATCCTTAAGAGTTTTAAAATATTCTTTTCCATTGTACATATGGAATGAACCTACCTCGTTAAGTGCTATAAAGTCGTGCACAACCGTATAATCTCCCTTAACGGCAAATATTCTTCTTTAAGCAAGGCCTTTGCTTAAAGCGAACCTGCTACCATATTACTCAAGGTATTTAAGTAATATGATCCTATACATCACTACTGTGATGTTTAAACAAGTCTAAACTCACACTTTTCGAAAATCACTCGTTCTAGGCCAGAAATTCCTTAATCTTAAATTCTGGAAAATCCTCCTTTTAAACACTCCAAAATGACCCAAAATGACCCAACAAAACAATCTTGGGTCACTTTCAGCAACTCCCAAAGGTTTACAAGTCTAGAAGCGAAACTAGCCTAAACTAGTGTAGTTTCGCTCCTTTTTCGAGTAATTTAAAGTTTCTAATAAGCTAACTAAATTTCGGCAGCATAACGCCTATAATAAGCCTCCCAAAACAGTACCTAAACATAGAGAAAAAGATTCCAAAAGTCCAGAGCAGGGTAATAATAATTAACTAGCCACCTAGGCTTAATTGTTGGCTTAGTGGGCACTAATTCATCAATAAGGCATTCATGGACAGCAACTTAGAACATCTTAAAAACATCCAAAAATAGGCATAAGTGTTTAGTTTCAAGCCAAAGATCACAAAGAAACAACTTATGTAAATACCGATACCAAAAGTCACCTTAAGCATACTTTAAAATCCAATTTTTGTCATATTAAACCCCCAACACAACAATTCTTTAAAACAGCCCCTAAACATCCTTAATATACTTTTAATCACCCAACATCATGCTTAAATTCAGAGATTACTTGTAAAGAAAAAGAAAAATGCAAACATGCATAATTTAAAACTTAACAAATTTCTACTCACCTTTAACTTCCAAATTTTTATAACTTAAGCCTTTGTTCCAAGAACTTCAAGAACCTGAAACAAGCCTATAACTACTTAATATCTACACTAAAAATACCACACAAAAAAAAAAAGAGGAAACAAAAACGGACACACGGGGCAAACCGACATGAAGGGATTATGGGGTAGGACAATTAGGAAAGTATTAGAACGGAGAGTGATGGGTTTGACTTTGAGTTAGGATGGTTATGACAGAGGGCTACGGGTGTAGGACAGATGTAGGACAGACGTAGGACAGACATAGGACGGCTATGTTAGAGGGCTACGGGTGTAGGACGGACGTAGGACGGACGTAGGACAGACATAGGCGGCTATGTCAGAGGGCTACGGGTGTAGGACGGATGTAGGACAGACGTAGGACGGCTATGTCAGAGGGCTACGGGTGTAGGACGGATGTAGGACAGACGTAGGACAGTTATGACGGGTTCTTTTTTTAATACTCAATTTGGTTTTGTAAAGAAAGGGTGATGGGTTTTCAAGAGAAAAGGAAATTAGGGTTTCTAGGATTTAAAGAAGGTGGGTTTTGAAATCATGAATTTGAGGAATGAAAAAGAGAATCCATGAGTTTTGAAACCATGAACAAAAAGAAATTTAAAGATTAGAAGAGGGAATCCCTTACCTTGAAACCTTTCTTGAAAGAAAACCCTAATCTTCCTTCCACCTCCACCACCACAAAAATAACCTATAATCAAGCAAGGAGGAATTGAATAGTCGTTTAGAAATCAACCAAGACCTCCATTAACGACATTGAGAAGGAGAAGGAGAAGAAGAAGAATTTGCCTACCTTTTGTCTCTGCCTCTGTTTTCACGTGAAGGAGATGAATGACCAACCCTATTCTCTTTTCTCCCTTCCCCACATTTACACGCCTCCCTCTTTGTTTTTTTTTTTTTTTTTTTTTTCTCTTTTCCTTTATCTCCAATAATTAATAATTAGTAATTATATTTATTCCTGAAAAAGAATTTTTAAATATAATTACTAAAGCTTATCCAATTTTTTTTTTAAATAAATATTAAAATGGAAAAATTAATATTTATTTATTTACTTACCAGAAATACGGGACGTTACAATTATTAATTACTATATTATAAGGCAAAATTAATTGTTTAAATAAATAAATTATTTAAAAGGGAATTAATGTTAATATTATTAATTATTTAAATAATGAGTCTATTTAAATGGAAATTAATAATTAATATTATTAATTAAATAATGAGTTTATTTAATTTAATAATAAATATTAGAGAGAATTAAATACAATTTTTGTTTTGGCCCAAAATAATTAATTAATTGAATAAGATTCAATGGTAATTAATATATTATTTTTTGGCTAAATGTATTTAATTAGAAATTATTATTTGAATTTTTTTAATTTTAAATGCATACATAATTATTAAAATAAATAAAAGTAAATAAATTATAAAAATATATATAATTTTCAAATCCCATCTCGTTGTGCGTGCATCCATGGTGGAGAGATTAAAGATTTAGAGTTTTATATATATTTATTTTTATTTTTATTATTTTATTTAATAATTAAGAGATAAACTTATCTTAATTAGATTAGATATCATATTTTCCTATAAATATGACCATTAGGATTCATATTTTGTTTACTTCTCACTTTAATTAGAAAAGTGAAAATTCTCTCTCAAGTTTTTGCCCAATTGCCGATATTTCTTAGGGAAAAATTTAGAAGAAATTTCTTCTTTTTTTGTTCTTCTGGTTCGATTCCCACAAGTCGGTTTTGCTTTCGATCGGGATATAGCATAGAAGATTCGGTGTTGCTGAGGATTTGATGCTGTAAAGAAACCTCTAACCGATTCTTCATATTTTACTCAATGTAAGTTCCGGTTTTAATTTTCGAAATTAAGCATGAATCTACATGTTTTTATCACAAATTGCATAATATTAATAGATCCGTTATTAAATGTTAATAAATTTACTAAATAAATTTCTGCTAGTTTAGTAAATCATCCCTTCAATTGGTATCAGAGCTAGTTTTAATTATCATGCAAAATTGTGAGTTTTCGAAAATTTAGTGGGTTACATAAAAAGTTGTTTTATGTATGTTTATATAAATTGTGGAGGTTTGCTAATTGACTGTTTAGGTATTCTTGAGGCACTTTAGGATTTTTAAATTTTAGTAGAAAATTTGTAAACCCTAATTTTAGGGTATAGGAAAAATTTGTAATTTTCCCATACCAAAGGAGGCAAAAATCGGCACTACCAAGGGAAGAAGAGGAGAAAAAACTTCTCCACCATTCCATGATGTCCACGCCCTAAGAGGATTAAAGGATAAGATAAGGTAAGATATTTTAAGATATTTATCTTGTTATATCAATTTAAGAAATCAAATATTTAAGATAAGGATAATTTTTTTTTAAAGATGATCTCCCTATCTTAAATTATGAATTTAGAAATTGATATAAGATTACATGGAAAATATTTTCTTTATTTTTTCCATATAATTAAAAGATAATTATTTTAAAACAAGTATTTATGGAAATATTAAGGAGATAATATTTGCCCCATAAATACCCATGCCCACGCCTACACCATGGAGGAGAGAGAAAGATGAAGCCTCAAGTTCTACAATGGAAGATTTAAATTAAGTTGTAATTTAATTTTTCTATTTTAGAAATAGTGCCAAGAATACCGGTCAATTTAGCTATTTATTATTTAAATTGTTTATATGTATGATATAATTGTTTTTAAATAATATTCATGCACAAGAGTATGTCATGTAGAAAATCCCACCATAGGTTGTATGATTTTAATTAATTATACATACATGCATCATGATATAATATGTGTTATTATATGCTAATGTATGTGAAGCATGCCATAATTTTTATTTATAAAGTGTTATTATCGAAAAGTTATGTATTTTATTCTAATTGTTTTTAGAATTAAAATCTTGCTTATTTAGTTAAAATTCAAAAGTTAAATCTAGTTTAAAAGTTGAATAGAAACTAAATAAATTATTTGTAATATGGAATTATTGTTTAAACAATTGGGCCAAAATCCATATAAGATAAACAAGTAGAAACTTTTAATTAAGGGTTAATTAAAAATTAATAATTGAGATTAATTGAATTGAATGGATCTCTGGCGAGAAAGTTCTGCCCAAACGATGAGGTTTCATAAAGTTCCCTTAACACGGAGCGCCTCTAATTGGGAGTGATCTGGGAGAAAAGTTCAAATTAATAAATCGAAAATATTAAGACGGCTCATAATGTGATTAGTTTAAATTAGGAAAACTTGAACAATCACTTCTATAAACTTAATCTAACCAATTTAAGAGTTAAAGTTGATTAGGTTAATTAAAACTTGGATTAATGAATTAGCCTGAATTAGTCTAAGTTATGAAACCCTAACTTAAAATATTAAGTGGGAGAAGGAAACATGTCAATGTATCCTATGGTCTCCACTAATGGGCTCGAAACGTGAGATTTAGACATGGCCTCTGTAACACTGCTGTAGGTGTTCATTCCCATAGGAAGGTTCTATTGTATAAATCAATATCAGGTTGAGTCTCCTGAAAAGGATAAAGAATTTTAAATGCGATTGAAGAATGAATCTACACTTCGTAGACACTCTTCAATTTTTATTTAAAAGACTAAATTAGTGGGTTACTGTAATGTCCCGTTACTTTTGAGGTGAAAATTTTGTTTTTATTATTATTATTATTATTATTATTATTGCTTCACTTAGTATAATTTTAGTAATTGATGATTGCTTAGTTACTTAGAAGTTTAATTTAATATTTTAGTTTTCGGCTCGAGTTCAATCGTTAAGTAATTCCCGTTAGAACGTTTAAATAGAATCGGGTGTAATAATGTTTATTAGTGGCCCATTATTGATCGTTTAATCATTTTAAGTTAGGTTAGAGGTCGTTAAGTTGAATTGGAATTAGAAACATGAAATAACGAGCACCCGGGACACTTTTTACTAAGGAAATAGAAGGAGGGGCATAACGGTCATTTGTCAAAACTTATATATATATATATATATATATAATATATATATATATATATATATATATATGAAATGTCTTCAGGAAGCTTAAAATAAATAAAAAAAGAAGAAGCCAAATTCGAAATCAACCATCCCCAACCAGCAGCCGAGACCACCACATCAGACCCGACAGCAGGCTCGGGTATTTTCCACCACAAGTGAGGATGTTGAGGCTACAGGCACCGTTGTTACAGGTACTGTAACTTTTATGGGCCATTCTGCACTTGTATTGTTTGATTCTGGAGCTAGTCACTCATTTATTTCTACCAAGTTTTTTGAGTCAGCTGCTTTTGAGTCTGAGCCTCTAGGGCATGAGTTATGTGTTACTACACCGTTGGGGAAGTCTATTGTTGTCGATAGAGTCATTCATTCTGATGAGTTGAGTATCTTGGGTTTTTCTTTGCATGCTACATTGATCATGATGCCCATGTCTGATTTTGATATTATTCTGGGCATGGATTGGCTGTCTCGCAACCATGCTAGTATTGGTTATGGCGAGAGAGTCGTGGATTTTGTTAGTCCATGTGGGACTAAACTTTGTTTTCGTGGAACTCGAGGTAGAGCGACCCCAGCTGTTATCTCGGTGTTTCAGGCTAGAGCACTACTGAGTGATGGTTCTTGGGGTTATCTCGCTAGTGTAGTCTACACGTCTGTTAGTGTGGCTACTCTAAATACTATATGTGTGGTACGAGACTTTGTAGATGTTTTTCCTAATGAATTACCTGGGTTACCACCAGTTAGAGAATTAGATTTCCAGATAGAGGTGATACCTGGGACGGGTCCTTTGTCCAAGGCACCTTATCGTATGGCACCAACTGAGTTGAAAGAGCTCAAGAGTCAGTTACAAGGTGTAACGTCCCGTTATTTTGAGGTGAATTTTTTATTTATTTATTTAAATTATTAAAGTTAATTTTAGAATTAAATAGTTAATTTCGTTCGGAAAGCTTTTTAATTGCTTAATTAGCCTAAACGAGTTTCGATGGTATTAATAATTATTAATAGGCCAATTAATAATTATTAATCACCATTTGGCTAGTTTAAGTGCTTCGGGTTTCGTTTTAAAAGCTTAAGGCAAGAAAAGGACGTAGGCGTCATTTTCGAAATTCTTAAATATCTAAACACTATTTATCCTTCTCCTTTATTAAGCCAAAATTAGGCAAAAATCATAAATTTCTTCTCATCTTTTCTTCCCAAACCCGTAGCTTAGAGAGAAAAAAAGAGGAGAGAAAGAAATTGTCACCCCGGCTTCGTTTCTCTACTGTTTTCATCGTGCCTTAGCTCGTTGGAAAGCTCTTGAGACATACTTTCTACCCATCCCAACAATCGAGGTTTTCGTCTTTCTCTCAAGGCTTTAAGGTATGTTAAAGTTCAAAACCTAAAGCTTCAAATAGTGTTTTAATGGTGTTTTTGGTTTTAATCTTCAAATTCTTGCTCGGGAACTCGGAGATTTAGATCGAGGGAGTTGTTTTATGTATATTTAGAACTTTCCCTAAACCCTAGAATCGAGTTTGAGCCAAAAGCCATTTCTTTTAGTTTTTCTCATGTTTGATGATGATTAGGGTTTTGAAATTGTTATGTTTTGATGTTTTTCTTAATTGTTCGGGATTGAACTTTTGACCTAAACCCTAAATCATGTTTAACCATTGATGTTACCAACCTCAAAAGTGCCCGAAACCAACTCGAAACCCTTTTAAAGTGCTTAAAAATCCGGAAAACCATCTTCACCTTGAACTCCCTTTGAGCCGTGGGCCTTATGAGGGCATTTCTGGGTTGTTTTGTCCTTTATTTTAGTATCGTGACGATCGTTATTCGATTAAGTTAATTAATATACTTTAGGTGTATTTTAATTATAGGTTTCGTGCATCGATGGTGAATTTTGGTCAACCGGTGATTCAGAGTTGACTTCAATAATAAGGTGAGTTTAAAATGGTTGCGATTACTTTTATGTTTTCGAATTGCTTGACGATTATGTTTGATTGAGGTTAAGAGGGATATTAGACTTTAGAACTTTCCAAGAATATATGTATATTTGAGAGTTAAGAAAAGTGTATAAGTAAAGTTAATTAAGTTTTGGTGTATTTTAAAATGAGGTATTATTGGTGGATTAAGTTGTATTCTAAAGGAGACTTAGGTTTCCGGAGATTGGAGATGAGTATTAGATTACTCTGTTTATTTTGAGTGGTTACAAGATAGTTAAAAGCAACTTTTGAGAGATTCTTCGTGTAGAATCAAGTTAGTATGATATTATTAGCGATGGGGTTCGCTATTTAGTACTACCAAAGGGGAGTAGTACGTGTGGCGTTATGATACGCATGGTTTGTGTTTGGTGACAGTGAGGTCATGGTATGGTTTGTGTTTGGTGACTGTAAGGTCACGGTGACAGTGAGGTCACGGTATGGTTTGTGTTTGGTGACAGTGAGGTCACGGTATGGTTCGTGTTTGGTGACTGTGAGGTCACGGTGACAGTGAGGTCACAATATGGTTTGTGTTTGGTGACAGTGAGGTCACGGTATGGTTTGTATTTGGTGACAGTGAGGTCACGGTATGGTTTGTATTTGGTGACAGTGAGGTCACGGTGTGAGTTGTGAATGGTGACAATGTTGTCACGGTGTGAATGTGAATGGTGACAAGTGGTCACAGTTGAATTGTGAAATGTGACAATGTGGTCACAATGTGAAATAATGTGTGGAATGACATAAATGATAGAAATTTACTTTGTTATGCTTTATTACTATTTCGTTGTTTTAGTACTTTATTTACGAGCTTGAATGTTTACTTTTCAAAATTATGATATAGTAGAATGTGATTGATTTCCTTATGTAAAGTACTTGGGAATATGAAATGGGTAGTAAGAGCACATTAGGATTTTTGGACACATTTTCCGATATAGGATTCGGTCCATAGAAGTGCTTGCATCCATCTTATTCTCACTAGCATTTTTATGCTAATGTTGCTACACTTAAAGTTTTTCAGGTAATACTCTTAGTAGGGTACGAGGTGGAGGAGATGGTGTTGCTTGATCAAGAGTGGATGGCTTTCGGGACATGGACTTTATATGTATATGTTGGGACATTCCACGAATGCTAGTTGAAACATTATATGTTGTTGTCTTTAAACTTATGTTTTGTGGCTAATGAGAGCCTAAGATTGTTGTACATAATATCGAGTCTATTTCTTTTGATTTTGTCATGAAATGGAGTATGTACATCTTTGTTTTTACTTTCTCTAAAATGGGCCCATGTAAACAGGTTTTGATAGTTCATATTTTAAACGGTTACACGCCAAATTTTTATAAAAACAAAGTCTTCCGCTGTTTATTCTGATTTAAAGATTTGAGAAATTTCGAGTCATAACACAAGGGCTCTTAGACTTAGGATTCATTCGCCCGAGTGTGTCACCTTGGGGAGCACCAGTTCTTTTTGTGAAAAAGAAGGATGGCTCGATGAGGTTGTGCATTGACTATCAGAAGTTGAATCGTGTTACGGTGAAGAATAAATATCCATTGCCCAGGATAGAGGATTTATTTGATCAGTTGAGGGGAGCCACTGTCTTTTCGAAGATAGATCTTTGATCGGGATATCATCAGTTGAGGATCAGAGATGAGGATATTCCGAAAACGTCTTTCAGGACACGATATGGCCACTATGAGTTCGTTGTTATGTCTTTTGGCCTTACTAACGCCCCAGCCGCTTTCATGGATCTTATGCATACGGTGTTTAGGAGGTTCCTCGACTCCTTTATCATCGTGTTCATTGACGATATACTGGTATATTCTGAGACTGAGGAGTTGCATGTTATGCACCTAGAGAAAGTTTTGACGTTGTTGCGTAACAAGAAGCTTTATGCAAAGTTTTCAAAATGCGAGTTCTGGCTGCAGGAAGTAGCATTCTTGGGACACGTGGTGTCGAGTAGAGGGATTTCTATTTATCCTTCCAAGATTGAGGCAGTCAGTAGTTGGCCTAGACCAACTAGTATGGCGAAGATACGGAGTTTCCTTGGACTTGCGGGATATTATACACGTTTTGTTCAAGATTTCTCTAAGATTGCATCTGCTTTAACTCATCTAACAAAGAAAGAAATGGATTTTGTGTGGTCTCAAGAGTGTGAAGACAGCTTTGAAGAGCTGAAGAGGAGACTCGTGACGGCACCAGTGTTAGTGTCACCTGATGGTTCTGGTGGGTTGACAGTATATACTGATGCGTCGAAGAAGGGATTAGGGTGCGTGTTGATGCAACACGGGAAAGTTATAGCTTATGCTTCTCAACAATTGAAAGAACATGAGAAGGCTTACCCGGCACATGACTTGGAGTTGACAGCTGTGGTTCATGCTCTAAAGTTGTGGAGACATTATTTATATGGAGAGAAAATCTTGATATACACCGACCATAAGAGTCTCAAGTACTTCTTCACTCAGAAGGAGTTAAATATGAGACAACGACGATGGTTAGAGCTGGTGAAAGACTATTGTGACATTCAGTACCATCCTGGTAAAGCCAATGTAGTGGTGGATGCGCTTAGTCGGAAGTCATCGCACTTATCGACTTTACCGATGAGACTGAGGTGGGATTTAGAGAGAGCCGAGGTAGCTTTTCTTACGCTGAGATGACAGTGAAATTGGCTAGTTTGACAGTGGGGCCTACTCTGAGACAGAGGATGATCAAGGCACAGAGGGGCGAGACTCACTTACAGGTAGGCTTCCGAGAAGCAGAGTCCGATACGCCTAATCACTTTACTTTTGCGACTGATGATGCCTTGATGTATCGTAGAAGGCTATGTGTGCCTTTAGGATTGACCCTCAGGAAGGAACTATTGGAGGAGGATCATAGTTCTATCTTTTCCGTACATCCAGGTAGTACTAAAATGTACAGAGACCTGCGACAACATTACTGGTGGCCCGGAATGAAACATGAGATTGCAGAATATGTGAGCAAGTGTTTAGTTTGTCAGCAGGTTAAGGCCTTGAGGAAAAGCTCACCAGGGTATCTAAATCCATTGAGCGTGCCTGAGTGGAAATGGGAGGAAATTTCCATGGATTTCATCAGTGGACTACCGAGGACGTCGAAGGGTTTTGATACTATTTGGGTAATCACAGACCGTTTGACGAAGTTTGCCCATTTTATACCTGGGAAGATCACGTATTCTGTCGAGACTTGGGCACAGTTGTATTTACGGGAGATTGTGAGACTCCATGGTGTGCATGTGAGGATCGTTTCGGATCGAGATACTCGTTTTGTTTTGAAATTTTGGCGTAGTTTGCATTCTGCCATGAGTACAGGCCTCGACTTTAGTACAACTTTTCATCCCCAAATCGATGGGCAAACAGAGAGGTTGAATAAGATTCTGGAAGACATGTTGAGAGCATGTATACTTGATTTTGGCGGCAGTTAGGATTCTCATTTATATTTGATTGAGTTTGCTTATAAGAATAACTACCAAGCTACCATCGAGATGGCACCATTCGAGGCGCTCTATGGTAGGAAGTGTAGATCACCGGCTTATTGGGATGAGGTTGGTGAAAGGAAACTTCTGGGTCCAGAGTTGGTACAAATGACGAGTGAGTCAATCACTCTTATCAGGGAAAGGATGAGGTAACCCAGAGTAGGCAGAAGAGTTACGCCGATGTGAGGTGAAGTGCACTTGAGTTCGAGGTAGGTGACCACGTGTTTCTGAAGGTGGCGCCCATGAAAGGAGTAATACGGTTTGGGAAGAAGGGCAAGTTGAGCCCTAGATTTATAGGACCGTTTGAGATCCTAAATTGAGTTGGTTCGGTAGCGTATCGTTTGGCTTTACCACCTACCCTATCAGCTATGCAAAATGTATTCCATGTATCTATGCTCAGGAAATACGTAGGAGATCCTTCACATATCATTGATCACGAGCCAATATCGTTCGATGCTAACCTATCCTACGAGGAGAAACCGGTTGAGATTCTAGCTACTGAGCAAAAGGTGTTGAGGAACAAAACGGTAAACTTGGTTAAAGTTCTTTGGAAGAATCAAGTGTCGGAAGAGGCTACGTGGGAACGTGAGGACGAGATACGGGCTAAGTATCCTCACCTTTTCACCTAGGGACTTCACTGTTCGGGGACGAAAAGTTCTTTTTAGGTGGGTAGACTGTAACGTCCCGTTACTTTTGAGGTGAAAATTTTGCTTTTATTATTATTATTATTATTGCTTCACTTAGTATAATTTTAGTAATTGATGATTGCTTAGTTACTTAGAAGTTTAATTTAATATTTTAGTTTTTGGCTCGAGTTCGATCATTAAGTAATTTCCGTTAGAACGTTTAAATAGAATCGGGTGTAATAACATTTATTAGCGGGCCCATTATTGATCGTTTAATCATTTTAAGTTAGGCTAGAGGTAGTTAAGTTGAATTGGAATTAGAAATGAGAAATAACGAGCACCTGGGACACTTTTTACTAAGGAAATAGAAGGAGGGGCATAACGGTCATTTGTCAAAACTTATATATATATATGAAATGTCTTCAGGAAGCTTAAAATAAATAAAAAAAGAAGAAGCCAAATTCGAAATCAACCATCCCCCACCCGTGAGCTTGAGAAAAAAGGTGAAATCGAGATTCCGTCGCCGTTTCTCGACCGATTTCGTTGATTCTCGTCACGATAGAAAGATCTCGACGCAAGCTTTCATTTCGTACCATAAATTGAGCCGATCCATTCCAGATTCGGGAGATACAAGGTAAAGAAGAAATGGGTTTTTAGGTTTTCTTTTTCCCGATTTTACGTTTAAGCTTCGATTTGTTTTTCTTGGGTGTCGTTGGTGATTTCTAGTTAGGGAAAATCATTTTGGTCAAGGTTATTGTCTTGAATCTAAACCCGAGTAGAATGGAAAACCCGAGCCCTTTGAAATATTCCAAACCGAGGGTTCCGTAAATTGAGTTTTGATATTTTTTAAAAGTGTTTTATTTAAGTAAAATTGAAAAACCGGAACTCGATCCTTTTCCTTTTGCCTTGGCCGTGAGCTTTATAGGGTTTCAGGATTAAGTTTGATGCTTATTTTAGCTATTGGTTATTCGTTCGTGGTTTAGAAATTAATATGTTTAGTTGTATATTTTTATTTTGTAGGTTTGAACCACGAGCAACCGTTCACGCATCCAACGAGCGGTGTTTCTTCCACGCATCTTAGAGGTGAGTTTAAAATGAGCTTTAGTGTTTTAATGGCTCGAAATACTTGACGAACTAGTTGATTCGAGGTTAAGGGATGTGAATGCTTAGGAAGAAAATATTTAAGAAAGTATGTTTGGACTAAGGAAAGTGCATTAAGACGAGATTCTCGTCACTGAATGGTATTAAGACTTGACGGCTAAAGTGTGGTTTGGGTGTAATAGATTTGAAAGTAGAGATAGAAAGTGATGGTTTGGACTCGAGAATTCCGAGGAGGGAAAAATAGCCTAGTATGCTTTAGGTTTTCTCTTAATTATTATCCTACGTACTTAGGTAATAGGATAGAAACCGTGATGACTTATGGTGACTTATATTCGTGGTGACTTATGGTGACTTATATTCGTGGTGACTATGGTGACTTATGGTGACTTATATTCGTGGTGACTATGGTGACTTATATTCATGGTGACTATGGTGACTTATGGTGACATGTAATAATGGTGATAATGGTGACTATGTAATAATGGTGACAATGATGACTACGATGGCTATGCATGAATGGTGACAATATAATTACGGTGACTATAGCGTTGTTATACGCGAGGTGACAAGGGAAGTTTGAAATGTGTTATGGTAGTTGAAACTGACTTTAACCAAGCCAATTATGTTTACTTCCCTGTGCTTGTGATTCTGAATGTAAATGCATAATTAGCCTTATTTGTTGATGTGCTCGGTGTTTAGTTATTGGACACTATTTCTGATAAGGACTTTGGTCCATATAAACACTTGATTTCATTTTACTCTCACTAGCTTTATGCTAATGGTGCTACACTACAATTTTATAGGTACATCTCGTAAGAGAGGTCGGGGTAGAGGTCGTGGTGCCGCTTGACTGACCGTGCGATGAGCCTGGGATATGAAAATGTGGCATTTGTGAAATACTAGTCTTTTGGTTGTGTAAATGTGTAAATTTGGTGTCCTGAGCTCAAAAGAGCGTTGTTTTGTATTTTAAACGTTTTATGTTGTGGTTTATGTTTTCTTAAACATAGGAAATGTGCATTTCCCATTTTTCTCTGATGTGAATATTGTAAACAGGTTTTGGTATGTACAAAATATAAACGAAACCACGCAAATTTTCTATAAAATTGTCGTCTTCCGCTGCTTAATGTATTAAATGTTTTAAAACGAGTCGGATCGTCACAGATTAAATTCTTTAAATTGTGCAAGATTTAAGACAAATTAAAAATTAAATAAAAGGGAAATCCAATTCTATCTAACTAATTACTCTCTTTCCAGCTACAAAATCAGTTTTCTTCTTCAAGAGCTAGAAATCCACCATTGATAATTTTTCAAACCACAAAATTTAAAAAAATGAAAAATATAATGGTTAGTTTAACAAACTTATGTGTTAATCCAAATAAAAACTAGAAATGAACATAGGTAAAAAAAAATATGGTTGGTTTAAATTTTTTACTATTGATAAATTAAAGAAAATCCATAAAATGATTAATTAAAAAGAATGTGATTAGTTTAATAAGTTTATATTTGTTAAGCCAATAAAATCCAGAATATGAGCAAAAAGTCGGTAAGTTTAACATGTTTATATTTGTTAAAAATAAATAAAATATATAGTTTAACATTATTAAACAGAAAATTGAACAAAAAGTTCGTTAGTTAACATGTTTATATTTGTTAAAAATAAATAAAATATACAGTTTAACATTATTAAAGATTATAGTTAGTTAACAGGTTTATATTTATTAAACTAAGTGAGTAAAAATAATAGGAATTAAAAAAAAAACACAGAGATTAGTAATCACAAAAACAAAGAGGGAGAACTCACAATATCAATTTATATTTGTTAAACAAATAAAATCCAATAAAATCTATAGTTTTAACATTATTAAACAGAAAATGAACAAAAATTTGGTTAGTTTAATGTGTTTATATTTGTTAAAAATCCATAAAATCTATAGTTTAACATGATTAAACAAAGATTATAGTTAGTGTAAAAGGATAGTATTTATATTTATTAAACAAAGTGAATAAAAAGAATAAGAAAAAAACAAAGATTAGAATCACAAAAACAAAGATGAAGAACTCACAATATCTCACTAGAGTCTCTATAATGAGATAGATATCATAGGTCATTTCTCATGTTATTTGTAAAAAAAAAAAAATCATTCACATTTCTCACTAACAAGGCAAATCACAAGTTATAGATTTACCTCATTTGTAAGATAAAGAAACATAAAATCATATTATGCATCTCCTGCATTTTCTCAATAAAGAGACATATATCATAGGTCATTTACATGACATTTGCAAAAAAAAAAAAAAATGTATTCCATGCATACATTACTTGCTTTGTCAATTTCGTATGACATGCATCTCATGCACAAACCTCATAGGTCATCATTCTTCATGTCATTTTAAAAAAAAAAAAAAATTGCTGAAATTATATTTAAAAACATATTTTGCGGATAAGTGTTTTTTTTTTAATTGTTTCATATTTTAATTTTCAAATTTGAAAAGGTGTTGAGAAATATATCTCATTTAATTTTTATTTTAAATAAATTTTAATAATTATTCTTGTGAACAACTACTTAAAAAGCAGCAGCAACCACAATAATAATAAAAATAAAAACTTAACCATCTTCAAAACTGTGTAAGAAGAAATAGAAATAAACTCCTAAAAAAGTTATAATTAAAAAATAAAGTATTAAACCATCACTTCATTACATTACAATCATGTTTTCTAGCTTCAAACTTGCTTAGAATTTTTGTTTAAAATTTTATTCTACGAATTTAGAGAACAGAAGAAAAATAAAATAAAAATGGGGGAAAATTGAGGCCTGGGTGTTGGTGGGTGAAGGTATCCCAAATGCTTGGCCCTTTACCATCCTCAAAAGCAGCACCTTCATACTGGGTAAGAGATTGAAAAGCATTAAAGAAAAAAAGGTGTACGTTTGATTATTATCTTTTTCTTTTTAAATAGGCTCAGCTTTTTTATAATTAGGTTATTTTGTAATCTATTTTTAAAAAAGTATTTAAAGTCTAAATAATTTTCCTTAACCAGAAACATTAGTTTTTTCTTTATTTTTTTATTTTATATATATATATATATATATATATATATGTGCTAATCAGGCGAAACTACATGGATATGTTTTATATCTTAAAGATTTAACTTATCAATTTAATTTATATTTTTAATGAATTTTAATTTAAAAGAATTTCTATATATAATACATTAATTTTATTCTTTTATCATCTTTTTTTATCTAAAAAATATTAAAACATTAAATTAGTGTTGTCTACCATAAATTGGTATGTTAAATTAGTTTAACAAAATAATGTTTTGTATGAAATTATTTTTAAAAGGGTAGTATTGAAATTTTACTTTATCACACTCATAAGATTCCATGTATAAAAATTCAGACATAAAAAATATTGTTCGGGAACAATCCCTAAAATATTGACATAATTCAATCGCATTATTATCAATAACATCATAGAAATCTATAACGATAAAATGTACGTAATGTACATGTCATTTAATCTGCAAATTAAAAACGAAATAATGTTTATTACACAATACTTAATATACTAAAAATACTTAATATGCAAACAGACAAAAGTAAATGTATATTATGTAGAGTACGTATATTACATAATGTACAACTAACAAAAAAACAAAACATAAAGGAAGGGGGATGTATATTACGTATAGAACATATATTACATAATGTACCATTAATAAAAAAAATAAAACATAAAAGAAGGGGAAAATGTATATTAGGTATATTACATAATGTACGACTAACAAAAAAACAGAACATAAAAGAAGGGAAAATATACATTACGTATAATACGTATATTACATAATGAACGACTAACAAAAAAATAAAATGTAAAAGAAGGTATGTGTGTACATCAACCCCTCACCATTTTTCGTATATTGTGTATATTAAAGAATGTACATTTTAGTAACCAATATAGTGGACTGAAAAAAAAGACACTTGCGTATATTACAGAACTATATACTTAAAAAACAGCTATGATGAAAGAGCGTATATTACAGATATTGTAGATAATACTTTGTGAATATTAAAACATATAACAACGTAAATCTTGAAAATTAGGAGATAACAAGAAAAATTTCAGAAAAAGTAAAAAGAAAAAACATTACCTTTTGTTAAAATCTTCAAGATCCGCAAGATCTAAGAATTTTGTGAGAAAAAATAAATAAAAAGAAAGAACAAAAAACGTATGGTTTTGCCTATTTTTTTTTAGTAATTTACAATAAAAATGAATTCTTAAAGATATATTTTTACATTATCCGTGGTCCCTCTCAAATGTAGTTCTAGATCTGTCACTGTTTGTAGTCCCAAATTATGTCACCATCCCCTCAAATGGTGTAAACTTTTTTAGCCATAACTTTTTCGTTTAAACTCCGATTTGGATGATTAAATATGTTTTGGAATCTTCACTTCGGGCTCTACGTAATATTCACCTGAAAAATTCTAAATCATTAGTAAACAAAGGAGTTAATGACTTCAATCATACCTAATATTTTGATGATAATAAACTCTTTTATTTATTGATGACTTTAAAGTTTTGAAGTGACCATATTGTAGAGCTTGAAATGAGGATTTCAAAATATCTTGAATCATTCAAATCATAGTTCGAAAGAAGAAATTATGGCTAAAAAAAGGTTTACAATGTTGAAGGGGAGAAGTTTTATTGGTATAATTTAGAACTATAAATGGTGTGATTTGTCATTTTTAAACTATAGAGGTTGTTTATAAATTTGACTAAAACCATAAGAATGTTATTTACGATTTATCCATTAATTAATTAAAAACACTCCTCACTCTTTCAAAGGTTTGGTATTAAATTTTGAATTAATTACACCAATAACCAATTTAATTCACTCAATTTCAGTTTTAATGGTTGTTTCATATTAATATCAGATTTACCCATAAAACACCATTTATGGTGGCGATTCTGGTGGATTCGGATTTCATTGTTTACCTTATTACCCTTTTATCTCTCCTAATAACTATATCTCATTAATTACATATAATTTAATTAAGGAAAATTTATCGGGGTATGTTTCGTCATTTCACAATGTAATTTAATTTTTCTGGTGGTGGTTTTGGGTAGTTTTGATATATATATAAAAGATTGTGTTTTTTTGAAATAAACAACATTAATTTGTCCAATACTGAAATTAACCCTTAAATTTTTTATTAGATGGATGTCTAACACCATGTTTGAGACTCATAATATAATGGTTAAATTAGTAATTTGCTCTTTTTGGCTTTTTATTTTATTTATGGACGTTTCATTGGCCTCTTAATTTGACGTGCCATTAAAGAGTCTTTCTTTATTCGTTAATATTGGGTTGTGAGATCTTCCTTGTGTTTTTGTGCGTATATGTTTACTTAAAAAAAATAATAACTCAAGTTGTTAAGTATGAGAATTTTCTTTCATGAACTTAAAGGTCCCGTTTCCAATTCTCTAACTTAATGTAATATCTTAAAAAACGATTTATTTGTATTTGGATAAAAAAAATCATTTAATATATAAGGAAATTTCAAGGAATGACAGATTTTTTGATGTAATATTTGTAAATATAACAATTTTACTGCGTTAGCAATTTAGCATGGACTAATGTGTGAATCAGTGATTCATTTACTATAAAAATATGTAATTCAAATGCTAATCGTTGATTGGTTAACTCAAAATTTGCTGTCAACCTAAGCATAGCTCAGTCAGACAGTTACTCTTTTCCATTGAGATTGAAGGTTCGAGTTTCTTCTCCCTAAATTTGATATAATATCTCAAAAAAAAAAAACTCAAAATTTACTATATTTACAAAATATATTTAAACCATGATATTTTTATAAATATTACAGAAAAATTTACTATATTTGCAATCATCCCTAATTGTAATTGATACTTTAGCAGTATTTTCAAAAATGGCTTTTTTAATTTGTAAATTTCGAAAAATAGCAAAAAAATTTAGATTTTTCAGAAATAACACTTTTATTAAACGGTAAATTGCAAATAACACTCCTAAGGTTTCGGCAAATTCTTGCATAGCCCATGTAGTTTAAAAATGGGACATCACATCTCTATAGTTTAAATATATGCCAATAAGACCCCTCCCCTCCAACGTTGTAAACATTTTTTTAGCCATAACTTCTTCGTTTGATCTTTGATTTGAATGATTCAAGATGTTTTGAAATTTTTATTTCGGACTCTACGTTACGGTCACTTGAAAACTTTAAAATTAGCAATAAACAACGGGGTTAATAGCTTCAATCATACCTAATATTTTGATGATAATAAACTCTTTTATTTATTAACGATTTTGAAGTTTTGAAGTGACTATAATGTAGAACTCCAAATGAGGATTTCAAAACATATTGAATCATTTTATTGGAGTTCAAACGAAAAAGTTATGGATAAAAGAAAGATTATAACGTTGAAAGGAATGAGTCTTATATTGACATAATTTAAAACTACAGTGGGGTGGTTTGCCATTTTTAAACTATAGGGGATTTTCATGAATTTGAGCGAAACCACAAAGGTGTTATTTTTAATTTACCTTACATTAAAATAAGAGAACTTTAATTATTCACTACAAAAAAAAGTCAAATTGCGACCAGAAGGTCGTTTCTATAGTAAAATGCGACCAGAAAAGCGACCAACATGGTGGTGGCAAAAAAGCTGGTCGGTCCTGAATTTGTGCGACTGTATATTCACAAATATACGACCAAGAATGTTTGGTCGCAAAAAAGTCAACATTTTAAAAACGACCAGATGATCGCTTAAAACAGTGACCATCTGATCAAAATTTAGGGTTTAGGGTAAGTGACCAGTTGGTCACATGAAGAAGTGACCACGTGGTCATTTTATAAGCGACTAAATGGTCACTTTTGTACTCAGACAAAATGCGACCAGATGGTCGTTTGTTTGGGGATACAATACGACCATCTGGTCGTAATTTAAGTTGAAAAAAAGTGACCAGGTGGTCACATGTAACGTCCCGTTATTTTGAAGTGAATTTTTTTTCATATTTATTTATTTTATTTTATTATTTATTTAATGTTATTTATTTATTTATTTATTTCAATTTAAGCGTTTAGATTAATTATTATTTTTGTAATTTCGATTTTAGTAGTTAATTTCGCCCGAAATTCTTTTTAATTGTTTTGATACTTTAAATTCGTTTCGGTGACATTAATAATTATTAATAGGCCAATTAATAATTATTAATCACCTTTAGATTTATTTAAGAGCATCGGGTGTTTCGTTTCATAAGTCAAAAGTCATAAAAGGACGCAACCGTCATTTCCAATTTCTTAAAATTATCAAAACACTATTCATTCATCTTTAAATATACCAATTGACCAAAGTTGACTCAAATTTTGCTCATTCTTTCCCTTCAAAACCGTGAGCAAGGTGAGGGATATGGGGGATTTCGGGTTTTCTTCGTTTCTCGACGGATTGGCTCGATCTTGGTTGCATCGGAAAGCCCTCGAGTCTACGATCCTTTTCCACCTAGCTATCGTCCGTTTCTCTCGAGATCCAAGGAGTTCTCGGTAAGTAAAGTTTCAAACCCTAAGCTCTAAATAGTGTTTTAATGGAGTTTTCTTTGTTTTCTTTCGATTTCTTGCCGTGAAACTCGGTGTTTGTAAATACGGGAGTAGTTTTAAGAGTTTTTGGAAACTTTCCCATAACCCTAAAACCGAGTTTCAGTCGAAACCCTTTCCGTTTGAAATTTACCCTTTTGGGTTAGAATTTATTGAAATGATGTTTATTTAAATTCAATTCGGGAAAGGGCTTAATGTTCAAAAACCCTAATTATCAATACCCATTGAAATCGGGAATATCGAATTTGCTTAAAACCAACTCAAAACACTTTTAGATTGCCTAAAAGCCGAAAAACCAAACCCGAGGCCTATTTTCCTTGTGATGGCCGAGAGCCTCATAGTGGGGTTTATGAGGTTGTTCGTTGTTTTGAGCTTTTAGATGTTAATTGATCGATGTATGTTTATTTATTAATTGTTAGATGTAATTAATTGTAGGTGTTTCGGATCGTTGTTTGATTGTGCTTTCGAAAACTTGGAGCAAAGCTATTTTTATGGCTAAGGTGAGAATAGTTAGGATTTAAAGTAATTATAGAAATCGAATAAGTGTGAAGGTTTGTAGAGTTGAAACTAAGACTAGAAACCGAGTATAAGATTAGAGGCTTGGGAGTTAGTGCCCTTAGGATTAAGAGTTAATCCTTTAAGTGAGAACTTAGGAGTTCTCAAGGAAGTATCGAATCGTAGAAGATTCTAAGTTAGATTCGTTTCTAAGCTTAGGTTGGATCATTGGAGGTTAGAAGATTCAAGCTTGTTCTTAGAATGGTTAATAGATTAATCGTTCGTGTTTTGATTCTACTTTTATTATTGTTAGCGGAGTTCGATTGATATATCGTTCATCCAGAGTTTCCATTTATTTACTTTTTGTCTTTTACCTTATACCTTTACTTTATGCCTTTTACTTTATGTCTGTATCGTCTACTTTAATTCCGCACTTTATTTATTTACTTCAAACACATCATATTACATCATAACATCTCGCATCATGAAAAAGAAAGTGAGAAAGATATGAAGGGGGAAGAATGTTGGACCCTACGAGGAATGTCCGCATCACCTTTATAGAAAAAGAAAAAAAAGTGAGAAAGAAAATGAAGGGGGAAGAATGTTGGACCCTACGGGGAATGTCCGCATCACCTTCATAGAAAAAGAAAAGAAAGTGAGAAAGAAAATGAAGGGGGAAGAATGTTGGAGCCTACGGGTAGTGTCCGCATCACCTTCATAGAAAAAAAAAGAAAATAAAGTGAGAAAGAAAAGAAGGGAGAACGATGGATTCTACGGGATAGACCACGTTACCTTCTTCATGCATAAGGGCGTATGCGAATCCTACGGGATGCTCTCATGCATTCATATTTATGATTAATGAGAAAGAGAATCAAGATGTTATATTCTATGCAAAGTTATTTATTTTCTTAATTATGTCATAACAAGTTAATGAATGAGATTTTGACCTTAAGAGTTAATATTATCGTACTTTGGAGAATATGGAATAGAATTACCTAGATCTTGGTGAATTCTAAGGAAGTTTGTGTCAGGTAAATTGGACACAAATCGGAATACGAGTTTGAGGTCTATCTTTACTTTTTATGCTTATTATTCTCACTGGGCTTAAGTTGTTAGCTCATGATATTACAAACATTTCAGGTAATGTTTGGGATCGTGGAAGAGGAGCTGGTGCGCGCTTGATCGAGATGATGATGATTTCGAGATGGACTATGTGTTATGTAAAAATCCATGTACATGGTTTTGTGAATTTTATATAATTTTGGAGTTGTATATTTGTAAATGGCTCTTAAGAGCTTTTGTCTTTACTTTTATGTTTATAAATCATTTTGAACTCCTGATAGGAACTTAATGTTCCTTGTGTTTTTAGATATTTGAATGTAAGATGTAAACAGGTTTTGGCTAGCCTATTTTCAAACATAATCACGCCAATTTTCTTAAAATAAAAGACTTCCGCTGTTTTCTCTGATTTAATTTATTTAAAAATGATGGGTCGTCACATCACATAAAACAGTGACCACATGGTCTTTTATAAGCGACCAAGTGGTCACTTTTGTACTCAGACAAAATGTGACCAGATGGTCGTTTATCTTAGGGTAAATGCGACCATCTGGTCATATTTAATAAATATTTTTTTATTATTTAAATTACAATAATTAGTTAATTAATTATTATCTATTTATTTATTTAATTAATTAATATTAAAATTTAATAACAAAAAATTGGAATTAAAATAAAATATATATAAATCAAATATTCAAAAAATGTTTTATACAGAAGAAAGCAGCTTAGAACTACTGCGGAAGGGTGGGGGGGTGGCGAAGGAGGCGTCGATGATGAATGGCCGCTGTCTAGGGATCTGAAGTACGCGGCCAAAGATGCTGCGACCTGGGCCTCGACCCGTGCATGCATATCCGCCTCAATCGCAGCGACTCGAGAAACGAAGTCGTTGGGCATAGCGTCTATGTCCATGTGAAGCTGCTGAACCTCCGCGCGCAGCTGCTGCTCAACAGGAGAAGGGCCAGAGCTAGTGCTCGCTCCGCTCCGCTGAGGCTGGGACACATCTGCGTAAAGGCGTCGCCCGTACTAACCGAGCCCAGGAACTGATCCATCAGGCCGAACCCCTCCACCAGCCTCCAAGAATGCCTCTCTACGGTCTTCCTGAGTCGGTTGCGAGTCTGGTGTGGGCAACTGTTGACTCAACGACTGTGTGAAACGTTCCTAAACATTTAAAATTCAGAAAATAAAATAGTTAATATATAAGTTAGGAAAAATTTTAAAGAAAAAATAATAATTGAAAAAATTATTAAATACCTGAACTGCTTTCTCCTTATCGTCGACGAACGTCCCGTCCTTCTTCGTGTGACGAACGCGGTGCAGCTCATCAGGCGGGACAGGGCGACCGTGCTTTGCTTCCTAAAAATATTAGAGAGATTGAAGAAGAAAAAATAATAAATTAATAACTAATTGAAAAAAGAAAACGAGAAAAAAGTACGTAAAAAAAAAAACTTACCAATCGACGATGGTGCTCGTCGTGGGTCCGGGCCCCGGCTGTGTGTTTGGTGGGATTCTTCGTGCGGTTGGCCTTATTCCTCCTTGACACTGCCATGCCCTCGGGAGTGTTCAAGCTCGCGACAAGCCGCGCGTGGTCCTCCGGGCTCATCCACACGGGGCGGTTTGCTGCTTGCTTTCTGCGCGCCCGGTACATGAGGTCCTTGAATCGATCCCGGACATGAGTGTCCCATAGGGGGAACAATCTACCGTCCGTGATATCGGGATCGATAGCAGGAAACTTGCTCTGAAAAAATTGAAATAAAAAATTGTTAAAGTAATAAAGTAATAAATTTATTTCTATAAATTTGAAAATTAATTAATTATAAAAATAAATGATGTTTTTTACCTTCCAATTGTCGTACATCTGACGTTTCTCCGTCGTCGGAATCTTTTGCCAGCGAAGGTCGCTGGGTAGAGGCATGCTCTGGAGGACCTCGCGAAACCATTTTGAAACTGTTGTATGCAGCTGTACTCTGCAAAAACATAAAAATATTGTGATATTAGAAACAATTAGTTAACAGAAAAAAAACACTTTTAAAAATGTTTAAAGATTTAAAAATTAAGTAATTAAAACAATAAAGAAAATTACTTACGTATCCCCTTCAATCCGAAGGGTAGAGTCTGCGGCCCGAGGAGGCTCCGTGCCTGAAGTGGAGGGTCCCGTTGGATCTGACCCTGATGCAGACCCTGATGCTCCCCCGGGAGTCGTGGCCTGGGAGTTCTGCGGCAATCGTGGTGTCGCAGGCTGGGTCTCAGGGACTACATCATCGAGCGTGGCAGCAAGTCCCGGCTCGTAACCGAAGAGGATGATGTCCAACTCCTCTATAGTCAGGTCCGCATCAGGGGCAGCAGCAGTAGGCGGATGTGGAGTCGCCTCGTCAATCGCCTCGTCAGGCTCGTCTGACTGGGAAGGACGCCGTCTGCCCGTCATAATCCTACAACTAAACTAAACTAATTTAATACTAATTACGTAATTAAATTATTGAAATAAATTAAATTAATTAATGAAATAATCTAAATTAAATTGATTAAATAATGTAAATTAAACTAACATAAATTAATTAACTAATTTAAAATAAACTAATTAATTAATTTGAATTAAAGTAAATTAAAATTAGATTAAATGAACTAAAATGAAGTAATAAAAGTAAACTAAGTACTGAAGAATTAAACTAAAATTAATTAAATTAAAGTAAATTAAGTAATGAAGAATTAAACTAAATTAGATTAATTGAACTAAAATTAATTAAATTAAACTAACATTAATTAATTAAAACTAAAATAAACTAAACTAATTAATTAAATTAAAGTAATCTAAAATTAGCTTAAGTGAACAAAGTAATTAATTAAAGTAAACTAAGTAATGAAGATTTCAACTATTAGATTAAATTAAACTAAAATTAATTAAATTTAACTAACATTAATTAATAAAAACTAAACTTAACTAAACTAATTAATTAAATTAAACTAAATTAAAATTAAATTAATTGAACTAAAATTTATTAATTAATTAAAGTAAACGAAATTAGATTAATTAACCTTAAGTAAACTAAGTACTTAATTAAACTAAATTACATTAATTAAACTAAAATTAATGAAATTAACAACATTAAACTAAACTAATTAATTAATTAAAGTAAACTAAAATTAGATGAATTAAACTAAAGTAAACTAAGTAATTAATTACACTAAATTAGATTCATTAAACTACAATTAATGAAATTAACAAAATTAAACTAAACTAATAAATTAAAACTAAGTAAACTAAATTTAAAGTTAAACTAAAACTAACTTAAAACTAAAACTAACTTAAAACTTAAAATCTATACGAAAACTAACCTCGTAATAGAAATTGGGATTGGAGGTTTAGGGTTTTTAGGTTTAGAGTAGGAACGGGGAATGGGAACGGGGAACGGAACGGGGGAAAGAGAGAAAAGAAAGAAAAAAGAGAAAGAAAAAGAGAAAGAAAAGGAAAAAGAAACGGGGGAAGGAAACTGATCAGAATTTAAATCAGATTTTGCGACCAAATGGTCGCAAATATGTAATCATGACCAAGAACGAAAGGTCGCGCGTGCTGGGGAAATTACGACCACCTAGTCGCCTTTTTATACATATTTGCGACCACCTGGTAGCATTTATTGAAAAAGCGACCATCTGGTCGCCACTTTGCCATTATCCAGAATAACTGTCATATCACGCGTCCCATCAAATATTGCGACCATATGGTCGCAATAATGAAATTCACCGCCAAAAATTGCGACCAGAAGGTCGTAATATTTAAATTCACCGCCATAAATTTCATGAAAATTTAAATTTACCGCTCAGATTTGCGACCAGATGGTCGTAATTTAACTTATATTTTTTGAAAAATATAATTCTACTTTTCCACAAATGCGACCAACTGGTCGCTTTTCCCTTCTAAATTACTACCATGTGGTCACCTTTTATGTTAAATTGCGACCACATGGTCGCAAATATTAATATATATATATTTTTTATCATTCATTAAAGAAATAGTTTTAATAAACACATACACAGTGAATAATAAAGTTACGAAATGTCTCATTCATCATCCTCAGTTTCTTCGGTCGTCGCTTCTTCTTCTTCTTCTTCTTCTTCTTCTTCTTCTATTTCTTCGTTGGATTCATCGTCTCAAAGACGTCCGTCACATAAAGTCTTATTCTTCTTCTTCTGTTTCTTCATCGGATTCATCGTCTTGAATAAATTCAGCATCAATGTCACATGCGTGAGAAGTGGAAGCATTTGTATCATCATCATGCAATGTTATCGTTCCATCGTTCAAAGGACGAACAGTACTTGCATTCTGACCATCGTCGATTGCACGACATCTTATCTCATCTTCTTGAAAAGCAACAGCTGTTTCTGCACCGTCATCTTTCTCGGACAAGTTTTCTTCAACCTGGCGTGGTTTAACTGTGCAAGCGGCTCCCAATGTCTATTCTCTAGGAACGGTCTGAACGCGACCAGGATCAATCGTTGCATGAATACATGACAGTCGTGGCTTTTCATTCCGAACATGATATGCTTTTGACTGTCTATACACCGACTCAAATTCGAAACGTATCTGTCCGGGAATTTGATGGATTTGATCCACTCAAATAATGTTTTCTTTTCATCCGTCGTCAACATGTACTTTGCTTTTGCGTAATTATCATTGTCGTCAGGCTTCAACTCAGGACGGTGACAAATCTCCCGTATATCATAAAGTGCATTCAGATTGTCCTTCGTTTTTCTCGAAAAGTTCAAAATCGTATTGAAAATGTTGTCGAAGAAATTCTTCTCGATATGCATTACATCCAGATTGTGTCTAATCAGTAGATTTTCCTAATACGGTAGATCCCAAAAAATACTCCGTTTCTTCCAACCCGTGTTTTTCCCAACCACATTGTTTGCACTCTCTGCACCGTCCACTGTAATCTTCTGCATCCCTATAGCATCTATACCATGAAGAATCTCCCTTCCACTATACATTGTCGGGGGGGGGGTATCGTTTCTTACTCGTCGACCCTTCTTCCAGTCAATGCCGTTTGAACGAAAAGTATGATTCAACGGTAAAAAACGACGGTGACAATCAAACCAACAAGTTTTCCGACCGTTTCTGAGATAAAATGCATCTGTGTCTAGCATGCAATGTGGACATGCGTATTTCCCCGCCGTACTCCATCCTTTAAAAGGAGGAGATTGAGGTTCACACAATTAACTACACTGACTAAGGAAAGCAATAACAAAAGCTAAACACATACTCAAAAATGTATATGAAAGCAATTAAAGATCAACATACTTGACAACATTGAATACGCAGGGAAGTCACTGATCGTCCAGATTAACGCGGCGCACATCAAGAAATTTTGTTTCTTCGAAATGTCGTACGTCATAACACCGTCAGTTCACAACCTTTTCAACTTTGCAATAAGTGGTTGCAAATACACATCCAGTTTCTGTTTTGGACTTTTCGGCCCAGGTACGATCACTGTTAGAAAAATCACCGGGTCTCGCATGCACATCGAGGGAAGCAAGTTATACGAGGTTACCATGACTAGCCAAACTGAATATTGTGCCCCGGATGCCCCAACGGGTTAAAGCCATCCGTGCATAAGCCCGACGCGTTTCTTAGATCTTGTGCAAAATTCGGATGACAATTATTTAAATGCTTCCATCGCAGACATCCAGGGATGTCTCATAACACCTTCATCCTGTGAATGCTCGTGATGCCATCTTATGTGAGGCTGTCACATCCGATGCATACAACCGATTGCAGGCACGTGGGGTCGGCCGTAAATAGAACATCTCTGGCGCTTGGAATGAGGTTGCGTTTCCCTTGTTTATATCTTGGAAGAAAACAGAATTTGCAGTGATGCAGGTCCTCATCCACATCCCAGTAAATCATGCATCCATTCCGACACGAATCTATTTTCTCCACGGGTAAGCCAAGTCTCTCCACTAGCTTTTTCGTGTCGTACAAACTGTTGGGCATAATATTTTCTTCTGGAGCGCATCGACGAAACCACGATGCAATCGAATCAAATCCTCTAGCGGTATGTTGTATCGCGCCTTTATATTTAAAAGTTCTCGAGCAAGAACAAGTTGACTTACCTGACACCCATCGTACAATGGTCTACCGTCGTATCGTAGCATCTCGTGCATCTTACGTGCTTCCGGATTCATTTCCTCTTCAACAACCCGTTCATCTTTGTCTACGTTTAAACTTTCACGGAAATTTTCATTGCCCCCGTACCCCGCACCATCAAGTATCATTTGCTGCATCTGACTATACTGTTGTTCATCATTTCGTTCTTTGGCAACAACCTCTACATTCGAGCTGCTACCTTCGTATCGTCTCGATTCATGTAATGCAGCGTTGAACATTTCCTGTGTTTCCCCCTGAAACACCCAGTGGTAATAATTCTGCACAAATCCCCGACTATAAAGATGAACCTTCAAATCTATAACCGGTATGATTCTCCTATTGTCCACTACAACAAATATTGATTTCCTTAGCGTCTGAAAAACGCTATGAAACTCTATGATTGGTATTTCATAGCGTTTTTACAAACGCCATGGTAGCCCACGTAATTAAAAGTCTGAGACTTTTGATAGCGTTTTTTAAAAGCTATAACGCAAGCTATAAAAAATTGTTTCTTATAGCATAACTCTAATGCTAAAAAACATATCATATCTTTTTAAAAACGCTCTGATTTATTTTTTATATCATAAAACAGACGCTATAGTATATTTCTCATATCATTATATATATATATATATGTATGTATATATATATATTTTTTCTCCCTCTTATCAATACATGTTAACTTAAATTTAAAGAATCATCTTGTATCAATAAAAATTAGTAGTAAGTCATCTCATTGAAAAAATAATGTCATTAAACATGATATAAAAAGGAATAATATATATTCTCACTCCATACAATCTTGATACATTTACAAGCCATGTGAATTCTAATCACAAATGTTCACAATATATTATCATATCACAACTACTTAAAACTATCTTTTTTTTGTTGCTCTATCTTCATCGTGATGCTTTTTTCTTTAATATCATCCCTAGAGCCCTGCAATTAAAAAAATATAAAAAAGAAATAAGATGTCATTGGGAGATTGTAATAATTGATATTTCATAATCATCTATTCATTATATTACGAAATATAAAATCTGATAATTAAAAGACATTCTCACATCCACCCCTCAGCAAAAACCCAAATGTAAAAAAAACATTTGAAATGGTGGAAAGAAACCATCTTATTCTAGAACTTAAACTTCAAAAACTGAAGAAAAAAAAATAGAATAAGATAGCAACAAATCAATAAAATGACAACTACTAAATAAAATGAGGAAATAAGAGTACTTTCACTAATTAAAGAAATTTAAGTGTAGTTTCTGGCTAGTGTACCATGTAATTTGCAACAAAGAGCATCATACCCTAGAATGAGATGCATAAGTTTTATCGGTTTTGAGCATATTGATCTTGAGCTCCATTTAATTGCTCAATTTGTTTTAACTTTTATATTAGAAATCTCTTCATCAACACAGGCCAATGAAGCTGATAAAACATGCATGAAAATAACCCCCCAAAAAGGAGACAATACATTTACAAGATTTCACAAGAATTTTAAGCAAAATAAATTATACCAAAGCAACACCCTGAAAAAGATCAACACCATAGCAGCTTTTTTTAAAAATCTATTATAAATTAGATTACGTAATAACAGAGACAACAAGAGGCAAAAATACAATAATAAGCTAAGCTGGAAAAAAAATATTGCCCTTATTAGAAGGCAAAACTATGAGTGTGAGGGTAGATTAAAAATATTGTCCTTGTCTATACAACTTCACATGGAACAATGATCTTCAAAATTAAAGCAAATGTTACAAAACTCATCAAATGTTCTTCAAGGCAAAACTGAAAAGTCAAAAAATCATTACAACTCTATAAATCAATTAGATGTGGTCAAAAGAAATTATTCTTACCATGCGTTGATCCAGTATATTTGATAAAGATCCACCTTCAATTATCTTTGGGAGCATTATTTTTAGTGTCTTTAAATGAGAAGTAATCTGATGCATAACCCAACTAAAAAGAAGTCCACTGTCATAGTTTTTTTCACTTCCTAATGAATCATCTGCAAATATTGCTCGATATTGGTTAACATAAAAAAGATGCATTCTATGACAATTGATCATTCCTTTCAAATACTCATAAGCATTTCTCTGGTCAAGATCCTCAAGAATTCCAGTAAGCCATGCCTCTCGAATGAAGACATAATATACATATACAAACTAAGAATGTGAAACAATACCTTATCAAGGCCAACAGGACCAAGCGAGGATTTAACAATGTTTGCAACTGCTTGACATGCTCCATAATAATGTCCACGCGACTTTTTTAATCCTATGAACGAAGAAATTATTTTTAATGATAGTTTTTAAATTTTTCGTTAAATTCTAAAAACATTAAAAACAAAAAAATATGAATCAACCATGGATGCATTTACAGAAATTAAGAAATCTGTCTGCTAATATGATCTTACCTTACTAAATTTTCGGAGCTTTCGAGCGTCTATGCTACGGTACTTTCGCAAGATCCTCTTCTATGGCTCTATAATAACAGCTGCTGCAACTTCCTTCATAATATCACGGATGCTGCAAAGATGAAGATGTTCAAGGGAAATTTCTTTCTCATCACCATATCAAGATAAAAAAAATTAAATCGAAAAAACCTGAATTACCTGGACATATCGTTTGAGGACCTCATCTTCAGTTGTATATGCAGCCAAGCTGTTATTTCTAATAGCGTGAAAGGAAATCACTATTGATGGAAGTAGTAACTTTTTTTAGAATAAAGGTGTATTACTATTATCATAAACTAATAATTAATACTATGTTTAGGATAACTTGTTTTTCATTTGTAATGACTTAATTGTCTTCAAATTATTTTCTAAAAGTGTTGATGAAAGGTGATAAAGAGTGTACTTGTTGCCCAAAACTACTTGAAGTACTTCCATATTAGCATTAAACACTCAATGCTATGGAATTAAACCAAAATCAAATATTAGAAAAACTAACTATAAATCTGGAGGAAAAAAATCAAGGATTTAATGATGGCATTATTGAAACAGTAAGTTCAAGCTAGATAAATATTCAATATTGTGCCCTGATGTAAGCTGGCAAGCCTAAGACGTCTAACAAACCAAACCAAACCAATAATTTACTAGAAAAGGGGATCTCATGAAACAAATAAAGTGCTCAACTTGGGATAAAGATTAGAAATAATCTAAATAAAGAAAAAATAAAGATAATAAAAATCACAGAGAAAGAGAATTGTAGAATAAGTGATCAAACTTCATTGATATAATCGGAACCATGGAAATTTTAAGACGAAAAACACAGTTTCCTTATAAACTTACATTATTTTATATAACCTCCATGCCACTTTGCATGAAGTGATACAGTGAGTTCAAGCATGTGCTTGTTTGTGTGTATGCATTAGTTTGAAATGAGAGAATGCCTTTCAAATTTTAAGCAAATTTTTCTAAGCCTAAATTCAAACATCTAAAAATTTATTGAGAAATAATGAGGGGAAAACACACTGCAGGAGTAGTTCATGATCACATATCAACTGTTCAAGTATCCAATAATCAAGTAACCAATGTGGTGGCTGTGATTTTTTTTTAATTTATTCCTAACCTGCAGTGGTGAAGAAAGATGAATGACTTGTTTGGGACATAAATGATTTCTCAATTGACGGAATGTCTGCCTCAAGTTGTTGAACACGAACCATAAGACCATGGCCTCTTGCCACCGTTGTAATTACCTATTCATGTAAGTCATGAAATACCTCAACAGCAAACCTTTAACAAATAGAAGAAATTAAGATGAACATATTTTTTGAGGAAAAAATAACCTTACATAAATATTAATTGAGAGGTGAAAATGGTTCTATAGAGCTAGTGAAATATTTTAAGTAATAAAGCGATGGTAAGATAAGATATAAAGCGATGGTAAGATAAGATATAAAGCGATGGTAAGATATATATCCTTAACAATTTCATCAATTTTTTTCCCACAACAGACCTTCATTTTCCAAAAATAACACTTAAACCAAAATGTCATTTTTGAAATAACATATTATGCATCATCGGAACTTAATTGGAAATAAAATTTCTGAAAGTATAACCAACTTTGATGTATCAATTACCAGAATATGAATGAATAGTGAAGAAAAAAAGAAGAAGCCCAACCCAGCTCATAAAGTACAAAATTTTATTAGGAATAACTAAGCACTTGATCATCGACTAATCAACCTTCATTGAGTTACAATATAAATATAGAAGATCAGTAATCTTAACTTAAGAGAACGATTAAAGAAAAAGGAAGAATCAAATTCACTTCAATTCTCTTAAAGAACAACAAACTATAAATCTCTACCATTCAGCCATTCACTCGTTGAATTTTAGCCCAAAACAAAAATGAAGAAAACTTTCAGCAAGCTTAAACAGAGAAATCCCCAATTCAAACCCTCATAACTCAGCAATTCGAAAAAATTTCCTCAATTAAGAAGAATCAAAACAATTTAAACAGAGAGAGAAGGAGAAACAGACTCAGTAAGGTCACCGAGCTGGCACAAAACTCCGACGAGATTGGCCATGGAAACACTTTTAAGAAGAGCTTCAGGATCATCTTTATTGACAACTTTAAAAAGCTCTGGATCCGCAAAAATACTTTTTAATAGATTATTGTCATGTTATCTTTTGACGATGAAACACTAATTCCTGGGGCTATAAAATCATGCATCGTAGATTAAAATAAAAACAAAAAAGACAGACTAAATCTTCCTAATTAAAACTATGAAATTGAAATTAACGAATGATTATAGTAACAAGATCGGAAATCAAAAAACTTACCTGGTTCACTAAGAAGACGCTGAGTTTCCTGCAATTTTGATCAAAAAAAGAAAAAAAGGAAAATCAAATTCGAAAGAAATTAACAAAATCGCAGGAAACGAAAGTTCAGTTCTTAAAAGAAATCAACGATCAGAGAGATTGAAAGGGGGATCGAGGATCTAACCTTGATAATTCTTCGAGGAAGATTACTATTGACCATTTGAAGGTTGATTATTATGCATCTTCTGAAATTAGGGCATCTTCGTTGAGAGACAGAATTCAACGATTTTCATCGTCATCGTTGAGAGAGAGTGAAGATCTTTGTTGAGAGATAGACTTCGATGGCTTTGTTGAGCTTCTTCTTCGTCTGAGCGTTTGAGGGGTGAGAGATCTTCATTGAGAGATGAGAGAATCTGAGGGGCGAGAGAGTTTGAGATTTTCTTTTCCTTTAGGGAGGTCTTCCTTGTGGATGAGAGGATGAGAGAGTGAGCTTCGTCTTCGATAAGTTTGAGGGGCGAGAGTTTGAGGTCGCCATTTTTTCGTTTGAGTGAGAGAGAGAGAGAGAGAATTAGTGAGGGAGCGAATGAGACAAGATAGGCTAAAAAAATAGACGATAGGTGGAACTCATCAGGAATTGTTATTAAGTCCTCCTTTTTTTTATAATTTAACAATAGCCTTTTGTAAAAATGTTATAATTTAACGCTATAGTATCTATTATTTGTTGTAGTGGTCGCATTTCTTGCACGGGCAACGTAGCTTTCCACCATACTTTTCATAATAGACAGTTGTCATGCAATACTCAACAAATTGTTCAACCCCGGCCATGAACTCATCGTTCAAATACCCGTCTATCAAACGAACATACATCCACTCTCTCATTTTCTTTTTTCTTAATGCTAACAAATAATGGGAGGAAGGGATTTTATAATGGACTCCTCTAGTCATTTACGACCAGATGATAGTATTTTTGCTACCAACTGGTCGCATTTTCCCGCCAAAATTTCCCGCCATTTTCCTCACTGCCCCGGGTCACATCAAGTCACAGCATTTACGACCACATGGTCACTTATTTTGGTGACCACTTGGTAGCTTTTCTCCCACCAAATTGTTTATCTACCACTGGTCACTTAAAATCACAATATTTGTGACCATCTGGTCACTTAACAATGTGACCACATGGTAGCTTCTTTCCCGCCAAACGTTTAAGCTACCACTGGTCACTAAAGGTCACCAAAATTGCGACCATATGGTCACTTTGAATTGTGACCACTTGGTAGCTTTTCTCCCGCGCCAAATTTACGCGCCTTTTTTTGCTACTAAATGATATCTCCTGTCATATAATTGCGACCAAATGGTCGTCATTTTCAAGTGACCATATGGTCACTTTCTTCCTGCCAAAAATTCGCGCCATTTTTTATGACTAATTTTTTGCTTGGTAGCAAAAAAGTGACCTTATGGTTGTTTTAAGTCAAACTTCACATTTACTACCAGAGTGGTCACCAAAAATACTACCCAATGCTTTGGTCGCAAATTTCTGGTCGGAATTTAACAGTTTTTTTGTAGTGATTTTTAATAAAAATTTCAAAATCATGAAAACTAATTAAATTTAAAAATTAATGAGTTTTAATTAAAAACATTCTATTTAAAAACATAAAATACACCAATAATATTAATCATTCATAATACAAGGAAAAAAATTAATGTAAATGAAATTTAAATTCAATGAAAGAAATAATGTCAATTTTGAAAAATTTCCAAAACTTTTACTATTTTTTTTAAATATAAATTCTGTCAAAATTCTCTAATTTTAAAATGGTTTTTATACTTTTACCACATGGTCCTCTGTCATCGATATCTGACGATTATGAAAAAATACGGATGAACCCTAAAAAAATAAAAATTAAACGGTAACAAAATTGAGGTTTTCTGAAATTGCAAAAGATTCTGCATCAACTAAAATCAAACATGTAAGACTGATAACCTTAAAATATAGGGGTGAAAAGGTTTCTTGATTGGAGTAAGATTTATAAATTTGTTAAAATATTTTGTCTCTACTCACCTATTGATTTGTGCTGAGCTGGGGTTTTTTTTTTTCTTTCGTCTTTTGATTTTATGATTTGTTTATAGATACACGTTTTTGTAAGTTTTTTTTTTTAAAAATAGTGGATCTAAAAATTAAAATAGGAGAACTTTAATTATTTTTAATAAAACTTTCAAAATCATAAAAACTAATTAAATCTAAAAATTAATGACTTTTAATTAAAAACATCCTATTTAAAAACATAAAATACACCAATAATGTTAATCATTCATAATACAAGGAAAAAAAATTAATGTAAATGAAATTTAAATTCAATGAAAGAAAAAATGTCAATTTTCAAAATTTTCAAAAACTTTTACTATTTTTTTTAAATATAAATTCTGTCAAAATTCTCTAATTTTAAAATGGTTTTTATACTTGCCAACATGAGCATACCTCAATTGATTTGCATATACTCCCTTACGTTTTTGGTCGAAGGTTCGAGCCTCCCCTCCCCACTTTGATGTAATCTCAAAAAAAGAAAAAAAAAAATGGTTTTTATACCTTTACCACATGGTCCTCTCCTCTGTCATCGATATCTGACGATTATTAAAAAATACGGATGAAGCCTAAAAAAAATAAGAATCAAACGCTAACAAAAGATTTTGCATCAACTAATGAATCAAACATGTAAGACTGATAACTCTAAAATATAGGGGTGATAAGGTTTCTTGATTGGAGTAAGATTTATAAAATTGTTAAAATACCTTGTCTCTACTCACCTATTGATTTGTGTTGAGCTGTTTTTTTTTTCTTTTGATTTTATGATTTGTTTATAGATACACGTTTTTGTAAGTTTTGTTTTTTAAAAATAGTGGATCTAAGAATAAAATAGGAGAACTTTAATTATTTTTAATAAAACTTTCAAAATCATAAAAACTAATTAAATTTAGAAATTAATGACTTTTAATTAAAAACATCCTATTTAAAAACATAAAATACACCAATACTATATGGGGCTCTTGCAAAAATAGCAAAATTAGGTCCAATATTAGTAAAAATAGCTGTAAAAAAAGTTATTTACAAAAATAGCAGAAAACTCAAATTCGCGCCTAAAATATTACAAAATTGCCACTAGGTTTGTATGAGTAATCAGTGATTTCCTCACAAGTAATACGTGATTAGTAATCAATGATTTCTACATATGTAATCAATGATTTTACTGATATCCTAATATTTTATGCATGAATCACTGATTACCTAATAGTTATCATTGATTATCTTACAAGTTATCACCGTTATCTCTGATTCACATGAATAAGGGTTTTTAAAAATCTGTTATATTTGTAAATACTTTTTAAAAATGCTATGTTTATAAATATTGCAGAAAATTCTGCTACCCAATAAAATTTCCCTAATATTAATCATTCATAATACCAGGAAAAAAATTAATGATGAAATTTAAATTCAATGAAAGAAAAAATGTCAATTTTGAAAATTTTCAAAAACTTTTACTATTAATTTTGTAAATATAAATTCTGTCAAAATTCTCTAATTTTAAAGGGGCAATTACTGAAATAGCATATTTTTGCATACTAATTACTGAAATGTCAGAACTTTTTAAAAATTACTCAAACAACATAATTTTAGTTCAATAAATTATTGAACTAAAAAAAATAATTTTTTTAATGAATTCATTGAAAATAATAATAAAAAAAATCAAATAGTTCAATAAATTATTGATCTTGAACTTAAAAAACCAAAAAACAAACAAATTCGTTAAAAATATCTATGAAAAATAGTTCAATAATTAATTGAATTATAGTTCAATAATTTATTGAACTATAGTTATACTATTTGAGTAATTTTTAAAAAGTTCAGACATTTTAGTAATTAGTATGCAGATTTATGCTATTTGAGATAAATTTTTAATTTTAAAATGGTTTTTATACCTTTACCACATGATCCTCTGTCATCGATGTCTGACGATTATAAAAAATACGGACGAACTGTAACAACCCGAATTTTTGTCCAAGGGTATTTTAGTCTTTTCGCTAACTAAAAGTGAGAACATGGTGCAACTTCGAGCCAGTCGTCAGTTTTCAAAATGTTATAGAATTTTCTAAGTTTGTGGATGAGAAATAATATTTTATTCAAAATTATATAAGAAATAGGTCCAAAGGTCCCTTTTTTAATACAAATAAGAAACCTAATAAGGAATAAAATACTACAAATAAATATTTACGAAGATAAACATAAATCCAACACTAAAGTTGGTTTAAAAATGTCTTCCATGGCCAGGTTGTAAGCCCCTAGGTAATAATCCAAGGGCAGTTTCTTTTTAGGACATGCTGGTTAAGAAAATCTAGAAGTGGGTGCAGCTTGGAAAAAATATTATTTCTCTAGGGGGAACACTTACTTTGATTCAATCTGTTTCAAGTGATATTCCATTGTATTATCTTGCCCTCATTTCTAAGTGGCTGTGGTGTTTTCCCAGAGTCTCTAGTTTTAAGTTAGATATGCTGACCACGTTCGATATGGATTTTATAAAAAACCATGGAAGGCCTTCTTTTCGTGTCTACCTACTTTTCCCTTGTATATCAAATGGTTAGTTGGGGATGAGTCCCGTATTCCATTATCGGAGGACATTTGGTTTCAGATTATCTCCTTCGGAACTGTCCCTAGCATTTTCCCAATTTTGGGTGCTAAAAAATTCTATAGCTTCCCTTCTAAATTGGGAAGGGAATACTTTATCCTTTAACTTCCAGTTCTACAAAAATCTTAGGGAGAAAGACATTGTGGATCTCTCCTCCCTGTTGGCTCTAGATGGCACAATCAATTGACCTTTCCTTCATTTTCTAGTTTTGTTACTTGGATTATTTTGGCTACCTTTCCTTCTACTATGCACTCTTTCATCGTTTTTTTTCTTTTTTTTGCACGGAAGGGATAATATATTGCAATAAAAAATAGTCCCACTGCCGGAGACCAGGGCACAAAGACATCCTCCTAACAAAGCTAGAAAGGACACCGAACTAGGCAACCTGACTAGGCAACAAGCCACAAGCAAAAGAAAAAACAAAACAAGACAAGGGTAACAAGCCACAAAACTGAACCAAACTAAAACTAGACAAAAGGAAACAAGCCACAAACCAAGCGAAGAAAACTAAAACAACCAAAAGAAAACCTGTACTGAGCCACTATGGAGAGCAACGCAAGCATAAGACTTCACTTAAAGAAGCTTCAGACTCTACAACGGTTGAACCAAATGAACGGAGTTGGAAAATTTACCATGAGCAACCAAAGCAACAAAATAGGACCTTAAGGGAAGCTCCAAAACGCCCAAAACTCATCACAACGTTACCTGCGGACTAGGGGCTGCTCAAGAACAAGTACCCCACCTCACTAGAATGGATCCTTAAGAACGAGTACCCCACTTGACCGGAATGGATCCTCAAGAACTAGTAGCCCACTTGACCAAAATGGATCCTTAAGAACGAGTACCCCACTTGACTAGAAGCTTCACCATGGAGAAGAGAGAAGAGAAGCAATGGAAGAAAGATCTCCCATGCACAAAACGCAAGAAACAAGTCTGAATCGACCCAAAACAAGTCTGAATTGGCCCATACAATGCTGAACAATCGGGCTAGAAAGGAACTGAACTGGCCCAGAAATGGCCACCACTTTGACCGACCCAGAAAAGTCTTTCATCAATGTTGATCTTGAGTATTCTGTATAAACACGCACAAAACATCTAATCATTTTTAAGATCTTACAATTCTAAATCATCTTAGCTTCAACAAGAGCAAACACATCGAAATTTTCTTTCAAAGATGGTATGTAATGTATTTGTAATTTATGTTAGTCATCATCAAAAGCTACAAGTACTTTTGTTGTCAGTATTATTAAAAATTCCTGCCTCCATATGGAGTGCAAATTGTAAATATTTTCATAGCTACCCCTTTCGATTATTGCCACTAATGGCAGGCCTTTTTGTAATGCTTCTTCTTGGCCTTTTTGGGCAATTCAATTGTCAATAAAATGCCTCATTTACTACCAAAAAAAAATGCTTGTCTTGATGTTTCTTTTTGTTTGAAGGCTTCTTTTGTTTTTCCAGGCTGATGTATTGGAATACTATGACCAAACTGTGAATTCTCCAAGTGGATCGTTCTATATACCAGCAGTCTTAAGGGTATGCTTAAACATCACCCTTAATTCTTGGGCTCTTTCATAGGATTGTTTCATGTCATTGATCTTTATTTTCTTGGACAGACAGGCTAGTGCAAAACTGACTGCTTCATCTTCGTGTCTTGGTCCTTTTCCTTTCCAAAAACCTTTGAACTAATTGTTTGATCTCTCCTTCCAGGTTCCCCATTTATTGCAAGTTGTTAAGAGAAGACGAATCAAGAACTCATTAAGTCGTAAAAACATACTTTATCGGGACAATTACACTTGTCAGTAAGTTGATAAATATTGACAGTTGTTTGATTTTGTTTAATTCATGTAGCCTAGAGATTAGAGTTCTCCAAGAATACTATAAAAATATTTATTAAAATAAAAAGTCGGGACTATAATAGCAAAAAAACCATATTTATAGGTGCCCCCATTTAACTTACTATTCACTACTGACAAAATAACTAACCAATTAATCTAATAGCAGCTAAACAACTACTACACTTAACTAACCTCCAAAAAGTAAACTAATCAGCAACTAAACAACAATTAACAAACTGTTAAAGTGACTCTTCTTCATCATTAGTTTATCAATTAAAATTTATATAGCAGAAGTTATTTTTTAGATAAGACAGCAAAAGTTAATTTTAGATATTTATAACTATTTTGATGGGAAAATTTGTATTGATTATCTAACTATTTCAATTCTATTTTTTTTAAATAGAAAACAAAGAAGTATCTTAATAAAATAGAAATAATTATGAACATCAAGAGGAGGAATCCTTTTTTGAAAATAAATTACAAAAATATGCCCATCCTTCTATGAAAGCAAAAGAAAAACAAACTGGACATTTGTCAACAAGATTGTTTTGTTCTTCTCCAAGCAAATTATTCAGCATGATTCTATAATTGCATATTTCCAAAATTTCTTTGTATTATATTTAAAAAATAATTCAATAAAAGAGAAAATGCACACTCCTTGAATGTCTAGCATACATGATACATGAAATTAAAAAAGAAGCTTGCACTATAACGTACAACTTACTCATGTGTTTTTTAAAGTCTAAGACAATGAATATGAGAGTTCACTTGATAAAAAGACTATGCAACCTGACCTCCTCTAATACTTCTTGTAAATCCTTTTTTGAATTTAGCCGACTAACTCACCTTTCTTTTCCAATTTGTTGAATGTGAAGATCTCGAAGAAAGTCAGCCCTGAGTAGAATTAACACCTACGAGTTTCCTCAAGGATTTTCTTCCTTCACCCTTAACCCCCATTGGTGTAGTTTGTGCAATCGAGAGTCCGAAAATCTTGATCCCATCATGTGGAAGTGTAAATTCTTGAGGGTAGTTTGGCAAAGGTTTTTCCAAACGTTCGGGGCGATTTGGGTTGGCGATGATAACTTTTGCCAAACCTTGGACGAGATGTTATCTTATCCCCCTTTCAAGGATAAAGGGAAAAACTTATGGGTGTTGGGATGTAGTGCAATCACATGATGAATTTGGTTGGAAAAGAATAGAAGAATTTTAGAGGTGAAGAAAGATCTTGGGATTGCGTTTGGGAGTTGGCTCATGTAAATGCCTCTTTTTGGGCGTCAACTTCCAAACCTTCTTATAATAATACGTTTGGCTCAGTGTTTTGAAAAGCGTGGCTTAAACTCCAACCAAAAATGGCAATTGAGGAATCCTTGGATAACCCTTCAGCCAAATAGATGTAACCTTTGTTTGGAAGCTTTTGAAAGCACTCGCCACTTGTTCTTTCACTACGACTTTTCTAGTCTTTTTGGGTTAATCTTCTTAGCACTTTCCATTTGAGTTGGGTCTTCCATGATGACTCTAGAAGCGACATTATTGCTCTTCTTGCTATTCGAATGGGGGCAAGAAGAAAGTGTTGTGGGCCAATGCCGTTCGGTCTATTTTCTGGAATTTATGGCTTGAGAGAAATATGAGTTTTTTTTTTATAAGCACAGGAGTGTGAGTGATGTTTGGGATTGTATTGTGCTTAATGCCTCCACTTGGAGTGCAACTTGTAAATATTTTAATAGTTATACCCTCCATTATTGCCTCTAACATGCTTTTTTGTAATTTCTAGTGGGCCTTTTTGGGGGGGTTTTTCACTTATCAATGAAAGACTTCAGTTTATTATTAAAAAAAAAAAGCGCGCCTCGCCGCTGCCGCGCGTCAGGGTGCTTTTTATAAACTTTCATTTGTCTTAGTGAAAACCAATTTCTTATAAATATTAATCCATCTTCATTGGGTTACCATCTAGGGGGATACCCAAGAAAGTGAAAGGCAAAGAACTGCAACTACACCCCAAATTTATTGCCTGGATCTCAACCAAGGAGTTCTCGATGTTCAAACCAGCTACAATGGTTTTTAGTCTATTAATCCGGAGCCTAGAAGCCTTTTCAAAACCCTCCAAGATATCATAGACAAGCTCAAATTCCCCTTTAGTATAGGAGCAAAAAAAGATTATCATCAATAAATTGGAGATTACTTATTGACTCGATATTTCCCTTCCATCAGTCCTTTCCCAAAATTCTACTGAACACATCTACAACGAGAACAAAAAGAAAGGGAGATCGAAGATCTTGTTGGCTTAAAACCCTGGGAGCTTTGGTTCCACCCCTTGGTTTACCATTAATGAAAATTGGAAATGGATGTCACGAATTTTACTTCTTGCTGGTGATATCACCCACACTTTTTCATTATAACTAATCATCTTCTCTTTGGCCCAAAAGATCTGGCGGAAGTAATTTACTATTTTTGGCATTTCTTGGGTCCCCAATAAATCCTTGTCTTACTATATGGAGGACAAGGAGATCGCCTTACTTCTTCCTTCAAAGAAAAAAAGGTAGTGTCTGTGGCAAGCGTTTTTTTTCTCGCAATCATTTGGGGCATATGACTCAAGAAACAACAAAGTGTTTAAAGAAGTGGAGAGTTTGTGGAAGAATGTGTGGGAATTAGTTCTTGTAAATGCTTCTTTTTGGTGTCAATTTCTAAAGAGATACCCGTTATCTCAGTTGCTTAAGCTTTTAGATTTAGGCTAATTTAAATATTTTATTTATTTTTTATCACTACTTTCGATAGCAAGAGTTGACATGACTATTAATCTTGAAATGAGGGTGGGCTAGGAATTGAACGGAATGTCTCTTGCACCATTTTTCTTAATTATTGTTATCTTCTTGGAAAATGGTGTATATTATACCCACAACCAATGCCATTTTTATATCGTGTCTTTTTTTTACAACTCAAATTTCGAGTTTGTTGCCTCAAATGGAATCTTTTATCAACAGGTATTGTTCATCACATGAGAATTTGACCATTGACCATGTTTTGTCCATTGCACGTGGTGGAGAATGGACGTGAGAAAATCTGGTGAGTTATCTAGTAAAAGGTGATTTTTTTTAAAGAGAACATTTCATTGCAAAGATGAGATTATACAAAAGAAGACCAAGAGAACTTTTCATTCCTTATATTCCCTCAACGGGTAAACAAATGACGTGTTAACTATGAGACTACGAAAGGGGAATTAGACAAATTGATTGATAAGCTGGCTATGGAAGACATAGCTTAAGAGGGAGTGTTTTGTTTTCTGTTATTTTAAGTAAATATAAATTGTCCATATTAGTTGTCTGTATTTATGTCAATATTTATGGTTTTCTTCCTATTTGTAGTTGGTCTGGGAATATAATGTATATATATTTTTTCTTTTTCCATAAACTTAATTTCATACATCTTATTGTTATAGGTTGCTGCTTGTTTAAAATGCAATTCAAAGAAAGGTCAAAAAACTTTAGAAGAAGCAAATATGAAGCTGAAGAAGACTCCCAAGGTAATGTTATATTCTGTTCATAGTTTTATGTTCTTTATGATTTATCTAATTGTAATTTAAATTTGTGGACTTGTTGAGATCAACACAGATGCTTTTTACCTTGATTTTGCAGGCTCCGAAAGACTATGATATAGTTGCCATCCCTCTAACAAATACAGCGATAAAGATGCTGAAACTGAGAAAGGGAACCCCTGAAGAATGGCGTCAATATCTTTCAAATGAGCATTGACATGTAATTGTTGTTGCAATTGTAAATTCCTCTTCTTCGCACATATTATGTATGTAGTACCAAGGAAGTAAAAGTCGCCGACTTCAACGACAAGTCGTGAAATCAGCCCTGCGATATATCGACCGGGGTTTAAAAGTTATATTCTCCCGAGTCGACAAATTATCGCCGACTTACATTGAAGTCGACGATTTCGATTTCCAAAATCGAAGATTGTCGCTCATTCCATTTTCACTTAGGCTATTTATAAACTTTGTAATCTCACTCTTTTTTTGTAAACTTTCGATGTGGGATTTAAATCTCCTTCCTTAATTTTCTCACTTTTCAATGTGGGATTTAATACTATTATACCAGGCATAAATAGTTTCTCTCTCCCACTTAATTCTTTCATACTCTCCTTCCCTTCCTTTCTCAGTCTTAATTTTCTTCGTTTCTTTTTTTTCCATATAAATATTGATCAAAAAATTTAATTATCTTACTTAAATATATCATTAACATTATATTTAATTAATTTATAATACCAACAATTCATTTTTCAATCAATATATGTTTTAATAAATTTTACTCATTATATTAATTATTCATAATAATAATAAATGGAGTGTTCTAATTTCAAATTTAATTCGAACTCATAAACCATATATGTTTTAATTTCAAGTTTAATTTGACTTCCATAAAATATGTTAATTTTAATTTAATTTTAAATTGAATTTCATAAACTATGAATGTTTTAATTTTAATTTCATAAATCATTTCAATTTGAATTTCATAATCCATTATGTTTTAATTTAAAAAAAATAATTTGAAGTCTATAGCCATGTTTGAATTTTAATTTTAACTCTTTAAGTTTAATAATTCCATAAATTATGTATGTTTTAATTTTAATTTTAATTTCATAACTACGTATGTTTTAATTTTAATAAGTTTATTATTATTTATAGATGCATAACTCCATTATATGATAGATTATGACTTATTTAAGCTATTATGAAAGCTTTATTGATAAAGTACATAAATTCACCTAAGTTTCCATCGTTTCCGTGAATTTTATGGGAATTTCCGTCGACATCGACAACTCTGTCGACAAATCCGTATATTTGAACCTCAACATCTTGACCGACATCGACTTTTACTTCCTTGTGTAGTACTCACTTTTCTAATACTCTGTATAGCACCTTCAAAGTAATTTATGCCATCTTTAAACATCTTGCATTTTAAGGTATTTGTTATCTTCTTGTTTCATGCATAAGAAAGCATTAAAAACCAACCTTTAAGAACTGATTGCCCTTCATATATCTTTTATATTTATATATTATTATTATTATTATTATTATTATTATTCTTATTCTATCAATCCTAATAGTCTCAGAATCTTAAAGAACATCGACCCTTTTTGAAGAAGAAAGATCGAGAGTATGGTTGTGTACGAGTATGGTTTATATTAATAAGAATATATTATTAAAAAGCTTACTTTATGAATTTAGTTGACCACGTCTATGAACATGAAGGCAATGAATTTTACTCTTATATTTCATTTTAAAATATTAATTATCTTATAATCTCGTAATTTTTTTTTAAATAATAATTACTCATAATATACATACTAAAGTTTCTTTAATAATTATTGAGTCATATTTAAAAAACAAAAATTACTTATAACATGATCATTCTTATTATATAGATGTATAAAATGCATATGTTAAAGTACTAGTATTTGTAAATAGGTCCATAACTATCATGCTCTCCACAATAGGCATTCATGCAACCTATTTGTTGTTGCGTGAAAATGGGAGGACTGGGAACTGACTTGTGGGTCGGGTGTCTCCCGGACTGTGACTGTGCAACTAACTTTAAAGAATGAGAAGATGAGTGAGAAGTGAGCACAGCAGCTTGGAACCTAGCACAGAGGTGACCTGCACAAGGAAACAACTGAGCACCGGTGTGGTGCCGGCCTATCCACTCCGATGCCTAAGTCAGACCAGAGGTGGTGTCGAGCAGAGTAGTAGGAGAATTAGTGTACCTCAACAGTGGGTCTCCTCCGGTATTTATAAGAGAGGTGTAATGATGACCCTACCGTGTAGGTGTCAGGTGTAGGCACTAGGCCACGTGCCGGCTCTCGATTGGATGATCGTCTATCATGTCTGAGAGAGGGCCTCGGTGGTCGCTGCTCTTCCTTTGGAAGAGCAGCCAGGCTCTTTGCCTTAGTGTTGAAATGATACCACACCAGGTGGGCTCATGCCTCTTCTGGCCTATGAGCTCATCCTTGTCCATCCTCTATATGAATGGCCACCTTCTCTACCGAGCTTAGGTGAGTTGGTCTTCTAGGGATGAGCATGCTCCTTGCTAGGCCTCACATGCGCATTCCACTAAGTTGATTGTCTCGGTGCTCGGTCCTCTTATGGAGGCCGAGCTCTTTCCAGAGTCTCCAGAGGTGGTCTTTCAAGATGAGCACTCACCCTATTGGGCCTAGTGGGTGCTCATCCGGCCCACTCCACTAGTGACGTGGAAGTCTTTGATCATCCCACGTGGTCCTCCAGAGGGGTGCCACGTGGTCGTATAGTTGCTTGAAAATCCACCCATAACACTATTCATACAAAGCAAACAGTAAAAAGCACTTCTTTTCGGGGGAAAAAACAAGTGTAAAGCAAATTTAAACAAAGGTGATTGCAAAAGAAATTGTCAAACCAACAAATCTTTATCAGTTGTGTTTTGCCCACACTGTTATTCTCCCAACCCCAAAATATTTCATATTAAATCCAGAAAAATATCAAACTAAAACTATAAATATAGATGAGATCGATTTCAATAGTAGATTTTTCTTACCAATAACTTGAGCCATCAGAATTTTGTAATCGTACAAAAACAACAATATTTCGACTTTTTTTTGTCACTAACAATATTTTGACTTTTAACATTTCATGTTTCACATTTTAGTTCTTCGTTTTCTAGCAATGATTTGTGGACTTTGATTGATGTGTTCTTTACTCATAACTCGATCAACTTTGAATTCTTGAAAATGTAGGAATCAAATAGATGTTTGTACATATTACAAACGTTCTGAACCACTATTCTAGTAAACCTCACAAATTACAATGACTCAACTATGAAGAAGCCAAAAGATCAAGGCAATTTTTTATTTTCTAATAAAATAGCCCACATAAAATTGGTGCAAAAGGGAACAGACAAAACCATCAAAATATACGTAGGTAAGTTGGCTAACTAAAACCACCATGAATTGTGCAATTCGACCTCCATTAGAATAGCCAATAAACTTTTCACTTCCACTTATCTAAGTCTTCTTCAGTACCTTCTTTTCTATGGATTTCCAGAACTCTACCTTTTTTAATTATCCCCCAAGGATAAGTATGATCATATGATTTTGCTTTTCTTAAAAAAAAAAAAAAAAGACTGCGGATAATTAAAATCAAGTTTCAAATGCAAGAAGTAACAAACTTTTTCACTTAAACATCTCAAATTGCTCCCTTAGATGTATATAGGTTCTACCATTTGAGGTAAAAATCACTCTTTTTACAAAAAGAATATATCCAACCCATCCATCAAATAACATTATGTTTATTAGATAATAAAAATAATGAACATAATTTAAATAATCAAACCAAATGTTATTGAACAGAAAGCATAAAATACTATTCAAATGTTTAGAGAAAACAAAGGAAAAAGAAAAATTATAATATCACCTAAGAGTCACTAATGTGAAGTCTCTGAAAGTAATGATACTTGAGCTTCTCCTCTTCTAATTCAATTTTGTCTGATTGTATTCTAATGTACTCTTAGCAATTTCCATTTCTACAAATTTCTTTTTCAAATTTCCAACTCTTTGATCTTCCAACAAAGCTATGTCCACTCCTTCGTCGAGAAAGAAGTCGAAAAACTCTCTCGAAATTGAAACTTTAGATACATCATATAATTCGACTTCTTCAGCAGGAGCAGGAATAGGAACAGCCAGTGATTTTGGTTTACTGATTTCATTTTCACCAATAACAACATTATTAATATTGCTAGAATCATCCTCGTGATCAACATTATTAATGTAACGACCCGATTTCCATTAAATTCTTTAAATTCAAATGCACAGCAGAAGACTCAATTTTTAAAGAAAAACGGCATGAGTTCGTTTAAAAATCGGATATCCAAAACCTGTTTACAACAACCCATATTCAGAGAAAGCGATAAATCGGGAATGTGCATTCCAGCATATAATTTAAACTTCCAAAAGAGATTTAAATCATAAAACATATGCAGATTTTAAACAAATACCCTTTCGGGCTCAAAAGGACACAAGTATGAAAGTTGGAAATAATTTACAAGCATTTCTAAGAAAGCTAAACCAAAAGTGTGTTTATCATTGTCCATTCACCCACTCGGCAAGTCACACAACACCACCTCCTCTACCACGCTACTTAGGACGAGGTTTACATGAAAATTTGTAAGTGTAGCAACATTAGCATAAAAATACTAGTGAGAGCAAAAAGAAAGCAAGTAATCCTATGAACCAAATTTCATACCAGAAATTGTGTCCAAAAGCCTAAAATGCTCATTACTACCCGTATTGACACTTTCAATTTCCATACAACCATACGATAGTAAAATACTACCCGTAATAGTCTTTCAATGCCATGTAATAGAAATAAAGACTTAAACTAAACGTAACAACCATTACTAAGTCTTACTACACAATTCTAAAGAATACGTAATTGTAATATTAACTATCTTTGTTACCAAACAAGTTTCACCGTAACGTACTATTGTATGGATCGAAATCAACATACCACGTACAGTCGTACCATATCACAAGTCATCGTACCATGATACCGTATGGACCGAAGTCAACATACTATCATGTACCGTATCACAAATCATCGTACCATGATACCATATGGATCCGAATCAACATACTATCATGTACCGTATCACAAATCATCGTACCATGATACCGTATGGACCGAAGTCAACATACTATCATGTTCCGTATCACAAATCATCGTACCATGATACTGTATGGATCTGAATCAATATACTATCATGTACCGCATTACAAATGTGGTTAAGTTCCCTAATAAGTTAGATAATCTCAATAGAATTCTACTAAGTTACTAAAGAACCTAATTACTATGATTACACGAGTTATCACTCAAGTGTAACTTCTAAGCTACTTTAACTTCCAAACCACTCAAAGTAACTTAAATTTCCACTTTCATCTAACATCTCCAATTCATTTTACAATACTTCCAAACCACTCCGATGTTTCATTTTCACCGAACTCACTATAATTCCAAATTCTCTCCACTCACTTCCGAGTTAAGTCTCCAACCAAACAATAACTCTCAGGAGTTAATTTCCCTCTTAACCTCGATAAACAAAATCATAATGAAACTTAATTCATAAAATCACCAACTTCCCTTTTTAAACTCACCTTAGCTTGTAGAAAAGCTTCAATCGATCCAAGGTCACAAACACACGAACAAATCACAATCCTACAAATCAATTGCACCTAAATAATATTAATTAACCGAAAATCGTACAAACAACATCTAAACGCACAAAACGATGAAAAACCCGGATTTTCTCCCTATGGTACTCTCGGCCATACAAGGAAAATTGGGGGTCGGGTTTGGTTTTCCGGCTTTTATGCACTTTAGAGGTGTTTCGGGTTGGTTTCGGATACATTGGAAATTCACAACATCGATGGGTATTCGTAAATTAGAGTTTTGTACAATAATCGATTTCCGAAAAATTAAGTAAAATGTAAAAACTTAACAACCCTAACATCCTAATCATGGCCAAGTGAGGGAAAAATCACATGGAACTGGTTTTCGGCTCAAACTCGGTTTTAGGGTTTAGGGGAAGTTTTTAAAATTGCCCAAAACGACTTTCCCGATTGAAATCTTCAAGCTTCGATGGATGGATTTGAAGATTTTAAACAAAAACCTCCATTAAAACACTATTCACATCAAATTTTAGAAATTTTTTCATACCTTAAGGCCTCGAGAAAACGAGCGAAAATCTCGATTAGTAGGTTGGAAATGAAGCTCGGACCGAGGGCTTTCCAACGGAATGAGAATCGAGACGATCCACCGAGAATCGGAGAAAACCAAAAATTCAAATATTCTTCTTGCTATCCTCGGCCCCAAGAAGAAGAAGAGAAGAAAATTAAAATGATTTTTGTCTAAATTTTGATATTTAAGATGAAGATGAATAGTAAAAAGTAGATATTTAAGAATTTGGAAAATGACGCCTACGCCCCTCTTTTGTTTTTACTTTAAAAACGAAACCCGAAGCTCATAAACTAATCTAAAGGTGATTAATAATTATTAATTGGCCCGTTAATAATTATTAATGTCACCGAAATGAATTTAAAGTATTAAAAGGATTAAAAAGATTTACGGACGAAAATAACTACTAAAATCGAATTTACTAAATTTAAACTAATCTTAAAAGCTTTAATTAAAATTAAAATTTTTTTTACCCCCAAAGAAACGGGACGTTACAATTAATATTGCTAGAATCATCCTTCTGATCAACACCCAAATTTTGGTTGATAATTCATATAACTTTTGGATGTGAGGATCAGCTTGTCGATCAGATTGGGAGGTTGGCGCATTTCCGTAAACTTCTTTTTGAGACGAAAAATTTTATCGGAAATTTGATGTCTGGTAGTGGAAGAACGGATGAGACGAGGTTTAATAAAATCGAAGAATCCGCCAGTAGTTGTATTAGTATTGTTTTGCTGACATTCGTAATAACCATTTAACAAAGTAAGCTCATCTTCCTCACTCCATAACTTTTGAAATTTCCAACTCCCATTCTTAATAATCTCTACATCCATGTCCTGATCTTGTTCATCGCCCTCCATATCACGTTGTTGATAATGCAATTTAAATCTAAGGATTGAAATTTTTTGTATGTTTGTTATAATACGAAATTAACAAAACAAATGAACAAGAATAAAAAGTAGAGTAATGGTTTAAAGAAAAGAGAACAAACCCTAAAAACGATGATTGCTTGAATGAATGAGAGAGTTGGGAACAGATTATATATAATTAAAAAAAATTAAAAAATTTCAGAAAGATCTCAATAGGAAAATGTAATTATATTGGGTAATATTTTGGGGCATTTTCAAATATGTTAGAATTTTTTATAATATTTACAAATTTGTTAGAATTTTTTTTTTTACAAAAATGTTAGAAGTTTAAAAATTCTAAGTATATCAGTGAACTATTAGTATATCAATGATAGTTTATCAGTCGATCATTAATAGTCTATCACTGATATACTATTATACATCACTGATATACTATTAATTGTTGATTGATATACTAATAGGTGAACTGATATACTCGACTTTTGAAATTCTAATATTTTTGTAAATATTCTTTTTTCCTAACAAATTAGTAAATATTTTACCGAATTATAACATTCATGTAAATTTCCCTAATATTTTCCTTTTGAGATAATATTCTTATTTATTGAAAACCAAATATGAGCAGAATTTCCTTTTTCTATTATTAGTTATTTTAGGAATCTTGATTTGATTTGATTTTTTATTTTTTGAAAGAAGAAATCGTGAATTGATATTAATTTTTGTTGCCTAATAATCATATTTTTTTTTAAATTTAGTTGAAGAGAGAATTGAAGTTTTTGGAAAAAGACGAAGTTTTTGAAACCACCCCTTTCCTATGTTGTTTATGGAGAAGGATATCCTCATCTTTAATGTCATGGTCTAATACTAGCTTCTTCTGCTTCACTATTTTTTGGCTTAAATTTAATTTATTTTCATTTAAATTAGAACACCTATTTCCATTCCCAGTCCCAATCCCTCGATAGGAAAATTGAGAAAAGAAATCATCATAATGAGAATGAGAGGTAGAGTTAGAATCTTACAATTGTGGATTCTACTTGTATTCTCTTTCTCCTTCTCTTTCTCTTTCTCTTTCTCTTTCTGTTTCATGGAAGGCATTTCTCAGCTACGGATTCCAATTGGGAAACTGAATGCATAGCCTCAATTCTCGCCCTATCCCTTCCCTTCGACTCGTTTTCTACATAATATCAATTTTACAATTACTTGTCAAAAAATAAAAATATTCATTTTAATATTACTTGTCACAAAATAAAAATATTCATTTTAACATTATATTAAATATATAAAAACAAAAACAAAATTACGGAATTACTCTGATATTTCTAATATAATGGTTAATGGAGTTAATAACCTAGCTACTGTCATTACAATTATTTTAATAATACCTAATGTTGTAGCGTATTTTCGTCAAGCTAACAGGATCAACACGTCAGCTCCACGTATTCTCCAACGGATGTAGACGGAGAACGTATCACTTGAAATGAGAAGGAAGTAACACCGGTGTGGCAACGACTACTGCACTTTGACGATCAAGTCTGTAGAAATTTTGGCAGAGTTTTAGTAAGGTCTCAAAGCGTACTTCAATCATTCAGAACTTCTGTATTTATAGAGGGTGAGTTCGTGGTTTCCTGCCCTTCCTTTGGTACATCTTCCGCCCATTTGCAAGTTGACCAACCACACGTCAAGTCTACAGCCACAACTTCTTGTCACCGAACTACTCTTCGGATGCCTCAACCTATCTCTAGGTAATGATGAAATTAGGAGTATTTGTTCGTGTACGTTTTAAGCTGAAGGAGCTCGTTGGCCTTCTTGAGTTTGGGCTTCTTGAGTAGGTGTGGTGGCTAACTGTGGTGACCTCAATGTGCCTGGCTAGGTGGACTTAACAAGCTCAATGGGCTTAACTGTGTAGGGTGGCTGAAGTTGTTCAACATGATAAAGTTGGGCTGCACAGATGCCCAATTCTTGTAATTATTATTATTTTTATATCTTCTAAATTTACCCTTAACAGAGGCCCCCTACTCCCTAGTTGAATAGCCTTGATGAGTTACTCTAATCGGGCAATCAATTGGGGGAGTATTGAGGATGTGCAGAATATCACCTTAACATGCCACCATCAGGCCCAGTGAAGGACAAGTGGCCTGTCGCAGATGCCACCTAGTGCAATATTAGCTTGACACATGGAGGATGATGCATGTTGTATGACGAATAAATAAGGAATGTTGGATGGTGAAGAGAAATATGAGAAAGAAGAAGTTACAAGCTTCAGGTAAATTCTCTCATTTTCTTTTTTGCAATTTTTTTTTACTCGATCTGATGTCACAGCGATGTTAGTGGCCTAACATTGCTGCCTGTCAGGCCAGACACTGGCTATCCGGGAAGGTTTAATAACTGAATTTAGCAGGCCATGACATGCGTATGTCATCGCTTCTGGCACTGAATTTCATCTTTCATCTTTTTTTTCCCAATCAGTTTAGCTTATCCTAAGCTGACTTCCCACCTTTTTCAGTTTATTTTAAACTAATTTCCATATTTTTCAGCTTATTTTAAAGTGATTTTTCACATTAACAGCTTATTTTAAGCTGATTTTTTTACCTTAATCGAAGCTCATTTCCATTTTTTCAGCTTATTTTAAGGTGATTTTTCATCTTACCAACTTATTTTAAAGTGATTTTTCACATTGTTTTAAGACGTTTCAGTTAATTGAATATTTTTAGCATGCTCAGCGCGTACTGATTCAGTTCTCTCAACGTGCTCAAGCATACTCAATAAGATTATAGAACATCCAATAAGATTAGCCGCGTTATAAATGTAAAAAGGCATCAAAATCTTCAAGTAGTTAATTCAGCCGTTTGATTAAAAATTAAGGGAAATTTATTGAGTAGCAAATTTTGATGCAATATTTATAAAAATAGCAGTTCTAAAACATATTTGTAAATATAGCAATTTTTACTATGTTAATCTGTGACGACCCGACTCTTTTAAATCATTTAAAAACTAAAACACAGCGGAAGTCTTTATATTTAAAAAAAAAACGGCGTGGTTATGTTTAAAACTTAGGCTAGCCAAGACCTGTTTACATTTTCACATCAGAACATTTAAACACAAGGAATTTCAAATTCCTATTTCAGGAGTTTAAAAAGATTAACATCCATAAAAGTAAAACCAGAAGCTCTTAAGAGCTATATATAAATTTACATAACAAAAGATACAATTAAACTAAAGGAGTCCATGGACTTTTAAAAGTATCTAGTCCATCTCTGATCCATCATCCTCTCGATCATGCCGCACCAGCTCCTCTCCCACCACCACGGGCATAAGGATTACCTGAAATTTGTTTGTAATATCATGAGCTAATAACATGCCAAGTGAAAATAAAAGAATAAAAAGTAACAATAGACCTCAAACCCGTATTATGAATTGTGTCCAAATAAGATTACATATTCTTTCTCAAAGTTGTCTAAACTCTAGAAAAACTAACTTTCAACCATTTGGGAAAAGTACTTCCATAATCCATAATCTCTTCAAGATGAAATTACTAGTCTATGTAAACTAATCCTCATCCAATAACTCATTAAAACAAGTAATAAAAGAATTTAATAAACTTTACATAAGCATAACATCTCAATTCACCTTATTGTCTTACTTTCCATAATGAAATATACAATTCCTTCTCAATGATATAATTCCACTGATAATATGCATGAAGGTAATGAAAACACCCATAGGTTTCACATTCACCTTTTTATCTCACTTTCCATTCCACCGATAATATGCATGAAGGTAATGAAAACACCCGTAGGTTTCACATTCACCTTTTGTCTCACTTTCCTCTCAATTAAATGATGTAAGATGTTATGCATATGCTTTCAAAAGTAAATAAATGTAAATATGAATGTTTAAGTAACCGAAGAACATAAAGTAAATGAATCATAGATGTCCTTGTGCATAAAGTAAATAAATAGAAATTTCGGGAAAACAATAAGTAAATCGAACCAACGATACTTTAATAAAAGTAAGATCTTAACTTAACGAATAAGTCTCCACTTCCAAAGATTCTATACTTTTCAATAAATATCCAAAATTCCATATTCAAGTTCCTTAGTCATTCCATTATTCGTGGATCCTTCAACGTCCAATAATCCAACCTAAACTCCGGATCAATTCTAAACTTAGAACTTCCAAAGTTAAACGTTCCTCTCTAGAAAATCCGTAAGTATTCTCACTCAACTAGAACTAGCTCCAAACCTAAGTATATTAGCTCCAAACCTAAAGCTACGTTAAATTCTAATTATTCTCACCTTGGCAAAAGTAGAATTCGCTCCCGAAGTCCGAAAGAGCGATCAAGCAAACGGTCCACAAACACCTACATTTAAATTATGTCTAACAATCAATAAATAACCAAACATCGATCAAACAACACCTAAAAGCATAAAACGGCGAAAACCCCCAAAAATCCTTTAATGATGCTCTCAGCCCCTTGAATGAATTTGGGTTTCGGGTTTGGTTTTCTGGCTTTTAGGCAATTTAGAGGTGTTTCAAGTTGGTTTCAAGTAGTTTCGAAGTTCCCGATTTCAAAGGGTAACTATAAATCGGGTTTTTGGACAATAAATGATTTCCCGAATTTAATTACAATTAACAATATATCAATAAAAAGACATCCCAAAACAACCCTCCAAATGTAAATTTCAAACGGGATGAGTTTCGGCTCAAACTCGATTTTAGGGTTAAGGGGAAGTTTACAAAAACACTTAAAACAACTCCCGTAGTTAAAGTCATCGAGTTTAACGGTAAGAAATCGAAGATTCAAAATGAAAAATCCATTAAAACACTATTTGGAGCTTAGGTTTTGAAAGTTTAACTTACCGTGAGGTCCTTAGAACACGGATGGAAAGCACGATTGCTAGGTGGAGAAGAATCCTAGGACCGAAGGCTTTCCGATGCAACCGAAATCAAGTCGATCCGTCGAGAATCGAACAAAACCCAAGGATTTCTCCCCCCCCCCACTTGAGACCCATGACTTTGAGAAGAAAAAGATGAGGAAATTGTGGTCAATTTTGGTCAAATGGCTATTTAAGAAGAAAATGAATAGTAACTTGATATTTTAGGAATTTTGGAAATGACGGTTACGTCCTTTTAATGACTTTTGACTTCTAAATCGAAACCCGAAGTTCTTAAACTAAAAAAATGGTGATTAATAATTATTAATTGGCCCGTTAATTATTATTAACACGACCAAAACTAAATTAAGCTATTAAAGCGATTAAAAAGGTTTAAATCAAAATAAACTACTAAATTCTAAATTACTGAATCTAAAATAACTTTAATTACTTAAATTAAAATAAAATAAATAATAAATTTTTTTTATACCTCAAAAGTAACGGGACGTTACATAATCAGTGATTAATATGTGTATCAGTAGTGTAAAAATATGTAATTAAATGTTTATAACTGATTCACCCGATCAAAATTTGCTATATTTATAAATATTTTTTAGAGCTACTATTTTTACAATTTTTACTAAAAAAAATTGCTAGACTTACAAATGCCCCTTAGCCCCGTTTGGTTCGGGGTAATCTTAGATTCTCTTATAAGGGGCATTTAATTCCATTATTTGTTTGGGGTTTATTTAAAAATATTTGGGTAATATAAGATTCCTGCATTCATATTTTCCCAGTTATAAGAGTATTCGATTACCTTTGAATTTGGGTGCTTTCTATGATTCTCACGAGAAGGTAATCTTATTTTTTACAATTTTAACCCTCTTTAATCAGAAATATGGTGAATTTGCTTTATGCTGCGTTCTGATTCCGTAGGGAGACTACATTCTGTGTTCTGGTTTCAAGTGCACTGTTTGGGTGTTTAGGGATTGAGGCTGCCTATTTTAAATTTGTATAAGAATGCCGAGGCGCCATATTTTACTTCCGGTCTCTTTGCTTCGTGGTAGCCACCGTCTGCGAATGCTGCTGTTCAGGGCGATGCTTGGGGGAGTTCTCTAAACTCTTCCTTGTTTTATTTTCATTTCGACTGCTGCTTCTGCTCTTTATTTTCATATTATTTTGTCACTGATATGGGTCTGCTGGTGTCTCTATTTCATGCTGTTTTGTGCTATTTTGCTGTGAGGACACATCAAGTTTTAAGTTTGGGGGTGATTGTCCATTTTATTAGCACCAATGTACAATTTTCATGTTCTTAAATGATAAATTCTTTGGCTGGTTAACTTCAAATTTCATGTTTTCATTGCTTCTTTGGTTAGAATGGTCCAAATGATTTAGTTGGCTTTTGCATGATTTTTAGGATAGTTCTAATTTTGGTTAAGTGCGTTTTGGGCTTTAGATTCTTTTACACTTCCCCGTTCATATCAGCTCATGGTAAACCCGTTTAGACAGTTTAGATGCTTGAGGACTACTTCCCTTTGTGAGGAGGAAACATTGAATGGCCAATCCTAGTGAACCAAAGTAGAAAACTCTTGCATTCCTTCTTAGTGAGCTTCCAAATAAGTGTCTCCATAAGTTTGGGGGTAACATAGTTACCCACCATTTGAAAAAAAAAAAAAAAGAAAAAAAAAAAGAAGTACTCCAATGTCTTGAGGTAAGTCGGGATAAGAGTATGCTTCGGCGGTTCGAGTTATCTAGTAGCTAAGTAAAAAAAAAAAAGGCACTAGGGACACAAGAACTTTCTTAATAAAAAAAAAAATTAAAAAAAAGAAAAAGAAAAGAGAAATGTTCCAATGTCTCGAGGTAAGTCGGGATAAGAGCATGCTTTTGCGGTTTGAGTTAACTAATGTCTAAGAAATAAAAGGCATTAGGGAAACAATAACTTTCTTGCACATAGTGCCTTTTCACAAAAAAAAAAAGAAAAAAAAACAGTGAAGTCAATTAGTTTGCTAGCCCTATGAAAGAAGTAGTCAAGAGTTCAAATGGAGGGAATCTAGGTGAGGTTGTGATTTGTTGAGTTCAAGCTTAGGAAAAAGAGTCTTAGGATAGCTATCTTTGCTTGCTAGATGGATTTTACCATGAATTGTTTGATTCGGGATGCACACACTTTCACTTGAGAATCTATTGCCCTTTATGTACTTGGTTAGTTTTAGGATTGTCTTGAAGAGAATTGCAAAAGTCTATGATGGAAAAAGTCCTAACCAAAAGTTGAGAAAAGTGATTTGTTGTAAGCTTGTGTGTCAAAGTTTAAATCTTCATTCAAGTCAAAGTTTTCTTTTTGCATCGCTCGAGGACGAGCAATGAGTCAAGTTTGGGGGTTTGATAACTCTATAAAATAGAGTTATTTGGTCCTATTTTAATGCCTATGTGATAATTAATTGATTGAACTTTGCTTATATTTTGTGTACTTTGAACTCATTTTGCATAATTCTTTAATTAAGCTTACTTTGAGAAAACTCGGGTTTTTAGCACTTTAAATAATATGTTTGAAGTGTTTTGGCTTTGGGTATTTTAATCTTGTCATTTTGAATGAAAGAAATCCCTAAAAAGTTGCAAATTTGATGTAGGAGCAAAGGAAAAAAGTGCAGATTTTTGCACTTTTCTCGTGGCGATCTTCTGATTGTCTTTGCAGAATACGGACAATGACTTAGTCACGATTTTCAGCCCAAAAATATCAGTTTTTTGGCCCGCTGAGATTCTTCTCAAATAAAATAAGCCCATCATAGGGGGTCAACTTAGAAGCAAATTTGGAGGAGATTTAAGAAAAACCCAAGCCCAAAACAAAGAAAAATAGAAGATTAACCTAGAAAAGAAAAGAAAAGGCGAGACTTGAGATTTGAAGATAACCCCAAAAAAAAAAAAAAAAAAAGAAGAGGCAGCGTACGTGAGGAACAGAGGCAGATCGTGAGAGGAGGAGACTTCTTCTTCTTCATTGGAGCTTTGTTTTGATTTCTTCTCTTCTATTTATTTACTCTTACTTTTCATTATTCTTCCTTCCCCATTCTTAAGAACTCCATTGTTGAACTCAAGTTATGTTAGGTTTAGTTTTGATTTTGTTTAACTCTTTTGTTAATTTAGGTTTTGTTATGAACTAAATTTTATTTGGTTGGAATTGATAGATGAATCCTAAAAGGGATTAGTTTTCACAAGCTTTAATAAATTCAGTTTTTATGTTCAATCAATAGTTTGATATTTCTATCTATTTGCTTATGCTTGATCAACTTAGGTGAATTGTTTAGTTTAATTTTAATTCTGAAAAGGTTGAAATTAAATGGAAAAGTATTGATTGATAGGGGTTAACAATTCTCGAATTTGTTTTTGGTAATGCATAGACATATGTGTTTACACCTTAAGGCTTAAACCGGAACATTGAAAACATATTTCTTAATCTAATTTTACCTAGACATAGGATTTAAATTGAATTAGGAATTAAAATCATGTTGGGCTTGACAAAGTCACTTGAATAATTGGGTTTGCTTGCATAAAAAGTGTCTTTATTAATGCAGTTTGCTGCAGCACAGCCACAACACTGTTGCAGATTTGTGAATTCTAAGACTTTTTAGGGGGATTCTTGATTTTCCAACCATTCATCTCTACATAGTTTCATCAATTTATTATTCTTGCATATTTTAGGAGTAATTTAAGCCACTTTAGACCATCGTATTTATTTTCCTTAATTAATTTAGAATTTATTTATTTAGTTTTGCATAATTTCACAATTTTATTAGTTTAGTTTCATAAATCAAATCACCCCAATTTTTCATTGTTTTTATTTTCTTTAAGCTATATGTTAAACACCTATTTAATCTACTAATCCTCGTGGGAACGATATCTTTCTTATCACTTTATTACTTGTTTGACTGCGTGCACTTGCGTATCACGATTTCACACAACAATAACTAGTATATTAACACGTGCCTTGCACGTGAGATGTTTTCATAATATTGTTTTTATATTAAAATAGTATTTTAATTTTTTTAATATATATGTTAAATATTTTACTTATGAAAAGTTATAAATCAGATATGAAATTCGATAATTTGATCATGTTTATTTATAATGAAATGATATTTTTAAAATCAAATTTGATGAAAAAAATTATTTTAAATATTTAAAAAAAAATAGAAAGTAAAGTTTTGTATGAACTCAAATAGATATTGATACATTATTTTAAAAAGTAAAAATAGATGTTGACACTATATTTTTATTATATTGTAATTTTTTAAAATAAATACTCATACATTAAATTCTAATTACAAACAAACATCTTGAATTCCCAAAACATACTTTAGGAATAATGAAGTAATTTGCTATGAATTACATTTTAGAAAGAAACATCATAGCATGGAATTAATAATTAAAACAGGTAAATTAAATTGGGAAAGTATATAAACATTTGTAAATAGTAATAACTTAAATAATAATATTACTTGATAAAAAAGGGAAGATGGTATTCAATATACTAATATATTTTCAAAATAACATTCATTTTATTATTTTTAAATTAATATTTAATATATAGCTTTGAAGATATAGTTCGAAATATAATAGTCAACTTTGATAGAAACAGTAAACTATTTTATTAAAAAAATATTTTAAACTCATTGTATTAAGTAAGAGAATGTAATATAAGAATATAATAATTAATTATTAGTGGTTATTAATTATTGTGTGGCATATTTTGTAAATTTCATAATTAAAAAGGGGTATAGTGGTCCTAAAATGTTTCTAAAACATCCCCACTTTTATATATTAGAGATAGGTTTGATCAAAATCATTCTCAACAAGTTAGATTTTTTTTTTTGCGGTTTATTTGCTACATTTGATAAAGATTTTTTCCACTGAGTTTTAATTTTTTGATATTTTGTTTTATTCTCCATACATTTGACAGACCCCAAATTCCTTTCAGATAAACCCTATTATTGTTGAAATTGCAAGGTTTTTTTTTTATTGAATTTATCTCTATTTGTAGATTTGTGGATAAATTTTGTAAATGAATTGTTGTGTGAAGTTTTATTAGTTCAAATTATCAGGCATCCTCATATTATTATTAAGTTAAACAAACAAGGTAATCTAAGATTCCCAACAATCAAATACTCTAGCATCAGATTCTCAGGTATTATATTACTGGTGGTATCTTAAATTATAGCGAACCAAACGGTGGCAATTAAAAGATGATGATAAAACTACAAACAAATAGTTAATCACACACCACCATTACTAAATACTTTTTTATAAATCCAACACACAGGTATAACTCAAATGGTTAGACATTTGCTCCCTTCACATGAGGTTAAAACTTCGAGTATTCCCTCTCTCAATTTGGTGTAATATCTCAAGGAAAAGGAAAAAAAACTTACTTAAAATGAAAGATAAAAAAATTAGACTGGAAGATTTGAAATTATAGATTTTTATTAATAAAATATGTGGTCTGCACTTGCATTGGTAATGAAAACTCAAATAAATGGAAAGAACAAAGTAGAATGTATGATTAATAACAATAATTAAGAAATAAAATCCTTACATCATAATATAAATAATAGAAATTCATCATAATTACTATTGTGGGGGTGATTCCTAATCTTTAGGTCGGATGCTGTTTTGAGTGCATCTAATATCATAGAGATCTAAAAAAACTGACAATTCTTCAACTCGAATTCGTTTCGAAGCATCCTCAATTCGTCCCAATCCTTTATGATCTATATGCTAAATGGTCAAGTGATAAGACATCCATATCAAACTTCATCTAAAATAAATATTTTCTATATAACTTATCATTTAATGGAACCGATTTGAATTTCGTCGAACTCTCTTTGTGTTGGTTTTGTTGAGAAGAAGTACCCCAAAGCCTTTTTGACAATTCAAAAATCTTTTGTTGATTGGAGTCTATAAATTTAAAATTGTTGTCTGATGATTTGACCTGAGAGTCACTAAAATACCATTGAATAAAAAGCATAAAATACCATTCAAATGTTCAGAGAAAACAAAGAAAAAAAATTAAAATATCACCTGAGAGTCACTAAATAGAGCAGTGAACTCTCTGAAAGTAATAATACTTGAGCTTCTCCATCTTCCAATTCTGTCTGATTGTATTCTAATGTAATTTTAGCAATTTCCATTTCTACAAATTTGTTTTTCAAATTTCCAACTCTTTGATCGTCCAACAAAGCTATGTCCACTCCTTCGTTGAGAAGGAAGTCAGAAAATTCTTCCAAATTTGAAACTTTAGATACATCATATAATTCGGCTTCTTCAACAGGAGCAGGAGCAGGAGCAGGAGTAGGAGTAGGAACAAAAACAGGAACAGCCTGTGGTTTTGGTTTACTGATTTCATTTTCACCAATAACAACATTATTAATATTGCTAGAATCATCCTTGTGATAACCATTATTAATATTGCTAGAATCATCCTTGTGATCAACATTATTAGAGCCCCAAATTTTGGTTGATAATTCATATAGCTTTTGGATGTGAGGATCAGCTTGTTGATCAGATTGGGAAGTTGGCATTGCGGTAAACTTCTTTTTGAGACGACAAATTTTATCTGAAATTTGATGTCTTGTAACAGAAGAACGGATGAGACGAGGGTCAATAAAATCGAAGAATCCACTAGCAGCATTATTAGTATTGTTTTGCTGATATTTATAATAACTGATTTAACAAAGTAAGCTCATCTTCCTCACTCCATAACTTTTGAAATTTCCCACTCTCATTCTTAATAATCTCTACATCCATGCCTTGATCTTGTTCAACGCCCTCCATGCCACGTTGTTGATAATGCAATTTAAATCTGTGGATTGAAAAACTTTGTATAAGAAATTAACAAAACAAATGAAAAAGAATAAAAAGTAGAGTAATGGTTCCAAGAAAAGAGAACAAACCCTAAAAAGGATGATTGCTTGAATGAGAGAGTTGGGAACAAATATTATATAATACAAAAAAAAGATTAAAAGATTTTAGAACAATCTCAATAGGAAAATGTCAATAAATTGGGTAATATTTTCCATTTGAGATAATATTCTTATTTATTGAAAACCAAATATGAGCAGAATTTCTTTTTTCTATTATTTGTTATTTTAGGAATCTTGATTTGATTTTTTATTTCAAAGAAGGAATCGTGAATTGATATGAAAGGCTTTCAACAATTTTTGTTGCCTAATAATCTTATTTTTTTTTTAAATTCAGTTGAAGAGAGAATTTGAAGTTTTATGGAATGAATGTTTTGTTGCCCAATGTCAATGTCTGAATATTAAGTCATTGTTGAGATTAATCCGATTATTATTGTCATTTGTATGGATGACCAAAACCGGTTATAGGATTATTTATTTATTTAAATTTTTGGGTTTATCGAATAGTGTTTGATTTACGGAAAAAAAAATTCAGCACACAAAAAGCTTTTTCTTTTTAAATTTTTTAAAGATATTTATTATAAAAGGTAAGCTTCCTTAATTTTTTATTTGATTCCTTGACTTTTTGTAAACATCAATTCAATTCAACAATAGCATAATGATTTTGGATGAACTTTAATTAATCTTGGTTTTCTTTCATTCCTTACTAAAAAGAAATCAAGCCAACACATTATTTACACTATGACTACATGGTTCTGACCTTCACTTTTTAATTTGATGCAACATAAATGGATGGATGGATTGGATGAAATGAATTTCTTTTTATACTTTATCAGATACAAGTAGGGGTGAACAAACACCCCGTTACCCCACAAACCCGCCTCTCCCCACCCCGTTTAAGTGTTTAGTCGGGGTCGGGGTGGGATAAAGTAGCCTGTTTATTAAACGGGGTGGGGTCGGGGCGTTGGGATTGGACCCCATCGGGGCCCTGACCCCAATTAGTGTTTTTTTTAAAAAAAAAATCCCCATAAGCCCATTCCTAATTTCCCACCCACGCATGTTGACCCTAGTCCCCAGCGCCACACCCCTCCCTTCCCTCCCTCCCTCCTTTCCTTCCTTTTTTTCTTTTTCTTTTTCTTTTTCTCACGCACAGCAAGCCTCTGTCTGTCTCCCTGTTCCTTTTTTTTTTCTTAAGCCTCTACCTCTCTGCCTTTTCTTTTCTCACATATACATTACTCACGAAGTGACGACCCGACTTCTTTTAAATCATTTTAAAACCAAAACGCAGCGGAAGTCTTAATATTTAAAAAAAGGGCATGGATACGTTTAAAATTTGAACTATCCAAAACCTGTTTATATTTTTCACAATCAGAGAAATCGTAAAGACAAGGAAATTTCAGAATCATAGAAGGCTAAAAACAAAAGCTCTCATGAGCTTATATACAGACGTACATCAAAAGATGAAAGACAATAAGAAAATATTAGTTCAAAGACTATACACTTTCTCTAGTCCATCTCGCCATCATCGTCATCCAAGATCAAGTAGCACCAACTCCTCTTCCACGACCTCGATCACAGTCGATACTTGAAATTTTTTGTAAGATCATGAGCTAAAGCTAGCCCAGTGAAAATAAATGGAAAATAAAGTAACATTAGACTCAAAACCTGTATTTGGATTTGTGTCCAAATAAAGCTCACATACCCTTTACCTTTCAACCACCAAAAAGGGTTTTGTATTAAGTATTCCACTTTCACGAACCAAATCTCCCATATAATTGAGGAACTAACTTCCAAGCATTAGAATGACATGTTTCATAACACACATAGCAATCTTATTTCATTCTCTCTAATACCTTATACTATACATAAGGTTTACATCAAAATTACAATCTCCAATTTCAAGATCTTCCAAAGAATTGAGAATCTAGCTCTCATATATGTATCATAATAATTATACAAGGTTCAATACACCCTTGCATTCTCTCATTATACAATTCAATCTCATTCCTTTTCCTATAGCACTCGTCTATACATCATATTTCATTTCTTTTCTCTATAGAAATGTATGTTATACATATTGTTTCATTCCTTTTCTCAATAGCAACTAATTCTATAAAATAAGGTTTATATTCCTTTATTTTTAATAATTAATGCTCAGCTCACTCAGTCTTAACATATGCAAACAATCATAATTTGTGATTAATGACGATAATGTTAGCACACGCAGTCTAAACATTTATTCATTAACTCTCTCAACAAGTGTAAAGGGCACCCAACCTTTACATCAATATAACCATCAAATGCTTATAATGACAGTATTGAAAGCTCTCACAGTCTAACAGTACCTCATTATCTCGCTCAACAAGTGTAAAGGGCACGCAACCTTTACATCAATAATATCTTCCCACCTCTAGTGAATAATGACGGTAATGAAGCTCACTCAGTCTAAGCATTACCTCATTAACTCACCCACCGAATACAAGGTTCAATGCACCCTTGTATCCTTATATATGTATCATAGTAATTATGGATAATACTAGATAATGTGAACTCGCATAGTTCTATCATTATCTCATTATCCATCTCCTCCGATCATGTAATGTTCACGCAACCTTTACCATTCCTCATGATACATATACGTAAACATAAAACGAATAATACCAGACAATACATGCATGCTCAAGCTATGCATTGCCTCATTATTCCTCCAAATAATCGATTATGCAATATGAATATGAATGTGATCTCAATGCAAGTAAACATAAATATAATCATTCGAAGTTATCGAGATAACATAACGATAAAGGATAATAGAATCACGAATTATCCATTATACATAAAACAAGAAATTAGGAATTTCTGAAAAGAAAACAATAAATAAATCAAGCCAAACAGCATTCAGATAAACTTGAGTTACTAACTTATCATAAGGTCTCTAATCAAATTATTCCATTGCTTTTAGTAAACATCCGAAGTTCCATAATCAAGTTCCTTATTCACCTTATTATACTTGAAACCTTCAACTTCCGATAATCATTATTAAATTTTGAAACGAATCTAAATTTAGAACTTTCAAGAGTTAAACGTTTCCTTTGAGAAATCTATAAGTTCTCTCGACTCACAATATAACTAACTTCCAACCCTAAGCAAGTTAGCTCACTTACTTTAATCCTTTCGATTCAAATCTTAATCTCAATTTCTGATCCTACAAATCATTCAACTTATTCGGTTTCTAAGTCTACATTTCAGTTCTATTTATTCTCACCTTAGCAATTCAAAGTACAATCCAACGGTTCAACGAGGCGTCAACGTGCAAGCGACACCTACAATACATCAACCGAAAACAATTTATAAATCATAACTAAAATGAGAAAAGTGTGATTTTCGGTTGATAGTGATTTTCAGATGAATAGTGTTTTTGGATTTATAGTGTTTTCAGGTGAATAGTGTTTTTCAAAAATCCGAGCTCGAAATCGTCAAATTCTTTGATAGAGATACATGATTTCAACTTCAAAACTCATTTAGAAACAAAAAAAAGAAATCTATATAAAAAGTTTTGAAAACTCACTTTTTAGGGCTTCTCTTAGAGAATGAGACACACTGAAAAGCTAGGTTGGATAGGTAGCCCTCGTCCCGAGAAATCCAACGCAACCGAAATCACCGAAAACGAATGAGAAACGAAGAAAACCCAATAAATTTCTTCTCATCAATGGTTCCCACATCCATGAGGAGGAAAGGAAAGAAAGTTTGTCCAAAATTTGACTATTTCACCTTTTAAAGAAGATGAGTAAATAGTGCCAAGATATTTTAAGAATTTGGAAAATTACGAATACGTCCCCCGTTTACTTTTAGCTTTTAAAACGAAACCCGAAGCACTTAAACTTGCCAAAAGGTGATTAATAATTATTAATTGGCCCGTTAATAATTATTAATACGCCTCAAACTAATTTAAGCTAATAAAGAAATTAAAAAGATTTACGAACGAAATAAACTCTTAAATTCTAAGTTATAAATTCTAAATTAACTTAATTAACTCTAAAATGAAATTAAATGTTTTAAATAAAATAAATAAAAAAATTTCTTGTAAAATAACGGGACGTTACATAATAGAAATACGATTAAAATGTAAACCTGGAAATTTGTCTATTAGTTATACTTGTAACAGTTTGATGAAGAAATGAACTAATTAAAGTTGTGAACCAATTGTAATTTCAGTTTCAATTAAAATAAAATATTAAGAGTAATTAAATTTTATGATTATAAAAGAATAACACTCTAAAAAAATCAACAAAGGATGAATGGAAATAATTTAATATAATTGTTCAAGGTGAGGTTGAATGGATAATATTGTACTTTAGTTCCTCAACTTGTAGTTTCAACATTGCCTAGTTTAAATTGTGCTTATTGTGAAAAACATGTCAATTCCTCAAACTCTTTCATGATCGATTCTCTGAAAGAAGGCTTCAACCAATCTAACTGAAGACCTAAATCTTCCATATGTGTTTTTAAGCAATTCATATCAAACTGATTCAATTCTTTTTTAGAACTTGATCCCGATCCCGATCCTGATCTCGTCTTCTTCTTCTTCACCTCCGAAGTTGAGGCTCCTCTTTTATCCATCTTAACAAATAACAATCACATTTCAATATTATTAAGCTTAATAATTCAAGAAATTATTTTGATTAATACAATATTTTTTTTTGGCATCTTAAGTATTTTTCTTTCAGTTTACTTTTTAAGGTTTTAAAGTTCATTTTTAACATTTTAAATTAACATCACCTAAAAACATTATTTATTGGAGGCAATCAATCAATACATATTATTTGAAATTTCATAAATTTTAGAGCATCAAAAGTATGGAATAACATGTTTTATTATTTAGTAGAGTGGAAACACATAAGTAATTTATGAAAAACATGTTTTGTAATTGAAAGAAAATGTAAACAATACGAACATTTAAAATATTAAAGTGCAAACAACGAGGAGAATAAACAATAATAAAAGAAATTAAGAAGAATGAAACAATTGAAGAGAAAGGACAATACCTCAAAAAAATGAAGAGAACGGACATAAGAAACTTACCGAGTACGGTCTTAATGGCGGCACAATGGCACTATTTGTTCGTCTTGAAGGAGAAGGAAAACATAAACTTTTTATCAATAGAAATATAAATTTAGGTTTGTGACAACCCGACTCCTTTTAAATAATTTAAAATCAGATTGCAGCGGAAGACTTAATATTTAATAAAAATTTGGCATGGATACGTTTAAAATTTGAACTATCCAAAGCCTGTTTACATTTTTCACAATCAGAGAAATCATAAAGACAAGGAAATGCACATTTCCTGAAGTAAAGTTCAAAGAAGTTTCAGAAATATAAGAGTTTAAAACCAAAAAGCTCTCATGAGCTTATATACAAATATACAACTCAACAAGAGAATACGAAATAACATGAGTCCATGGACTTTAAAAACATCTCTAGTCCATCTCGCCATCATCGTAATCCAGATCAGACAACACCAGCTCCTCTTCCATGACCTCGACCACGGTCGATACCTGAATTTTTTTTGTAATATCATGAGCTAAAGCCAGCCCAGTGAAGATAAACGGAAAATAAAGTAACCTTAGACTCCAAACCCATATTCAGATTTGTATTCAAATAAAGCTTACTTACCCTAATATGAATCATGAAACGTCACAAATAGCTCAAGGATCAATCTCAAGATCAAAGTTCATGACAAACATTGAATATCCATTTACAAGCCTACATTAGCAAAGTCAAAGACAAGCTTTGAAGACACGAGCATGGAGGGTTACAAAGAAGACTTGATGAACTTTATTCTATGGCAAATGCATTATGAAGAAGAGTATTGAAGACTTATTCAATCAGAATTGAAGAGAAGAGCTAATTAGGAAAGTTGCACACTTTTGTAACTCACTAGTTTCCTCCACACAAACATTAGCACAAACTTTTGGAACAAGGTCAATAAGTGGTTTTTGCTCATTCATTTCATTTGGAACTTCTATTCCCTCTTTATAAGCACACATTGGCTTTAAAATTCCCTCTCTAATCTATTCCATGCTAGATTTGTAAACCTCACCCGCTTTCAAAGATTCCATTCTAATAATTTTAAGCTCCTCTAATCTTGTATTTTCCTCAATCAAGCCATAGGCAGCCCCATTCTCACCCATTAATGTACAATTTTCACCCATGTGATAAGAAGAAATTGGGTTGGAATATTGTTTAGTGACATACTTTTTTGCAGCCCCTCTTTGGAGTCTTCTTTCCACCTTATTGGTAATGTGCACCAACTCTCCTAACTCCTCAAATTGTGTTAACTCCACTTGGTAAGCAATATCTCTATTCAATCCATTTAAAAACCTAACCATAGTAGACTTATCATCTTCCTTAACATTAGCCCTAGCCTTGAGAAACTCCATCTCCTTATAGTAATCATCCACACTTTTGCAACCTTGTATTAGGTTATCCAACTTTGCACAAGATGGTCTTGATGTTGTCTTGACACGAATCTCTTTCTCATATGACACTTAAGATCATACCAAGTTTCTACTTGTTGTTTCCTCTCCTTCCTTAGTTTCACTTTCAACTGAGACCACCCAACATAAGCATTATTAGTGAAATTGGAAATAACAAGCATTACCTTTCTTTCCTCACTATAGTTGTTGTAAACAAAGAAGTGTTCGGTTTCTGTCTCCCATTGCAAGTATTCCTCTTGATTAGAACTTCCATAGAAAGCATATAACTTGAGCTTATGTCCTCCTAAGCTTTGATGCTCCATCCTTTCATAATAAACGTCTCTATGTTCACTCCTAGAATGCTCTACCTCCCAAAATCTACTACTTCTCCTTTCACCAATCTTTTCATGATACATTGCTACAAGTAAACAAGTTAGTAATGTAAAAATAGGACCTTTCAAATCACTCCCTAAGTGTTTACACTCAAAGATGTCAATCCACTCGTGTTTGCACTCAGATTTTGTCCCTAAATGTAACCTTGAACTTTTAGCACACTTTAGCAACTATCAAACAACAAATATTCTAATGAAATTTATAAAATGTAACAATAAAGAAATAAGAAACAATCAGCTTGGGTGGATAAAGAAAAAAAGAAGACAGATTTTATAAATGGTGTATAATTGTGACAAGGAAAGAATAAGCAAGAAAATAGCAAGAATAAGCTTTCCTATAAGAGAAAAATTCGAATTAAGACCTTACTAAAGTAGTTTGAATCAGGAAATATGACTTTAATTGAGCAAGATATGCATATATTTGAATATAAGACAGAATTGATACTTTCCTAAAACTGTTTTGGCTATTTATGGTAAGTTCTAGTTTTTTAGGAAATAAACAATTCTAGCACAAATCCTTTACAATTTTTGAATTCAAGATGCATAAATGATGGGTTTAAGATGAACTCTTCAAGAACAATAAGAACACTAACCACGTTTTTCCAAAAACTCAAACAAATCAAGCAAAAGCACTTTTTTTTTCAATTTTCTACATAATCCGACAGTCTGCGAAGATCTATATTTTTCTCAATCTTCCACTTTTTTTGACAAACTTTTCTGAATAAAAAATAATCACAATAGAAAGATAAAGACTTTTTTAGTTGATGACTTTTTGAGAATCGGATAATAACTATACAAAAAAGAACAAAAAGAGTAGGCTAAATAAGGAAATTCTGGAACTATAATATTTTTTTTTGTTTTTTTGGAATTTTCGATGAACGAAAAAAAAAAAGGAAACAAATTCAAATAAAGAGAAAGCAAGTAAGATAGAAATCTTCCCTTGAGCCTAAGCTCTATACCAAATGATATGAAACCCTAAAAAATTGAAATAGAAACCCTTTGATATACAAAGAACCTCTAGATGCAAATCTTAAAACCTCAATAAACAATAAGACAAAACCCTTGGAAAGCAAGAAGAGAAAGATTATTCCAATGATCTAATATCTTTAAATAAGAGAACTTGTTCTTATTTCAAGATCGAAACAATTCACAAACATACTAGATCAAATTATGTTTGAATGTTTTTAAAACATGCAACCTAGAACAAGGCTACAAAACTAAACAATTTTGGCTAAGCAAAAAGTAATATTATTATCAAATCAATTATGAGTATTTAGGGTTACAAATGAGGTCTTTAAATAGGCAAAGATACCCTAAAAATAAACTAGTAAATTCATAATACAAGGAGTACAAAATCTGCCCAAAACTTGCCTTATATGAAATTGGCAGATTTTGTGGAAAATCTTTTCTAGAGAATAATATCTTTTCTAATTCTTTCCAAGCTAATAAACTGAATATAAATGGCCTAAAGCATGTCTAAAGACATCATAAATTCTTTGGAACCATATATGAAAAGTTTGGGAACAAATATGGAAAGTTCGGGAACAAATATGGAAAGTTCGGGAACAAATATGGAGAGTGGTCCAAATAAGGAAAGTTTGCAAAAGTGATGCAACTTTCCTAATTAGCTCTTCTCTTCAATTCTGATTGAATAAATCTTCAATACTCTTCTTCATAATGCATTTTCCATAGATTAAAGTTCATCAAGTCTTCTTTGTAAGCCTCCATGCTCGTATCTTCAAAGTTTGTCTTGACTTTGCTAATGTAGGCTTGTAAATGGATATTCAATGTTTGTCATTAACTTTGATCTTGAGATTGATCCTTGAGCTATTTGTGACGTTTCATGATTCATATCATACCCTTTACCTTTCAACCACTTAAAAGGGTTTCATAACAAGTATTCCACTTTCACTTATAAAATCTCCCAAAAAATTGAGGAACTAACTTCCAAGCATTTAGGAGAACGTGGTTCATAACACACATAACATTCTTATTTCATTCTCTTTAATACCTTATACTATACGTAAGGTTTACATCAAATATTACAATCTCCAACTTCAAGATCTTCCAAATAATTGAGAATCTAGTTCTCTCATATATGTATCATAATAATTATACAAGGTTCAATAATTATACATAATGTTTCATTTCTTTTCTCTATAGCAACCGAGGCTATAAAATAAGGTTTACATTCCTTTATCTTTAATAATTAATGCTAAGCTCATTTAGTCTTAACATATTCAAACAAGATAATTCGCGATTAGTGATGATAATGTTAGCACACGCCGTCTCAACATTATTCATTAACTTGCTCAACAAATGTAAAGTACATGCAACCTTTACATCAATATAACCATCAAATGCTTATAATGAAAGAATTGAAAGCTCACATAGGCTAACAATACCTTATTATCTCACTTTCCAGAAACATAGTATATGAAGTCTTTTCAATAATATCTTCTCACCTCTAGTGAATAATGATGGGTAATGAAGCTCACCCAGTCTAAGCATTCCCTCATTAACTCACCCACCGAATACAAGGTTCAATACACTCCTGTATCCTCATATATGTATCATAGTAATTATGAATAATACTAGATAATGTGAACTCGCATAGTTCCATCATTATCTCATTATCCATCTCCTCCGATCATGCAAAGTTCATGCAGCCTTTAGCATTCCTCATGATACATATACATAAACATAAAACGAATACACTCAGTCTATGCATTGCCTCATTATTCCTCCCAAATACGATTATGCAAAATGAACATGAATGTGGTCTCAAATTCAAGTAAACATAAATATTGGCATTCAAAGTAATCTAAAGAACATAACGATAAATGATAATTAAATCGCGAATTACCCTGTATACATAAAACTAGAAATTAGGAACTTCTGAAAAACAATGAATAAGTCAAGCCAAATGGCCTTCAAATACATTCGAATTACTAACTTTATCATAAAAGTCTCCAACCAATGATAGCGAAGTCTGGCGGGGATTGAAAGAGTGTTTGCTCACAAGGGGGAAACCCAGTTGCTGAACCTCGTGGATTTGCAAGACCTCCAGTAGTTGAAGGGAGAGGAAGACGCCGTGGTGGATGAAACAACGACAGTGGACGAATGCAAACAAATGAAACCAACAACACTTCATCAGATAATGAGAATGGGTATTCAGATGGAGAAGATATAGTAGAAGACATTCTACTCAGATGTGATAGACAAGATGTGATAGCCGGACCCTATGAGGGCGGGGAGTGATCGCCGGTGCATTTAGTAGGCACGGACAAGGAGCGGCTCCTGGATGACTTTTAGGCGAAGGGCCACATGGATGAACCGACTTCACATCCGAATGAGAGGGAATTCAGAGACTGTACTGGTATGGGACAATACAGTTGAGGAAAGCTTAATAAGATTAATAGGTACTACCTATACTAACAGGTTAACCTTCCTTTTCGGTGGCTCAATCGTAAGGAACTCCATAGTTAAGCGTGCTTGGCTTGGAGCAATCCTAGGTTGGGTGACCACCTGCTTATGCCAGGTTGTATGTGAGTGAGGACAAAACATGCTGAAAGGACTCGTGTTAGTTTGTGGGGACAGTCGTTAATCTTAAGAGCAAATCCGGGTCATTACAAGTGGTATCAGAGCAGTGACCTCTCCTAGTACGATGTGATTCGGGGACGAACCAAGCGGAAGCTGGTAGGCATGTGACAGCCGGACCCTATGAGGGCGGGGAGTGATCGCTGGTGCATTTAGTAGGCACGGACAAGGAGCGGCTCTGCGCGGTTCCAGGCGAAGGGCCACATGGATGAACCGACTTCACATCCGAATGAGAGGGAATTCAGAGACTGTACTGGTATGGGACAGTACAGTTGAGGAGAGCTTAATAAGATTAATAGGTACTACCTATACTAATAGGTTAACTTTCCTTTTCGGTGGCTCAATCGTAAGGAACTCCATAGTTAAGCGTGCTTGGCTTGGAGCAATCCTAGGTTGGGTGACCACCTACTTATGCCAGGTTGCATGTGAGTGAGGACAAAACATGCTGAAAGGACTCGTGTTAGTTTTTGGGGACAGTCGTTAATCTTAAGAGCAAATCCGGGTCGTTACAAGTGGTATCAGAGCCGTGACCTCTCTTAGTACGATGTGGTTCGGGGATGAACCAAGCAGAAGTTGATGGGCATGTGACAGCCGGACCCTATGAGGACAGGGAGTGATCGCCGGTGCATTTAGTAGGCACGAACAAGGAGCGGCTCCTGGCATGTTTCTAGGCGAAGGAAACATGGATGAATCGACTTCACATCCGAATGAGAGGGAATTCAGAGATTGTACTGGTATGGGACAATACAGTTGAGGAGAGCTTAAAAAGATTAATAGGTACTACCTATACTAACAGGTTAACCTTCCTTTTCGGTGGCTCAATCGTAAGGAACTCCATAGTTAAGCGTGCTTGGCTTGGAGCAATCCTAGGTTGGGTGACCACCTGCTTATGCCAAGTTGCATGTGAGTGAGGACAAAACATGCTGAAAGGACTCGTGTTAGTTTGTGGGGACAGTCGTTAATCTTAAGAGCAAATCCGGGTCATTAAACAAGAGAGAGGAGTACCTCTAAGATTTGGTCATAGGGATTCAAGTGAATATAAAGTTAAGGTGGATATACCCTTCTTCGATGGCAACTTTGGAATAAAAGAGTTCCTTCAATGGCTAAGGACAGTGGAGTATTTCTTCGAATATATGCGTGTACATGAGGAATCAAGGGTCACCTTAGGAGCCTTTAAACTAAAAGATGGAGCTGCCACTTGGTGGGACCAACTGGTAAATGCACGAAGAAGGGAAGGAAAGTTGAAGGTTCGTTCATGGCCGATGATGCGAAAACTCTTGAGACAGAGGTTCTTACCAAAAGACCACGACCAAGTTCTGTACAATCAGTACCACCAATGCCAATAGAAAGAGAGGTCTGTGTGTGATTATACGAACGCGTTTTATCGCTTCAACGCAAGAACTGATTTGAACGAATGAAAGGATTCAGGTAGCTCGATACGTTGGCGGTCTGAAGTAGTCCATTCAAGAACACCTAGCCCTGAAGTCTGTAAAATTAAAGTGTGACATTCGCTCAAAAGGTAGAAGGATTCCAGCCAAAACCTAACAGTTGCCCTTTCACCCCAAAAAGGAATTTCGTAGATCATTTCTTCAAGAAAGGAAAGAATCCGGTAGCCCCACCAAGTATTATTAACCCTATAAAACCCTCTGCGGAATCTTCCAAAGCCCAATTTAAACCAGGCCCACAAAAGCCTAATAACCCCTATACAAAACCTAGCCCAATTCAATGTTACAAATGCAACGAGCATGGACATAAGTCTAATGAATGTCCCCTTCGAAAGGCCATTGCTCTAGTTGAAAATATGGAAGATACAGAAGGTCTTGATTCTGGGGTTGAGACGCCAGAAAATGAGGATGTTGAGGAGGTTTGTGGAGATGAAGGAGAGAGTCTTGCCTGTATGGTACACTGTGTTTTACTAACTCCCAAACAACCACCATCTTCGCAACGCTGCCAAATATTGAGAAAAAGGTGCACAATTCAGAACAAAGTTTGAGATGTGATTATTGACAATGGTAGCACTGAGAACATAGTTGCCAAAGCTCTGATTAAAACACTTAAGCTTCTACTAAGAAACATCCAACTCCCTATTGAATTGGTTGGATAAAGAAAGGATGGGAACACCGGGTAACTGAAATATCTAGGTTGACATTCTCAATCGGAAAATTCTATAAGGATACCATTCAATGCGATGTGGTGGACATGGATGCCTGTCATGTGCTACTAGGGAGACCATGGCAATTTGATAAATCTGTCAAGTATGATGGCCGTGACAACAGCTACTGTTTCCTTTGGAACACTAAAACCATTATCCTGTTACCCGTTTCTGATCCATCTACTTCCCTGAAGCCAGTTTTAGTGTCAACCACATCTGGTTGCCAATTTGAATAACTGCCAGACCACCCTACTCCAATACTAACAATCGTATCAGCTTTAAACACTGGCAGTAAACCTCACCATTTTGAAAATGAAAAATTGTTGTCTGAATTTCAAGACATCGCACCAGTTGAACTACCAGCCTCACTACCCCCAATCCGAGATATCCAGCATTGTATTGATTTGATCCCTGGCTCTAACCTCCCAAACCTGCCACATTACAGAATGAGTCTACAAAAACACTCAATTCTTCAGCAACAGGTGGATGATCTAATACAAAAACAATTGGTTCAGGCTAGCTGAAGCCCATGTGCTGTACTTGCCCTTTTAGTTCCGAAGAAGGATGGTTCTTGGAGGATGTGCATGGATAGTCGTGCAATTAACAAGATAACCATCAAATATAGATTCCCAATCTTTCGTTTGGAAGATTTGCTTAATCAATTGGTCGGGGCTTGTGTGTTCTCTCGCCTAGAACTTCGCAGTGGCTACCATCAGGTGCTTGGAGCATTACTTAGCCCAGACGGCATCACCTTCCATTCATAGAGGACTTCCTTTGTTTTGAACTACCAGCCTCACTACCCCCAATCCGAGATATCCAGCATTGTATTGATTTGATCCCTGGCTCTAACCTCCCAAACCCGCCACATTACAGAATGAGTCTACAAAAACACTCAATTCTTCAGCAACAGGTGGATGATCTAATACAAAAACAATTGGTTCAGGCTAGCTGAAGCCCATGTGCTGTACCTGCCCTTTTAGTTCCTAAGAAGGATGGTTCTTGGCGGATGTGCATGGATAGTCATGCAATTAACAAGATAACCATCAAATATAGATTCCCAATCTTTCGCTTGGAAGATTTGCTTGATCAATTGGCCGGGGCTTGTGTGTTCTCTCGCCTAGAACTTCGCAGTGGCTACCATCAGATACGCATCCGACCTAGAGATGAATGGAAAACAGCTTTCAAAACGAAGGAAGTCCTATATGAATGGAAGGTGATGCCCTCTGGGCTAAGTAATGCTCCAAGCACCTTTATGTGCCTCATGAACCATGTATTGAAACCCATGATGGGGAAGTTCGTGGTCGTATATTTTATTAATATTCTGGTTCATAGCAAGACATGAGAGGATCATTTGACTCATTTAAGAATTGTTTTCTCTACCTTGCATGCTCATCGGTTGTACCTAAACCAGGGAAAATGCGATTTCTTCACTAATAGACTTATATCTATGGATTTTATAATTGGGAAGAATGGAATTAAATGGACTCGTCGAAGGTAGAGGCAATTCGAGATTGGCCAACGTCTACTACTGTGACTGAAGTGAGAAGTTTCCACGGATTAGCCACTTTTTACAGACGGTTCATTAAGAATTTCAGTAGCATCGTAGCTCCTCTTACTGACTGCTTAAAGAAAGGTAATTTTCATTGGAATACAGAACAAATGAACAGCTTTAAGTTGATAAAAGAAAAACTGACCAGCGCACCTGTAAAGACTCAAATTTTCTCAAATCTTTAAATCAGAAACAAACAGTGGAAGACTGGATTTTATAAAAATTCGACGAGGAACTGTTTAAAATATGGACTACCAAAACCTGTTTACATGGGCCCAAGCAGAGAAAATAAAACCAAAAGAAGTACGTACTTCAGTTTATAACAAAATCAAAGAAAAGTAGACTCGAAAATATATACATCAATCTTAGGCTCTCATGAGCCACAAAACACAAGTTTAAGGATAACGGCATGTACAGTCTATCTAGCATTCGTAGAATGCTCTAAAATATGCGTGTATAGTCCAAGTCCCAAAAGCCATCTACTCGTCATCAAGCAACACCACCTCCTCGACCTCGTCCTCTCCCACGAGTTCTACTTGAAAAAGTTTAAGTGTAGCAACATTAGCATAAAAATGCTAGTGAGAGTAAAATGGTATTTATTCCCCTTTTTTTTTTTTTTTTTTGAATGAACTTGTAGTTTTCTCAAGTTGTTTATATCTCGTTTAATAACTCAAAAACAAGTTATAATACAATTTTTTTTTGATTAGTTGATTGAACTTAATTTTAAGTTGCCTACGTACCTTTTTTTTCTTTTTAAAAAAAGGGATCAAGTCATAACGTAGTTTGAGTACAAATATTTTTTTTTGGTTAACTGAACTTAAAGTTTCTTTAAGCTGCCTACGTGCCCTTTATACGAATAGGGATCAAGTCGGACGTAGTTCAAGTTCAATGATTTTTTTCTTGGTTAACCGAACTTAAAGTTTCTTTAAGCTGCCTACGTACCCTTTATGTGAATAGGGATCAAGTCGAACGTAGTTCAAGTACAAAGATATATATATATATATATATATATATATATATATATATATATATATATATATATATATATATATATATATATTTAATATCATGCAGTTTGGGCTCTTACGATTAGGAGCTTTACATTTCAAGCATAGTATCTTTTAAGAAATTTACCGTTGATGGGGCCAATCTATAGTCCATCTTTATCAACTATCTTGTATGCTCCATTTGTGTAGACTTCCTTCACAACATAGGGTCCATCCCATTTGGACGTAAACTTGTTCCCTGTATGCCGAGTTATGATGATGGGTTTTCAAACTGAAAGTACAAGATCGCCAGCTTGAAAAGATCGAGGTCGTACTCTTTTGTTGAAAGCTTTAGACATGCATGCTTGATAACATTCTAAGGATTGTTGTGCATCAAGTCTCTTTTCATCTAGTGCTTCTAACTCTTGGAGACATATCTTAGCATATTCTTCCTCAGTTAGCCTTGTTGAATTGTTAAGCGTAAGGATGGAATCTCTCTTTCTAAAGAGAGTACAGCTTCCACTCCATAAACAAGAGAATAAGGTGTAGCTTGAGTAGGAGTGCGGTAAGTAGTTTTGTCAATCCAGGTATTGGAAAATTGTTTCCTATTATCCGTCACAATATAGCGATGAATTCCATATCGATATATGTATGGGTGCGAATGAAGTCTGCTACATGTTCTTTCTTTGCTTCCCTTCACGGGATTGCTTCGGCCCATTTTGAGAAGTAGTCAGTTCCAACAAGAATATAAAAATGCCCCGCTGATGACTTAGGTGTTATTAGTCCAACAAGATCAAGTCCCCATGGTTCAAAAGGCCACGAAGCCACAATAGGATGTAATGGCTCTGGAGGTTGATGTATAAAGTTAGCATGGAATTGACAAGCTTCACATTTTTTTGCATATTGCATTGAATCTTGAACCATCGTAGGCCAATAATATCCCATTCTCTTCAATTGATAATGGAGTTTTGGGCTTGACTGATGAGCACCACAAACATCTGAATGAGCTTTTTCAAGTGCTTGAACTGATTCTTCTTTTCTAAGACACCGAAGGAAAAGTCCTTCATATGATCGACGGTAGAGTGTGTCTTTATAGTAGATAAAACAAGCTGCTCTTCTTCGTATTTCACTCTTTTGACAAGGGTTTGTAGGGAGTCTTCCATGCTCGAGATAGTCAATGATGGGTTGCCGCCAATCTTCCGCTCCAATGACATAAACCGATATCATATTTGCTTCTTGAATTTTTTTTCAACAGAGAGCATGATCCATCTAAGAATATTTAAGATTTCATCCTCAGAAATTGTGAGCGCAGTAGCAAGATTTGTCAACGCATCTGCTTTATTATTTTCTAACCTTGGGACATGCTCTAGGGTTACACACTTTAAAAAATTTCTAAATAAAGTCTTAGCAAAATTGAAGTAAGGTATCAAGTCCTCATGTTTTACATCATACTCCAATAATAATTGATTAATTACCAACTTAGAGTCACCGTAGATGTCCACATGTGTTATCCCGATCTCTATCGCCATTTGAAGACCAATGATAAATGCTTAATACTCAACAACATTATTAGAACACAATTCAACAAATGCAAAGCTATATGGTAGCATGTACTGTTCAGGTGAAATGAAAATTACACCTGCTCCAGCCCCATTTCTCCGTGATGCTCCATCAAAATACATAGTCCAAGGATCAGTGGTTTCAACGTACAAGACTTCTTCATCAGGTAAATTTTCAGATAACTTCCAATCTGATGGGGCTGGATGATCTGCTAGAAAATCTGCTACTACCTGCTCCTTGACGGCCTTTTGTGAAACATGGACAATGTCATATTGTTGAAGCAAAACTACCCATTTTGGTAGTCTTCTAAAGATAACAGGTCTCGATAAGATGTATTTAATAGGGTATTCTTTTCCCACCAAGTGCACTGTGAAAGCTTGCATGTAATGCCTCTACTTATCAATAGCGAAAAAGAGTGTGAGACATATTTTTTCAGTTGGAGAGTAGTTTAATTCGACTCCAGTCAAAGTCATGCTCAAATACTAGAGTGCTTGTTCTTTACCTTTTTCACTTTCTTGTGCAACAAATGCTCCGAGTGACCTTTCTTATGTAGCAATATATAAGATCAAAGGTGTTCCTCTTATAGGCGCACCTAAAACTGGAGGATTAAGCAAATATTTATTTATACTATCAAAAGCATTTTGACATGCTTTATCCCATTCAAACCTTGTATCTTTCTTCAGCAATCTATGGAAGGGTTGACAACGGCCCGCCAAATTTGAGATAAATCTTCTAATATAGGCTAAACGTCCCTGGAGACTCCTTAACTATTGCAAGTTTTTCTGGCATCTTTTGGATAACATCAATTTTTGATTGATCAATCTTGATTCCTCGATGTCTTACAATGAAGCCAAGAAATTTTCTTGAAGTCACACCAAATGCACATTTGAGAGGATTCATCTTTAACTGATATTTTCTTAAGCGGTCAAAGACGGTTTGTAAATCCTTTAAATGATTTTCCATTTTTTTTGGATTTAACAACCAAATCATCTACGTAGCATTCAACATGTTTGTGTAACATATCATAAAAAATTCTTTGTATAGCACGTTGATAAGTAGCTCCATTATTCTTTAGCCCAAATGGCATTATTTTGTAGCAATATATCCCTTTTGGAGTGCGAAATGTAGTCATTTCTTCTTCTTCAAGAGCCATTCGGATTTGGTTATACCATGAGCACCCCTCCGTGAAGGATAAAGTTTCATGACCTGTGGTAGCGTCGACCATAATTTCAGTGATGGGCAACCGGAAATCGTCTTTTGGGCATGCATTATTCAAATCACGAAAATCAACACAAACACGAAGTTGTCCCTTTTTCTTCTTCACGAGAACAATATTCGCCATCCATGTTGGGTATTTTACTTTGCGAATAAATCCAGCTTCAATCAACTTATTGACCTCTATTTCAATTTGAGGAATAAGTTCTGGTCGGAAACGACGTTGTGTTTGCTTAACTGGTCGATAACCTTGTTTAATTGCAAGATGATGGACTGTAATTTTGGGGTCAAGTCCTGGCATTTCTTTGTACAACCAAACAAAGACATCTTTATATTCCATCAACAATTTTATATAATCACCTTCTGCCTCCTGAGAGAGCAACGCACTTAGAAAGGTTACATGAGGCTCTTCCATCATACCAAGGTTTATCTCCTTAAGTTCGTCAACAGTTAATTGACTCCCATCTTCTAATGTTATTGGAGCTTCATCAGCATCCTCCTCATAAGTTTCTAAGCCCGAAGTCTCTTCAATAGTGACATGATGGCAGGTAACATCATCTTCTGTATAATTCTCATCATAATCTTCTTTTGTTGGAATTGTAGAGATAATGAAATGTTGTTTCACTCTTAAAGGACCTTCTGTATTTATTAAGAGGGAGGCTTTTCTCTTTATTCATGAAGGAATTACATTTTGAATATCTTTTATATCGTCTACTCCAACCAATTGTTTCTCTTTCAAGAGTATCACTTTACTTTCACGTGACATGCGATGAAAGACATAATTTTGTCCCTTATTTTCTTCATTCGTTGTAGATATACTTAATATTTGAAAAACTGAAGAACGAGTTGAAGTATTATGTTGATCCTCTTCCTCTTTTCTAGATGTATTCAATCTTTTGAAGACAGATGGACGAGTAGCTTGAACTTCAAGGCGATCAAAGACAAAGATCCTTTCACTAACTTCATTCTCTTACTTTGAATCATTGATTTCTTCTGCCGAGATATAGTGCATATCTTCATCTCTCTCTCTCTTTCCCCTTCCTAGTTATATGACTTGGTTCTGAGTTGGTATAACCAATTCCAGCATTGGAATGAGGTACAGCTTAACCTTTCTTCAAAAGGTTCTTTTGTGTTTCAGAGAGTCCTGATCTTTCATTATCAAAGAGCTTTAAACTTCCCAGCCTCGTGCAAGTTGTAAAGTCATATCCCGCATTTGCTAGAAGTTTGTACGCCTTAGGATCATACACGCCTTCAATCCGGTCATTAGGACTACAAGTATCATTGTTGATAACCTTCTTGTCAATATATTCCACAGATGACTTCTTGACTTTTTGGTTTGTCATCCTTATGAGAGGTATGGTAAAACTTTCTTTCAAGATTTTAACATCTTCAACTTTTAACTTTTTTGAGCACTCGGTGAACGGTGATTGACTCTTTTTCCTCCGGATAAAGGGATATATCTCAAAACAGGAGAAGGTGAAGGTTGTAAAGGTTCTTCTTTTGGGAAATCTTGAACCTCAAAAGTATTTATACTTGCCTCAAATGCTTCTTCCATTGACTTTACTTCCACTTCTTTGGGACTTTCAATCATAGGAATCTCCGTGCGAATAATCTCTTCCACTACATTACTTTGTGTATAAAATTTCGCATCTGCAAAGTGAGATTCCGCCTCTGTGAAGAGATTAGTATCAGCCTCAAATTTCTTCACACCGTCTTGATGAAACTTGAAGCATTTGTGTAAGCTGGAAGTTATTACTCCAAATCTATAGATCCAAGGTCGACCTAATAACAACTTAGAGGTGGTCTTAGAATCAATGACATGAAATATGGTATTAGCTTTTAAATCCTCGATGATGAGTTCTAAGCGAATCATACCTATTGCTCGTTGTCCCCCTTGGTTAAAACCATGGATCATTAAACGGCTTTTTGACAATTCATCCATTGTGATGCCTAATTGTTTCATTATGGATTTAGACATTTTATTAACTGCTGAGCCATTATCGATAATAATTCGACTAACTCTTTGCTCATGAAGATATCCTGAAACAAATAACGGTCTATTGTGAGGCTTTGACCCCAATAATAAATCTTCATCTGTGAAAATAATAAATGTACAACATGAGGTACATGTATATGTTTGAGAATTCAGAGGTTGAGAAGCATCAGAACCTTCATTAGAACATTTTAGTGCCTCAATAAGAGCGTGTTTAACCTGTTCTAGAAGTAAAAACAAATAATTTAGTGTGAAAGAAGATATGTAAAGACCCGACTTTTCATGGTTTTAAACAAACATAATAAATACAGCGGAAGACTCAATAAATATCATTTATTGAAAATATGAAATTTCACTTTAATCAAATAAGCAATTATTAAAAACGACAACTCCGGAATTACAATCTTTAAAAAAAATAATGAGCTAAATCAAATAACAAAATGTTTTAAGACTAACATGAGTCTCAAATCTCATAAAACAAAATATAGTCAATAAAATTCAAATACTTTATTCTTAATCTCAATAAAAATTAAAGATGCATTTGGCTAGCCACCACGACATGAACCCTCATCTCTTCCACTTCATCAACCGCCACCTCTCGGTCCATTGTTACCTGAAAAGAAACCACAGATAGCACTGTGAGGCTAAAGCCAGTGAGAAAACGATCTAAACAATGGTACAACTTTAAATAATCTCTAACAACTTATACCGAGTCCCAAGCACTCAAAATACTTTCCAAGTCTCTTACACTCAAGTGTCACTTATATTCGCTTTCAATCATATACAAGAATAGGGAAATAACTCTAACTCCATATTCAAGCCAAACACTCACAAGTTCTTATCACCAATCCATTAAGCCAATTCAATACACTAGGTCACTTAGTTTAGCGAAAACAACCATATCACAAACAATCACTCCACTAAGAAGGCGGTCCCTCGAGACTACTATCACTTCTTAGTACCATGTTATAGTAGCAACTATTTCTATATATCCCCTAATGGATAATTCATATGAGCAATGACCATTAGTACCATGTTATGAGCTTTTCTCATAACTGCTATGAACTAAGTATGAGCTCGTAGCCTCATACTAGTTTAACAAACCTGCCAGGCCATCAATTCACAATTTCTCTACATTATCCTCATGATAATGTTCAATTTAAATCAATAATTAATACAAAAATACAGAAGCCCAATCAGATCTAATAAAAATAAGATAACTTTGAAAAAGGGTAAAACTGCAGAAAACTGATAAATCAATTCTAATCATGCTCAACTCAAATCTCATGGTAAATTAGCTTAAAATACTTCATAATATTCCATACTTATCTCCCAAATCAATCAAAACCAATTAGAAACGAAAAGCTCCAAAAACTCACCAAAAACGCCTAAACTAGTTCTAACCGAAAAATAAATTCATCAAACGATTTTCCGGTGTTTCCATCATCAATTCTCTTCCTAAAACTCTAGAATATTATATTTAAATATAAGGAATTAATTAAGCTACGGTAAGAGCCTTAGATTTTTCTAAAACTCTACCAACGAGTAAACCGTTAACTCACCTCGAAAATGCTAAATTCCGATTTTTCTTGCTACTTCCTTTGATGATTCAGACCTGAAACGAAGGTCCTAAAATATTAAAATTACATTCTAACATAACCCTAAAAAGATGCAAAAGGTTCGGGGTCCATTGGTTCAAAAAACGGAAAACAAATATCGGTCAAAACTTGCTGTTGGAGGGGGGAATTGGCGTCGGCTGCCATGGCTGAATCGTGACCTTCGGGTAATGGTTTGGTCGTAGTTTCAAGGTTATGGAAAATCGATCTTGATGGGTTTTGGTTTTAGGCACGGTAAATCAAAATCGATTGGGTTTTCGACCAAGGTTTGCGAGATTGGAAACAATGGAGGTTAGGTCTCAAATTTATGGTTCTTGATGTTCTTGGAAATTAATTAAACTAAAATCCAGAATTTTAATGACTGAAAATTCAATCAAAATTACTTACCCGTTGATTGGAAATCACGGAAAAAGTTTCGAATCTTCTCCTAACGATCCAACGCGATGCCAACGAACTCCTAACAAACAAAATTGATGAAAAATCATCAATTCTCATCCCTAGGGCGTCGGCATCAAGGAAGGAAAAAGAAAGAAAGGAATTTTACCTCTTGTCTAAGAAATCGATTCCTAATCCACCCGAATCCATAACCAAAACAAGGAGTAACGGACAATTGACGACGAACGAATCTTCTTCTTCTTCTTCCAGGGGGGTGGCGGCGTGAGGTCTAGAGAGAAAGAGAGCGTTCTCTGTTTTTTGTTGTTGTCAAAGATAATCTTTGAACCTAACCCTTTGCCACCTCATCCATAAAAATCTTTAAAATATCCCAATATCTTCCAAATTACAAATGTGACACTTTTTGCAAGAATGTCACCCAACAAGCCTATGGTCACAAATAAGAAAAATAATAATAAATTCCAAAAGTCCGGTATTTAATTAAAATATTAATTTAAACCGAAAATTGAAATTTACCTTGTAATGGGGCATTACAAGATAGATCATTCAAATTCGTCACATCTTGAGCCTTATCTATAGAATGATCATTACCACTGAGTATGTTAACTGTATTACAAGCAACAATTTCAGAAACTTCGTCTTCAATATCATCAAAGAAATCCTGTGGGAAGAATTCTTCCAAGAGTAATTTTCATCGAAGAAGAATGATATCTTTGCTTTCTTCCACCACGAATTTAGGCTTCTTACTCTTCTTATTCCTTGATTGCTTATTCTTCTTTCCACGAATTTAGGGACGAAAAATATAACTTTTAATAGTTTAGATACAAAAATGAAATTGAAGTGAAAGCTCAGAGATCAAAATTATATTTTACCTAAATAATAATTCAGATTTAAAATTGATTTAACCCGTGGTGATAAAAGTAGTATTGTTAATGATATTTTGATAAATCAATGATAATATATCTTAATATATCAGTCATAATATATCATGGTAAATCAATGATAATATATCTTATTATATCAATCATAGTATATCATGGTAAATCAATGATAATCAATCACTAATATACTAAGATATACCATCACTGAATACCATTACAAAGATGGCAAAACAACTACTTACTGATATATATAAGAGTATTTATGACATTTTTAATGACAATCCGGGCCACTAAAATTCTAATATTTTTGTAAATATTTTTTTAGGATAACATATTTGTAAATATTAGAACCCATTTTAACATCCTTATAATAATATGTAAAATGAGGGATATTTGAGAAACATTTTTGGAACTATTACACCCTTTTCAAAAACTTCAAATTACTACACATGTCATTATATGTACCCTTTTCAAATCACTAAATTACTAAATATGTCATTACATATTTATATTCCGCTTTCTATTGAATGTACATTTACATTTTTAAGACAAATATACCCCTTTTATATAAAAGAAAAAGAAAAAAAAAGACTACTTTTTTTATAAAAAAAATCAAAAAAATAATTATTCATTTCATAAAAAAAATTACATGAATATTTTACTCTAAAACGCAAATGAGTGAATAAACTAAAATTATATAAAAATAATAATAACATTTAGTAAATCTATAAAATATTATTTATTAAAAATAATATGTTTATTCAACTTATATCTATTATAATTCATAAAAAAAAAATAATAAACCATTTGCAATACATATACTAATTTTCTAGCCCTTCAGAAGTTAATATCTTTACATTTTTATTTTTTTAGATTTCATCATTTATATTATCCTTGGATTATAAAACATGTCACTCATGCCTTTAATGTTTAAAATCGATTAAGAATAATATTCAAAATAGATATTATAAATGGATTATTGTAGTACTTCTCTATTTTAAGACTTTTCATCTTTTGTGTTTTCTCTAAATTACAAAAGATATCAGTTCATGCTTTTAATACCTTAAAATAAATAAAATTTATGAAAAAAAAAATGCTTCCATAATAGTTATTGATTGACAATGGTAATACGTCAAATAAATAATTTATTAATAGGGTGTTGGTAATTTAATTTCAAAAAATAACTCAAAGAAATTAAATTGCAATAAAAAATAGTCAAGATATCAAAATAAAATAGAACAAAATATAATTTCTTGAATTAATGAGGGTATAATATTTAAATAAACTTATTTTTTTAGTAAAAAAATAAAAAATTTAAAATCAAACAGAAAACCTCAATGAAAAAAATAGATATAAACCATTATTTCAAAAATATAATTTCTTGAATTATTAAAACTATAAATAAATAATCTATAAAAAAATAAATTGACTAAAAAAATAAGAAATATAGATTTTTGGAAGGGTTATTAACTTGATTTGGTAATATAAATTTTAAACATAAAAAGAATTAAAAATAAATCAGTATGAAAAATAAACAATCAATCACATATAAATCATTGAAATGGTAAATTATACCATAATTTAAATTTTAAATGGAACCTGATGATAAATTTTTAAAATAAAAAATTTAATTAAAATTAGGTATGAAATTGTTCAAACATAAATAATTTCTAAAAATATTTATAAAGCATAGAAAAGCAAAATATTAAAATTTGTTAAACTTTCAAATACTACAAAGAATATCACGACGCACGTGGTAAATGACTAGTATTTATAAATGCCCTCACAAATTAGCTCCTCCATTTCTATTTTTTATACAAATTCCTTCCACGTCACCCCTAAAAAGCTTGGCCCAGCTTCTTTTGTCTTTTCCATTAATCAAAACACGTTTTTTCTTCCCCTCATGTCGTTTTCTTCTCTAACATGTTTGGAACTCATTAACTGATGCATTTGTTACCATTGTTTTAATTTGCAAGTTGTTATTTGTAACATTTGGCCTGCCCTGGCCATGGCAGATGGTCCCCAAATTTTGGGGGCCTCAACTCTTTAAAAAACAAATAGTGAAGAATTTTACTGTACTTTACTTTTTTTTTAATTATTTCAAAAACTTTATTTTATTTTTTTATATCCATTTAGTTATTATTTATTTTTATATTTGTTTAATTTTTTTAGAACTCTATTTTACTATTCTAAAATTAATTTTTTCGTGTTCTAACGATTTGAATTGATTTTCCGTTTATGAAAATTATATGTTCTTTTATGGGGAAATTTACATGAATGTCTTAATCAGAGGAAACATTTACAAATTTATATTTATTAAAAATCGTTAGAACACGAAAACTTTAATTTTATAATAGTAAAATAGAGTTATAAAGAAATTAAAAAAATAAAAATAAAGAAGGAACTAATAAAAAACAAAAACAAAAAATTTAAATAAATACAAAGAAATCAAATAATTTTTTTGAAATAATTATTAAAAAAAAAAAACTAAAGTAAAATTCTTTAATAATCTTTTTTTTTAGGAAAAAAAAAAACAGCATGTAGTTTGCTCCTTTCTCATTAGATCGAAAGTTGGAGTATCCCCCAATTTGATTAAAAAAAAAACCGTATTACCAATGTTAAAAAAGGAAAGAGAGAGAGAAAAAAAACCATGTAGTTTGCATACAGTTTGTCTATAAAATATAACTTCAAGAACTTGCAATTGCTTGAGCTTGAACAAGCAAGGGAAGAAAATGGATCCATCATCAAAGTTTAAGCAACTTTGGCTAGAACTAGAAAGTGGATATGGAAGAATTCTTGAGTTCAATCCCATTTCTTTTCCTCTCTGTCTTTCCTTTATCTTCCTACTTTTGTTCAAACTGTCTAGATACAAAAAAACAACCAACCTACCTCCTTCACCACCAAAACTTCCATTAATTGGTAACCTTCACCAATTAGGTACCTTACCTCATCGTTCTCTTGCGGCTCTCTCGGCGAAATACGGCCCCGATCTCATGCACTTGAAGTTGGGCCAGATTCCAACTCTTGTAGTTTCATCTGCAAAAATGGCAAGAGAAATCATGAAAATTCATGACATCAATTTCTCCAACAGGCATCAAAATACTGCTCAAAAACTTTTATTCTATGATTGTCAAGACATGGTTTTTGCATCATATGGAGAGTTTTGGAGACAAGCTAAAAAAATCTGTGTGTTGGAGCTTTTGAGTGTCAAAAAAGTTGAGTCATTTCAGAATGTGAGAGATGAAGAAGTTGCGGTACTTATCAATCGGATTCGTAACGGTGGCAATTTTGTAAACCTTAGCCAGTTGTTGATCTCAACCTCAAACAATATAGCTTCAAGATGCATTTTTGGAGAAAAATTTGAGGATGAAAATGGAATTAGCAAATTTGGAAGTGTAATAAAAAGGGTTATGATGCTGCAGACAAAATTTTGTGTTGCAGATTTTCTTCCTGCTTTTCGATGGATCGATGTCGTTAGAGGATTCATTGGAGAACTTCAAACAACTTTTAAAACATTGGATGCCTTCTTTGATAGAGTAATTGAAGAACAGAGGGAAAAGATGTGTATTGAAGATGGTGATCAAAATGATAAAGAGAACTTTGTGAATATTATGCTCAAGCTGCAACAAGATGATATGTTTAATTACCATTTCACTCGAGACCATCTCAAAGCAATTTTACTGGTTTCTATTCTCTCATTTATAAAAATTTCACGTGATTGAGTCTTGTGCAAATATGAGAATGAGTATTTTTTTTTAATTGCAGGATATGTTTGTTGGTGGAACTGATACAACTGCAACAAGTTTGGAATGGACAATGACAGAGTTGATGAGAAATCCAATTACAATGAAGAAAGTTCAACAAGAGGTTAGAAAAGAAGTTGGGAAAAAATCAAAGATTGAAATGAATGATATTGATAAAATGGAGTACATGAAATGTGTGATAAAAGAATCTTTTAGATTACATCCAGCAGCTCCTCTATTAGTTCCTAGAGAAATAGCAGAAATCGTTAATATTAAAGGTTACCATATTCCATCAAAAACTCAAGTTTTTGTTAATGCTTGGGCCATTCAAAGAGATCCAGAGATTTGGGAGAGACCTAATGAATTCATCCCAGAGAGATTTATAAACAATTCTATTGATTTTCAAGGTCAAGATTATGAGTTGATCCCATTTGGGATTGGAAGAAGAAAGTGTCCTGGAATATCGTTTGGGGTTGCTTCTTTTGAATATACTTTGGCAAACCTTCTATATTGGTTTGATTGGAAGGTTCCTGATGGTACTTTAATAGACTTGGAAGAAGAAAATGGACTCACTGTTGGTAAGAAAACTCCCCTCCAACTCAAGCCAATACCATATGTATTCTAATATGCTTAATATTTAAGTAAATGTATGTTTTGTTTGTAATTTGTATTTTGAATAAATTTCTAATTTGGAATTCAAAAATTGAACTCTATATGACTAATATCTCAATTTCCTATAGTTAAGACATCTAATCTAATATCTTAAAAAAACAATATCATTTTGTATGCAACCATCAACTATATCATTTTTTGTATGCAGAAATTAGATTTGGTTAAATGTAATTTTTATTTTATTTTACTCAATTTTTAAATTTAACAACTCCTTATATGTAACATCCCCAAAATTCTCAAAACATATGTAACGTCCCGTTATTTTGAAGTGAGTTTTTTTTTTTTTATTTAATATTGTTTATTTATTTATTTATTTCAATTTAAGTATTTAGATTAATTATTATTGTCACAACGTCGTTGCGACGCGGAGCGGTCGACATCCTATGAATTAGGTCTCTTATGTAAAAATGAAGTGGAAGTCGCCATCAATCATATTAGGGTGTGATTGATCACCAAATTGAATTTAAAATGAAAATGGTCTATGAAAACCAAATTAGGTTCGGGAGTCATTTGTGTGTAGGGAAGGTATTAGCACCCTACAACACCCGTTAAAAACGGTTACCACATTTTATTTTATATTATCCTAATTAGAAAATGGTTCTTATTTAAATAATTAAAAAATATTGATTTTAATTTGTGAAAAAAAAATATTCCATTTAATCATTTCTTAACTTCAAGAATGAAGTAAGAATTGATATTACAATGGATGGGGTTACAACCATTAATTGAACAATATTGGAATTAGAAAATTCCTCACCTAAAGAAATTGAGAGTTTTTACGTCCCAAAATCCCATCATAGGAATTGTATTTATATTTTAAAATGTTTTTTTAATTTTTATTTAAAATACTTTCTTTTTGTTTTCGAAATATATTTAAAATACTTTTCTTTTATTTTTGAAATAATATACGTAATGTTATTTATTTCAAAAAAAATCTATTTTATATTTTTTTAGGGTTTTGTAGACTTATATGAGAACCCCAATAAGCGCATTACGCAATCTTCACAAACGTGATGATTTCCACGCACTTATCGAGATCCAACAAGCATATTATTTAGTCTTTTATTCAAATATAATTTCATTATGATGATGATGATGATTTTATGATTAGAAAACAGTATAACTTTAAAGTATCAATTTTATTTATTTGCATTTATAAACAAGCTTAATCAAAGGCTAATTCAATTATTATTATAAAAAAATATAGATTGTTATAAAATTACACTAATTTAACCAAAAAGTTTAAAACTAATATGGAAAAAAAACATAAAAATACAACAACAATATAGTATGATATAATAATATTAAATATAAAAAAAAAAGTTAATTTAAAGTCTAACTACAGAAATATATGAATATGTGGAAATAATAATTTTAATTAAAAATTTGCAACAACAAAAATCAATCACAGTAAGAAACTAATAATCAATAATGAAATAAGAATAATAATAAAAAGTGTCAAATTCCATTCATACGTATTAAATAAATAACAATTAAAAGTATATGTTTATATCTTAATGAATTGAAATCACAGGTTAAAAAAAGATTTTTTTTTAAATATGTATATTGATATGTGTGCAGAAAAACAAAGGCATTATGAATCTTAAAGTATAGTATATGTATATTGCATTGAAATTTAATAATAAAAAAAATTCTTTACATACTGACGGTGAAAGAATGAATTTACAAAAGAGGTTTATATATTTTGAGCAATGTATATACGAATTATTGAGAGAAGGAGATGAGAATCCGTACCAATTGAGCCGCGAGAGATGACGGCAGAGATTGAGTAGGTGAAGGAGTTTTCTATGGTTTCAAAAGTTTTTCTGAAATCTCTAGGTTAAAAAGTTGTCTTTCAATGAAAATAGATGTTTAATTTATAGGCTAAGAGGAGAAACAAATATGGTTAAAATGTATTTTAAAATTAATCCTTACCATAATTTGCTCTAATCCAAAATTAATGACCCTAATTATTCATTCAAATGTTGTCATCAAATCAAATCAATCAAATTAATTTTCTCAAATCTATGCTAAAAATTAGTGATCAAATCATTTCCTTCCAAAATTGGTTTTTAATCAAACCAAATCAATTTCCCAAATTTATGCCAAATTTTAAAATTGAATTATTTCAAAAATCATTTTTAAACCTTATTTTAAAACTAAATGTTTTTTTGTTTTTTTTTTTAATTATTGGAACAAAATTGAACCAAACCAAACTTTTTTTAATTGAAACCAAATAGTTAATTTTTGAATATGTCGGACGAAAATGGGTGTCTACAGTTTTGTCCCCCTTTGTTCATCCTTTTAGAATTATAATGTGAACAAAGGTGTAGACATTAATTTGTTCGATACTATTTAAAAATTAATCAAGCATGATAAAAATGATTTGTTTAGTGAAATGTTATGAGTAAACAAGTTCACTAAAAGTATGCATAATTGGGTTGGATGTCAGGGATTGACGAGCACTTTACAAATGTGAAGTAAAGATTGGAGACAAGGGACAAACAAGTGTCGTTTAGAATGGAGGCCAGGGATAAACAAGCGCCTTCCGAATGTAGATTGAATACTGGAGGTTAGGGATAAACAAGCACCTTCTAGATTAAAGTAAGGATTGGAGACCAGGGATAAACCAGCGTCATCCAAATTGGAGGCCAGGGATAAACAAGCACCTTCCAAATGTAGATTTAATACTGGAGGTCAGGGATAAACAAGCACCCTCCAGATTAAAGTAAGGATTGGAGACCAGGGATAAACAAGTGTCATCCAAATTGGAGGCCAGGGATAAACAAGCACCTTCCAAATGTAGATTTAATACTGGAGATCAGGGATAAACAAGCATCTTCCAGGTTAAAAGAAAAGATTGGAGACCAGGGATAAACAAGCATCATCCAAATTAGAGTCCAGGGATAAACAAGCACCTTCCAAATGTAGATTGCATACTGGAGATCAGGGATAAACAAGCATCTTCCAGGTTAAAGTAAAGAGTGGAGACCAGGGATAAACAAGCGTCGTCCAGATTGGAGGCCAGGGATAAACAAGCACCTTCCAAATATTGATTCTATGCACAATCAAGGATTATACAAGCATTGTTTGATTGATGATATGAGAGATTTGATTTTATAGTGCAATGACCATTACAAATATCTTGGTATGGTTTGATTTGACCAAAAATATGAATGCAATTTAAAAATCATGATGAATGATTAAAAATAATCAAGTATTGTTTTATGAAATAAAGTTTAACAAAATTAGCATTTTAAATTTTGAAATTAAGCTTTCATCCCAACATCCAAATCACTTTCAATCAAGATCTTAAGGTTGAATCATGAGTATGCAAAATATCTCAGGGATTCAAAGACATCAAAATTTGCCTAGCATTGATAATTCTGATATTCCGAAGTCCAAAAGATTCTCATTGTTATGGTGGGAACCAAACTTCCTCTTTGCCCCAGTGTGTATAATTTTGACACTTATGGTTTGGCTAAACTTCGTCTTTGCCCCAGTATTTGATGCTCTAAGAGGACATGAAAAGTTCAACCTTTGTTACTTTCGTCCTTCCTCATGTAATTAGTGCAAGAGATATTTTTTTTTTTTTATTTCAATAAGACAATGAAGTTTTGACTATGGAGATACTGTATGGAATTTCAATTGAAAAGACCATGAGTTCATTCTTTCAAACAAACCTTCTAAAGATGAGATGTAATTTTTTGTTTTTTTTTCCAAAAATTTCCTCTTAACTTTAGTAAAATGTTAATTTTTTTCATATGGTTGATTCATCTCAATTGCCCCAGTGTAATAAGATCTCAAAAAATTTCTCAAGTTCAAGAAAAATGTCAAATGTTTAGCAATGTTAATCAATTTGACTATAAAACATATTTTACTGTATTTAAAGTTCTATGCACACATGTGTGTGTGAGCAGTCCATCTTATTTGTTATTTTCTTAATTCGATTCAATTTATGCAAGATGAGAAACTCGTTTGACTTCTAGTAACTCTACACTTCCCTTTAAAGTCACCATTCACTCAAACTGAGTAATACGACACTAGGATCATTAGAACTCAAGAGAAATTATGTGAAACTATGCCTAAGTTTTCTCTTGAGTGAAACATTACCCATTTTTTACTTTGGATAGTTATCTGAAAATTGAAGTATCTTTCAAAGCTAAATGAGCCACACACTCGCATAAATACTTCTAAATTTCTAAAATGGCAAGGTAAGTTGGACTGTGTGCACAAAAGTGTAGAGAGCCAAAAATAAAGCAAGACAAATTTTAAGCCGTAGCCTTCATCCACAAAATTGACCAAGTTGACATTTTTTCTTCTTCTTCTTCTTCTTCTCTTGGCCGTAGCCTTCATCCACCATGGATGAGGTTTTTCTTTTCTTCGTTTCTCATTCGTCTCTCAATGGATCGGCTTGATTTCGGTTGCGTTGGATTGAAAGGGACGAGGGCTACCTATCCAACCTACCTTTTTAGAGTTTCCCGTTCTCTAAGGGAAGTCCCAAAAAGTGCATTTTCTCGGTTGTTGATTCGTGGAAAATTGGAGATTTGGAGCAAAACTAATTTGGCTAAGGTGAGAATAGTTAGGATTTAAAGTAACTATAGAAAGCAAATAAGTATAATGGTTTGTAGAATTGAAACTAAGATTAGAATCCGAATCTAAGATTAGAGGGATGTGAGTTGGTGCCCTTAGGATTAAGAGTTAATCCTTTAAGTGAGAACTTAGGAGTTCTCGAGGAAACTATTGAATCTTAGAAGATTCTAAGTTAGATTCGTTTCAAAGCTTAGGTTGGATCATTGGAAGTTAAAAGATCCAACTTGTTTTTAGAACGGTTAATAGAACCTCGGATGATATTGGAAGTTTAGAATCCTGAAAGGTATAGGTTAATCGTTTAAGTTATGGTTTTTACTTTTATTATTGTTAGCGGAGTTCGACTTACGTATCGTTCGTCCGAGATGCTTATCTATTTTACTTTATGTCTTTTACTTTATATCTTTTACTTTATACCCCTTTACCTTATGCTTGCATCAACTACTTTAATTCCGCACTTTATTTATTTACTTTTACAAGGATATGCAAGCATATGCATATCATATTGCATCATACCATTCTCCCACCATTCATGAAAAAGAAACGAAAGTGAAAAAGAAATGAAAGTGAAAAAGAAAAGAAAGTGAAAGAGAAAAGAAGGAAGAATGATGAACCCTACGTGGAGTTCACATCACCTTTAGTGAAAAAGAAACGAAAGTGAAAAAGAAATGAAAGAGAAAAAGAAAAGAAAGTGAAAGAGAAAAGAAGGAAGAATGATGAACCCTACGTGGAATTCACATCACCTTCAGAGAAAAGAAAGAATGTGAAAGAAAAGGAGTTGAATGAGTATCCTACGGGTTGTTCTCATTACTTCTAGATTCAAAAGGAGTGAATGGTATCTTACGAGATTGACGCATTACTTCTTCATACATAGGGAGTTGAATGGTATCCTGCAGGATGTACACATTACTTCCTCATGCATAAGGCTGAATGGGATCCTACGGGATGTTCTCATTACCCTTCATTCACGCACAAAAAGGGCAAATGCGAAGTCCTACGGGATGCTCTCATGCATTCATGTTTATGATAGATGAAAGAGAGAATCGAGAAGTTTTATGATGTGCAAAGTATATTTACTTTTCTTACTTATGTCATAACAATGTTGATGGATGAGTATTGACTATGATTATTAGTAATATCATCCTTAGAAAGTATAAAACGAAATTACCTAGAGTTTAGAGAACTTTAGGAGTGAATTGTGTCAGATTAATTGGACACAAATCGGAATACGAGTTTGAGGTCTATCTTTACTTTTTATGCTTATTATTCTCACTGGGCTTAAGTTGTTAACTCATGATATTACAACATTTGAGGTGTTCGGGTCATGAGAGAGGAGCTGGTGTGGCTTCATCGAGATGATGATGATGCTGAGATGGATTAGTTGTCATTTAAAAGTTCCGGAACTTGCCTTATTTTATTTTGTTTTATTTTCGGTCTTTGAGATGTAAATTTGTTATAAGCTCTTAAGAGCTTTTCATTTCACTTTTATTATTATAAATCTCTTTGAACTCCTGATAGGGACTTGAGTTCCTTGTGTTTTAGATTTCGAATTTAAAATTGTAAACAGGTTATGGATAGTCTGAGTTTTAAACATATCCATGCCAAATTTTTTATTAAATTTAAAGACTTCCGCTGTCAATCTGATTTTAAATTATTTAAAACTATCAGGTCGTCACAGCTGGTATCAGAGCCTTAGGGTTCTGTAGACTACATGTGATGCATGTTTGTTTTCATGTTTTGTTTTAAGTCCATTCTCAAGTCATCATCTGAGATCAGCAGCACCAGGTATGCCTATAACTTCTATTCTCATGCTTTATTTCTTTGATATTGGAAGAGTTATGAGAATATTGTTAGAAGTTAATGATGTTTGTGATATTTCACATCCTTGTAAAACCACTTTGTGGTTATGTTTATTTGACCCATTTTGAGATTTGGGTAAGGATGTTGAGAAAGTGAATGACCCAAAATAAAAGATAACTAATGATAACTAATGAAAGAAAAGATTTTGTCCGTGAACAATCCGTGCCAACCATTATTTCACGATTCCTCATCAACTGTCAACTCTCTTCTTCTTTTTACTAGAAAAAAAATGTGTAGCATCATGAGGCTAACACTCAATGAGTAAACATACAATATTTTTGCATCATTTGAGACAATTCTAGATTCATTAAGTCCAATTAATAAAACTTATGGACTAACTCCCAAATAACCTCACATTTTCAATCTGAACTTCACTTAACCAATGCCTTAATATTCTTCCATTTACTCGCAAGTAAAGCGCGAACCTCCCCGTAGTAGTTTAAACACAATTTTCACCATTTAAACTTTTACGCATATTCTCTTTATGTATATTAAATACATAAATGAACCTACTTAATATATTATTTTTCATGTAAATATGTACATGAAATGAACCTGCCCCGTTAAGATATTTAAGTCATGCATATATAAATATCACCTTAACGACATATTCATCATTAAGTAAGACCCTACTTAATGCAAACCTGCTCTATCATATTATTTAAGGTATCAAAATAATATGATCACATTTAGAACAGATACCAACATGCTCGACAATTTAACAGTCAATAAAACATTACACATTCTTCTTAGGGTTATTTTCAATAATAATCAAAAGGAGGAGACTAATTACAAAAATGTTGGTGGCGCCACTTTTGTTACAGATACGGCCAAATATCACCACCAGAAAATGGGAAAATACGAAAAATACCATCGATTTAATTTTCCTTAAATCATGCAATATTTAAATAATTTATTAAATCCCTTAAATTGTGCAAGATTTAAGACAAATTAAAAACTAAAAATAAAATAAATAAAAGGGAAATCCAATTCTATCTAACTAATTACTCTCTTTCCAGCTACAAAATCAGTCTTCATCAGCTTTCTTCTGCAAGAGCTATAAATCCACCATTGATAATTTTTCAAACCACAAAATTTAAAAAATGAAAAATATAATGGTTAGTTTAACAAACTTATGTGTTAAACCAAATAAAAACTAGAAATAAACGTATGTAAAAAAATATGGTTGGTTTAAAATTTTTACTATTGATAAATTGAATAAAATCCATAAAATGATTAATTAAATAAATATGATTAGTTTAATAAGTTTATATTTGTTAAGAAAATAAAATCCAGAATATGAGCAAAAAGTCGGTAAGTTTAACATGTTTATATTTGTTAAAAATAAATAAAATCTATAGTTTAACATTATTAAACAGAAAATTGAACAAAAAGTCCGTTAGTTAACATGTTTATATATGTTAAAAATAAATAAAATCTACAGTTTAACATTATTAAACAAAGATTATAGTTAATTAAGAGGTTTATATTTATTAAACTAAGTGAGTAAAATTAATAGGAGTTAAAAAAAACAAAGATTAGTAATCACAAAAACAAAGAGGGGGAACTCACAATATCAATTTATATTTGTTAAACAAATAAAATCCAATAAATGAGCAAAATGTTGGTTAGTTTTACATGTTTATATTTGTCAAAAATCAATAAAATCTATAGTTTAACATTATTAAACAGAAAATGAACAAAAATTTGGTTAGTTTAATGTGTTTATATTTGTTAAAATCCATAAAATCTATAGTTTAACATTATTAAACAAAGATTATAGTTAGTTTAAAGAAATATTATCAAGAATATCCACATTAATTCACATTTATTCACTAATACCGGTTGTGTTTTTTTAATATCAATTTTGCCCAAAAAACACCATAAATGGTGGTGATCCCATGTTTTCCGTTTTGAACAATTACCATCATGCCCTTTCCTTAAATGTTGTATACCATAATAAATAGAGGGCAGAAAACGTCTTTTCATTGTTCCCTTAAACGGTGCATGGAGTTAAAGTGGGTAAGTTTGCTAATTTATAAAACATATAAGTATTAATGCTATTATACCTATTTATTATGGTCTAATATGAAATTAACCCTAGTTTAAAAGGTTTATTTTTATATTTATTAAACTAACTGCGTAAAAAGAATAAGAAAAAAAAACAAAGATTAGAATCACAAAACAAAGATGAAGAACTCACAATATCTCACAAGAGTTTTCAGCCACTAAATAATTTCCTAAAGAATCGGGCTTACAACTTGGCATTACACAATTTATCAAACTCCACCATTGACAAAGTCAAAGCCACCACCATTATTAAATACATCAATTTGGACCCAAAAATTTGTAACGACCATGGAATTCTTTCATAGTTTCTTCACAACACGATATTTCATGAATGAAAAATGAAAATAAAAAATGAAGATGAAAAACGAAATAACAATGAAAAAATACAAGAGATGGAATAAGAAAAAACGCACTGTGAAAGGAATAAGAAAGCACAACAAGAAATGCAGTGATCAGCGACGAAATGCGCTTCTAATTGAAATTAGCGACGCATTTAGAGACGAAATAGTTGATCGCCAAAAAAGGCATCGCTTGTGAATATTAGGGATACATTTCATTGCTAATAGCGACAGAAAAATAATGAGACGCTAATAAAATGTTGACTATTTAGTGACGAACTCGATCCCTGAACATGGAGACAAAATGGCTTATTACGCCTCTCTTTTAGAGACTCAATGAGTCGCTAACGTTAGCGATACAATTATTTACTAACGTTAGCAACGAATTGCATCTCTAAACTGGAGATGCATTGGTTCTCTAATAAAGTCAACTGATTGATTTTAGCGACGAATTTTATCTCTAAAATAAGTATTAAAAAATGATTAAGAAAATATTTAGAGACACAGTTCGTCGCTATTTTAGCCATTTTTTAAAACAAATTAAAAGAAAATAATAATTAAGAACAAAATAAACATCGAATATCAAAACGAATATTTTAATACAAAAAACTATCCCAAAATAATTTAATAAAATATCCAAAAATAAAAAAACTATTGAGGACTCGTATTCTTGAAATCAGGATGCAGAGAAGTAGACCTAGAGCGGGCATCCGTATTCAGGTTCATCCATACCCGAATACGGTTTTCTAAATCATCATGTTGATCCTGAAGATGACCATGGCAGGCTTTATTGCCCAGCTCGTTAGCTTCCATCTATAGGAGCAAGACTTCGTTCTCTCGCCTCAAAGCCTCGGTCTCAGCATGTGAAGAACTCAAAGCACACGGCTGGTCTGCATAAAGCTCCCTCCCGTAAGCTCCAAGACCAGGGACTGAACCATCGGGACGAATACCACCGGCTACAAGAAGGAAAGCAACATGATGGTTTTCCTAAGTAGGCTGAGAATCTGGAGTGGGAATAACGAAGAGAGTTTCTCTTGAACTTTTCCCTACAAAAAGTAACCAAAAATATCTGTGAGTAATTAAAAAATATATATATTATTAAATAAATTAGAAAGCACGAAAAGAAATAAACTAACATGTAAGTTCCGTGCCCGATCATTTACATAAGTAATCCGATCGTGGCCCTTCGTATACATATGGAGAAACAACACAACTGGGGGTATCTCACGTCCATCCTGAGTCTGTGAAAATGAGAAGAAGAAAAATAAAAAATTATAAAAACATTAATTTAATTGAAAACATTAATGATATAACGAAATACTACAAATACTTACCATCATCCGTAATACTCGTCGTGGCTGCGAGTCCCACCGGTGTGCATAGCTGGGTTCGCCAGTCGATTGGCTAAGTTGATTTGAGAGATGCACAAATCCTAGGGAATCTGACTATTCGCTAGCAGCTTCAAACGTGCCTCCTCAGTCATCCACAAAAGCTTTTCAGCTGGTTTATTCTTCGCTTTGTGGATGGTGTCCTTATAACGTTTTCCTGCCATTTTGCTCCATGGTTTGTAAATAATCTCATCAGTGATATTTTTAGGGATCGTAAAGTGTTTATGAAAAAAACAAAAGTATTAAATTTGTTAGAATTTTAAAACACTATAAATAAAATAAACTCTAAAATTTATAAACTTTACCTTCCATGTCTCAAACCAACACAGTTTGGTGAGATCAGAAATGTCCTTCCATTTCACGAACTCGGGACTCTTCTTGTAAATATCGGTGAAAACTCGGGAAACCTTACCCAGTGGATGCAATTTATAAAAAATACACAGAAACATATATAGGTTAAAAAAATAATTAATTTATAAAAAATTAATAATTTAAACAAAAAATATAAAGTGCACTCACTTCTTTCTCGTCATCCTCAAGACGACCCCGGTGATATGCAACTGCTCAGCGACAAGGGTATCTGATGTCGTTGATGTGGTCGGGGTAGTGAGGACAGGTGTGTTCGATACCTATGTATCCCCTAATGCCACTGCACTGTCTGATGTGCTAGAAGTATCCAACTCCTGAGAATGGGGTGGATGTCTCCTCGATGTAGACATGTACGAAATAATTAACATACAATGAATTAAATTAATAAATTACCAATTAACATACTAATAAATTAATTATAATCTAATTAACATTAATCTAATTAATACTAATTTATATTAATCTAATTATCACTAAATTTTAATTAATTATTTAATTAATATTAATCTAATTAACACTAAATTTTAAAAATTAATATCATAATGAATTAAAAATTAATAAATAACATACAAATTAATTAATTAATTAACATTAGTCTAATTAACACTAAATTTTAAAAATTAACATACTAATGAATTAAAAAATAATAAAGAACATACAAATTAATTATTTAAGTAACATTAAACTAATTAACACTAACTTTTGACAATTAACATACTAATCAATTAAAAATTAATAAATAATTTTGTTGCCTAAAAATGGAGAGCTTCCACGTAAGCAACGAACTTAGAAGATGGGATGAGTCGGAGGTCGTGTGCTGCACTGGAGGTGCTATGTAGGCGGTGTGCTGGATAGTTGACAAGCATACCTGCACAGAAAAGGAGTAGAGCACCGGTGTGGTGCCAGGCTAACACCCTTCGATGCTTAAGTCAGAGCTAGTGAGCCAGAGAGAGTTCGAGTAGAATTGTAGTAGAAATTTGTTCCCTAATGAATGAACTTCTTCTCCTATTTATAGGAGAATAGGTTGATGACATCATCGTATCACGTGTCGCGCCAGTATTGGGCCATGTGTTGTTTCTCAATTACGTGTCGCTTGTAGGTTGCGTCACTTGTCGTTTCCCAAGTGGATACTTATATTCAATCTTAAGTATGTAGGTATGGGCTGAAGACTGTGTAGCCTGGTCTTCTTAGGTGCGTAGACTTTATTACTAGCACTGTGACTAGAGGAGGTGTCCAGATACTGCGCTCAGACGAGGTGCGTAGACATTTTTGCCAAGTTGTAAAATTTCATGTGTTATCAATTTCATCCTACAACAGAGGCCCCCTACTCCCGAGCTGAGTTGAGATGTGAGTTCAATGCTACTTGGGAGTATTATTTCAAATCAGAATTTTACATTAGTCAATTTCCTGAAAATATTCTAAGTGTTGAGGTATGTAGCTTGAATTTTCCGCCTTTGCAATCGTCAAAATTTTGAAAGTTTGTAGCTTGAATTTTTCGCCCTTTGTAACTTGAATTTTTCGTTATTTCACTTGTCAAAAATTTGAGAAAATACTAAGCGTTGGAGCTTGATAGGTTGCTTTTGTAGTTGAGTTATAGATGAAAGTTGTCACATTAAATTCTTCTATCTATTATTGGAAAAATGATTACAAAGTTTGAAAAGAAAATGAATTGATCAAGAGTGTGAGGAGGAAGGAGAAAGAAGAATGAGAAAAGATATAAATAAAGAGAAAAAGTAAATTTAAAAAAAAAAAAGGGTGGCCAGACCCGCAGGTCAGGTTTTGACCCGCGAGCGTGGCGCGGGTAATAACCTAACCCGCCAATCACCCAAGTGGTGCTTTTACCTGCGGGTCAAAGCCTGACACGCGGGCCAGGTTTTGACTCGCGTGGGTTTTACACTTTTTTTTGTTTCTGAAGCTGCTACGTCTGTCGCTGATGCAGCAACTTTTTGATTTTTTTTCTTTTCTTTTCTTTTCCTTAGCTGCACAGCAGCTTTCTTTTTTTTTCAAGAGAATAAACCCGTGGATTTTATGCCAACCTGTATATTGACCCGTGGGTTTTTGACTGACTCGTGTTGACTGGTCAACTGGTTGATTTTTTTTTAATAATAATAACCAATTTCAAATTGGTTTTCCGTTGTCGACTTGTCATTGAATCTTAACACAAGCTTGCTTGATAGATTTACAAACCCTGCACTCTTCGTAGACTTAAAAAAATTTCTTCTTCAAAACTCTTCTATTATGTGTGGCTCGTTAGAGCCTTACACTCCTCAGTATACTTAGAATTTATTTTGTCATTTTAAATTCTTCTGCCAAGTGCGGCTCGTGTGAGCTTTACACTACCTAGCAGACTTAGAATTTTTTAGTCGTTTTAAATTCTTCTACTAGGTGCGGCTCGTGAGAGCTCTACACTACCTAGTAGACTTAGAATTTTTTTTCTTCTTTTAAATTCTTCTACCAGATGCGGCTTGTGCATGCCCTGCACTCCCTAGTAGACTTAGATTTTTTTGGTTGTTTTAAATTCTTCTACCAGGTGCGGCTCGAACGAGCCCTGCACTTCCTAGTAGACTAAGAATTTTTTTCTTCTTTTAAATTCTTCTACCAGATGCGGCTCGTGCAAGCCCTGCACTCCCTAGTGGACTTATAATTTTTTGGTCGTTTTAAATTCTTCTACCAGGTGCGGCTCGTGAGAGCCCTGCACTCCCTAGTGGACTTATAATTTTTTGGTCGTTTTAAATTCTTCTACCAAGTGCAGCTCGTGAGAGCCCTGCACTCCCTAGTATACTTAGAATTTTTTTGGTCGTTTTAAATTCTTCTACCAGGTGCGGCTTTTACGAGCCCTGCACTATTTAGTAAACTTAGAATTTTTTATGTAGAGCTCTCCCACCTTGATGGACTAAGAACTTTTTCATTTTTCTCTTCACCTTGGTGGACTTAGAACATTTTCAATTTGTTGTAGTAGAATCACATAGTTGGCCCCTACTCGAATAGAGTTTTATGTCAAGAAGTCTAACTCAAGTCTAATTGTTCTTGAATAATTTAACTCTCATAAATGCAATAAGTAGAAAAAGTACGATATTATTCATTTTATTTTCAAACTTCTTACAACAAAAAACTTTATTGGAAATGAAAACTGCAATAAATAAAATTTAAGTTGCTTGACATTCTCATGGGTGCAGTAGAGCCTTTCAGATGAAATCAATCAATGTGTTGATGCCTTGACAAATACCTCAATGATCTAGCATGGTCCCTTTTAGGGCGTGTGCTCTTTTTCAATAGTCGGGCCTCCAAACACGGTTTTTATTTCTCCATATGGAAAATTTTGCTTATCACGGTTTTGGTCTTTCTCTCCTTTACTTCTCACGAATTCTTTTAAGTACCCTTTTTGAATAAGGGTCTCAGTTTCTTCCTTGAGATCGAAGCAATCAGAAGTGGTATGACTGTGGTCTCTGTGAAAGAGGCAATACTTGTCTTTGTTCCTCTTGTTTGACCCTGCTTTCATCCTAGGCAGCCACCTAACCAAATTTTTGTCTTTGATCTCCAAGAGCAGTTGTTCAATCGAGACCGTGGTGGGAGTGTATTTTTTAAACTTACTAGGAGGAAGACTCAGCTTCTCAAGTTGATCTCCAGACTATCTTTTGTCATCCTCGTGACAGTCAGTCCCCCAGACAAACTCTTCTGTTCGATTTCTCTTACTGTGTTCTGATCCTTTACTACTACCTTCTTCATCTGAAGTCATCCTTACATTAAGCAACTCTCTGGCGCTCATATATTTTTGCACTCTAGCGTGGATCTCATATATTTTTGTTCTCTAGCATGGAGCTCGGTGTATGTAGCAAACGTCTTCATACCTAATGACCATAAGAACTTTTTATCTTTCAAGCCAGCCATCACAAAAGTCAGAGCTATGCTGTCACTATAACCTTCCACTTTCAACGCCTCACTATTAAATCTCATTACATAGTTTTGAAGGCTCTCATCTGACTTCTGACGTACGGTCAATAGATGCTGAGTTGGTTTCTTATGATCTCTTCCGCCAAGAAACTGAGTTATAAAAGATCTAATAAGATCTTTAAATGAAAAAATGGATCTTGGCTTGAGCTGTCTGTACTACCCACGCGCAGAGCCTCCTAATGTAAGGGGGAACGCCCTACACTTGATAGCATCTTAGACTCTCTGGAGCTCCATTCAGGTCCAAAACGTATCAACATGCTCCATTGGATCCTTTGAACCATCGTAGGTGGTTATTGTTGGCAGTTTAAACTTAGTCAGAAGCTCTACCTCTATTATATCATCAGTGAATAGCGGCTCAGTTTGTTTTAGTAGATCTTCATGTGCAAGAGGATTCTTTCCTCTATACTCTTTTTTCATATGACCAAGTTGATCTTAGAGCCTTTTCAACTCTGGTGCCCAAGACTGGGAACTTTCTGCTGTAGACTTCACAACATCTACATATTCTTTTCTCTTTTGATTGAGAACTTCTATGAGGTCGAACTTTCGTTTCTGACTAGGATGCTTGTTGTTAGGGATTTATGAGAGGAAGAGGAATTTTCCTAGATATTTAGCTTCGACTTCCTCTTCGAGCCACCCTTCTCATGATTCCTCGATTCACCTATACGCTCTATAGGTTCTTTGTCTTTGCCTTTTTTGGATAGTAATTATTTTTTGTCAGTAAGGGCTTGATGATCCATTTTCCATGTAAGAATTTTGAGTACTTTAGCAAGATCTTGATTCACACCTCGAACTTGCTCCTCCAGAGCATCTACCCTTCCATCTGGCATTGGCATAACTCTTACCACTTCTTGATTTTCATCAACTTGTTGTAGCTCCCTAGTACTACGAGTTTTATATATTTTATTACGGGGATTACGATTTTCACCGTCATCTATATCATCACCGTGTTGACTTCTTTGACTCATCCTTGATTGTAGAGCACTTAGTTGTATACTCTTTCCAACAGATGGCGTCAAATGTTGTTGCCTAAATATGGAGAGCTTCCACGTAAGCAACGAACTTAGAAGATGAGATGAGTCGGAGGTCGTGCGCTGCACTAGAGGTGCTACGTAGGCGGTGTGCTGGATAGTTGACAAGCGTACCTTCACAGAAAAGGAGCAGAGCACCGGTGTGGTGCCGGCCTAACACCCTCTGATGCTCACGTTAGAGCTAGTGTGCCAACGAGAATTCGAGTAGAATTGTAGTATAAATTCGTTCCCTAATGAATTGTAGTATACGGGCTCCCTTCTCTCGGTACTTTTCTGCACGTACCTCGACCTTTTTTCTCTCGGAACTTCTTCTTTTCTGAAAGAACTCCCGACTATTTCTGCCTGTGAAATCCGCTTCGGACCTCGCCTCCTCAGGTCTTTTACTCTTCCCCAAACTGACTGTCTTTTCGGTTCTCTTCTTCTTTCTTCTTTTATCTTTTCTAAGTGACCTCTCTCTCTCTTTCTTCCTTCTTCAGATTCTCTTTCCTACTTTCTCCATACTCCTTCAATCTTTGACCCCATCCTATGCATTTCACAGGCTACCCTTTCTGATTCGTCTTGTGATATCTTCGTCATCGTTCTCTCCAGCGCTTCCTTCATGATTGTTGGCCTTCTTTTGTTAAAAGACCTCCATAAGGGGTGGTTTGGGTGTATCGCCAGCGAAAATGCGGTCGCGACTTCTGAGTCATTGCAATCCAGGACCTCCAAATTGACCTTTCTGAACCTGACGATGAAATCTTTTAGTGTTTCCTTCTCCCACACCAGGACGTCATAGAGGTCGTGGTTCATTTTGATGAACTTTCGACTCACACTATACTCGCTGAGGAAAGCCGAGGACAAATATGAGAAGGTTTCAATGGACCTTTTAGTGAGGCCATTGAACCACATCAGGGGTGATCCTTTTAGGCTTATCGGGAAAAGCTTACAAGTCATCGCGTCTAGATTCGCAATGGGCATGCAAATGGACTCCATCATATTCACGAAATTGGCTACATACTCTATCGGGTCTCCGGTGCCGTCGTACATTTCAAACTTTGGAAGGATGAAGTTTCTTGGCTGTTCAATCGACAGGATTCCTCTTATGAAGGGAGAGTTTCTTGGCTCACGGGCATTGGCTGTAGGGTTTGTCTTTTTCTCAGAAAACCTTTTCGCTACATTTTCTTTGATGAGCCGCCTCATGTCGGCATGCTTCAGTTCCTTTTTCTGATTTTGGTCCCTTCTAGTGAAGTCTGAACTTTCTTCACCATCATCCTTTATCTGGCTCAAACCTTCCTTTTCCTTACTCGACTTTTGAGAAGGTACCTTGCTTTGAGTTTTACGATGCGCATCATTCCGTACGAAGCCTCGCTTACTTGGGGCTACCTTGTCGGAAGAGGAAAGGTCTAGATCGACATTTTCTCCTCATCGTCGGGCCGTCAGCCTGGTTCTCACGTCATTTTCGACCATTACTTTCCCCTTTTCAGACGTGGTGGCCTTCCGACGCTGTCACCTAGCATGTGACTTGCTAGCTTTGGGCTAGACGACCCTCATTCGTCTGTGTTCAGAGGTTTATGGGCGTTCACCTGAGCCGCCGCTAACCCTTCCCCAAACAAAGCCTTCGACATTCTCACTTCCTCTAGCAGTTGTTTTCTTGCTTCCATCATCTCCATATAGTCCGCTATCGGGATGGTGACCGTTTCTGGAATTGCTCCAAGGTTTCGAACATCACTGCCTTCTTCTCTCCCATGTAGGGTAGTGTTCTCGTTAAGAGCTCATTGTTTCAATGACTGAGTGGACATTGTTTTCGGTTGTGAGTACCGCGTGAGTGTCAAGGTTCGGTCAGAAACTGCTTGACTGACGGCCCCACGATGGGCGCCAAACTGTATGGGATATTTCTCACACACTGTTGAGTACGTGCGGTCACGTGCTACGTTTTTGCCAACGCAACTACCTGAAACGGAATAAGATAGTGATCATAAGGGCACCAGTGTGGTATCGGCCAAGGACTCTCCAACGATCAAGCTAAGTGGCAGTAGGTTAAGTAGGTAGAGTGCGCCGCAAGATAAGATGTAGGGTTAGGGATTTGTGCACTTGCTTGATTTGATAGGTTAAAGAACCTTTTATAGTCTCTTGATCATGGGCCTCTTGACTGGGCTAGTTCAGGACTAGGCATTATGGATCTTCTAATGGCCTGGTGGGAAGTAGTTCCCCCAAGTAGTAATCCCGATGGGCCTAAACCCGTGTGGATCAGTTTGATATTCTCGGCCCATAATAGGGCTATTTTTACCCTTTACAATTAGCATTCTCAAGACTTGCCCATGCATATCGGAAAGGTTACCAAGATGTGGAGGAACAATACTAGAAAACAAGTTGAGAGACTTCAAGTTAACAAGAGAACCAATGTAATTCGGAATCGGGATAGCTATCATTATAACTGAGATTCAAATAATTTAGATGGGACAATTCAAGTTATGAAGGACCTATATTACCACTCAATTTTTCTTGGTAAGAACCACAAAGATCAAGCTCGACAACGTGGTTTGTGAGATTGTTGTATTTAACCCTCTCCAATTACAACAATATTCAATGTTATTATTTCTTCATGAGAGAGCATACCATCTTCATCTTTATCTTTAAGTCCCTTTTTAAAGAATATAGATATAATCTATCTCAATATATATGAGGTTTCATCTCAAAACCAATAGACAATAAGAGGAGTAATCCATTGTTTTATAAATTTTGCTAGCCCTTCATTTTTTTTTATATAGGATCGTTAACATGCCCCATCAAAATGATGGTTCTTTATCGCTCACCATTCATAGACCAGATCCTATTTTTGGATCTGATGTTCGTTTGAGTTTTATTGGGTTTTAATGCCATCTTAATATACATGAAATCTTATCTCAAAATCAATTGGTAATGAGATGAGTAGTTTTTTAAAACTTTTCTGTTTACCATTTATTTTATTTAAAATATTTATGGGATCCCTAAAATGATTTGACTTATTCACCATATTTTTATTGTTTCATGTAAATGCTTTCATTTTCATTCTAATTTTTGAGATGTATTTAATTAATCATATAGCATAGTTTGAACAAATAATTTAAATTTGAGTTGGGTCATTACACAATCACTCTCTGAAACAAACAAGTATTTTATTTAAGGGTAGAATGAGCATTATAAAGGAATGCTTATTCTATTTCTACTAAAATTAAACAACTACATATTTCAACATCCACTAACCAAAAAAAGCGGAAAAACGACCGAGAGTGCAGAACAAACTAGAGAAATACTGAATAAAAGTAATCCACACTTGAAAAAGCTTCTAGAAAGAACAACATTTAACAATATAAAATCGTCAAAACATGGCTGCAAAAGGTTTAGCCTCCAAATCCAGTGACTGCTTGGCATTGCTCAATTCAAGGTACAATATCCCTACACCAATTTGACAACAAATTCCACGAATCACAATTAATATAGAACTGAAAATAATCTTTTTTTTTTTTAATAATATTATTTATTTATTTTTATGTTTTGTTTCAAAATTTTACAGAAATATTGTGAAATTACTACCATTTTTTATTTATGACTTGTATGCAACGTCGTAAATAACTATTAAAATTGAAAAGCACTTAATTTAAAAAAAAAAAAAGCTTTTGACTTGAAAGAATTTCAAAACATGAGATGTATATAACAATGATTGGTTGATATAAGATAAATTTGGGACATGACTTACCTGTGTAATTAACTAGTGAAAAGCTTCTGCAGCTTGTTAGTGAATACTGCAATTTTGACGTAAAACCAATCCTTTAAATCATCTAAGAATCTGAAGTAAGCATGTCTCCACGATCTATAAAACATTAGAGTTCCACATATTCCCCAAAATCCTACAATAAACCCAATAGCTACACTGAAATAGAATCCTTGTGTCGCAAATTCATTTTCACTTGCAGCCTCTTTTGTCATATTGGTTGAACTAGGAACCATTTCATCCTCAAAACATTTTGAAAGTGGAAATCCACAAAGACCAGTGTTTCCCATATATGCTGAGGCATTGAAACTTTGAAGTTGGGTGCTGATGGGTATTTTTCCTGTAAGTCTATTGAATGATAGGTCCAAAACACTTAATCGATGTATTTGGGAAAGACTTTGAAGGATTTGACCCGCAAGTTCATTCCTTGATAAATCCAAGAAATCTAAGGACTCCAACTTGCCGATGTTCTCAGGAATTCCACCTATCAAATTATTCTTGGAAAGGTTTAAAGATACCAAGTAAATCAAATCTGTAATTCCATTAGGAATTTTTCTGTTAAACGATTTCCAGATAAATCTATACTCCGCAATAATGGCAATGCCTTCTTCATGATAGCATCTCTACCTTTCCACGTCAGTAACATTTCATCATGGACCACTTCAAGGGGCCGAAGACGCTTATATTCAGCAATATAAATATCTCCTTGATCATTATTATCATCTAGCATTGTCAAAGCAGTTAAATTGTGAAGGCAACTGGGTATTTCTCATGTAATATTGTTTGACGAAATGTCTAAGAAAAGAATATGATTTAGGTGACATATACTTGAAGGTAGCTCTCCATCGAGTTGATTCGATCGTAAGCTTAGACGAAGCAGTTTCATTAAGTTATTCCCTATCCATGATGGTATTGCTCTTGTAAAAGAATTACCTTGAAGGTTAAGAGCTAGTAAATCATTGAAATTTTCAACCATGAAGGGAATTTGCCAGAGAAGTTGTTGTTGCTCAAATCCATTGTTCGGAGTCTACTGAGATTACTTAAGGAGCTCGGAATTCTTCCAGAAAAATCATTGTTTGCCAAATTCAAAACGAGTAAATTTGACATATTCCACCAGCAATTTGGAAGCTCTCCCAAGAATTGATTGTTTGAGGCGTCCAGAAAATATAGAGGAGAAGTGTCATTGATTTCGCACAAGTAATTTAAGCCAGAAAACTTGTTGTTTGAAACATCCAACTTTTCATTTTGTGATAAAAGGAATTTGGGAACTTCGCCATGGAATTCATTTGATCTTAAATTTACTTCATACCCTTAAGATTTTGGTGATAATGTTGGGAGTTCTCCTCTAATTTTATTATCAGAAAGATCTACCGATGGAAATGACAAAGAGAAGTAATTCCAAAACCAATAAGGAATTGTATCCGAAATACTAGTATTTGAAAGATCTAAGTTTACAAAATTCTGTCCACGTAACCATTGAGGAAATTTTGGTCCCAGCTTGCACGAACTCAAAGTAATGAACTTTAATTGAAAAGGAGGAACCCAATCAGAGTTCATGTGAAAACTTAAAAAATTGTGAGAGAAATCTATTGACCTCAATTTGGCTAGATTTGAAAAATGGGCTTCAAAAACTATTCCTTCTGTTGTTGCGTAAAAATGGATAGCTTCCACGTAAGCAACGAACTGAAAGTATGGGACGAGTCGGATGTAGTGCGCTGCACTGGAGGTGCTGCGTAGGTGATATGCTGAGTAGTTGACGCGCACTGTATGTACCTGCACAGGAAATAAAGAGAGCACCGGTGTGGTGCCGGCCTAACACCCTCCGATGCTTAAGTCAGTGCAAGCAGAGCTAGTGTGCCAGAGAGAATTATAGTAGAAATTAGTTACCTAATGAATGAATTTCTTCTCCTATTTATATGAGAGGAGTTTGATGACATCATCGTGCCACGTGTCGCGTCGGGATTGGGCCACGTGTTGCTTCCCAACGACGTGTCGCTTGTTGGTCATGCCACGTGTCATCGTTTGATTGGATATTAATATAATGTAGTTTCTTGGTCTTTGATGCGTAGTCTTATTAGATGACGTAGACGTAGGCTCTCGGGACTATGTAGATGTACCTTCCTAGGTGACGTGAGACGTAGCCTCCCAGGTGACATAGACATGGCCTCCCCCGGCACGACGTAGACATAGCCTCATAGGTGACGTAGCTTGTCCAGGGACGTTGACATGTCGATTGCACGTTCTTTGAACAAGTTTAGAAATTCCATGTGTACTGATATAATTTCACCCACAACAGTGGCCCCCTACTCCCGAGCTGAGTTGAGACGTGAGTTCACTATTGCTTGGGAGTATTAATTTAGGGTGGAATTTATTCTTCTATCAGTTTCTGAAAATTTTACAAGTGTCGGGGCTTCGTAGTTTGAAATTTTCTGTCTCGCAAAAAATAATAATTTGTTATAAAACCATAAGTGACGTAATCTCAGCCGTCGCTTTGATCTAATGGTTAAGATATGATAAATCTTAGAGATAATATCAAATCTTAGAGATATTATCAAAAACCTCTATAAATAAAAGTTTTAGTATTTCCCATAACTCACAAATTGGAGACTTGGTGAGTTTGTAAATCTTCTTCTCTTAAACAATCATCAGGTACGTATTCCCCCTTTGAGTTTAAGAATTTTTTTTTTTTTTTCTAAAAAATCAAATTGATATAGGGCTTGCACTTTTGTTTGATGAAGTGGTAAAAGAGAAGAAATTATGAGAATGAGAATTTAAAAAATAAATAAATAATAAAAAAAAAGAAATTGAAAAGTAAAATAAAAAATAAAAAAATAAAAAAATCTCCTTTTGATTTTGCTTTGTCTGGCGTCTACAGCAGGTTGTTCAAATTTTTTTTTTTTTTTTTTTTTTTCGTCTGACACAGCACAGTTGCAAAGTTTTGATTTTATTTTTTGATTTTTATTTTTTCTTTTCATCGCCTGACAGAAGCAGACTGATTTTCAGAATTTAAATTTTTTTTTTTTTTTTTTTTTAAAAAAAAAACTTGAGACCCGCAGATTGATCCGCGGGTTAAATGCAAACCCGCGGACCGATCCGCGGGTCAAATGCAAACCCGCGGACCGATCCGCGGGTCAAATGCAAACCCGCGGTTCGATCCGCGGGTTAAATGACAACCCGATTGACTGGTCAACGTTGACCAGTGTTGACCAGCGTTGACTTTTTTTTTTTTTTGGACTCGGACGCGGTCTTCCTTTATTGTTTCGGGCGTTGTCATCGGGGCTTTGTCATTTGGGCGTTGTCATCGGGGCTTTGTCAATAGGGCGTTGTCATCGGGGCTTTGTCAATAGGGCGTTGTCATCGGGGCGTTGTCATCAGGGCTTTGTCAATAGGGTTTTGTCATCAGGGCTATGTCAATAGTGTTTTGTCTAAGACTTGTAAAAAATTGCATGACCCCGTTTTTTGATCAGTTGACCTGTGACCCGTCTACCGTTGACTTTTTGACCCGTTGACCGTTGACTTTTTTGTTGACCGTTGACTTTTTTTTTTTTTTTTTTTTGAATATCCCTTTGTCGCTTTAACATACATTTTCCATGCTCTTTTGTAGGTGTGCTTGAGGGATTGCATATTGTGTAGCTTCATTAAAGGACTACAACCACCTCTCTTTTCAGGTATGTCACGATCTTCTTCTTAGCATACCTTTTTTATGTGAACTCAAGTATTGTAGCTAGGTAGTTGTTTCAACAATAGCTAAGTAGAATCATTTTCCTTTTAGGATGTCGAGTGAAGAGTCTAGTTGTCAGTCGGTGAGCGAGGATGATTCTGGGGGGTCAAGTTCAGAGACTGATTCAAGTACCTATGATGTTTCCAACCAAAGTGCTAGTGATGATGATTCTTCTTCTTCTCAAGATATTGAGATGGATTATTATCCTTCTACCATTACTGTAGGGCACTTAGAACGCATTAGAGCGATTTACGACATTCCCTTATCTGTTAGTCTTAGATGCCCTGGTGAGGGAGAAGCGATCCATCGCCCTCCTAATGGAGAAGTAGGTTTTTATTTGAAAATGTTCGATTGTGGGGTCAGACTTCCTCTCCATCACTTCCCTCAGAGAGTTTTGTCTTTGGCTGGGCTAGCACCTGCTCAGCTTGGGCCAAACGGATGGATTGTTATACTTGGATTCTGGGTTCTTTGGCATCTTTATGGCGGTGGAGAAAGATTAACTTATAAGACTGTGTATGCTCTTTATCGATTGAAGAATCTTCCTAAGGATAAGTTTATCTACTACTTAAACTTTCGAAAACATCGAGTAATAGGGAAACCTTCAATTTCAAGAAATTGGAAAAGTAAATGGTTCTTTGTTGGTGGTGCTGGTTGGTGAAACTCCTAAAAATAGTCGGATTCACCGTGTGCCAAAGTCATTCAGGTTTTCTGGTAGGTTTTCGATAGGACTTTTTCACTGAACTGTTTTTCCTACCTTTTGATTTTTATTATTTCTCCATTGTGTTGCAGCGAGAGATTGGGAGATTGCACCGCTAAGGGACTCAACTAAGGAAATAATTAATCGGATCTTAAGTGTTCCAATTGATCAACGTGAACCTTCCATCCTTCTTTCAGATCAATCACTCGTCGCTTCAGGCCTTGCTCGACCTATCGTTGAGGAAATCAGTGAGTCTTTGCTATATGTATACACATATTTTTTTTTTACATTGCATCATAACATATCATAAGTCTAAGACCTTGTTGTTGCTTCAGATATGACGGGTGAGGCAGCTCGTAAGTACATTGACGATAGAAAACGTCAGAAATGCGTAGATGACTCTAGTCGGGCTCCAAAGAAAGTGACTAAAAAACAATCCGCCTTCTTGAAACTTGGTTGAAAAGCGTCGTCGTGAGTCGGATGTTGGCAAGCAATCTTGCACTACTACAGTTCCGAGCTTGGGTGCGGGTCCTTCTTCTCACCATGAAGTTCGACCCCTTTTTACCAACCCCGACTGCATTTACTATGGTGAGAACGACGAGTCTTTTGAGAAAGATGTCGGACTGATCAGCTCAAAGTTTCAAACTGTTTTGTTGCTTGATCGAGATTGTGCACGTTCCATGCCCACTCAGGAATTAGCTGAATTGGTTTGTCTTTGTTAGGCTGGAGCTAGGATGAACATGATATGTGTCCAACAAGGGAGAGAGATTGCTCGTCTTCAAGAAGCGGTGAAACTTCACGAAGAAAATTCATCTGATAATGCTCGATTGCTGGAAGTAGAGCGTGTTGAAAAGGAGAAGCTGAAGAGTGAACTAGCCGAAGCGAAGAGAATCTCAGATCAAATTTCAACCAGGCACAAAAGCACCTTGCTCAATTTTAGCGAACTCAAAGCTAAGACTTTTTAGCCTTGGCGTCGATGCAACGCTTGATGAAGTTGCTGAGAGATTTCCAAATTTAAACCTTAATTTTGTTAGGGAGCGTTTGAACCTTCCCCCTCCTTCTCATGCCACGCGCTCCGGTGATGATGTCGACATTGAAATTGTGGGCGACTCTGCATGATGCCTTTTTCTGATTTAGTTTTATCATGTTTCGTGGGGCATGTCCACTGATGAACTCGTTTAGCTTTTATTTGTGTTCCTTTTTAGTTCCATATAGGTAGGATTATTTGCTTTTAACATGCTTTCCCGTTTTGTTTAGGATATCTCCGAACTTATGTTGCTTTACATCTTCTTATTTATAACCCTGAAATAATAATTCATCTCATGTTGCTTTCATTTCTCGGTTTCATTTATTTTCTAAGTTTCGTCAATCATACATGGCTATGTAACCTTGCATTATGAATGAACTTAGAATTTTTAGTGAACTTAAGTTTTTGTTCTTTCTAAGTTTTATCAATTAAGTGTGGCTACAAAGCCCTGCACCTAAAATGAACTTAGAATTTTTAATAAACTTAAGTTTTCGTTCTTTCTAAGTTTTATCAATTAAGTGTGGCTACAAAGCCCTGCACCTAAAATGAACTTAGAATTTTTTAATAAACTTAATTTTTCGTTCTTTCTAAGTTTTATCAATTAAGTGTGGCTACAAAGCCCTGCACCTAAAATGAACTTAGAATTTTTTAATAAACTTAAGTTTTCGTTCTTTCTAAGTTTTATCAATTAAGTGTGGCTATAAAGCCCTGCACCTAAAATTAACTTAGAATTTTGAATGAACTTAAGTTTTATTGTGTTCGTCGCTCATCCTTGTTGTTGTAGCAGCGTAATGGTAGTGCATGTAGTAAGTAAAGTAGTAGTAGTAGGCCCCCACTCAAGTGTCACTTTATAACTTAAAGTTTTACTTGAGTTTGCGAGTTATTGAAGTAGCTTGTTCTATGCGCAGCTTAAATTCATACTTGGTGGTAGCCTCTGCTTATGCCTCATTGATTCTTCTCATCACAAATAAATTTATGAAGTTGAAAATGTACGTTCTTATTTCATTTATTGGAATGAAATTACAATGAATTGAAATTGTTATAGAAATAACTTGAACGAAAATGAAATTGTAAAGAAATCATTGATAGAAGGTCTTGAGGTGCTCTGCATTCCATGGATGGTGTAATGCCCTGTCGTTGAGGTCTTTCAGTCTGTAAGTACCTGGTCTCACAATCTCAGTGACCTTGTATGGTCCTTCCCAAATTGGTCCTAAGACCCCGCTATTTGGGTCCTTTGTATTTGGCAACACTTTTTCGAGAATGAGGTCACCCACTTTGAAATTGCGTGGTTTGACTCCAGGAGTTGTAGTATCGGGCCACCCGATTTTTATACTCAAGAACACGGAGACGGGAAGTCTCCCTATGCTCTTCAAGGAGATCAAGGCTTAACCTTAGACACTCTTCATTTGTCTCTGGATTGAAATGTTGTACTCTTGGGGAAGTGAGACCTATCTCAACCAACAAGCTGCTGACTCCAAATGCTAATGAGAAAGGAGTTTCACCTGTAGAGGTTCTAGCCGTTGTCTGGTATGCCCATAACACATTGGGTAGCTCTTCTGCCCAAAGCCCCTTTAACCCTTCTAGTTTGGTTTTCAAGTTCTTTTTGATAATTTTATTCACCGCTTCCACTTGACCATTAGCTTGGGGATGTGCAGGAGAGGACTTGAAGTGTTTAATACAAAGCTCTGAACACCAAGACTTGAACTTCTCGTTGTCGAATTGTTTTCCATTGTCAGAGATAATGGCATAAGGAATACCAAACCGGCAAACTATGCTCCTCCACATAAAGTCGGTAGTTTTGCGTTCGGTGATTGTAGCTAAGGCTTCAGCCTCAGCCCACTTAGTAAAATAATCCTGACTACAATTGCAAATTTAGTTTGACCTTTTCCTTGTGGAAGTGGTCCTATCAAGTCAACCCCCACCGAGCAAATGGCCAAGGACTTGTGACATTTGTTAAGTATTCAGGTGGTTGTCTTGGGATCACAGCAAAACGTTGACATTGGTCACATTTTTTACAGAACAACTTGGCATCCTTGTGCAAGGTGGGCCAGTAATAACCTTGCCTTACAATTTTGTGAGCTAACGACCTTCCTCCTGAATGGTTGCCACACACTCCCTCATGAATCTCTTTCATAACATAATCTGCCTCTTCGGGTATAAGACATCTGAGTAGTGGTAGAGAGAAACCTCTCTTATATAAAACATCTCCTTCTAAGATATAGTGTGTTGCTCGGTGCTGGAGTCGTCTTGCTTCAGCTTTGTCAATAGGCAACTCCCCATCTCTTAAGAATTTTATGATGGGATCCATCCAGGAAGGGGTGGACGACTGCAATGACTGCTCAATATCCATGGCTTCTAAATCATCAATGCTTGAGCTGGGTAGAAACTCTACTGGTACCGTACGACTTAACTCAGTCTCATAAGCGGATGCCAAACGTGCTAACGAATCGGCATTAGAGTTTTGCGAACGTGGTATTTGATTTACCTCCCACCACTCAAAAGTGCAAAGAAGATTTTTCACTTTGGCTAGATAGGAAGTCATTCTTTCTCCCTTGGTCTGATATTCTGTTGTTATCTGATTGATAACCAATTGAGAGTCGCTAAACACTTTGATACGATTCACCCCTACTTTTCTTGCCAAGCGCAGCCCGGCTATAAGGGCTTCATACTCAGCCTCATTGTTGGAAGCTTTAAAACCAAACCTCAAAGCATATTCAATGTGGACTCGGTCCGGTGAGACTAAGATAAGGCCAGCTCCGCAACCTTTCATGTTTGAAGACCCATCCACATAGAGTGTCCAAATGGACTCTTCTCTTTATGGAATGATGAGTTCTTTATCTGGACCAAGTACTTCTATCTGAGTAGGAAGTGACTCTTCCTTTTCTGGTGTGAGCTCTGCTATGAAATCAGCTACAACTTGTCCTTTAACTGCAGTTCGAGGCTTGTACTGAATATCGTACTCACTAAGTTCAACTGCCCACTTCATCAATCGACCTGACGTCTCTGGCTTCTGTAAAACTTGCCTTAGTGGGTGATTTGTCAGTACTACTATTCCATGTGCTTGGAAGTATGGCCTCAATCTTCGAGCTGAAGTTATTAAGGCCAGCGCCAATTTTTCCATTCGAGGGTACCGGAGTCTCAAGCTCAAAGATAGCTTTCCTGGTGTAGTAGATAGGTAGTTGGACTCGCCTTCTTCTCTTACTAAGGCTGAACTTATCTTTGTCTCGGACACATCGCCAGGTATAACAATAATTCTTCACCTATGACTGGCTTGGAGAGTAAAGGTGCGGAGCTCATATATTGTTTGACTCTTGGAAAGCACGTTCACACTCCTCCGTCCATTCAAACTTGCATCCTTTCCGAAGAATCTTGAAGAAAGGTAAACATTTATCGATTGCCCTGGATACAAATGCTTGGAGCGACTATTTTGCCATTAAGACTTTGTAGTCGCTTAAGGTTCTTTGGGGATTCCATGTCCAAGACGGCTTGTAATTTGTCAGGGTTTGCTTCTATTCCTCTTTGATGAACCATAAAGCCGAGGAATTTGCCTGGAAGTTACCCCAAACGCACATTTTTCTGGGGTTGAGTCTCATTCGGTACTTTCTCAAAACCTCAAATGATTCAACTAAGTCGGAGGTGTGTTGATCACTCGATGACTCTTGACTAACATGTCGTCCACATAAACCTCCATATTTCTTCCTATCCTGGTTTGCAAACATTTTATTTACCATTCTTTGATAGGTTGCCTGCAGATTCTTTAACCCAAACCGGCATGACTTTATAGCAATACAGGCCCTGGCTTGTTACAAATGACGTCTTCTCTTGGTCATACTCATACATTTTAATTTGATTGTAACCTGAGTATGCATCCATGAAAGTCATCATTTCATGTCCTGCTGTTGCATCTACCAACTGATCAATTCGAGGTAGAGGAAAACTATCCTTTGGGCATGCTTTGTTGAGGTCGGTAAAATCTATGCATACTCGCCATTTTCCGTTCGCTTTTTTGACTAACACCACATTAGAGAGCCAATCTGGATAGTGCACTTCACGGACAAAATTCACTTTAAAAAGTTTTCCTACCTCTTCAGCTATAACATCGTTCCTGACCTGGTCGAAAACTCTACGTTTCTGTCTAACAGGTCGATAAGTGTGATCTACATTCAGTCGATGAACCATGATTTTTGGGTCAATGCCAGGCATATCGTCATGGCTCCAGGCGAAAACATCGATGTTTTCTTTCAAGAAATTGATAAGTTTCTCTCTCTGTTCTTCCCCCAGTCTTGTCCCGATTTTAACACATTTTTCTTCGTCTAAAAGTGGGACAGATTCCAGGTCTTCAATGGGTGTCGCTCTTCCTTGTTGCAGTTCTTTTGGCATAGTTGCCAAGTGTGGTTGTTTTGCTTCCTCAACTAAGTGAGCTGTGGTGGACTGCATCTCTTCTTTGGTTTGTTCAACTGTGATCATGTTTACTGGCGTAGCACCCCTTATGGCTGTGTAATAACACTCTCGGGAGACCTTTTGCTCCCCTTTTATTACTCCTACCCCGCATGAAGTAGGGAACTTCATCATTTGATGGTAAGTCGAAGGTACGGCCCTAAGAGCATGGATGGTAGGTCTCCCCAATATGATATTGTATGCTGATGGGCGATCGACCACTACGAATTCCACCATTTTAGTAACGGTGTTGGGCTCTTCTCCGAAAGTGGCTGGCAATTCAATACTCCCTTCGGGGATGACCCGCTCTCCTCCGAATCCCACCAAGGGTGCTGAACTCCTTTTCAATTTCTCTCTCCCAATTCCCAATTTCTCAAAAGCGCTGAGAGAAAGTACATCTACCGAGCTACCTCCATCCACCAGGACCCGATGTACTCTTAAGTTAGCCACAATAATTATTACCACAAGGGCATCATTATGAGGCTGATGGATATCAACCACTTCTTCTTCATCGAAATTTATCTTTGCCTTTCGACCAGACATTGTAGAAGTAGAAAAGACCTTGAATCTGGGTGGGGCGTGACTCGCTTCTCGAGCGCTCGCCTTTCTTTTTCTACTTGACTCTCCACCAGCTGGTCCACCAAAAATAGTTCTTATGTCACCACCCAAGGATTTTTGACCACCTCTGTCTTGGTCTTTTCGTTCAGATCGAGCTTCGCGTTGTCCTTCTTCCCTTCTCATCACGAACTCCTTTAGGTACCCCCTTTGAATTAAAGCTTCAATTTCCTCTTTGAGGTCAAAACAGTCGGAGGTGGTATGTCCGTGGTCCTTATGGAAGAGGCAATATTTATCTTTATTCCTCTTATTCGACCCTGCCTTCATCCTTGGTGGCCACCTAACCAAATTTTTGTCTTGAATCTCCATTAGTAGTTGTTCAGCTGGGATAGTAGTAGGGGTGTACTTCTTGAACTTGGTCACAGGATTACCCCGCTCCACAGTTCGTTGTTCGTCTCGCTTCTTTTCTCGCCCCTGACACTGGTCATCCTTTCGAGTTATGTTTTTACGCTCGATCTTTTCTTTTGTGCTCAAGATGTTTACTACTTCCCCCTTCATCCAGGAGCTTTTCTTGCACTAAGTAATTCTCCCGCACTCATATATTTCGTGCTCTTGAGATGAGCTCTGTATAAGTAGCAGGAGTCTTTTTGCCTAGGGACCATAAAAACTTTTCGTCTTTCAATCCAGCCATCATTGCGGTTAGAGCTATGTCATCGCTGTAACCTTCAACTTTCAATGCTTCACTGTTGAATCTCACAACATAATCTCGGAGACTTTCCCCCGATTTCTGACGCACGGTCAAAAGGTGTGTGGCTGGTTTTTTATGATCTCTTCCACCGAGGAATTGAGTTACAAAAACCGAGTAAGGTCTTTAAATGAAGAGATAGATCTTGGCTTGAGCTGCCTATACCACGCTCGGGCAGACCCCCCCTAGTGTAAGAGGAAATGCCCTGCATTTGATAGCATCTTGGACTCCCTGGAGCTCCATCCAGGTCCGAAATGTATCAACATGCTCAACCGGGTCTTTTGAACCATCATAAGTTGCCATAGTTGGCATTTTGAACTTAGTAGGAAGCTCTACCTCCATGATGTCATCTGTGAATGGTGGTTCAGTTTACTCAAGGAGATCTTCTAACACAAGAGGAGCTTTTCCACGGTACTCTTTCTTCATATGACCAAGCTCATCTTGGAGCTTCTTTAACTCCGGTGCCCAAGGTTGTGAACTTTCAGCAGTAGACCTTGCTATACTAGTTTGTGCTTTTCTTTTTTCGTTGAGCACTTCTCTAAGGTCAGACCTTCCTTTCAGGCTTGGATGCCTCTTGGGAGAAGACTTATTGGAAGAAGGAGAAGTGTCTCGAGTATGTAGCCTCGACTTCCCCTTCGAACCACCCTTCTCGTGATTCCGCGACTCTGCAACACCTTCTATAGGTTCTTTTTCCTTTTCTTTCTTCGATCGTAAATCATGGTTGTCAGCGGGAGCTTGGTGATCCGACCTTTGAGTGAGTATCTCTAGCACTTTTGCAAGATCTCGATTCACACCCCGAACTTGCTCTTCCAAGGCCTCTACCCTTCTGTCTGGCACAGGCGCAACCCGTTCCACTTCTCGATTTTCGTCAGCTTGTTGTTGTCGTTCTCTATTGCTACGAGTTTGATATCTCGTATTACGAGGATTACGGTTCTCACCGTCATCCACATCATCACCGTGTTGACTTCTTCGACTCATCCTAAATGGTAGAGCACTTAGTTATGTACTTTTCCCCACAGACGGCGCCAAATGTTGTTGCGTAAAAATGGATAGCTTCCACGTAAGCAACGAACTGAAAGTATGGGACGAGTCGGATGTAGTGCGCTGCACTGGAGGTGCTGCGTAGGTGATATGCTGAGTAGTTGACGCGCACTGTATGTACCTGCACAGGAAATAAAGAGAGCACCGGTGTGGTGCCGGCCTAACACCCTCCGATGCTTAAGTCAGTGCAAGCAGAGCTAGTGTGCCAGAGAGAATTATAGTAGAAATTAGTTACCTAATGAATGAATTCCTTCTCCTATTTATATGAGAGGAGTTTGATGACATCATCGTGCCACGTGTCGCGTCGGGATTGGGCCACGTGTTGCTTCCCAACGACGTGTCGCTTGTTGGTCATGCCACGTGTCATCGTTTGATTGGATATTAATATAATGTAGTTTCTTGGTCTTTGATGCGTAGTCTTATTAGATGACGTAGACGTAGGCTCTCGGGACTATGTAGATGTACCTTCCTAGGTGACGTAGACGTAGCCTCCCAGGTGACATAGACATGGCCTCCCAGACGACGTAGACATAGCCTCATAGGTGACGTAGCCTGTCCAAGTGACGTTGACATGTCGATTGCACGTTCTTTGAACAAGTTTAGAAATTCCATGTGTACTGATATAATTTCACCCACAACACCTTCCAATGAATTGGTGTTAAGAAGCAAGGTCTCTAAGTTCCACTGATATCCAACTCCGATAGAGAAGTTGAGATATTAATATATGGATCATAAGATGGAAGAAGCCCACAACAAATAATGAAAGTTTGAAGATGAGGAAGATTATTAATGACTTGCATCCAATCACTAACATTCTCAAGGTTCATAAAATCCAAATCAAGATGTCGTGTCGCGACAGCCATTCTAAGCTTTCGGAACTACGCACACTATCTTTAAGATAAAGATTTTCTAATGAAGAAAGGTTACCAAGATGTGGAGGAACAATACCAGTAAATCTGTTGGAATCGGGAAACCAGAGAAATGATTATTACTAAGATCCAAATAATTTAGATGGGACAATTGAATTAGGAGTGAAGGACCAATAATACCACTCAAATATTCTGGGGCAAAACCACCAAGATCAAGCTCAATGACGTGGCCAGTCAGATTGCTGCATTCAACACCTCTCCAATTGTAACAAAATCTTCAACACTATCATTTCTCCATGAAGAGAGCATACCTTTTGGATCATTAAGGCCCTTTTTGAAGGATAGTAGTGCTTGCTTCTCACTCTCTATGCACTCATGTTCTCCAGCTGTGAGTTTGATGGATGAAATAAAGACAGCAAATAATAAAGTAACAAACCCAAGTTGAAAACCGAAGAACATCTTCAAAACCATAGCGAACCAAATGCTGAGATAAGTTTTGTGAGGTTAAACGAAAGCCCAAACTCCACTTTTATATTGCAATGCAAATTGGGTGGAGTGGAGTTGCTTTTTTATGACATCCCACGATTTTTTTTTCCTTAACAATTATAGCATAATTATGGATTTTTACGAAAACTGACTTTAAAATCTAACACGAATATAGCTCAACTGGTTAGTATTAATCAAGAGAGAGAATGAAAAGAGAAAAATGTAATTAATATAGCAGCAGCCAACGTATTTATACAAGAAGAAAAGTAATAACTTGTAACTAACTAACTTAAAACAAACTTGTAACTAACTAACTAAATATAAATGTAATACTCCCCCTCAAGATGGAATGTGTAAGTCAAGAACACCCATCTTGGACAGCAATGTGTTGAGATGACTGGCAGAAAGTGGTTTTGTAAAAGCATCTGCAAGCTGATTAGCCGATCGGATTGGAAGAAGCTTGATGGAAGAGTCAGCAACTTTATCCCGAACGAAATGACAGTCAATCTCGATGTGCTTGGTTCGTTCATGAAAAGTTGGATTAGATGCAATATGAACAGCAGCCTGGTTATCACAAAAAAGAACAATGGGAGAAGAGGTAATATGCAGGTCAAGTAATAATTGTTGAATCCATAAGACTTCACTAACGGTGACAGCTAAAGCCCGGTATTCCGCTTCTGCCGAGGATCGTGATACAGTCTGCCGTTTCTTGGATTTCCAAGATATCAACGAGTCACCAAGGAAGACACAATAACCAGTGACAGACCTTCGGGTGTCAACACAAGTACCCCAATCTGCATCGGCGAAAGCACGAATCTGTATAGAAGATGAGGCAGCAAAGAAAATCCCTTGGCCAGGAGTAAACTTTAAGTATCGAAGTAAATGATTTGCAGCATCTAAATGAGGCTGGCGGGGTTGAGAAACAAATTGACTCAAGTGATGCACAGCAAAAGTAATATCAGGCCTAGTAACAGTGAGGTATAATAATCTGCCAATGAGTCTTCTATAAAGAGAAGCATCCTCCAAAAGTGCACCATCAGTTTTAGAGAGTTTAGATGTAGGATCCATTGGAAACATAGTTGGTTTTGCAGCTAATTGTAACGTCCCGTTATTTTGTGATAAAAAAAAACTTTTTTTTATTTTATTTTAATTTGAGTAATTAAAATTCATTTATTTATTATTAAATTAGAATTTAGTAATTTATTTCATTTTAATTCCTTTTTATGGCTTTATTTATTTAAATACGTTTTAATGGTATTAATAATTATTAACGGGCCAATTAATAATTATTAATCACCATTGGGATAGTTTGAGATGTTTAGGATTCGTTTTTAAGCCAAAAGTCATAAAAGGGCAAAGTTGTAATTACCCAATTTGCAAAATATCTAAAAACATTATTTGCCTTCTTCTTTAAATGAAGCCTTGACTAAAATTTGACCAAAAATTTGCTCATTCAATCCTCCCCAAACCGTGAGCTTCAAGAAGTGGAAAAGAAAAATTCGATTTCGTTCGTTTCTTGCCGGATCGACTCGAGCTTGGATATTTTGGAAAGCCCTCGGGTCAAGGATCATTTTCCACCTAGCCATCGTCCGTTTCTCTCGAGATCCGAGGAGTTCTCGGTAAGAATCTCTTCAAACCCTAAGCTCCAAATAGTGTTTTAATGGAGTTTTCATTGTTTTCTTTCGATTTCTTGCCGTGAAACTCGGTGTTTGTCATTTCGGGAGTAGTTTTACGTGTTTTTGGAAACTATCCCATAACCCTCAAACCGAGTTTCAGTCGAAACCCTTTCCGTTTGAAATTTACCCTTTTGGGTTTGATTTTGGGTTAGAAATTAATGAATGAATGTTTATTTAAATTCAATTTGGGAAAGGGATTAATGTTCAAAAACTCTAATTATCGATACCCATTGAAATCGGGATTATCGAATTTGCTTAAAACCAACTCAAAACGTATTTAAATTGCCAAAAAGCCGAAAAACCAAACCCGAGACCTTTGTTTTTAGGGAGGGCCGAGAGCCTCTTTGAAGGGGTTTGGTGGATTTTTCCGTCTTTTTGCTTGTTTCATCGTTGTTTAATCGTTAGTTGGTAATTTATTAATTTTCGGGATATTAATCCTTTTGTAGGTGTTTTTGAACCGTTTGTTTGATCGCTTCTTCAGGTCTTTGGGAGCGAAGTCTTCACTTTTAATTAAGGTGAGAATGATTAGAATTTAAAGTAACTATAGAAAGCAAATAAGTACGTTGATTTGTAGATTCGAACTAAGATTAGAATCCAACCTAAGATTAGAGGGAGTGAGTTAGTGCCTTAGGATTTTGAGTTAATCCTTTAGGCGAGAAACTTAGGATTTCTCGATGAAAACCTCGAATCTTAGAAGATTCTAAGTTAGATTAGTTTCGGAGTTTAAAATGGATCATTTGGAAGTTTAAGGATACAAGACTTTGATAATGATTGGTTGTTAGAACCTCGGATTATTGGAAGTTTAGAATCCTTGAAAGTTTAGGTTGATCGTTATAGTTTGACCTTTACTTTTATTATTGTTAGCGGAGTTCGATCGATATATCGTTCGTCCGGAATTCTATCTATTTTACTTTATGCCCTTTTACCTTACATTCTTTACTTTATGTCCCTTTACTTTATGCTTATTTCGGATGCTTTATCATTTACTTTTATTTTATTTACTTATGCAAGCATATGTAAACATATGCATAACATCTCGCATCATTGAAAAGAAGTTGAATTGTAAGTTGCGACGCACCTATTACTTCCTTATGTGGAGATGAATTGTAAGTTGTGGACGTACATATTACTTCTCATGCATAGAAGTTGAATTGTAAGTTGCGAACGTACATATTACTTCCTTATGTGGAGTTGAATTGTAAGTTGCGGACGTACATATTACTTCTCATACATAGGGAGTTGAATTTTAAGTTGCGACGCACATATTACTTCCTTACGTGGAGTTGAATTGTAAGTTGCGGACGTACATATTACTTCCTCATGCATAAAAGATATTGTGGAATCCTACGGGATGTCTTTATACAATCATGATTATGATTGGTGATATAAGGAATCGAGATGTTATATGTTAAACAAAGTTTATCCACTTTACTTTATTTGTCATAACAAGTTAATAATTGAGAATTGACTACAAGTGTAGTAATGTCATACTTGGAAGAATATGGAATAAATTACCTAGACTTGGAGAATTCTAGGAAAGAGTATGTCAGTTTAGTTGGACATAAATCGAAATGCGAGTTTGAGGTCTATCTTTACTTTTTATGCTTATTATTCTCACTGGGCTTAGTTTGTTAGCTCATGATATTACAACCAATTTCAGGTAATGCCTTGGCTAGAGGTCGAGGAGGAGGAGGTGGTGCTGCGTGATCGAGGGATGCTGACCTCGAGATGGACTAATGGATTTGTAAAGTCTATGTTTTATTTGGTGAATTTTTAAGACTTTGATTATTTTGTATCATATTTTGGCTCATAAGAGCTTCTGGATGATGTTTTTATGATATTATATATTTGAACTCCTGATTTGGACTTAAAGTCCATGAGATTTTATTAGATGTGAAAATTAGGATGTAAACAGGTTTTCGGCATGCCAATTTTCAAACAAAACCACGCCAATTTTTCGTAAATTAAAAGACTTCCGCTGTTTTCTCTGATTTTAAATTATTTAAAAGTGACGGGTCGTCACACTAATAAACCAGGATCATTGAGTAATTGAAGAGTATAATGTCGTTGAGAAAGAGATATGCCCTTAGATGATCTAGCAACCTCAAGTCCCAAAAAATACTTTAAAGGACCAAGATCCTTTAGCTTAAAATGAGTGTTAAGAAATGTCTTCAATTCAGTAATGGCAACAAGATCCGAGCTAGCAATTATTATATCATCAACATAAACCAATAAAGCAATAAAATGAACACCGACTCCTTTAGTGAACAAGGAATAGTCAGATTTGGACTGTACAAAGCCATGAAGTAGAAGAGCGTGAGAAAACTTTGAAAACCATTGTCGAGAGGCTTGTTTCAAGCCATATATAGATTTATGCAGCTGACAAACAAGTTTTTCTCCTTCTTTGGGCTGACTAGAATGATTGTAACCCATAAGTAAGTCCATATAAACTTCCTCAAACAAGTCTCCATTCAAAAAAGCATTGTTAACATCCAATTGAACAAGAGTCCACTGTTTAATGGCAGCAAGAGCAAGCAAGGTCTTAACGGTTACTAACTTGGCAACGGGAGAGAATGTATCAAAGAAATCCAAACCCTCTTGTTGAGTATATCCCTTAGCAACTAGCCGAGCCTTATATCTTTCAATACTCCCATCAGACTTGAACTTAATTTTGTATACCCATTTTGAACCAATAGAATGCTTATCCTCGGGAATTGATACAATAGACCAAGTCTTGGTAGCTTCCATAGCATCAAGTTCAACCTTCATTGCTTCTTTCCAATGATCAAACTTAATAGCTTGATGGTAAAATTGTGGCTCAAAATGAGAGGAAACATTCATGAGAAAAGAAGCATGAGATGAAGAAAACCTTTTATAAGAAAGGAAATTTTGTAAAGGATAAGCAGAAGAATTAGAATTAGAAGAATGAGAAAGTAAGTTGCAATGAAAGTCTTGAAGGTATGAAGGAGGATGAGTGGATCGAGAACTTTTTCTAAGAACAGGCTGTAAAGGAACAGGTTGAGAAGATGCAGAAATTAGAGGAGAAGAGGAATTAACAGGATTAATAATAGGTGTAGAAACAGACTTTGTTGAAGGAGAAGGAATAATAGGATTCATGTTTTTAGGAAGAACAAGATCTGGAAAGGGATCAATATAGTCATGTGGATGAGAAATGTTATGAAACGGAAAAATATGTTCATGAAAAACAACATCACGGGATATAAAGAAAGACTTAAAAGCAATGTCATACAAATAATAGCCAATGGTTCAAGGTAAATTTAATCATATATCTCAACACTCCCCCTCACATGTGGGCTTGGATATTTGCACAAGACCCAAACATGTGGAATATTTAAATGGGGAGGAAATTAGATCAAATGACATAATGGAGGTTTGATCCCAGGACCTCCTGCTTTGATACCATATTAATCAAGAGAGAGAATGAAAAGAGAAAAATGTAATTAATATAGCAGCAGCCAACGTATTTATACAAGAAGAAAAGTAATAACTTGTAACTAACTAACTTAAAACAAACTTGTAACTAACTAACTAAATATAAATGTAATAGTTAGGCATATACTCTCTTCCCTTAAGGTCAAAAGTTCGAGTCCCCCTCCACTCAAAAGAAATATTTTCTAATATTTTTCTCATATCACATATATATATATATATATGGTGAAAAATCAAACTAGCCACTTAGAAGAGCCTCTTTTCCCCATGTAGTTGAAAAAGTGTGATATTTAGCCACTTTTTACTATTCAATTTTTCAATATACTTATTTTGCCCTTTTCGTATGGCAGATATAGTCTGACACCTCTGACACGTATAGTCTGACACTTTTGCCATTTTTCTTTCCCAATGCATTCTTTCTTTCTCAGTTTTTTGTATCGTTAGTATAGTGTCCATAGTTCTTCAGTGTATTTAGTATATATTGTATATTTTTATTATTTTTTCATTTTGATTTATACTACATATTTCGATTTTTAATTCAAATTTATAGATTCATTTTAGTATATTATTTATAGTATCTCCTCTCATGTAAAATGTTTTGTGCATATGGAATATTGGGTCTATCATCTTTCACGTCTTAACTAGTGCATTTGAGAAAGTGTGAATGTACGTGCTATACGTAATATACATGTCATATAATCTGCAAATGAAAAACAAAAAGTGTGTTAATTCAATAATACTAAATATACAAAAAAAGATACTTAATATGCAAAAAAAAAATTATATTACGTAGATTACAGAATGAACATAAAAGAAAGTGGGTGTACATCAAGAAATGAGAGAAGGTTGAGAGAAAGAATCTCTCTTGGGAGAAGAGGCTCAAATGAGATGTGTAGAAAATAGGTGGAAAAAACTTTGATTATAGTAGTAGGGTGTTGGGAGTTTCAAACTCTTTGAATTTTTTTTTTTTTTTTTTTTTTAAAAAAAACTCTTAAAATTCTAAAACCTTTGAAATTTCACAAATGATTTTGATAATTAAAAAGGCGTTACAAACCTTTGCAATTCTTAAACTAATTTCTATCAAATGGAAAGACTAAACTTTTCATATTCTCAATTCAAAAAAAAAAAACTTTTCATATTCTAGCTTTTATTGAATATTTAATTTTCCATTCACTCATTATTTCTTCAATATTTGATATATTATATTAATTAATTAATTAATATTATTATTTTTTAAAATTATAAGCTATCAAATATAAATTATTTAAGGCTTAATTAATTTATAATATTTCTAATTCATTTGCACATAAATTCATGGAAATTGATTTATTTATTCATTCACTCATCAAAATTAACTCAAATCAAAATTTAATATTTTGTTTACGTTTTTTTTTTCATTTGAAACAATCTAATATAAAGATATAAATTTAATTTAAATTGGATAAAATTGTAGTTATAAAATTAATTAGTAGTTTGAAAATTTGTATAAAATAGTTTTTTTTAATCTCTTAAAATTCCACCATTAATTCAGATAATTAAAAAGATTATGTAAAACCTTTTAAATTTAATAAACCAATTTCTATAAAATGGAAAGACTAAATATTTTACATTCAAACTTTTCATATTCTAGATTTTATTCAGTATTTAATCTCTCATTCACTCATTATTTTACAACATTTGATAGATTAGATAAGTTTATTTATTTATTTATCTCATTTACTATTAATCAGATTTATTTAAAATATAAATTATCAAATATAAATTATTTAAGATTTAATTAGTTTATAATATTTTTAATTCCATAGATTTATGGAAATTGATTTATTTATTCATTTATCAAAAATAATTAAAATTTGAGTTTAATATTTTGTTAATTTTTTTTAGGTTTCATTTAAAAGAATCTAATATGAAGATATATATTTAATTAAATTAGAATAAAATTGTAGTCATAAAATTAATATCTATAAAATGGAAAGACAAACTTTTCACATTCAAACTTTTTACATTCAAGCTTTTATTGAGTATTTAACTCTCATTCACTCATTACTTTTCAACATTTGATATATTAAGATAAGTTAATTAATTAATTTATCTCAATTAACTATTAATTATAAAACAATTGAGTAATTGGGTTGTGTTGTAAATAAAATTTGAACTGAGCTCAATTTTTTTTAAAAATAACCTAATTAATAGAATAATTTTGTTAAAATTATCATAAAAATAATTTTAAAAATTAAAAATTAATTAATAGAAATGAAAATATTTATTAATTACAAAATTGAATATGGTGTGTTGTAAGCAAATTTTTAAAAATTATAACTAATAAAATAATTGAGTAAGTTGTGTTGTAAATGAAATTTAACGAATATAAACTCAATTTTTAAAATAATTTAATTAATTGGATAAATTAATCTATAAAATTATCATGAATAGAAAATTAAGAATGGATTAATAATGAGAAATTAATTTATAAAATTATCATGATTGGAAAATTAAGAATGAATGAATAGAAATGATAAAATTAAGGGGTAATTTCATTAATAATCAATACAATATCTATATTTACATCAATCATGGATAAACAAAAAAAATTACAAAATTAGACTACCACCACCGCAAGCATCAGAAAAAGACTAAAATATCCCTCATCTGACAACTGCTATGATGGCGCCGACTTTTGAATAACGTGCAAAAAAAAAACAGGAGCAAATTAAGGGATATGAATCAGAGGATTTAAAAAATAGGCGTAAATTGAGGATGACGATTATTTATCAAGTTGATGTTGCAATTGTGCTTAAAGCAATAATTAGTGATAAACCGAGATGGAGTACTAAGATATCTATTAGCCCTCAAGAAAAAAGAACAATTTTCACCTTTGCAACATGCATAATAACACTCCAGATCAGATTTCTTAGTTACCATCTTAAAATTGTGCTTCAAGGCATAAATATTTAGCACTTTCGTGAGGACATATTTAGAAGAATACAAAGTATTATCAACTTTCAGATAGTAGCTATCTCTAGGGCAATCAACTTTTAAAAATTTTACATACTCTGTAACGTCCCGGTCTTCCAAATAATTATTAATTGATTATTTAAATTGATAATATATTAATTTTTGAATTTAAGTGATAGACCATTCAAATGATCTAGTTTTAAAATTGAGTGAGTGGTGAATTTAAATAAATACTGTGAGAGTGATGTTTTAAATTAGTATATTAAGGGAGAGAGATATTGAAAGGGATTTAGTAGAATGGTGGGCTAAGTCTTTAAAAAAAAAAAAAGAAGTTAAAAAAACATCATCTTCTTCCTCCCTTTCTCCTTGCTGCCGTGAACCTCATGTTGGATCTAAACCTTCTTTTTATTTATTTATTTGATTTTACTTGCTATCCAATCCTTTTCCCATCACCTTACCTTGACCCATCTTCAACTAAGAGGTTATTGAAACTCCATTCTCCTTCTCTTTTTCCTATGGCTGCCGTGGGTCTTACTTCCCAAAAAAGTGGGAATTTGAAATTTTTCCTTCCATTTCTTTTTCTTCCTTGCTCAATTTGTTGGGAAAAAGAAGAATCACACTTGAATCTTCAAAGGGGTAAATTTCCACCATCTCTCTCCTAGAGTTTTGTGTTATTATAACCATGGTGGATAAGATGTTGACACTCTCTTTCCCTTTAAACCCTTAGTAAAACCCAACTGGAACCAATAGTTTTGTGAGTGAAGAAACTTTTATTTGCTGTCGAAGAAGAGAGTGCCCCGCCTGCCAACCTTTTGCTTGGGTCAAGTAATGTCACGCCTATACACATGAATTGGTCAAAATATTTTAAAACTTAGTCAAAATTGTTGGCTTGTCATTTTATATATAATAAAGTGTAAAATGTTGTAAAAAAACGTGCGTACATAACATTTATTGGCCATTATATATATATATATATATATATATTAATCTTAATTAAGAGTTTTTAATTTATTAATTATAGTTTAGTATATTATTATTAATTTAAGTTTTAAATATTATTAGCTTGCAATTGAATGTGAATTTGTAGGTGGAGGTCAAAGTTAAGCTACTTTGAAATTGAAGGTGATTGAGTGGATACTTGGTAATTTTTGCGAAGTGGTAAATTGGTAGTCATTAAAAGGTGAGGGATAAATTGAAGTTTAAATGGTTCCCCAAAGGGTCATTTGATTGGTTAATTGTGTTATTTCTATAATGCATGAGATAAAGTTTAAATGTGAATTTTGCAGGGTCTCTAATAAGATTTATATAAATTGTTATCTACTACACTGGCTAGGTAACCCCACGCTCCTTGACTTAGCAATTTCGTGGCCTTCAAGGCTAACACGACTTTTGGAGTTGATCCAACAATAGACCACTTGAATGTAAAATGAGAACCAGAAGGCAATCTGAACTCAACTTCCCTATTATCACAAATAATATTAGCAAGGTTGACAGACAACCAATCCATGCCAATTATAACATCGAAGTCACCAATACTGAGAACTATCAAAGTTACACTCAGTCGATGACCACACAAATCAATCTGACCAGATTTGATTTTCTGGTTTGCTAACAACGACACTCCAGCCGGAGTGGATATAGACAACTCAAATCCTAATGGTTCTAGTTTAAATATAGCATGCCTCATAAAATCATCAGATATAAAAGAATGACTAGAACCGGAATCAAACAAAACAAAGGCTGAATGACCAAGAACAGATAGTGTACCTGTCACAACACTAAAGAAATCCATTTATAAAACTTTTTCAATCAATTCAAAGTTTAAGATTAACAAAATAATTTCACTTTTTAAATTCAATTAATATAAATGAATTTTATACTTAAAATTCTTTTTAGCAAAGTGAGCAAATATGATATGATAATAAATAATAGTGCATCACAAATAAATTCTAACCATTTAATTATGCTTTGGTTAATTATGAAAGTAAATATGTAAAGCAAAAATTAAAGAGTAATTAAGAATCTTTAGTGAATTGTAAATTATATGATAAAATAATTTAGTTATTTATCTAACTCGAGTCATGAGCCTTCAATATAAAAAGTTTTTTCATATAATATATAGATTTTAATATAAATTGTAAAGAAGAGTTTGGATAATACATCCGGTTATTTTGTTTCAAATGAGTCATGTATTTACATTTAGAAATGTTACTATTTCAATCTTAGTCTTTGAATTGATTGAAAAAGTTTTATATACACCACACTTTCCCGTTCAAAAACAACTCGGGAAAACAAAACCCGTGAATGCTCGCCATCCACCCTTCCGATTCTTTATGTTCTCACCTTCAAAGTTGGCTCTGATTGTATCCACTCGTCTTTGTCCTACAATAAGTTAATCCATATATGTTTAGTCTAATATAAACATTACAAGTCAGCCTCTATCAAACACATATAACCCCCAACTCGGTTAGTGATAAAAGTTTCAAAACTAGGTGATTTGGGATGTAATTTTCGACCAAACAAGGGGTACTTATAGAGTATGACAAGAATAAAATTGTTTTATCATACTAGTGGAGACAGTGATGAAATTGATAAATATAAAGCTAGTTCATCCACATGGTGCAGTCCAATTCTAATTCGGAGGCCAGAAGATCGAAAACCAAGTCATTTTCAAGTGTTACCTTATGAAAGGGTATTTAAAACTACAACAAATGTGTACAAGGCTGGTCCATTTCAAGTGAAAAATGCGCTCGATGAAGTTAATTTAAAGCTTGTACATTATTTATTTGATAACAATCTTCCAAAAAGATTAGTATTATTATGTTTTATATTTGTTAACATCAACTATAAAACATAATATATACTTTCATAATTAACCTTCGATATGTATTTACCAGTTTACCAGTTCACCAACATAATAATGTCATGTATCCGGATGTAAACTTCTCTCGGCTGGTACCGCACCGGTACCCTTCTGACCGTCTTTCTTCTAAGTGATTCAGGTAGCTCCGCCGCTAAGGAACGACACGTGACTCGACGTGTTCAACCGTGTGGAAGAAGACTCCGACGAGAAATACCCCACACACTTTCCAAACTCCTAATTTTCTTTTTTAAGTTCTAGCAAACTAAACCGTATTATCACAATGAATGCTTGACTAAGTACTACTGAACCTATGAGAAATGAAAATTACAAAAACCACCTCTAACTAAACCGTTCATCTTTCAACTTGAGCAATTAAACTCTCAAACTTACTTAAGTGACTAAATCGAGCCTTCCATCAAAATGCCAGGGATTATGTTATTTTCATCTATATAACTCAAGTCCGATAACCATTAGTTAAATTATAATGAAATAAAATAAAATTTTCACATTACAATTTCAATATCCCTGAATTATAAGGGCAGTTTGTGCAATTTTCCCAACAAGAAAAGCCATGGAAGTACACTGATATTATCACAAAGTAGCAGTGGTGGAGAGTGAGAAGCAAAACCAATTTCATGTAGCAAACACTGAACCTAAGTGATCTCAGCAGCAGCAGCATTCAGTACTCTGATTCAGCACTCAAGCGAGAGACGACCAAAAAATAAGATTGCAGCCTAAAAAGGTACAAAAGACGCTTGTACTTCGACGATCATCAGAGCAGTTAGCCCAATCAGCATCGGTGTAAAAAGAGACTAATTATATAATTACACATCATTAAAATGATGCTTTTATATCTCAGAGTTGAAAGTAAAAAGTTCAATTTGCTTCTTAGACCATGAACATACTTTTCTTCCTGCTTCCACCCCAGCTATGCATCATTTGGTTCCACAGAGAACGCCACAGCAACCGGCTCTAGGTGAGGGATGGAAACCCCTTACCTTTATTCTTGACCATTGTGACGACCCGACTTAATCTAAGAGCCCAGGACATCATTAAAGTTCGTAAATTTCATCAAAATAAAGACAATAACTTTACAACAAAAGAGTCCATCTAGAGGTTAGTATCCCTCGATCACGCAGCACCATCTCCCCTTCCACGGCCTCTAGCAAGGGCATTACCTGAAATTGGTTGTAATATCATGAGCTAACAAACTAAGCCCAGTGAGAATAATAACCATAAAAAGTAAAGATAGACCTCAAACTCGCATTTCTATTTGTGTCCAATTAACTGACACAATTCACTCCTAAAGTTCTCCAAACTCTAGGTAATTCTAATCCATTTTCTCCAAAGTATGACATTACTACACTCGTAGTCAATCTTCATCCATTAACTTGTTATGACAAAGAATAAGTAAAGTAAATAAACTTTGTATAAAATATAACATCTCGATTCTCTATATCATCAATCATAAGCATGAATACATGAGAACATCCCGTAGGATCCCACAATTTCTTTTATGCGTGAGGAAGTAATGCGTACGTCTGTAACTTACCATTCAACTCCACATGAGGAAGTAATGCGTACGTCCATAACTTACCATTCAACTCCCTATGTATGAGAAGTAATGTGTGCGTCCGTAACTTACCATTCAACTCCGCATAAGGAAGTAATGTGTACGTCCGTAACTTACCATTCAACTTCTATGCATGAGAAGTAATGTGTGCGTCCGTCACTTACCATTCAACTCCGCATAAAGAAGTAATGTGTGCATCCGCAACTTACCATTCAACTTCTTTTCTTTTCAATGATGCGAGATGTTATGCATATGTTTACATATGCTTGCAAAAGTAAATAAAGTAAATGTAAATGATAAAGCAACCGAAACATATATAAAGTAAAGGAGTAAAAGTAAAGACATAAAGTAAAGGACATAAGTAAAATAGATAGCAATCTCGGAAGAACGATATGTCGATCGAACTCCGGCATCAATAATAAAAATAGAATCATAAATCGAACGATTAATCTATGCCTTCAAGGATTCTAAATTTCCAACAAAAACCGAGATTCTATTAACCGTTCTAAAAACAAGTTTGGATCTTCTAACCTCCAATGATCCAACCTAAGCTTAGAAACGAATCTAACTTAGAATCTTTTAAGATTCGATACTTTCCTCGAGAACTTCTAAGTTCTCACTTAAAGGATTAACTTTTAATCCTAAGGGCACTAACTCACAACCCTCTAATCTTAGATTCGAATTCTAATCTTAGTTTCAAACTCTACAAACCTTCACACCAATTCGATTTCTATAATTACTTTAAATCCTAACTATTCTCACCTTAATTAAAAGATGACTTTGCTCCTAAGTCTGAAGGAGCGATCAAGCGAGCGGTTCAAAAACACCTACAATTAGAATTATATCATACAATTAATAATTAACCAACTATCGATCAAACATCAACCAAACGTACAAAACGACGAAAAATCCAACAAAACCCCACAAGAGGCTCTCGGCCATCACAAGGAAAAAGGGCCTCGGGTTTGGTTTTCCGGCTTTTAAGCAATCTAAAAGTGTTTCGAGTTGGTTTTAAGAAAATTCGATAATCCCGATTTCAATGGGTATCGATAAATAGGGTTTTTGAACAATAAGCCCTTTCCCGAATTGAATTTAAATAAACATTATTTCATTAAATTCTAACCCATAAACAAACCTAAAAGGGTAAATTTCAAACAGGAAGGGTTTCGACTGAAACTCGGTTTTAGGGTTATGGGATAGTTTCCAAAAACACTTAAAACTACTCCCGAGTTTACAAACACCGAGTTCTACAACACGAAATCGAAGGAAATCAAAGAAAACTCCATTAAAACACTATTTGGAGCTTAGGGTTTCAAGAGAAACTTACCGAGAACTCTGTATAACACGAGTGGAAAGTACGGAGGCTAGGTGGAAAAGGATCATAGGACCGATACCTTTCCAATGGAACGAGAATCGAATCGATCCGGCAAGAAACGAGCAAAAACCGAAAAATCTCTCTTTTGCTCTTGATGCTCACGGCTTGGAGGAAGAAAGGATGGAGCTTTTTGGTCAATTTTGTGGTCAATGGCATTTTAAAGAAGATTAATGAATAGTGTTTAGATATTTAGGAATTTTGGAAATGACGGTTACGTCCTTTTTATGACTTTTGGCTTAAAAACGAATCCCGAACTTCTCAAACTATCCCAATGGTGATCAATAATTATTAATTGGCCCGTTAATAATTATTAATACCATTAAAACGAAAATAAACTAAAAAGGTCAATTAAAGGATTAAAACCGAAATAAACTACAAATTCTAATTTACCGATAAATAAATAAATAAACTTTAATTACTTAAATTAAAATAAAATAAATAAAAGTTTTTTTTTATCACAAAATAACGGGACGTTACAAGGACGCTAGTATGCATATGGAAGCGAGAACTTAAGAGTAAAATAGTTAACTTAGAAAAATAATGAAAATTTTGACATGTAGTATTTGTAAATTTCAAGTCCCATATACAAATAAGAAAAACCTGTTAATCAGAAATCATCGGCTCGTCGGTCGGTTCAGAGTATCACATAAATTCAAAAAAATAAAAGAAACGAAGTTTGGTGCACCAGTTAAACCGTTATGCAAAATATAATATGTACAAAAGGTTTAAAGTTTTGACTCTAAACATAGACTCAACTATCCAAACATCGCTCCTTGAAACGCATGGCTCACGTGACTATAAGCCAATCCAAAAGTCTTCATCTCGTGCTATCAACGAGCACCACCTGCCTCTCCACGCCCCCGACCCCGAGCGTTACCTGAAAGGTGATATAGAGCACCTTTGAGCATGACACTTAGTGAAAACAAAAGAATATGAACGGGATGCGAAATGATCGTGATAGAATGCAAACAAGGTAATATCGTGCTTAAAATGCAAAGCTAGAACAATTACATTATGTATAGATGGAGACAACAAATCACAAGATCTCCAACATATGTTTTCGTTAAACCGTTATCATATCTCACACTTCACAATACCATCCTTTTAAAATTTCACAAGTCATGCCATTGCAAACCCGGCGTCTCACTACGCCCCAAGTCATAAGATCATCCAACATTCGAGCCATAGCTCATCATAATTTCGACTATCCCAAACTCACTAGCACCCGGGCCATTTATCACATAGCACACCGGAGCTCCACCCCATCTCTGCCACAGTAACCACGTGTAACGTCCAACATCCATACACCGTTACACGGGTTTCGACCCCATGGCCACATAACGATCACATGATATGCATGAGTGGAATGTATGACGTGATATGGATTAAACATGTTTCTTTACAACAAGATTATATAACGGAATATCGAATCAACAAATGTAAATACATCAACTTTTCCAAAATAGGCATATGACTCAATCTTTGCTCATATAATGTTCAAGTTTCACATATTCACATGGCTCATGATCACAAATATTTATCGAGCATAACCAAAATGTATCAAGTATGCATAATCATAGCCCCAAATCCAGTATATGACTCGTTCATGGACTATGAACATAATAATAAAGAAAATAGGCATGCTTAAACGAACAACTTATCAAAACATAAACCGGTTTTAAAGTATTTAACACTTCGGCCCCTTTAGCCATTACCGGAATCAATAACCGTTTCCATAATGCTCTTACACAATTAATCTTACCAACCATATTATCACTCAATACCACCTACACCACACTTTCCCGTTCAAAAACAACTCGGGAAAACAAAACCCGTGAATGCTCGCCATTCACCCTTCCGATTCTTTATGTTCTCACCTTCAAAGTTGGCTCCGATTGTATCCACTCGTCTTTGTCCTACAATAAGTTAATCCATATATTTTTAGTCTAATATAAACATTAAAAGTCAGCCCCTATCAAACACATATAACCCCCAACTCGGTTAGGGATAAAAGTTTCAAAACTAGGTGATTTGGGATGTAATTTTCGGCCAAACAAGGGGTACTTATGAAATATACATTGGATTGATGCCCTAAGGTGGTTTCCTTGCTATATATATATATATAAACACCCAAATGCTCCAGAATTGATAACCTTTTATTAATGGACAAGAATTTCACAAAAACATGAAAACTAGCCAAAAATAAGTGCAATTTTCGATCAAATATGGAAAATCACCAAAATTTCATTAAGTTGATCTTCCAATGTGTTTTCCATACATCTTATAATCATATATTCACCACAAAATTCCAGAATTGAGAAACTCAAAGTAATGGTCAAGAAATCCCAAAATCAAAGAAAAACCAAAAGCTTCAAAAACCTCCATTAATGGAGTTTTCTTTGGAAATTTACATTCATCTATGATTTCCATAACATTCCTTTCAATATGTATAAACTTTAAAGCCTAACTTCAATATGAACATAAGGACTTTCAGAATTGAGAGCTCTCCAATACAAGTGAAGAAAATTTTTGTAACAACCCGGTTTTTCGCTTAGGGTCATTTTAGTCATTTCACCCATTTTGATCCAATCAATGTAATCTTTAGTTTTCTCGAACCGTCACGTCGATACGAATTCAACGGAATTGACTACGCTCATTTCTGAGTCCCGAGTACAAAGATATGACCTGATTACCGTTTACGTCCCTAACTCTATTTATTATTCCAGGGGCATTATCGTAATTTCTCGAATCATATATATTTCCACAACCCTAGTTTATTTTATTCTTTCTTCTACGTGAACTCCCTCTACCAGCCGCACGTCCATCCGAGTTTCGTTTTCGTTCTCGTGGTAAGTCCCGATCCTTTTGACTCGTTGTTTCTTTTCGTTTATTATGAATCAATACCGACCTTTGGCTGTCTCGTAATGATGAAAACAATGACATATTAGAGCTCATCTGAAGATCAAGTTTTGGTCTCGAGTCCCTCCGTTTCTTTGGTAATATTTGTTGTTTTCATTCTACTTTGATTAGTTATTGATTTCGAGATTAATCACATGCTAATTGAATGAGAATTTCGTCGGATCACCGTCCAAATAGAGCCTCGCCGGACTGCATTCTCCTCGCCAGAATCTGGAAAGTTTTAGTCTCGTTTTTGCTCGGGTTTTGGGTCGCATTATTGTCTTGTTCTTCGTGCGTGGATTCGAGGCGAGTGTTGGGACGAATTTGTGAAGGTAAGCTGCTGAGTTTTATTTAATTAAATGAAAAAGAAAAAAAAAAAAAAAAAAAACAAACAGAACAGCGTCTGCGTCTGCTGAAGGTTGAAGATGAGTCGGTCCAACTGGACCGGCTGGACTGGTCCAATTGGACCGGTTCAGCTGGTCCAGACCGATTCAGGGGCCAGTTTTGGTCAATTTGAGCCGGTTTTCGTCCCGTTTCTCCGGTTTTCTTAAAATTGACCTTAATTAATTGTCAACACAGGTTTTGGGCACCTCTAGGATTTGTTTTCGCATCGTTTGGAGTTCGATTGCTTGCTTGAATTGCTATTAAGGTAGGTTAATTCCTACTTAAAGTGTTAAATTGAATTCCATGTGATTGTTTGTTTTGACTTTGAGCAATGGTATGATTCGGGAGATGAATTATCGATTTTAATTATTGATTTTAATTATTTTAATTACTATTATTAATATTATTACTATTAGTGATTTTAATTATTGTTATTATTATCATTATTAATTTTAATCATTATTATTATTAATTTTAATCATTTTATTATTATTATTGATTTTAATTATTATCATTGATTTTATTTATTATTATTATTATTATTATTATTATTATTATTATTATTATTATTATTGATTTTAATTATTATTATTATTGTTGTTGTTGTTTTTAATTATTGTTGTTATGTGCTCGTTTGATTTGCAAATATTGTATTTATTTAATTTATGTGCGTTATTCGGTCATGTGCTATAGTTAGGGCCTAATAGCGGTTTGAGGTTAAACTAACATAATAATTAATATATATTAAATTCGTAGAGCCGAATGCTTAGCATGGTACGTTATCATGAGTGGCCCTATACCCCACTATGATACATATATGCGAATTTAATAGCAACAAAGAGATAAAATTGATTGGTGGTTATAACTCGAGTCGAACATAATTAACACATATTAAATTTGTAGAGCGTATACTATGGCACGTATCATGAGTGGCCCTATACCCCACTATGATCATATTTTCAAGCGCATAGTATGGCACGTATCATGAGTGGCCCTATACCCCACTATGATACATATATGCAAATTTAATTAAAGCATAAACTAAAGAAAATGTTGTAGGCTAAGTACCTACTTAATAAATAGGCTAAGTACCTATCTTTATAAATGAGAAATGAGGGGATTTGGACTAGTATCCATTAGTTATTATATTTGATGTGATTTCAATTTAGCTTACTTATATGAGTTGAAATTAATCTACTGAGCTAAAAACTCACGGTATTCGAATGCCCTGCAAATTTAAATTTTGCAGGTAACATTAATAACTTTGGAGCTCGAGGCGCATGACGAGGATGGTGCTACATGGAGGCCTTAGGACTTATTCATTTTTCACCTTTCCATTTTGACTTTCATTATTGGTTATTTTGCATTTATTTGGGACATTTTATTTCACTATTAAACTCATGCGTATTATTTATCTTATTTAGAATTTATTTCTTTAAATTGGCGCCAAATTTAAACGTTTTGTTTTATCTTTTAGTTGTTATTTAAATAAAAGGCTTCCGCATTTTTTTGATTTTACTCTGATTTGTTTGTAAAATTAAATGAGTTCTTTTATTATTTATTTATTAATTTTTACATTGAGTCGGGTCGTCACAATTTTAAATTTACAAAAACTTAGATTTCACCATTAATGGTCGTTAAGAGCCTCCCTATGATCAAGGCTCCCAACTTAATAGCTCTTAGGGTTATCAACATCATCTTAAGCTAAATTCCAGAATTTTAAAAAGAAGAAAACCCACATGCAACTAAACCTTAAACATCAAACAAGGGATTCAAATAACTTCCATGGAAAACCTAAACAATTTGAACTCCTAGAGTGAGAGCTTACCTTAATCCTTAGTAAATTCTACCAAATCCTTGTGCAGACCTTCCTAGGATTGTGATTCCAACATGAATCAAACAAAAGCCCTTCAAATTGATCCAAGAACCCAAGAGAAAGGAGGGTGGAAAAAATTGTTGAAATTTTTTTGGGGGGCGACGGGTTGGGGAAGAAAGGATGGAATGTTTGTTTTTTTTTTTTTCTAATTCCTTTTCATATATTTAGTTTTTCCAAAATGTAAAATAATACTAATAGAGTATGCATGACTCCCTGGCATTTTGATGGAAGGCTCGATTTAGTCACTTAAGTAAGTTTGAGAGTTTAATTGCTCAAGTTGAAAGATGAACGGTTTAGTTAGAGGTGGTTTTTGAAATTTTCATTTCCCATAGGTTCAGTAGTACTTAGTCAAGCATTCATTGTGATAATACGGTTTAGTTTGCTAGAACTTAAAAAATAAAATTAGGAGTTTGGAAAGTGTGTGGGGTATTTCTCGTCGGAGTCTTCTTCCACACGGTTGAACACGTCGAGTCACGTGTCATTCCTTAGCGGCGGAGCTACCTGAATCACTTAGAAGAAAGACGGTCAGAAGGGTACTGGTGTGGTACCGGTCGAGAGAAGTTTGCGGAGGTGACGACTGACGAACGGCGGTCTCGCGCTCTTGATTCGACATTGGCTGAGTGCCTCCGACTAAAAGAGGATCTGAAAGAGGCTAACAAGAAAATCTCCTCTCTTGAGGCCGAAGGTCTGCAGCAGTCGACCGAACTCGGGCGTGTTAAAGAGGACTATGCTCGTCTTGAGAAGATCCGGGAAGAGGTCTTGACTGCTCGGAATAAGGCGTTGGAGGACTTGGATGTTGCTCGCAAGGAGGAAGCTAAGGTCATGAACGCTTTTAACCGGGAAGCCGAATCCCTTAAGAGGGCCAAGGAGGAGTTGGATGTTGTCATGTTGGAGAATGACTCGCTGAGGGGCCAAGTCTCCGAACTTCCGGCCCTTCGGGACACTATAAACGACTTCCAACGAAAACTGGCCATGGCAACCGAAGCGTCGGTGGAATCCATTCTCATCGGTCTTGCTGTCGGGATTCGGTCAAGTTGCAGATGGACTTATCCGAGGAGAAGGGTGGCCAAACAGTCCGGTCGCCTATGAAGACGTCGTTGACTGTAGAAGGGAGTTGTTTGAGCGAGGCAACAATCTGAAGGCTTCTAAAGGCGAGGCTTCCGCAGAGGGCGGGGTTGGCGACGTCCACCCTGAAAAGGATGAGTGCGCGACAGTCGAGGATGGTGGTATCCGTGCTGATGAAGGTGATGGCGCGATTGTTGAAGACGCTTCTACTGAACTTCCCCCAACTGAAACTGTTTATGTTTCCGATTGACTTTTTGTAACAACCAGGATTTTCGCTCAAGGGCATTTTAGCCTTTTCTCTAATTTTGATCCAAATAAAATTATCTTTAGTTTTTCCGAACTATCGTGTCGCTACGAGTCTAACAAAATTGACTACGTTCAATTCCGAGTCCTGAGTAAAAAGATATGACCTGAATACCGTTTATGTCTTTTTAGTTATTTTTAAAAAAAAAGGGCATTCTAGTCTTTTGATAAGCCTTCATACATTTATAATAAAACCCTAAACCTACATATTTCTTCTTCTTCTTCTTCTTCTCTCTCAGCCCAGCCGCCACCCTGCTACACTTCATCGTCGTTCTTCATCGAACTTGAGAAGTAATATACCAATCGATCGTGTTCTGACTTTTCCTTTCGTTTTCCATTGATATCAATCCCATTCATCCAGTTAAACGTCAGGAAGAAGCTTCGTCAGAGTTCACACTCGAGCTTCACCGGAAAATCAAGCGAAACCTCTTCCGACCTCATTGTTTTCTTAGCCTCGCTGGAATCTTCTTATCCTCACCGTTTTCTGGGTTGTGTGGCCGCCGTTCATCACGTTTTGGATCGATTTTTGAGTTTCTTTACTCCTTATCCTTCGTGTTTTGTCAATCCCAAGGTTTTTCGTACGTTTCCCAAGTTTTTCCACAACTGTATCCTTCGTTTTCACCGTCGCCGGTTTTTGGGTAAGTCAAACGCATTCCTGCATTTTTTTTTAGTCTGTTTTGTCCATTTGGGAAGAAGCGGAGCGGTTCAACCGAACTAGTTCAGCTGGTCTAACTGGTTTAGGGTCAATTTTCGCTCAATTTCTTCTGGTTTTGGTCCCATTTTTTCTGTTTCCGCCAAATTGACTTCAAATTAATATTATTACAGGTTGTGAGAATTGTTGGGGATATTATTGGAGTTGTTACGGGATCGTTTGCTAGCTCAATTTGGATTTAAGGTAGGTTAATTCCTACCTAAAGTGTTAAATTGAATTCTTTTTATATGATTAATTTGCCTATTTTGTTCGTATGATTTGGGAGATGTTTTTATAGATATCTAAGTACTTTTATATGATTATATGACTTCTGGTTATGTTTTAATTATTATTTGTGTCCGGTTATTCGTTTAGTGATAAATAGAGCCTTTAGGTTTTACAACTTGGGTTGGACCTATGCATAATAAATATTAAATTTGTAGAGCATATACTATTGCACGTATCATGAGTGACCCTATACCCCACTATGATACATATATGCAAATTTAATTAAAACAAAGATTAAAGGAGATGTTGTAGGCTAAGTACCTACTAAATAAATAGGCTAAGTACCTATATTTATAAATGAGAATTTGGGGATTTGGACTAGTATCCAATAGTTATTACATTCAGTGTGAATTCATTTTAGCTTACTTATATAAGTTGAAATTAATCTACTGAGCTAAAAACTCACGGTATTCGAATGCGCTGCAAACTTTTATTTTGCAGGTAACATTGTTAATAACGGAAACCATGGCGATTGACGAGGATGACGCTACATTAAGAGACCCTTAAGACTTGTCATTTCTATTTATTTTAATTTATTTTATTTTATTGAACATTTTGTCATTTGTTTTATGGTTTTCATTTTAATTTATTGTTAGTTGTTTTTAATTATTTAAATTGGCGCCAAAATAAATGTTTTTGTTTTGAATATTTCTTTCGTTATTAAATAAACGCTTCCGCAATTATTTAGTTTTACTCCGATTTAACTATATTTTTCAAAAGAGTTATGTATTTACTTATTTATTCGGTTATTTTGGGTCGGTTCGTCACACTTTTCTAAGGTAAACTCCGGATTGTGGGGCCCCTGTATATTGGAAATTTGGGTAAATTGACCTCCAAAATCCACAATAAATGTTTATTGACCTCTAATATCAAATTAACCTTTTTTGACCCTTTGATGATGTCACTTTGGTATGAAATATCAAAAATACCCTTCACTTATCTTCTCTAAATTTCCATTCCACTTCTCTCTTCTCCAACTCTCCACTCAACTTTCCAACTTCCATTGATCTTCATCTCCATTGATCTTTAATCTCCATTGATCATTCATTTCACTTCTCATCCTTCAATCTCTAACAACGGAAAGAAGACTACACGGTGAAAGAAAAGATACAACAACTTAGAATTTTATTTTCTCACTCTAAAATTTCTCTCTCTCTAAAATTCTCAACTCTCTCAATCATTCATCTTCTCAATCTCTCCATTAAACATTTGATAAGTGTTCAACCATCAACTCTCTTTTTAATTTCTCCATCATTCAAGTCTTTGATCATTACTTTTAAACAATTTCCGGGTTGCTCCGGAATTTGACAATTTTCACCGGAATCCGGAGGACACCTCCGGAATTCGGAAAAAAAAAATTATTATAAAGAATGATAGATATGTTTAATTATTATAAAAAATTAAAAAAAAAATTCACCTTAATTAGGAGGTCTCCTTCGGATTCCGTAGATCCCTCACAAATTTTTTTTTTAATTTTTTTAATTTAATTGAACTCTTGGAAAAAAAAATTTTAAAAATAAATGTAGGGATCTCCGGAATCCGAAAAAAAAAATCCGGCCCTCCGGATTTGACACCAGGAGGGGGGGGGGCTGGCCCCCCAAATTATTATTATTTTTTAAATAAAAAAAATTCCCTTAGTTTAAGTCAATTTATTAATATTATTTAAAATGAAAATCAATTTATGAATTAGTAGAGCCAATTAAATCACAATAACTATCATTCCTTATAATAATATATTTTTTTTTCCGAATTCCGGAGGTGTCCTCCGGATTCTGGTGAAAATTGTCAAATTCCGGAGCAACCCAGAATTTTTTTTTAAAAAAAAAAATTGTTTGAAAGTAATGATCAAAGACTTGAATGATGGAGAGATTGAAAAGAGAGTTGATGGTTGAACACTTATCAAATGCTTAATGGAGAGATTGAGAAGAAGAATGATTAAGAAAGTTGAGAGTTTTAGAGAGAGAGAAATTTTAGAGTGAAAAAATAAAATTACAAAGTGAGAGGGTTGAATATTAGATATATATGTTTAAGGTCGTCGTGTAGTCTTCGTCGTATTACGTCGTTAATGCCGTCGTTAGAGATACATTTTTAAATATCAAGTTTAATTAAGTAATTTTAGGAGTTTCAAACTTCTCCATCCTCTTCTACTATAAAGGGATATCTCTTCCACCCATTTTTCATATCATCACTTAAACATTAATTCCCTCTCCTAAACCAGTTGTTGTGTTTTATTCCTTTTTTTTTTAGATTCTGTTTATGGCAATGAACAATTTTCAATACTATGCTGGAGTAAAAGATTTGTTGAATTTCAAACTTAACTTTCGTTGTATTTTGGAATGCATACCTTAAGTCGATCCAAACACCAGGGAGGGACAAATTTGTTTTAAAGATATAGAGTAACACACAAGCCTCATCCTCGATTAATGTAAATTTGTTTTTTTGGGTTTCCTTAGATCCTAACAATTGGTATCAGAGCAAGATGCTCAAATTAGTTTTAAAAAAATTGTTTTAAAAAGCTTAATTGCTTGAGCTATGGCAACACATAATTTTAATCATTTTGATGATAGTCAATCAATTATTAAGCCTTCTTATAAATACAATACAATCTATTAACCCATCACCTACTTTCACTATTGGTATTTACTTAATAATTTTGAAAATCTATACTATTTAAAAAGTGGCTTAGAGGAAAAACTTTTGATTTCCATTTTTACCCTTATAATTCATTTAAATTTCTATAATGCCATCATTCAAATTTAATAATCATATTATTACCAATTAATTAAATACAATAAACAAATTTTATACTATCTAAATTTTTCTAAATATACTTTCTTATTATTAAATTAATTAAATACAATAAACAAATTTTATACCATCTAAAATTTTCTAAATATACTTTCTTATTATTAATAATTGAATATTATTACCAATTAATTAAATACAATGAACAAATTTTATACTATCTAAATTTTTCTAAATATACTTTCTTATTATTAAATTAATTAAATACAATAAACTAAAATTTCCTTCGTTCAATAAATATTTCAAATATATTTTATCATGAGCTTATTTCAAAAATTAATTTAGTAATAATTTATTGGTCATATTTATAAAATAAATAATTTCATAGACTTATTAAATTTAAAATCAAACCCAACAATCAAATTAATTTTTAATAACTTTTCGTCTACTATTTTCTCTAACAAACCTTTCCCTTCCTAATTCTTTTTTTTTTATTATATTAAGACTAGGTCTAGCAGGGGAAAACACACACTAAAACAATTCTCTCTCTAATTTAAATATACAATTACGTTAGTGTGATTATTTTTTAAAAGATCAAAACCAAAGGACATAGCATACCATCTTGTAACACCCCAAATAAATGAGTAGTAGAAAAGTTTTGTAACTCACTAATTGAATTAAAAATTTATTGAAATTTTCACTTATAATTTACTATATATATATATATATATATATATATATACATGTAAATATAGATGAACTAACACACCAATTTAAAAACAAAAACTAGATGTTTGAGGATAGAGTTATGGCAAGGAAATGAATATTAGATATGAGTAACAAGATTTATAAAATCATTATTAATCTTTAGTCATCTACATGTATTCATCATTCATGAGCAACAAGATGATATAAAATCATGAAATTTAAGTTTTTTTCATCTTAAAGATATTTTTTAATATAGGTAACGTTAATTTCTTCCATTTCATTATAAAATTTGAATTTTCAAAATATTAGTTAAGAAAATAACTTCATAATAACATGGACATTTTTATTATAAAATTTGAAAGACAAACCACGTGCCCCACGTGCATGGCACGTGTGAAAAAACTAGTTGGTATAAATATGTTTATATACTCGAAATAAATTATGTAAAAAATTAATAATTAAAAAGATAAGTATGTGGGGGTATAAATCTACGATTGATTTAGATATTGATGACTGTAAATTATCAAATAATAAAAAAGACATATATTTATAAACAAAGTGTAAGTATATAATTTAGGAGGCTAATCGTGGTTTTGACTTTTTAAATAGGCCCAGCCCAAGTATATAACCTGGCCCACAACCCAATTGTTGGCTAGGGAACTCACGATCCGGAGTTAATTCGGCTCTTCGTTATCTATCTCCATTCCCAGACCTCGTTATCTCGATTCTCAAACTCCATTTAATTGGACTCTTGGATTTCCCTTATATTCCGATCATACCCTGCCATTTTCTTTCTCATATTAATGAATTTCTCTCATGTTCTGAAACGAAAAAAAAAAAAAGAGACGGAGAACGAATCGTGACGATGAAATTGCTTAGTCTCCTTTCCCTTTTGTCAATCTCTATTGCTGCTAGTCAATTTTTATTTATTTGAATCAAAATGATTATTACTGATTATAATACCTGTATGTTTTTTTTTACAGGGTTCATTCTTCACTATTGAATTATTGAACCTAGTATTTGATCATGGACGAGAAATTTGATGAACCGATTTACCTTCTAACCACTTCTATGAACTATTACGTGATCGAAGACAAGAGGCATGATAATCAGAATCAGATTGAAGAAGGAGAGATTGAGGCTGTCTATAAATCTGGTAACAATACTGATATTTTTCGATCCCTTTGTTTTCCGGATCTCTCCCCTCGAGTCATTGATACAAAAATTGTCGTCATCAATTCTTGCTTTTACATGTTGGCCGGCTGTCATTCCTCATTTGATCATAAAGGTCGTTACATATATCATCCTGCACATTGCCTTGTTAGATTCTGTGATCTTCTTCATCTCTCTAAGTCTTGGCAGATTGGTCCTTCCTTTACCACTCCTCAACGCTTCATCCAGGTCGCAACTTCCAACAACGGTTCAATTGTCGCTATCGGTTATAATTCTCGTGGTAAACAATGTGCGCTATGGCTTGAATCTTTAACCTCTAGCTGGGAAGAATTGCCTCAACCTCCAAAATCACTAAATGTCATTTTTATGTCTCCTCAAATACTCGCTCTTACGGCCACACATATTTTCCTTACGGTACTGTCTACAACTGAACCATACACATATGGGCTTCGCTTCAGTTTGGTGGAGAAGAAGTGGGAAGTTTTTGATAAGAGGTCTTTCAATGGTTCTTATTCCCAAGGTGTTGTGCTCTATGACTCTTATTTGGTTGTATATGGGTCTTTTGCTCCTGATGTCCACTGGGAAAAAGGCTCTTTACGTGTTTATGATTTGAAGAATTGTAGTTGGATGACCGTGGATAATGTTGTGACAGCCACCGGCATTTATAAAAAAGTTTTCCCCCCGCAGTCGACTTACATAAAAGATTTACCGCTCTTGTTTCAGGTAGCTCAAAATAAATTCGCTCTTGTATGGCAAGACTTGTATGATTATACAACATCTCCTCATCGCAAACCTGTTAAGGTTTATTGCTCCAAATTTATACTCCATAAAACTTCCAAGTCCCATCCACGGCCCACTCGTGTTAAAAGAAAAACTACCTGTACCCTCACTCATGCAAAACCAGAAACCAAAACTACCGTTACCAAACAACTGTCATTTTACTTTGAGTTCGTTTCTCATGGGATCTATCCTATTGACGGGGTAATAAACAGCCTTTCAGTACGGTATGCAACTTTCTCTTCCTCTGTTTTTAATTATATATATTAATCTATGTTACCAACTAAAATTATACCATATTATGAACTTGGCTTCTATTGGACATTCTACATATGTTTCTCCATCCGTTCATTACTTTTTATACATTGCAATATCCAATATATAGTGATTGTTTTTTTTACTCATTGATAGGGTAACACTAGCAGACGAGGGACGGACTAGAAAAGAACAAATGTCACGGATGAGTTATCATGGTACTCAAACTTTGTTTGGTGACTTTTCTTTTTTTGGATTTCTGTAGTCCCTCTCTTTCTCTCTAACTTAACTCCCTGAATTGTATGCAACTGTATCTTTTCTTTTTTATTTTATTTAGGAATAAACCTCAATGTATTTCATCTTTTGTCTTGATTAAACATTTTATGTATATGTTGATTATGTTGCATGACACTCTTCATTGTTTTGGTAGAAGAAAAAGAGGAAGATGGGAAGCTTCCAATTCTAGGATAGAGCTGGAAACAAGTGTTGCAATATAGCTGATTAGAGGTACTAAATGTGTTGCCTTTAAACTTTTGTTCCAATTATTATCTATCTGTAATTTCACTAGGTCACAAATCTTTGTCCTCGAGATGAGATGATAGCGCTTGAGGCATGACATATGTTGGTTGTTCTAAACTTTTCGTGTTTCAAATACAATTTTATTTTATTTTTTAATACATCTCAATCATAGTATTGAACTGTTGTGGCACTATCCTTTTATTTAGTTTAGGAATTTATGATTGATTTATATTTTTAAGAAACTTATTTCCTTTGGTTTCATGTTTCTTGTTATACTAGCTAGAATCAGTTTAATGATTATGTGAGATTTAAGAAGACTTTCATGGAAAAGGCCATTCTATTTATGTAGTAAACTGTTGGTTGCCCACTTCGATTTCAAGCGTATGAATAAATCTATTCTTAATGTCTTAAATGGTAAAAAACTAAAATCCAACTAATGTTATGCGGATAGATAGATGAGACATATGGTCCTTGTTTATACCCATATTTCTTGCCCCCAAATAAAATTGAATCTGAATTCATGAATATAACAGAGAAATATGCCCGATGCTTCTTGTCAATATTCATTTTCCGCCCCATTCTAAGAACGGATTTTAATTTTTTGAAAAATAATTGCCTCCTCGCCAATAAGGAAAGAATTTCTCCTTACTTTCATGTGTTTGATTTTTATTACGTTGTTATAAATAGACCAATAGATGTTAAAGGAAGGAAGGCCTCCTCCATATTGGTGAGGAGAGACGTGTATTGTTGATGATGGGAGTAGTTTTAATGCAACGTAAACGTTGTTGTTGTGTGTATTTTGGAGAATAAATATAAACGGTAGGTCTTTTACTCCTTGTTTTAAGTTGGTGTGCCCTTTTCTTATAGGTGGAAACCAAAAATAAAAAATAAAAATTGAAATAAGTTAGTTTAAATCAATTGGATTTATTAGAGATATTATTCATATTAGTGTGTAATTTTGTAGTTTCACAATCAGTATTTATATTGAGCCTTTCTTTTACAAATTTACCATTTAATCTATTCTCTTTATAACATGTTTGGGACAGTAAATTATGGGTTTGTGAATATATATATGTTTCGATTGTATGAATATGAGAGAATGGATAGTTAAAATTGTGAGTGTGTATTGAAATGAGATGTCAAATTTAATAGTTTACTTTATATGAGAAAGTGATATCAATATCAATAAATAAAGTGTGAAACAAACGTATCGCATTCTCATTCTCAAACATCCCGATTGTTTTGTTTCCGTCTGAGGTATAAGCTCAAACATAAAATCTATAAGTTATATATGGAATCTAACTAAAATGGCACAATAAGTTATATATGGAATAATTTTCTTACCAACTAATCATCTTCTCTTTCTCTCATTTATTCTCTCAAATTTTTTTCCAACCTTAGATTCAAACTGCAATTTTTTTTTTCCAGACCATCAAACCATTTTCATCATCCACGCCAGCTAATAAAAAAGGAAGGTTAAGTTTATATAATTTAAAAATAATAAAATATTTTGAGGTATATTTTTAGGGTGGCTGATCTGTTTGATTTTTAATAGATAAATGTTTGATTTGATTTTTAAAAGATATATGTTTCGAAGTCAGATTTTTATTTTTTCTTGTATTCGTCAATTTTGACTCCAAACCATCTTAAATTAATCCGTTTATACTTTGATGATAAATATGTTAAACTAATTGATTTTATTAATTTAACTGCCTATATGAAACAAATACTAACACTTGTATCAAAGGCAATACCACTGCCATTGATTTTCTATAGTAGTTTATTTTATTATTATTATTTTTGAATTTGAATCTGAGCTTTTCTTTATTGTTGATAAAAATTCAAAGAATTATTATTAAAAAGTAGACACACTTTCACTAGCATTTCTTTTAAAAAAATACCTAGGAATCTCATCTCAAATTAATAAGCTCACCAAAAGCCATTGAAAAATACATGAAAAAACTATGTGACCTAGATATATTTTTTTAAACTTCACTAGATATCTTTGTGGTTCATTTTAGAATATATAAAGGAAAAACAAAAAATATATAGGGTTAATTTCATATTAAACCACATTAAATAGGCAATATAGCATTAATACCAACACTATTTATAAAATAGCAAAACTGCCAAAATGACATCCACGCGCCGTCCAAGGGGATGACGAAAAGACAGCAGCTACCCTTGTCATAAAAAAGGAATGATGAAAATCGTATTAGATAGCAATTAATGATGAAATAATGTCAGTTAAGATATTGTGTGGGGTATAGCATTCGAGAATCAAGAATTCAAAAAATCAAATTTTGGATTTCAAAAGGAAAAAAAAAAGGGGTAGTTTACAGAAAAGGAAAACGGAGAGTGAAAGGGAAGCGGGAAAACCCTAGGAAAGAAAATCAAAAAGGATACGAGAGAATGGCAAGAACGAGAGGAAGCACGAGGACGGAAGGGATTAGTTCTGAAATAGGAGCGGTAAGTAAGTTTGTAAATAATTTGTTTTTATAGAAATTGTAATGTAATTGAAGTGATTAACTTGGAAAGACATGTATGACAGGGAAGGGGTAGAGGAAGCGAACAAGGGAGGAAAAGAAATCGAGATCTTCGTGATTTGCAAACGGGGGGGATGGAAGAAGAGGTATAATTTTTTTACGATTTGAAGTGAGATACTGTGTTTTGTATTTATATTAAGTACATGTGAAAGAAGTTTTCAGACATGCAAACTAAAGATAGTCACAAATGCAGGAGTTAGATGAAGGAAACGAAGAAATTAATGTACCCAACCGAAAAAGGAAGCGAGAACAAAAGGAATGTAACGATGGAAGAGGAGACCGATGATGAAGAAGACGATTTAGAGAATGAGGTAAGTTGTAGTTTATAAAACATAAATGTTTAGAGAGTATATACTTTTGATCAATTTCAGGAGGGGAGAAACGGGTACATAAGTAATGTGAATAAAGCGAATGTTATTGATGCGGGGTGGGACTACATCAATTGGGAGATCAAAACAAAGAGGGGATTTTAAAAAACAGAGGGGGGAATGAAAATGAAGAGGAGTATTCAAGTTGACGATGGAATAGATGACAGAGATGAAAATGAAGATGAGCAAGTAAGTTAATGTAAAAGGATGAAGATTATTAATAATAGACTAAGCCATACAATACTGTTGAATGTGAGTTTAGTATTAATTGTTATATTGCAACAGGAAATGACCGAGTGTGGAAACAATAAGAAAAGGAAGAGTAATGTGAAAACGGTGAATAATCCGGGAAAGGTAAAAGTTTAGATTTTGTACACTGTATAAGAAATATAAACTATTTATGATTGTAACAAAATTTCTTGTATTTGATAATAAAATTACAGAGATTACAAAATAAAACGAAGAGGAGGATAGATGATTACTTTGGGATTACTAATGAGGGTGGTTCAAGACGTGGAAGGGATGATTGTTATTTGATTAAGTCACCGGACTGGTATAAGAATAAGAAGACAGTGGCTTATGCAAAGTATGACATGATACTGGATGTAATCAAAATGTGCAGGGGGAGATTGCTTGATTTATTGGATGATTGTTGTTTGAAGAATGTTTTAAAAATGTCCGTTAGGAAGTTTCCAACGAAGCTGATTCAACATCTTTTAAGTCGTGCTGTTAAAAATGAAAAACCCGATGAGTTGAGTTTCAAGATAGGCGGTGAAATCCATACATTCACTTTGATGGATTTTTGTTTGATCACGGGGCTGAACTGTAATCCGGTTAAAAATGTGGACCGGGATTTATTACCGGAGAGTGAATTGTTGCAAACTGTTTTCGCTGAATCGACAAAACTGGATTGGAACGAGCTGGACAGAGGGTTTAGAGGAATGGATTTTTGTGACGAAGAATTGGCTTTGAAGATGGTGAAGTTATATATTTTGGAGTCTCTTGTTATACCAAAGCAAATCGGGACAACAATATCAAGTTTGCATTTTCGAATGGTTGAAAATGACGAGGTGTTCAATGGGTACTCATGGGGAAGGCTATCTTACAATCTAACTATAGTGAGCCTGAAGAAAATTCTAGACAATCCAGAAGGGGGATTCAAAAGAATCACTGGATTTCCACAAGCCCTAGTCATTTGGGCTTGTGAGTTATTACCTGCATTGTCTCTTAATTCAGTATATGCAAAGAGGATTGGAGATGGATATCCAAGGATGCTTAACTGGGATTATCACAAGCAAGGGACTTGGCAATCGTATGAAAAGGATGTGTTCAATGATGATGTAAGTAAAAGTTTATATTATATAAACGTTTTGTAAATGCATATAGTTTATATAGTATAACTGCTTACTGTAATTTGAATAAGAGTTAACGGTGAAAGGGATGAAGCCTACTGATGAGGAGTTGGATACGGAGTACATGAAGATTTTCAAGAGATAATACAAAAACAAAGAAAGAATGGAAACAGAGAAAGGGGAATCAAACTTTAACTGCGATGGTTGGTTTAATGAAGATGATAATGACGGGAGGAGGCAAATGGCGAAAGATATAAAATGATACTGCATCAAAATTACACAATGCGTCAAACGCTGGTGAAATTAGAGAAAAAAGTGGACGAACTACATGAATTGGTCAAACAGGGAAGGCAACAAGAACCGAGAGATTACGATGGGCATCAATATGAGGTAGATGAACTATGTTTATGAAAATGTATAGCTAACCTTACCTAAGAATGTATGAAAATTACAGGGATTTGATTATGGTGTTAACGATGAAAACGCGGAACAAATGTTTACTGAAGAAGTAAATGAAGACGTGTTTCGACATGTAAATTTGGAGAACGTTGATGATGGAATCAGAAATGTAAATGATAACGCTGATTGTCAGGTAATCATTACAACCCTATGGAAGAAGGCAATAAAAGAACACGAAAAAACATACTTTAGTGAAAAAAATGACTAATTCTATAAATAAATGTAGGAAATAAGAATAGAAGATGAATCAGACATATCTCCTGTGAAGATTTCTTCAGGATATTATGGAGTGGTTGAAAAATAAAGAACAATCGATAGTAATATATAGGGTAAACTTTCTTCACATGTTTTTAATTTAAATGAAAACATTACAAATCTTTGTAATATGAGTTGTATTAATATGGAAAAAAATAGGGGGGCGAACATCTTGATGCAGCACGCGGAGGAAGCGATTTGAATCGAACAGTCCATGAGGTAATTTACTTATAAAAGTTTATATATATTAAATCTTTAACATAAATAAATGTTTATATATAGTAAACATATTAATATTTAAAATACAGGTTGCAGCTTCGGGAACTACTGGAAGTGTGGAGGTTGCAGAAAAAGAGCTGAATGATAATAAAAAAGGGAAAGGAAAAAAAGATGACAATGTTGATGGGAAAAAGAAGGGGAGAAAGCGAATCGAAAGGAAAAATGTGAAGGCGCCTACAAATGTGAGTACACGGCCAAAAAGAACCAGGAAGGATGGAAAGTACACTACTGAGCCATATACCGAAAAATTTGGGTCCAATGAAAAAGATATGAAGGGTCCAAGTTTCCATGTACTCACTCCGCCAACTCAAGAAGAATAGATACCGTTCTAAGATCCAGTGATATTAGAATTGAAGACACTTTTTTGGAATTTTATGCTTAAGTTCTTATATTTTGAAACTGACATATATTTTTGAATGTCTGGATTATAAAATGTGTTAACATGGTTGGTATAAAAATCTATGATGATATTTATGCACAAATTATATAGTAATATTGTGCCATCATAATCAAAACATGATTTTTAGATTGTAAGGTATTAACTGAATAAGAAAGTATGAACAATGTATGCATATATTATAAATGAATCCACTTATTACAAAAACATCAAATATATTAACACAGATTGTAATTAATAAAAGGTTTATTAAAAAAAAATTTAACATAAGTGAAACGAAAATACACAAACACCAGAAATTAGCACATACATAAAGTTAAGACAAAAATAAAAAAAAAGATGATTGGAAGATATATTATATAGTATCTAATCACCGCATCTAAAACAAACATCAAGGCTATGAAAAAATTATTGAAAAAAAAACTAATTATTAAAACGAAAAATGTTATGGTCAAAGCAATTTGTTATGACCAATATCACAAAGATGCAACGAAAAAATAGTGAAAAATAACAAAAGTTATTAAAAAGTCTAACATCAAATGCTTAAAGATTGAGAAACACGAATGAAATTAATTGTGTGCAACATAACTAAATGCATTACGGCATGTCTTGCGATTATGACCAGGAACCACCACAGGAGAGCAATTCCAAGAAGTTGATCCAGAATTATAAGACTCCAAATGTGATATGTGTCTTTTCATCTTCGGCCTACCTACAGAACGACGAACATCTGGTGGATGGACAACAACTGTTTCAACATCATATGGAATCTTCCATTGTCTTCGAGTACCGATAGGCATTACCATCCCAGAATAAGTTGCTATAAGAGATTCAATAGAATAGTATTTATGCACATATTCGGAAGGTGGAAGGTTACGGGAAATGATAGCGGCACAAGCATGAGCACAAGGTATTTTAAGAAGATTCCAACGTCGACATTCGCATTTCTTGTTTTGAATGTTGACACGATACTCCATTTCAAATGTAATAACAACAGAATCAAAATCATTCAAATGACGAACCTGTGAATGGAAAAATGAAAAAAAACATTTAAAATTAAAGGTGTAAAAAAAATAAATGGTTTCTAAATTATAACCAGTTATAATATAGAAAACGTACCATCATCCGACGTCCATATTCAATGTTGGTCCTCAATGTACAATCAGCCCAAGGGGTGAGGGTAGAATGAACGTTAGTAGCCAATAAACGCTTTTCATAAAACCATTGCTCCAATGTCAAACGTATCTCTTCTAAAGCACTAATAATGGGTAATTCACGTGCATTCTTCAAAACTGCGTTATAACTTTCACAAATGTTAGTGGTCATAACATTGAAACGAACAACAGGAAAATAAGCACGAGACCACACTGATTTCCGAATATCATTTAAGTATGGTACTATCCTAGGTTCCATCAATTCCAGTTGGTGAAAAAGAAATTCGTGTTCATCCTTAGTATAGGCTTCGGCACAACGAATGAAGTGTTCAGCTAACGATTTTTTGTGGAATCTGTTGGGATTTATGCCCTAGAATTCGTAATTTGTAATAGAATATTTTATGAATAAATAAAAGTATTATTTTAGTGAATTTTGTGCAATTTATTATATGTTGATATTCGTTAAATATTCAAACATTAATAGAAAATTCCAGAGTTACTAATTCTGTAATCTTGACTACTATGAGATATAAAATGGATCTAGTCCAAGATAGTAACTCAAATAGTCTACAAGAAACGAATACGGTTAGGAAACCTTATTCTTGGTAACACTGTTGATGTTGTTCATCGATTTGATCCAAATCATTAGCATGATGTAGATGCAAGTGGAAACATCATATATAATGAGTTTATATAAGATGGACCAGGATAATAAATCAATTCCTAAATAACACCGTTGATAGGAAATGATTTATAATATCAAATTTACGTTATTAAGATTGATACGTCTCAATCCCGAGTATGTTGTGAACTCACATTAATGAAGTCTTTTCCTTTGATTCACATAGTTGAGGGTGATCCGTTGATACACTCGATAAACTCCCGTTTTGGGGAAATGACTAAATTGGTGCTTGGGAACATTTCTATACAAGATGGCATTCATAACTTTCCTAAAACAAATGAAAGTGTTAGTGCGACACTATTCTAACTTAGGAACTTTAGGTATCTCCCTTGTTGTAATGATTCGGTACTTGAACATGAGGCCTCACCTTCTCACCTGCCCGAGAAGGATCGTTCTATACTTGAAAACTATAGAAAAATGTTTATTAGAGAATCATCGGGTACACAAGGATAAAAGAGATAATTACAAGGGTAAAACGGTAATTTTGACCCAGTTGTAATTATGAGATTACCACGTGAAGGATATGTCAAAACAAACTTAATAACAAATGGACATAACCCATCTATAGTGAGGGGAGTTCAATTTAGGGTTTATAGTGGAATTACCCTAAGTTAATAATTATGATTAATTAATTAATGAGTTTAATTAATAAATCAATAATTATTGGAGCCCATGATCTATAGGTCCATCAGGTCCCCTGTGCTAGCCCATACATCATTGTAACTAACCAAGTTATTAATTTAACTAGGAAGAAAGAATTATATTTAAGTAATTATATTACTTAAATAAAGGGATATATTAATTGTTTAAATAAAATGTTTATTTAAATGGAAATTAATATTAACATTATTAATTATTTAAATAATGAGTTTATTTAAATAGAAATTAATAATGAATATTATTAATTAAATAATGAGTTTATTTAATTTAATATTAAAAGGAGAGAATTAAATATATTTGTTTTACAAAACAAATAAGTATTTTACCTAAAATAATTAATTAAATGAATTTGATTCAATATTAATTGATTAAGAGAATTTTAGGAAATGTATATTTAAATTGAAAAGATTATTTGAATTTTTTAAATTTAAATATATATAAAAGATAAAGATTAAATAAAAAAAAAAAAAAAAAAGGTAAATGGTGATCTTATCCAACGCCACTTGTCAAGGATATATGGAATTTTTGAATTCCAATTCCTAAGGAGTCTGACGCCATTATCTTCATTTTTTTTATTTTTTTTTATTTATTTAATTTGATTATTTAAATTAAATGAAATAAGAGTTCTAATTTGATTAGGAAACAAACTCTTATTTTTCTTATAAATATGACCATTGGGTGCTCATATTTTACACTTTGAAATTTATCAAAAAGGCTCTCTCCTTTGCCTTCCCATTGCCGATTTTGGCATAGAAAAATAAGAAGAATTTTTCTTCTTATTTTTTTTGTTCTTCCGGTTCGATTCCCACAAGTCGGGTTGGTTTGTGATCGGGATATAGCATAGAAGGCTTGGTGAAGTGGATTGATGCTGTAAAGGAAACCCCAACCGATTCTCCATAAATCTACAATGTAAGTTTTTTCGAAAAACCTTATATTTATATTACGGTTTGATCACAATTGCATGTTATTAACGGATCCGTAATTAATCGTTAATTAATTTACTAAAGAAAATTCCGCAAATTTAGTAAATAGTTCCTTCAGAATCGACTCTTAATATTCTGAGATAAATGATGCATACAAACACCGTAATGAACACCGGGCATAACTTTGCAAACTGCTTTGTAAATACTCGGGTGTCTGTCTGAAATGACGGAGAGATTCTCTCTACTACCAATAATATTGTTGAGATGAATAAAAAACCATTCCCATGAACAATCATTTTCTGAATCAACAACAGCAGCAGCAATCGGAAAAACTTGGTTATTACCGTCCAAAGCACACTCCGTCAACAAAACTCCAGCAAATTTAGATTTTAAAAAAGTACCGTCAACAGACACAATGGGTCTACAATGAGCAAAACCAGAGATAGAAACTCCCAAACTCATGAAAAGGAATTGAAACCTGTTCTCAGCAGTCAATTGGTATTGGACGTAAGACCCTATAAAAAAATATTAATAAAGTATAAACGTATATAAAACAGAAAAGGTTATAAAATATAAACGTTTTGAAAAACATACCAGGGTTATGAGCAGTTAACACATAACAAAACTTGAACGAGAGCATATGATTCGATCGACGACCTCCGATCTCTTTCAAAATTATTTCTCTAGCACGGTAAGCTTTTGAGTAACAGATATGAATCCCATGTCTTTTTTTCATGAAGTTAACAATCTTATTTGAAGACATAAACTTCCCACTACAAACCCTAAAATATTCTCTAATATAATCAGCAATTATAGAGGCGGTGGCTTGTGGGTGATCTACTTTTATAATGTCAACGAAACATGAATGTTGTAAACAAAATTTTTTAATAGACCACCAATCGGTACCCTCATAGGGTGACGCCTTAACAAACCAGGAACATTCGAGATCTTTACAACATGCAAAAAAAGCCCACCATCTGATTTAACAACGCGAATAGGAAACCCTTGTTTCAAAGATTGAACTTGAACAGCTTTTTTCAATACATGCTTGGATGCATAAATTGCGTTGTCAGTATTAAGGAAAAATGATTCACGGGGACATTCAACGTTGACCATAGTAATGAATTGAAACCCAACAGGAACCTCATCAATGTAAAAATCTTCAGGGTTGCTATATATACCTAAATCAAAAACAGGTGGTTGAGGAGCCAAAGGGACTGAAGGTGTAACCACAGGGTCAACGGTTGCAGTTTCTGAAACTATTTTCTTTTTATCAATAACTAAAGAAACGAACGCAGTGGAACTATCGAACAGAAATGATTCTAAGAATGCAACGTCATTGTCAGTTTTCACGTCCAGGTAAGCTTTCACTTTGGATAATGTCACAATCTCCATTAAAATACATTGAGTCTTACTGTTAAAACGAACCTTACGTTTGAGTTTGTTCTGCAAATCTTCAAATTTTGTGTTCTGAAAAAACATCATACTCTTCATTTCATATCGTTCATAGTTGTTAGCTTCATCCCACGATCCGCCATATATAATATCGATGGAAGTGGTACGCATTTTGAAAGATTTCGGATAACAGAGAAATGAAGAAAAAAAAACGTAAACCCTAAAAACAAGAAACACAAAAAACATACAGACAAAACTGAAATAGAAACTGTAATAAACAAAAAAGGAGAGCTAAACGGTGTATTCCACAAATCATGGAGCAAATTAAAAAAACAATTAAGGAATATGAAAACGTAATTAAAACAGCAACTAAAAAAGGAAGTAGAAAAAGGGCATTTTGATAAACATTTGAAACGGAAGATCAAAAGTAACAACCAAAAAAGGTGTTTCTTGGGCAAATTTGAAATTAACAAATCTCAGCTGATATTATTGAAAAAATGTTAATTAATGTGGATATTGTTGCTAATATCTCAAATATATATAACATGTACGGGTACTAGATATTAAATCATATTAATAAAAATTATTAATCTTATGCAGTTAGTAATTTGTTTTCTTATAATATTAAAAGTTTATAACATATATGTTGTAGATAAATATTTATAAAACATATCACACAATACTAAATATTAGGATAAAAAATACTTATACTTTAAATTAAAAAAAAAAATCATAAAGGAAGAAGAATTCCATAAAGTACCCTAATCTAATCCCCGTAAATTTTCTTATGAAAGTCTCGTTCCCATCTAAAACTTTTGTTATACGGGATTTTAAACATAATAATTTAATGATTTTTTATTTTAAATTAAACTCATAGAAAAATATAGTTTTTATAGTATTTATTATTATTATTTTTAACATTGGTGTAGTAATTGATTGGGATAAAATATTTTGTAAATTTAATTTTTTTTATCGAGAGTATAATAATGAAATTCGGTGTAGTAATTGATGGGTAATAATATTCCTCTTTAATGTCATTTTTTGTATTGACCTTTCTAATTTGCACATTATTCTTACAGTAGAGTAAAAGTATGAATTAATGACTTAAAAAAATGAATTAAATTTTAATTCGTGTTGATTAGTTTTTTTTAGAACAATTCGTGTTAGTTACTTAATGGTTTTGTAATCAGATATCGAATTATATTTCAGATGATGGAACACTTTCAATGAATATTAATTAATTTTGATCATTAGAAAATATTGGTATTAAGTTCTTTAATCATTAACTATAGTAAAATATTTATTTATAGTTAAAAAATAAACTATGAAAATTAGTATAACAATTAATTAAAATAAATAAAAAGTACCATTCAAAATAATTAAGGGATTAAATTCATAAAAAAAAAAAAACTTAAAAGTGATCTTTTTGAAAATATAACGTTTTAATAAATATATAACTAAACCACCAAGTCAAAATGATTACAAAAATCTCTCCTGAGTTGGCGTTAATAAAAAAAAAACACCACCGTAGTTAAAAAAAAGCCCAGTGAGGGAACTCCATTGAGAGATTTTGAACTTCAAGACATCCCACACCTCATTGGTGTTCGTTCTTTTGTTGTTGAAGAATGTGTAGTTTCTCTCCAACCATAATTCCCAAACGATTCCTTTAACCACAAAGTCCCAAAAAGGTTTGGCCTTTTTGGTTAAAGGGTGGCCGAGAAGGAGGTTTTCAATGTTCAAGTTGGCTTTGTTGTGGAGGCAGAGGCTTAAATTGAAAGTAGCTTTGAGGGAATTCCATAAGTTTTGGGCGAAGGGGCAAAGGAAAAAGAGATGATCATGAGTTTCATTATGGTTGAGGCAAAGACAACGAGCATTAGAGGAGATATAAAGCTTTGGGTTTCTCTTTTGGAGGATGTCATTCGTGTTGAGGCCACTTAAAGTAAGGTTCCAAACAAAAAAATCTTGACCTTTTTTTGGGGATTCCTCTTTGCCAAATGTTGTTGCAGAGGATAGGGTTCATCACTTCAAATCTGTTGCTTAGGTTGGCAAGAAAAGACTTTGAGTTAGCGGTTCCATCTTTTCCAAGGACCAAAAGAGCTTGTCTTCTTGAAGAGATTAAAAAGAATTGATGGGTATTAATGATTATTTTAAATATGAATTAGTGAAATTTTAATAAAAAATTAGGAAATGTTTAAATTACATAAAATTAATATTAAATATATCTTAAAATCAACATTTTTTTTGTTTGAATTTAATTGTTCTCTTACAAATTTCATTGCTCACTATAGAACACTTTAAATTTTGTTAAAATTAAGGTAAGAGTCGAAGGGGAAAAACTATAATTAGAGGAAAAAGGACCATCTCTAAGATCCAACCATGTTGCAGCTCTTTATGATGATAAAGTTTTGCTTATATTTGGAGGGGCATCAAAATCCAAGACTTTGAATGATTTATTCTCACTTGATTTTGAAACGGTATATAAATATACTTTTCAGAGCTAAATCAATCCAGTTTGATACAGAAGACATCAGGATATAAACCTCATTATATGTAAAATTGATTTTGTACCTTCTCTAGATGGTATGGTCAAGAATAAAGGTAAGGGGTTTCCATCCCTCACCTAGAGCCGGTTGCTGTGGCGTTCTCTATGGAACCAAATTATGCATAGCTGGGGGTGGAAGCAGGAAGAAAAGTATGTTCATGGTCTAAGAAGCAAATGCTTGAACTTTTTCCTTTCAACTCTGAGATATAAAAGCATCGTTTTAATGGATGTAATTCTATGATTAGTCTCTTTTTATACCGATGCTGATTGGGCTAACTGCTCGGATGATCGTCGAAGTACAAGCGTCTTTTGTACTTTTTTAGGCTGCAATCTTATTTCTTGGTCGTCAATTAAACAAAAGGTCGTCTCTCGCTCGAGTGCTAAATTGGAGTACCAAATGCTGCTGCTGAGATCACTTAGGTTCAGTGTTTGCTACGTGAAATTGGTTTTGCTTCTCACTCTCCACCGCTGCTACTTTGTGATAATATCAGTGTCACTTTTTTAGCTTCTAATCTTTTTATGCATAATAAAAATAAGCATGTTGAAATTGATCTGCACTTTGTACGTGAAAAGGTCATCTTCAAAACTCTACTTGTTCAATATGTTCCTTCGGAGGACCAACTTGCAGACATCATGACTAAGGGATTGTCTTCTCATTGGTTTGTAAATTTACGACGCAAGCTCACTGTTCTTCACCGTCCCATTCGCTTGAGGGGGATATTAGAGAAAGAGAATGAAGAATTAAAATAGCATCTTCTGATTTTTTATGATCATTTTCTGTTATGTAGCCTCCTATTAGTGAGTGACAAGTGTACTGTCTCTTTCTATAAATACAAATATTTCATACTCTAGTAATTATATTGAGTATTCACTCTCACATCAATATAATGTTTTAGCCAGCTCGTCGGTAGCACAAACGAAAAGTCATGAGCCTTCACTTGAGTATCCAATTGGTTTCCATGCTTGGGGGAGCTGGGGCTTTGTGGGTTTGATAATGATTATATTAATATGAATATGAACGTGATAATGTTGATGGAAGGAGTTTTAATGCGACATAACCCTTCTTGTTGTTTTTGTGGTGTGTTTTTTGGAGAATAAAAATTATATGTCTTTGCTCTTGTTTGAAGTTTTGATGTTCATTTTCCTTTTGTGAACTAAAATTGAAAAAACAAAATAAAAATAAATCGGTTTACATCGTTTCGATTGAGTTGGCTCATTAGTTTAATTAATAATTAGTGTTGGTCAATTGATTTACATAATTTTTATATCAAAAATATTTTGAGGTGTACTTTTATTAAAAAGGATAATTAAAAATTACATCTATATGGTTGCCTAAATTGCAAATCGCACCTATGTGATTTAAAAATACTTCTAAATACTTCTTGTTTGGTGAACACCCCTCATTCAGTTTGATTATCAAAATTTTATACAATTGTTTATTCTACGGGTGTCAAATGTTCCAATTTCATTCAAATAATTATAAAATTTTAATAGATGAGTACAAATTTTAGATTTGACACATTATTAAGAACGTTATTTTATACAAATTGCATTCATTTATTGGAAAAATCTGGTTATCTTTAATAAAATTGGAACATATGACACATATAGAATAAACACGTGTCTGAAACTTTGATAAACAAATCTAGCAAATTACATAACCTCATAGGGTATTTACAAACATTTTTAAATCAAAGGGGTGCAATTTACAATTAAGACAAATCTCGAAGGTGTAATTTACAATTATCCCTTTATTAAATAAAAAAGAAATTTTCTAAAATGATCGGTCTAAAATTGTTAAATACCTGCAAGGTCTTGCCCTTTTTGAAAACTAAACAAAGATAATTCTAGTAAGCAATGTTATTCACACAAAAAAAAAATATATATACAATAGTAATAAATAAATAAAATTAAATTAAATTAACAATGTTCCAAGATTTATTTTTCTAGGAAACCCGGTTCTTTCCAAATCTTTCATCCTTCATCTTGCAAAAAGTTGTTATATCAATCATCCACTGTAATTAGGTACTGAAGAAGATAGGAACGGAATAGTATCCTATCAACATTCATGAGAGAGTTCAAAAGACTTATCTACTCATTTCCCTCTACCTTCATTTGGTTAATTCTATGCAAAAAAAGGAGAAGATTTGAACCATCTAATTCCTTCACCGTCAGTTTTCCTGCTCTAGAGCAATAGTCAGCAATGCTTTCATGATAAGTTAGTGACAACTGGGAGTGAACAGCTTCCGTCGTCAAACAGTAACGGCACGGCTGATGGTCAATTTGGCCCATTCAGCAGACTCTTTAATCAAATCGTCATCTGAGGACAAACATTCGCTTAATAAGTAATTGCTTGAGACAGATTGTTGAATTAAAGAACCAGCATGGCTTCCTAGTGCGTCTGCTAAATTTCCAAGGACTCCAATGGCGGATTTCATCAAGACCCAATCCCTAAAAGAAACAAAGCAAGAAACCATCATACAAATGACTCCAATTCACAGAGGTAATGAAGCGGGAGAGAGTGTGATCAGAAAACAACTTACATGTCATTCCCCATATATATACTATCCAAGAACTCAAGTATATGAGATGCACAAGGGATCAAGAGCTGAGATTTCGGAGAGCTCTTGAAACCTTGGAAGATGCCTGAATACGCCTCCAAAATTCCATTCCTCAAGGAGTTGGTGTCCTCAGTCATTTCAGCATCGGCACCTGCAGTGTGTACCGACAGCTCAGCCGCCCTCTGAAGCATGTGCATTGCATTTGTCAAGTACCTCTCAAAATTCTCTCCCATAGCCAGTGCTATATCACCAAAGCATGAGAAAATAGGCGGTTTAACAGAGCGGTGCAATTGATTGCTCGATAGATTCTTAAGCAACTGAGTCATAATCCCATCACAGTAAGGTAAAACCTTATCTTCTAATGCCCTGCAAAGATCCCCTACCACACCAACAGTGACGGCACAAGTTTGGTACTCCTTCAAATTCTGTAGACCCTTTTCTATATACTTGTACAACTCGGGCATGTGTTTCCCAAAATCTGGGCCTGTTGCATAGGCAAGAGCTCCAACCGCCAGCATGGCTTCCTCGTGAACAGTGTCATTTCTACAAGCAAAAACCCTGAGGAAAAGTCCCATCATCTGGTCTGCATACTGCATAAAGACATCCTTTGTGGGCTCTGACGATCCTAGCTTCTGAATAAGAACCTGTAAACACCCACAGAGCAGGTCTTGTAATTCACGCTGTCTCTCCCTTTCGTAAGATGAAAGCTTTTGACCCTCAAGAGTAGTTTCAAGCTTCGTCACAATTACATGAACAAGCTGCAGCACCATTGGAGCCGTCTCATCAGTTGAACACCTTACAACTTCATTCAATGTTTCATATGCAGTAATCCTCAGATGTGATCCCACAGCATCTTCTCTGTGGGTAACATTCAAAAGGGACTGGACAATTCCTTCAAAAAAAGGAGTCAGAGGAGATGATGGGCCAACATCTTCATAACCCTGAGCGAGAAAATAGAGAGCACCACATGCTTTCTCTGCCACGTTTGGAGCGTCCTTCATGCCCTGAAGCAAAACTGTGATGATTTGTTGGCAGTTCTCCTGATTAATTACGGGTGTATCAACATTTGAGCAATGAATGAACTCAAATATTCGTCCCAAGGTCCATGCAGTAGCATCCTTCACACGGTTATTTTGGTCCTGTGTCAAGGCAGCCAACATGGAATTTAAATGCACATTAACAATCGGCATCAACTTTTCAGGGGTTGGACCATCTAAAATTGAACCAAAAGCATAAGTGGCCGCCTCCCTATGCCTCCAGTCCAATTTGGTTATGTTCTCTTCGATGAAAGGCATAACAAGTGGAACAATGTCATCTCCTGCAGCCCGTGCAACCAATCCAAGACATGTGCCCCCAGCCATGGCAATGGTCCAAGACCTTACAACCTTCCAATTGTTTTCTTTCCTAAGAAGAGTCTTGAGCAACAAGGGTACAAGTACAGGAAGTGTCATGTGGATAAAATAAAGGCATGGTATATCATTATCCTTGGTAAAATCATCCACACACTCGTCCAAGATATATATCTCCTCATCACAGATTGAGCTCCAGAATTCAATGGCTTTAAGAATAGCATCGGGTTCTTCATCTTCCCTAATAACCCTTACTGTAGCGATAAAAATATCCGGAATGTAAATAGCTAGTTTGTCGTAGTATGTGGATGCAATGGAGACCAAACATTCAAACGCTGCCTGTCGAATCTTTACTTCAGTGGACAGTGTGGCCATTAAAACAGCTACCATGATATAATTTCGCTCGATATCATTGCTAAAGTTCGCTTGAGCAAATCCAAGAGCATTATTCAATGAACGAGTGGCAGCAAGTTGAACCTGATTGCATATTGAAGATGTATTAACCATTCCCTTCAGAAGAGCTGTCAATATCTTATTAACTTGTTCTCTGTCTATCACATCTGGTGACACTTCCTCACATATATAACCCAGGGTTTCCATGGCTGGATCAACATCTGACAATAGTGAATCGATCAATTCAGGCCATTGCTTGTGAGGGAATTCAATGCCTGCAATCTTTGCAATGACTTGGGATGATATTGACCTAACATTGCCTTCTGAAAAATACAATGTATCCAACAATTTAGTCTTAATCTGGGTCTTCACCGTGACGTCGAGTGATAACCATCTGTGAACAAGCTCAGATTTTCTATGTTTATCCTTGGCATCCAAGGCATTCTTAAGTATCAAACCTGCTAACATACGTGTCGAAACTGACCTCTGATAAATTGCTAGTTGACAAGAGAGAGAAAACAAGAAACTAGGAAGGTTTTCATCCTCGAATTGTTTTAAACGTTTTTCCGCCTGATTCCTCACATTCGTATTATTTGACAGTGCATTCAAAAGAACCTCCGCCATTATTTTGTTTTCGATAATAGGCACCTGCCCAATTTTCGACACCATATTTCACCTGTATGCATTGAATTAACAAATCAAACTGATTCGGTGCACGAATAGTCTCTAGAAATCTCAAAAGCTCATTAATAAAATAACCTAATTGTAGAAATCACTAATCAAAACCAAAATGACAAATTAAACTTGAATATAGAGAATCACAAGATCGGAAGAAAGAAACTAAAAGTGATTTAGAGATCAGATGGCACGAAATCACAAATAAAATTTGGAAAATGGTAAAGAAAGAAATACCTGATTTGAGAAAACGACGATAGGGGGAGAGCTTCGAGTTCTTGAGGAAGGCGAAGGCGAAGGCCGATAGGTTTGCCAAAATACGTCTTTTGCCTTGTAACAGAAGAACTCAGAAATATCACTTTCAATTTAACAGATGGGACAGGAGGGTTAACCGGATGGAGTATCCATGACGTCTGAACAAAATTTCACTTTTTTTTTTTTTTTTTTTATTATTATCCATTGGGTTTATTTTGCAATCAACCTTAAAATGATCATTTATATGGAATACTGTAGATACCGTATTTTGTCCATACCAAATTTATTAATTTTTTATTTTTAAAATAAAGAAAATTGAAATAAAAAATAAAATTTGATTGTTTTAAAAATAAAAATAATTTTATTCTCAAAAATAAAATTAATTTTATATTTTAAAAATAATTAGATTTTAATTTTGTTTTAAATTTAAATGATAAAGACAATTTTTATTTCAAAAATAAAATTGGCTTTTAATTTTAAATATAAAATAATTTTCGATTTTATTTATTTTAAAAATTGTTATTTTGAATTTTTGTAGAGATAAGGTAGTTTTTTTTTTAAATTAATTTGAAATGGTCAAAGATAAATAGGATTTGAGATAGATTTAAATAAATTTGTAGAGATATTATTTGATTTAGATTGAGTTAATCTCTAAGTATTATCTATTATTATCTTAAGTTTATCTCAATTTATTTTAAATGTCTCTAATTTTGGCTATAAATAAGAGCCTTCCCTCCTAGAATAGGTCATTGGTAGAAACACGGTAGAAATCCTAGAAATTGAAGTCTCTCTAATTCTCCCTCACGGTAGAAAAACAATAAAAGAGATAAACAAATTGATCTCTTTTTCCGTTTGCCAATCCGGTTATCACACCAAAGAGAAAATCCTCTACCATTTATTTGAAACTCATCAGTCTCTAAGGCCACCGATTTTCTGCCAATTACTTTATAAGTTGTTGAAGGCGTTTCCTCCTGCGAGTTCAAGTATCAGATTGAATTTTCTTTATTCAAATATCAAGTAAGTTTTTTTTTTTCGATTATTGTGTCCATTGTTATTTTAGAATTGATAATATTTTAAAAAGGAAATTCATGTGATGCTTTAATTAAAACATATGTGATGATGTGGAATCCATTATGGAATCAAGTCCCTGACCAAGTGACCATGACAAACTAATTTATTATGATAATGAAATTATTTTAATAAATTTATTTCATTCATAATTCATGCATGAACTTATTTGACTATTCAATTTGCATATTTGTCATCTGTGCATTTAAAACAATTATTTCACTATTTTTTTTAGTGCTTAAAATATTTAAATATTAATTGATAGATCAATTTGACACAATCTGGTGCTAAAATCAATTTGAAACAATCTGGTGCTATTTCTTATTCTTTGTGCGTGATATATATGTCTAACATTTTATTTTCATAAAATTGTTTATTATTTTATTCTTCATATATACATACTAATTTATATTTTCTTTTTTAGAATTCAAAAGATAATAATAGTTCAATTTGAACCATAATACTATACTTGATATTTTAAAATAAAAAATAAGTATTTTAAATAAAAAATAAAATAAAAATGTTTTAAAATATAAATACAAACCCGATGATGGGATTTTGAGAAGTAACAACTCTCTCAATTTCTCTAGGTGAGGGATTTTTCAATTCCGATACTTGTTCAATTAACGGCCATAACCCCGCTCAATCAATCTTTGAACTTACATCATTCTTGATGTTAAGAGAAGGTTAAATGAGACATTTGTTTTTACAAATTAAAATCAATCTTTTCACCAATTAGTTAAATTAAGGACCAATAATTTAAAATTAGATAGTATAAGATAAGATTAAGGTAACCGTTTTTTAAATGGATGTCGTAGGGTGCTAGTACCTTCCCTATGCATAAATGACTCCCCGAACCCAATCTGGTTTTCGTAGACAATTTTTAGTAATTAGGTGATCAATCACACCCGAATTTGGTTGGTGGCGACTCCAAATTTTTGCTTTTCATAAAGAGGCCCATAAATTGGACGTTGGCGCTCCGCGTCGCAATTACGTTGTGACAGCTTGGCGACTCCACTGGGGACATGTTAGAGAGTCAAGCCTTTATCTTATCTTATATTATCTTTAATTTTATTTTTTGTCATTTGTTATATTAATTTGTGATTATTATTGATTAAATTTGTTTATTTTTTATTTTGTTTATATTTATCTTTTGTAAATCATATTGTTTAGCTAATTTTTATATTTTTGTTCTATTTTTTGCAAATCAATCATGCATTCCACACACATGTTCACGGGCCGTCTACCCTGGCTCTGCCCTTTAAGATTAGATCGAGGACTAAGTAGTGTGTCTTCCGTGGAGCTTCGGCTTCCGTATAAGATGTGCGAACTTCCTCACTCAAGTTATCCATTTACAATTTCAATTTGGAGTTGTATGATGGATAATTTGGGGACCTTATCCTTTAGGTGCATTAGAACCTTAAATTTACACTCATAAATACCTTTTACCCAACTTAGAATTTTAGGTTTCCATCCTTATCTACTACCCTCTTTTTTTTTTCTTGTTTATTTCTTGATATTTCCTATTAGTTCTTTGGGATCGTTATTAATTTTTTCTTTCTATCCACACTTATTCTAAAAAAAAAAATCCCCATTTTCCTTTTCTTTTTTACCTCATATTCTCATACATTTTTATATTCACATTAAGTTTTAAAAAAAAAAAATCTTCTGTAATCTTAACAAATAAGTTTTGTTCTTTTTTTCTTTTTCTTCTTCATGAATTTTTCTTCTTCCTTTTCATATACAAAAAAAAAAAACACACACATTTCTAAAAAACCAAAAATTCACACATTTTCTTTCTTTTCTTTAGGAGATAATACATATTTTCTCAAACAATTTTTTTCATTCATTATCTTTTTTGCCACATTCTAAATTTTCTTACTCTTCTTTATTCCAATTTTAAAACTCTCAGAAAATTTAAAGTCTTTGAAAATAGCTCGGCAACTACATTCATATCCTTATAATACAAGATACAAAGTAAAAATAATGGATGATCAACAGAATAAGAAACAGGAAATGAGAGAAAAAAGATTGAAAAAAAAAGAAAAAAAGAAAAAAAAAAGAGAAGTTAAGGAAAGATGTCGATACCATTAATGAGCAACTTGCTAAAATCCTCCTTGTCATGGAAAACGGGAAAGCCGTAACAGAGCCTACTCAAGAAACCCCGATTTTTAAACCACGCTTCGACCATCAATCACATACTAACACTCAAGCACGCTCTGATATCCAAGCACGTTTTGAATCAGATACTTCATTTTATCCGCCAGGATTCAATCCATCTTTCCCTCAAACAGCAAAAGAAGGCTTGATCCGACAGTCTACATCATACAACCCTCTGTTTGACCATCCAATAGAGCGTCCACTCCATTCCCTCAGAAAGATCAACAGATCCCTTTTGAAACTTCAAACCATCAAGCATTTGAAGCCGACATCACAGTTCCAAACCTTGACGATCCTGATGTCAAGAGAGAATTAGCTGAGAGAGAAAGAAACATTCATGCTGACGTCAGCGCGCACCTTTTCCTTCATGGTGATGACGTCAGCACAGCCTTAAATCAATATTTTTCTATTTTTCTCATCGCCGCGGCGACGGGTCTCACCGCCGCTGCGCCCACCCTCGGGTTTTTGGCCCGGATTTCGATTTTGGTTCCAGACGCGGCCGCGGATCCCACCGCCGCGGCGGTGGGTCTTTTTCAATAATAAAATGGGCAGAACTTCTTCGTTTTAAGTCCGAATTGAGCGCCGTTTTCGCCTATGTTTATGAAATTCAACGATTAATAATATTATGAACATTTCAATTAATTAACACTCATATTTTAATTATTTTGGAGATAAAACCACTTATAAACAAGTATAAATTACGAGTTATCACTCTGCCTTATGAAAACCCGCAGCCAAGTGTTTCTCACCCTCTGTGCCTCTTTCATCCCCTGTCTTAGAGTAGGGCCCACTGTCAAACTTGCCAAACTCACAGTAACCTCAGCTGTAAGAATGGCTATCTCAGCTCTTTCCATCTCCCATCTAAGACCACATACACCCATTTTAAACTCACCTTGGTCAAGAAGTCAACTTAAACACGCCGGATGTCGAATTTGAGAACGGTTACTAGAACCTACAAATTAATTACGCCTAAAATACATTAATTCTCACTAATCAAACAACGACCAACACATAATTAAAATAAAAGAAAAAACAGCCTGGTAAGGGGAAATATGGTCCACGGTCAAGGGAAGGAAAGAGGAGGAAAATGAATTTCAGAGTTTTGGGCGATTTAGGAGTAATTTGGGTTGGTTCTAGACACATTTTAGGTACTAACTATCAACGGGTAACATTAATTAGGGACTTAGGGCTCAAATCATCCACCCAAAATTAAAGAAAACAAAAACTACAATAAATGTTTCTTTTCCTATAGCACCCACGACCCAAAAAAGGAAGGGGAATCGAGTTTTTCACTTGGCTCAGGTTTTGGTTCAAGGAAAGTCAAGGATTAACTCCTAAATTTGTTTTCCAACAACATTTAACAACAAATTTGGGAGAGGGATGAAGGTTTGGTCATGAAGAAGCATCTAGAATTCAAAATCTCATGAAAAAGTTCAAAAACAAGTTTTCTAGGGCTTACCTTAGAGGAGGTGATGAGTTTCGTGGTTACAATGGGTAGACAACCCTTGAAAAACCCGTTCCAATGCACTAAGGATCGAAGAAAACGGATGAGAGACGAAGCCGAACCGAGCTCGAAGATGACTCCTTGTGTGTGTAAACCTTGAGGGGAAAAAGGGAGAAGTTTTTTTTTGTGTTTTGTGACTTTTTGGAAGAAGATGAATAGTGATTTGGGTTTTAAGGGTTTTTCTCTTTTGGACAAAAATACCCCTCCTTTCTCTTTTAACCTTAACTAAGACCCGTCCTTAGACCGTAATTAACTCTAGTCCACATCTAAGATAATTTAACTGGCTAAGGGTGATTAATGATTATTAAGTGGCTTGTTAATAATCATTAACGACCCAAACCTTTAAATTACAAACAAACGGAAATTTAAAATCTAAACTAATTTAATTACTTTAAATTAAATAAACTAAACTAAATTAAATAAGTTATAATAAAGTGAAATAAATATAACATAAATGAAATAAAAAAAATCACCTCAAAATAACGGGACGTTACAGGTAGGTTTAAGGCTTTTAGATCTATATTCCTCAACTTTAAGACTTAAATTTTTTGGTCAGTGGGTTTATTTCTTTTCTTTTTTTAATTTAATTGGGTTTGATGCTTATAATAAGTTTATGTTTTGTAGGCACTAGAGGCTGGATTGCTTGCTCCTGATCTAGTATTGTACCTAGATATATCTCCAGAGGTTGGTAAAAAAATTTAATCTTCAAGAAATTTTTAGCATTTATTTTGAGATTGAAAAATGAAACTATTGAAAATTTAGTGGTTAAGAAAATATGTTAATTGTAATTTTAATTGCATAATCGGTTGTTAATTATAAGAGTGTTGGTGTATCAAGATGGTTTATCATAGCATAGCCTCACATTTTTATCTCTTTATGTATACTAAAAAAGGTAAAAATTGATTTTGATCTACAATCTTCACCATATCTCAAATTCAATTATTTAAGATCATGTTATGCTTCCTTAATGAATTAAGTGTTCCTTTTATTCTTGTATGATCAGAAAGAGGAGGTTATGGATGTGAGAGATATGAGCAGCTTGAGGTTAAGAACAAAGTTGCGAACTACTATCAAGTCCTATACGATTCCTCATGGAAGGTAACTTGTCATTTGTGTTTTAATACCTTGAAACATAGACACTCTTAGACAAAAGGGATGGTGATGAATAAGTCTAGATGCCTAGACATGCGGGCTCTTTTTTTTTTCCTTGAAGAGAAGCCTGAAGCTCCACTTGACATTTCACCCACCCCTCTTTTTAGAAATTTTTGAGCAATTAAAATAGAGTTACATATACTAAAATAATATTATTAAATAATATGTTTCTTGCTCTGTCTTAATATTTTTTAAGAAATGAGTGCTACTTGTATCTTGCTTTTGTTCCAATTCCTCACTCAACTTTTATTGATTTTTTAGTTCTTGTATCCTGGCAACCTTATTTGGCACTCCTTATTCTAGCTCTTCTACGACATGTTGGTTAAAATTTCTATTCTTAAGTTGTTAGTTTCAGATGCATTGAATGCCTAATCGTTTATGCTAACAGTAAATAGGATATAAAAATGTATACAAAATAGTTATTATTGGGATTGGAATATTTACACAAGAATGGTATAATGCACCGGGATATCAAGGTACTCTTCTTTATGATCTTTATCGTTTGTAGATTGATTTTGTTTTTTCTTCCCCATTTCTTATAAACAAGTTGTAATCATGTATTTTGTATCTGTATTGCAGGGGCAAATATTCTTGTCGATAATAAGGAATGCTTTAAGCTTATAGATTTCATTGCATCAAAACAGGCTGTCTAGCTGGTAAAATCAGTGATACTTGATATTTTATTATTTAGGTTTAGGGAGTAAAATGCATTTTAGCATTAATGCTTTATTCACTCACCTAGTTTTAGCATGAGTGAGAAGAGGATATTATTAATGCTTTATTATTTATTCTTATGCTATATTGGCAGGTAAAGATCTAGTTTTGGCAGAAAGCCTACTGCTTCTAAAAAACCTTGCTATTCATCCTTCTTATTAAGAGGTTTGTTGCTAAATCTTATTTGAATTTCATAAAAATGATTGATTTTAAGTTAATTTATGTTCTTCTATGTGATGACCCGTCACTTTTAAATAAATTTAATTTAGAAAACACAGCGGAAGTCTTTTATTTTAAGAAAATTTTGCGTGGTTTTGTTTGAAAATTGGCTAGCCAAAAACCTGTTTACATCCTAATTTTTCAAATCTAATAAAATCACATGGACATTAAGTCCCAATCAGGAGTTCAAATATTTCATATCATAAAAACCACATCAAAAGCTCTTATGAGCTAAATACAACATATACATCATCAAAGTCTTTGAAATTCACAAAAATAATTACATAAACTTTACAACAAAAGAGTCCATCTCGAGGTCAACATCCCTCGATCACGTAGCACCACCTCCACTCCCTCGACCTCTTACAGGGCATTACCTGAAATTGTTGTAATATCATGAGCTAACAACTTAAGCCCAGTGAGAATAATAAGCATAAAAAGTAAAGATAGACCTCAAACTCGTATTCCGATTCGTGTCCAATTAATCTGACACAATCATTCCTAAAATTCTCTAAACTCTAGGTAATTTCATTTTATATTTTCTAAGGATGATATTACTAATAATCATAGTCAATTCTCAACCATCAATATTGTTATGACATAAGTAAGAAAAGTAAATATACTTTGCACATCATACAACTTCTCGATTCTCTCTTTCATCTATCATAAACATGAATGCATGAGAGCATCCCGTAGGACTTTGCAATTGCCCTTTTGTGCGTGAATGAAGGGTAATGAGAACATCCCGTAGGATCCCATTCAGCCTTATGCATGAGGAAGTAATGCGTCAATCCTACAGGATACCATTCAACTCCCTATGTATGAAGAAGTAATGAGTCAATCTCGTAGGATACCATTCACTCCTTTTGAATCTAGAAGTAATGAGAACATCCCGTAGGATACTCATTCAACTCCTTTTCTTTCACATTCTTTCTTTTCTCTGAAGGTGATGTGAACTCCACGTAGGGTTCATCATTCTTCTTTCTTTTCTCTTTCACTTTCTTTTCTTTTTCACTTTCATTTCTTTTTCACTTTCGTTTCTTTTTCACTGAAGGTGATGTGAACTCCATGTAGGGTTCACCATTCTTCCTTCTTTTCTCTCTCACTTTCTTTTCTTTTTCACTTTCATTTCTTTTTCACTTTCGTTTCTTTTTCATGAATGGTGCGAGAATGGTATGATGCAATATGATATGCATATGCTTGCATATCCTTGTAAAAGTAAATAAATAAAGTGCGGAATTAAAGTAGTTGATGCAAGCATAAAGTAAAGGAGTATAAAGTAAAAGATATAAAGTAAAATAGATAAGCATCTCGAACGAACGATATGTAAATCGAACTCTGCTATATTAATACAAGTACATTCTATCTTAACAATTAACCTATACCTTCCAGGATTCTAAACTTCCAATAATAATCCGAGGTTCTATTAACCGTTCTAAAGTACAAGTTGGATCTTTTAACTTCCAATGATCCAACCTAAGCTTCGAAACGAATCTAACTTAGTAATTCCTAAGATTCAATACTTCCCTCGAGAACTCCTAAGTTCTCACTTAAAGGATTAACTTCTAATCCTAAGGGCACTAACTCACTTCCCTCTATCTTAGATTCGAATTCTAGTCTTAGTTCCCAATTCTACAAACCATTATACTTATTTGCTTTCTATAGTTACTTTAAATCCTAACTATTCTCACCTTAAAGAAAGTTAGCTTCACTCCCAAGTCCGGAAGAGCGATCAAACAAGCGGTTCGAAAACACCTACAATTGAAGTATATCACATAATAAATAAATTACCAACTATTGTTCAAACAACAACTAAACATCAAAACAACGAAAAACTCAATAACCCTCCCACAAGAGGCCCACGGCCCTATCAATGAAAATGGGCCTCAGGTTTGGTTTTCCGGCTTTTAGGCAATCTAAAAGTGTTTCGAGTTGGTTTTAAGCAAATTCGATATTCCCGATTTCAATGGGTATCGATAATTAGGGTTTTTGAACATTGAGCCCTTTCCCGAATTGAATTTAAATAAACATTAATTCACTAATTTATAACCCATAATTAAACCCAAAAGGGTAAATTTCAAACGGGAAGGGTTTCGACTGAAACTCGGTTTTACGGTTATGGGAAAGTTTCCAAAAACTCTTAAAACTACTCCCGTATTTACAAACACCGAGTTTCACGGCAAGAAATCGAAAGGAAACAAAGAAAACTCCATTAAAACACTATTTGGAGCTTAGGGTTTCAAGAGAAACTTACCGAGAACTCCTTGGATCTCGAGAGAAACGCATGATGGTTAGGTGGAAAAGGATCCTTGACTCGAGGGCTTTCTGATTTATCCAAGATCGAGTCGATCCGTCGAGAAACGAACGAAAATCAAAATTTTCTCCCTTTGTCTTTTAGACTCACGGTTTTGAGGAGGAGAATGGATGATGATTTGGTCAATTTTTTGGTCAAAGTGGATTTAAAGAAGATGAAGTGAATAGTGTTTAGATTTTTAGGAATTTTGGAAATGACGGTTACGTCCTTTTATGACTTTTGACTTATAAAACGAAACCCGATGATCTTAAACTATCCCAATGGTGATTAATAATTATTAATTGGCCCGTTAATAATTATTAATACCATTAAAACAAAAATAAACTAAAAAGGTAATTAAAAGGACATAAACCGAAATAAACTACTAAATTCTAATTTACCGATAAATAAATAAACTTTAATTACTTAAATTAAAATAAAATAAATAAAAGTTTTTTTTATCACAAAATAACGGGACGTTACATTCAATCTCCTTTTATAGATCATGTTGAGGTCATTCTCCACCCTCTTATCACAACACTGATTGTTTATTTATCAATTGAGTTTTTTGCCATCATTCAGATTATTTGGTTTTAACGAAATAGAAGGGTTATCAATACATCCATGAAATCGTAAGATTGTGCTTTTCATTTATTTATTAGTCTTCTTGAAGACTCATTATGCTAGAAAATTTGTTTGACTTTTCACGTTCTTCGACTAGAGTCAAATTTGTGACTAACTAGCCTGGATTTTTCTTCTTTAGCAGATTTTACCAAATCCTAAAACTAACTCATGCAGGTTTCTTGCATTTTATTATGTAATGAATTTTAGTTTCTTCTTTTATTTTTAGTAATTTTTGTTATTGATGATTCCATAGTTCTGTAATTGTTTCATAGGTGCTTGAGTGAGGATATTTTAGGGTAAATGATCTTTCTTTTATCACATGTGTCTTTGTTTTAGGTTGGAAAGGATGAAATAGGATCATTACTTAGCAAGAACAGTCACATAGCAAAAAGTTTGTTATTTACTATTCAATTCTTGATATTTGCTTACGTTTAATTGTTCGTTTCTTTATACAATCCTGTACATGAGTTAAGAGTTAGTGTGTCAAAGGGATAAATCTTAGACAGTGAGTAGACCTTTTATAAACTCAAAGTTAAAATTCCAATTGGACACTACTTGTAAAATGGGCTACTCTTTTTTCTTTCGTTTGGCAATTGGCAGAATTGAATTATAGAAGACTCTTCTCTTTGTACTGCTTAGTTTTTTTTTTTCAATCATAAGGCAGTCGAGTTTATTATTCCTATGATGATTTGAAGAGATTATTCACTTCCATTCATTCTGAGTCGTTTTGCATAAGTTGTGGCAAAAGTTTCTCAATTAGCTTGGCTTGATTAAGTACGTGCTTTGCTTTATTATATTTTTGGCTTGTTTATTTTACCATAGCTATTGTAGATTTTTTATTGTGGCCATCATACAGTAATGCTAAACCATAGCTATAATAATTGTTATTACAGAGACAAAACCAAAACAAATCACCAAAGATAATCCTTGAAGATTATCACAGAAAACTCAAATCAGACAAGAACAATTAACAAAGAATAGAAATAGGAAAAAAGATGACACAAGATTTATAGAGGTTTGAAATATTCCTACATCCTCTTCACTAAGATTTCACTCTCTTATTATCACAATATAGAATTCTGAAAATCAGCCTACAATGAAGGATTTAATCCCTCTTTTATACACAAGAAAAAGAACTAACTAACTCCACAAAATGACAGCTCATTATTGACAATAAAGCCGTTGGAAGGGGGAGCAGTTTTAGCTTGATGTGTTTTTGGAAAGAGTACCAAAAATGGGCAGCTGATATTTTAAGCTTAATTCTACAAATCTCCACCTTGAGATTAAACTTCAGCTAGATAGTGATAAACTTAGCAATATCCCTTCTTCTTCTTTTGGTTATGGAGGATCAAACTCAATGACCTTTAACAGATCTAAGCATTTCTTTAGCTTTGAAATAGTTATAGCCTTTGTGAGCATATCAGAGGGATTATCATCAGTGTGTACTTTATCTATCACAACTTCTCTTCTTGAGATTACATCCCTGATAAAATGGAGCTTAATGTCAATTTGCTTTGTCTTTTTGTGAAACATTTGGTTTCTACTCAAATATATTGCATTTTGATTATCGCAATATACTTTCACATTTTCTTGGACAATTCCTAACTCATTTTTCAAACCATTAAGCCAAAGAGATTCCTTTACAGCCTCTGTCGCCGCAATGTACTCAGCTTCCATGGATGACAATGCAACAACAGGTTGTAAGACTAATTTCCAGCTTATAGTGCCACCATATAAAGTAAAAACATAACCAGTGAGGGATCTTCTTCTACCTCTATCTCCTGCAAAATCTGAATCCACAAAACCTTTAAGGGGACAGCTTATGTTTTGTGACATTCCATACATCAGGCCAAGTTTTGAAGTTCCTGCTAGATATCTCAGAACGCCACCCTTTAAGGCTTGCCAATGAATTTTTCCAGGATTTTCCATGTACCTACTTAGAAGACTAGATACATGAGCTATGTCAGGCCTTGAACAGACCATACAATACATTATGCAACCTATCACATTTGCATAAGGTATATTCTTCATTTCACCTTGTCCCTGTTCATCAGTGGGAGAGTTTTCTTTTGATATTTTGAAGTGAGAGGCTATAGGCATTGTGACAGGTTTTGATTCATGCATATTGAATCTTCTAAGGATTTTATCAGTGTAGGTTTTCTGATTTAGTTGCAGAAGTCCTTTCTTTCTATCTCTTTGAATGTACATTTCCAGAATTTTCTTTGCAGCCCCAAGATTCTTCATTTCAAATTCTTTTCCTAGAGTAGTTTTTACTCTACTAATTTCAGACAAATCAGATGATGCTATTAGCATATCATCCACATACATTAAGAGTATCATACCTAAGGTTTTGTTGGTCTCTTTCTAGTAGATGCAACTATCAAAATTGTTTCTTCTGAAACCAATTTTTGTCATGAATTCATCAAATCTAAGATACCATTGTCTTGGTGGCTGTTTTAAGCCATAGAAATATCTTTTTAGTAGACAAACTTTGTTCTCCTCTGTCTTCGTAATGAATCCTTCAGGTTGAGTCGTCAATCTTTCTTCATCTAGCATTCCATGTAGAAATGTTGTCTTCACATCAAGTTGATCTAACTCAAGGTTGAATTGAGCAACTAATGACAACAAAATTAGAATTGAAGTGTGTTTGACTACAGGGGATAAGATTTCATTATAATCTATTCATTCTCTTTGGGTGAAGCCGTTTGCAACTAATCTTGCCTTGTACTTTCGATTTGTATTCTATTCTTTATTGAATTTCTTCTTAAAAATCCACTTACACTTCACTGTCTTTTGATCAGGCTTTTTGTCAACAAGGATCCAGGTTTGGTTTTTCATAAGTGAGCTCATTTCTTCTTCCATGGCTTCTAACCGTTTATCTTTTTCATCACACCTCATAGCAGCTTTATAGGATTCAGGTTCATGTTCATTTAAGATTTCAGCAACAGATAAGGAAAATGATATGTAATCAGTGTCAGTGTACCTGGTAGATGGTATATAATAGTTCTTCTAGTTCTGTCTCTAGCAAGCTGATAGGACTGTTCTTTAGGTTGCTTAGAAAAGGTTTCTTCTACTGGTTCATGTGATATTTCAGAGTGTTCATTTATTTCTTGAACAAGGCTAGGATTCTCCACCTCAAAGGAAATGTTCTCAGGGGTTGGTTTCTGGTCAGTAGGTGTATCTTTTGAATCTAAATACATTTCATTTTCTCTGAAGTTCACATTTCTGCTTATAAAGAACTTTGATGACTTTCCATCATTATACCACATTTTGTAGCCTTTCACTCCATCTGGGTAGCCAACAAGCATGCATATCCTTGCTCTTAGTTCCAGTTTCCCTTCATTAATATGAGCAAATGCAAGGCATCCAAAAACTCTCAAATTTTCTAGGTTTGATGATGTCCCATTCCACTTTTCTTGAGGAGTTTTGCAGTCAATGTCAGTGGAAGGGGATCTGTTTTTCAAGTGCACAGTTGTATGGACAACATCCCCCCAAAATTTACTATGCAATTTTTCTTCTGATAGAAGAGCTCTAACCCTTTCAAGGATGGCGCGATTCATTCTTTCAGCCAGGCCATTTTGTTGTGGGGTGTATGGTAATGTCTTGTGTCTCAACATGCCTTCTTCTCTGCACAAATGATCAAACTGCTCATCTACATATTCCAGTCCATTGTCTGTTCTCAGTTTCTTCGCCCTTTTTCCAATATGAGTCTCCACCATTTTCTTCTATTCTTTGAATCTTTGGAAGGCTTGATCTTTTGTTTTAAGTAGGTAGATCCAGACTTTCCTTGAGTGATCATCAATCAGTGTCATGAAGTAGCTGTTTCCTCCATTTGATTCCACCTTGGCAGGCACCCAAAGATCAGAATGCACATAGGCTAGAATTTCCTTTATTTTGTTTGTATATTTTGGGAAAGACAACCAGGTGGTCTTTCCATATATGCAATGGTCATATGATTTAAGCTTTTCCAAGGTTATATCTCCTAGTAGCTGCTGTTTATACAATTCTGTTAAGCCCCTTTCACCAATGTGACCCAATCTTCTATGCCATGTGATTGCATTGATTGCATCACTCTTCTTGACAGTGGCAGTAGTTACAGTGACAGTGTCTCCAAGCAAAGAATACTAGTTATTTTGCCTTATAGCTTTCATTACACCATTCTTGGCAGTGTATTCACAACCATTCTTTTCCAGAGATCCTAAGGAGATTAAATTCCTCCTTAGATCAGGGACATATCTTACTTCAGGGAGGATTCTTTCAACCCCATCATGATGCATCAAGATTCCTACTCTTCCAATTCCTATCATATCACAAGGACTGTCATTTCCAAGTAGTACCTAGCCACTATCAAAGTCTTTATAGGTTTCAAACCAGCTTTTGTTAGAAGTCATGTGATAGGTACATCCGGAGTCCATTATCCATTTTTCAATTGATGGACTTTTGGATATTACAAGAACTTCAACATCTTCTCTTCCAGATTGATTAACCAAAGAAGCTTTTGCTTCATCAGTTTTCCTTGGTTCCTTTTGCAAGACTTTCCATTCTATGCAATTTCTTCTTATATATCCTTCCCTTTTATAATGGTAGCAGTGGAATGTTTTCAAATTCCCTTTCTTCTTGATCTTTCCCTTTCCCTTTCCATTGTTCTGTTTCTTCTTAGGTCTTGCTTTAACAAACAGTGAATCTGCACTGTTTTTCCCCCTTTTCTCAATCTGAATTTCAAGATCCTTGGATTTCAATGCTCCCACAATTTCTTCCATATTCAGCACTGTTTTGCTATAGTTAGAAATTCTTTACATATTTAAAGGTTTCAGGTAAAGAATTCAGGAGGATGATGCATTGATCTTTCTCTTGTACCTTTTCTCCAGAATTTGATAAGTCACCAATTAGCTTCTTGAATTCGTCCAGATTTTCATCAAAGGATTTTGAGCTTTCCATTCTGAAACTGAATAATATTTTCTTTAGGTGGATTTTGTTTGTAAGGGATTTTGATAGATAGAGGCTGTCAAGTTTTACCCAAAGTTTAGCAGCAGATTCTTCTTCTTCAACCATTCGAAGCACATTATCAGTCAGATGCAATGTGATGATACTGCAAGCAACTCCTTGCATCTCCTTCTTCACAAGATCCTTCAAACCTTCTGACATGGCTTCTGGATCTTGAAGAGCAGCTGGGACTTTTTGCTGAACAAGCAACACTATGATCTTTCTTTTCCATATCAAAAAATCGCCCTTACCATCAAATTTCTCCACCTCAAATCGAGTATAACCCATTTCTTGATTTCTTGAGGAGTTGTCTTCTTCAATCACCCTTTCTTGATCGTGAAAGAAGCTCTGATACCAATTTGTTATTACAGAGATAAAACCAAAACAAATCACCAAAGATAGTCCTTGAAGATTATCATAGAAAACTCAAATCAGACAAGAACAATCAACAAAGAATATAAATAGGGAAGAAGATGACACAAAATTTATAGAGGTTCAGAATATTCCTACGTCCTCTTCATTAAGATTTCACTTTCTTATTATCACAATGTAGAATTCTGAAAATTAGCCTACAATGAAGGATTTAATCCCTCTTTATTACACAAGAAAAAGAACTAACTAACTCCACAAAATGACAGCTCATTATTGATAATATAGCCGTTGGAAGGAGGAGCAGTTTCAACTTGATGTGTTTCTGGAAAGAGTACCAAAAATGGGTAGCTGCTATTTTAAACTCAATTCTGTAGTAATGATTGCGTTGAACTTGTTTTTATTGTGTTCCCTTATTATGATATGAGGAGAGATTGAATAGTTGTTGTTTAGCTTGATTGATAGTTGCTGATGATTCACAAATTTGTTAATGTACTTTTCTTTTATTTTTTTTTTGATAATAAACTTTGCTATTTCATTGATAAATGAAAAGCCAAAAAGGTAAGGAAGATTACAAAAATCCTTATCTTTTAATTTGTTTTTAATTTGTCTACTCTTTGTCATGTATAGAAATGATTGTTTAATATTTTTTAGTTCATCGCATTGAGTTCATGCTTTTTGATGTTATTTAACAACTTTTTGTTGTTGATCAACAGTTTTAACAACCGAATGAGAAGTTGGGAGCATAAAGGAGGGGAGATGAAAGCGTAGTTAGCTGGTTGGTTATTCCAATTTAGATAGAAGTGGTGATTGATGTTCTTTTAGCAATTTTTGCTTTATAGTCTAAGTATGATGTAAATTAATTTTTTGTTTAAAAATATTGTAATTCATGTAGGCGTTTAATGGTATTTTAATTTTAATTATTATTGTAATATTTTAGTTAAATTTGATAGGTGCAATAAAAATATTATTTGAAAAAATTTAATAAAAAAATAATTTTTTTTTTCAAATTTTAGACAAAAGGTTTTTCCCCGTCACCTATTCGAGTGTCACTTATGTTTATGGTGACAGTGAAAAAGGGTCACCTTTTCTAAAAAGGTGATGCTTTTTACCCGTCACCTTTTCTAGATGAGGTGTTGCTTTTTACCCATCACCTTTTCTAGATGAGGTGACACTTTTTACCCGTTACCTTTTGGAAAATGTGATGTTTTTTACCCGTCACCTTTTGGAATAGGTGACGTTTTTTACCTGTCACCTTTTCCAAAAGGTGACACTTTTTTTGACCGTCACCTATACATTAGGTGACACTGACATAGGTGACATTAAAAAAAGCGTCACCTAATAGAAAACGTGACGCCAAAAAAAGTCACATTTCCCGAAATTTAGTGACATACTAAACAGATGGAAAAATGTTACTAATAAAGTTTTAAAATGATTACCATGGCTAAGTAGTTGATATTCATCCAGCTTGACTGGAATTACAAGTCAAATCTCTAAATATCTAGGACAAGTGGGAGATTGTTAGGAATGGTGTCCTAGAACTTGTAATTATTTAATAAAGATAATTTATTTTGAATAAATTAAATAAATAAACATAATTTCTTTCTATTATCTACATCGATTCAATGAACGATATTAGGAATATATGAAAATATATTAATATTAACATTCAAATAGTAAAACCCAAAGTTACTCTTATGAAATCACGACTAAGTATGTGAGTCATACGAGCGGATTAAAGTGGAGATAAGTAACTTAAATTGTCTATAGTAAATGGATAACGTTTGGGAACTTTATCCTGGTAACACTGTTGATAGCTTGCCATTTTGTATATAGACAAATGATCTTATCCGGATCATTCATCTGGGAGACATGGAATGAAAGTATCATATGCAATATTGATTGTATAAGATAGGACAACGATATTTGATCAAATTTCTCAATTATACCATTTTCTAGAAATGATTGAATATCAAACTAAGTTTATCAACCGTGATAGATCTCAATCCTGAGTTAAATGCAAACTTCTATTCATGGAGTTATGTTCTTTGATTCACATAGTTAAGAGCGATCTGAGTGAACGCTCAATGCACTACTGTCTTAGGAACATAACGAAATAATAGCTGAGAACTCATTTACACGAGATGGAATTCATAACTTTCCTATAAATTAACGGTATCAGTGCGATACCTAAACATTTTAGGAACTTTATGAAGCTCCCTTAATGTACTGATGCGAGACATGAACAATTGGCGCCACGACTTCTATTGATCACTGAAGTATATTATTTGTAGTTTGACTACAAATAAAGTTCATTGGAGAATCAGTGGGAACACAAAGATAAAGCGGTAATTACAGGAGCAAAATGGTAAATTTCACCCACCTGTAATTACAAGTGTTCCACGTGAAGGATATATCACAGGTATAAATAAAAGATAAACTAAATGGACATAACTCATCTATAGTGGGGGGAGTTCAGCTATGAATCTATAGTAGAATTATTCATAGTTAGATAATAAATAATTAACTGATTATGAGTTAATCACTTAATTGACTAATTATTAAGCCCATGATCTATAGGTCCATTAGGTCCTTATGCTAGCCCAAATATTGTAGTCGCGAAATCAAATTGAAGAAATGAAAAATTTAGGTAAAGTGAATTACTTAAATAGGCAATATCATTTTTTCAAATATTGAGTATATTTAAACGGTAATTAATATAAACATTATTAATTGTTTAAATAATGAGTTTATTTAAACATGAAATTAATTAATAATGAAATATTATTAATTTTTTAAATATTGAGTATATTTAAATGGTAATTAATAATTTGAAATTAATTTATAATTATTAATTGTTTAAATAATAATAAAATATTGTCAATTAGAATTATTAATTAATTAAATAATGAGTTTATTTAATGAAAATTATTTAAATGGAAATTAATAATTAAATATCATTTGATAATATTTAGTCGGGAGAAAATATTAATATTATTAATTGTTTAAGTAAAGTATTTTATTTAAATGGTAATTAATAAATGAATTAATTAAGTTGGACTTATTAATTTAAGAGAGTTTCTAGCCCAACTGGATTAATGAATCATATTGAAATTGGCCCAAAATAATTAATTAAATAACTTAGATTTATTTATTAATTATTATTCAAAAAATCGGTCATATATTAATTATTAGGAAAATAATTATTTGAATTATATCATAAAATAATTATATAAATTTATTTACCCAAGATAAATCAAATAAAAGGAATAAAAATATTTTCCTATTTATCTATGGTATTTTCGAAAATACTAAGATAAAGGAAATAGAAAATCTTTTTTCTTTTATGTTTATCTCCATGGAACTTTCCTAATGTGATTAGATATTCCATTAGCCTATAAATAGGAGACTTGGGTCATTCATAAATCATACAACTCAATTCCTAAAAATTGAAATTCTCTCTTACTCTCCTCCCCCAGTCCTTGCCAATTTTAGGCTATAATTTTAGGAAGAAAATTATTTTTCTTCTTCCTAATTTATTCTATAGTTCGATCCCTCAATTGGGTTTTTGTTGTTCAATCAGGATATAGCGTAGAAGATCTGGTGTTGCTGAGGATTGATGCTGTAAAGAAACCTCCAATCGATTCTCCATATTTTACTCAATATAAGTAAAGGGCCTTTTATTTTCAAAAAATAGCATGAATCTTCATGTTTTTATCACAAATTGCATGATATTAATATATCCTAAATTAAGTGTTAATTTGTTTACTAAATAAAATTCCGCTTTAGTACAGTAGTCCCTTCATTTTTTACTGTATAAACCTTTTGGGTAGAAACAGACCATTAGGCTCCTGGGTGCTCTAGGTGTTACAATATCATCTCCAAAAATTCGAAGTTCAACACTTCCACAGTATCACCAAAATAATCACTGAGATTAGGTATACCACAGTAATCGTTAATAGCCTCAAGGAAAAATTTACCTCTTTTCCTCGTACTCGGATGACATACTCATTCCTATCTTTGAAGTTTGCATAAAACTCCCTAGCGATTGTCAAGACAGTGTTCATAGCAAGATGACGGACAAGAGATTCTAAATGTAGTGTTTCTAGAGGACTATAAATGTAGCTGGGAAGACCCCATGTAACAACACTCACTCGAAGAGGATTTCACAGCATTTAAATACTCTTCGATAAGCTTGATTTGCCTGAGGGGAATAAAACCTCACCGCTTCTAAAAGCTCAGCTAGCACTGGAACTTCAACAAATTGCTCGGCATCAGAATCGTCATCATCCATAGGGTTGTCGACTTGGATGGGATCATCGCATGCAATCCCTTTCCCTTTGGAAAGGCAACTGCTTGAAGCCTCAGAAATCCTTGTGTATCGCTTCTCCATTGGTGGGAGGTGAAGGGGTTACTCAAGGAGAATAAAAGTGAGAAGTGAAAGGAGAAGGTTTTGAAATTTGAAAGGGTTTGGGCATGTGAAACGACATTTCGAGGGTAGTAATTACAACGTATGCTAACCACACGTGGAGGGGGATTCACTGCACCGTAATGATGGGCTTCCCTTAATATACACAAAAAGACCAAGATGCCCTCTATTTGTTCCAAAACTCACTTTTTAAAGCAAAACACGTGCTACCAATGTGTGTTAAAATAAAACTCAAAATCCAATAAGTATCAGTATTTGTAAAAGAAATTTAAAACATGCGTAAACAGAAAGAAAAGAAATTTAAAATTCATGCAAACCTGGGTGTGTTTGCACCAAATGCAAGCAGCTTGGCTCAGAGGATGAAGCTTTTTAAAAAAAAAATCATACTGTCTTTGACAACATCTTCTCATGGATCATGAAAGGGAATGGATAGTTTCTGCCTATCCACTCCTTGTCCCCAATAATGCTTAATACGTTGGGCATTTACCTTGAAAATATCTGACGTTCATGACCTATGAGATCAATAGCTCCAAATGGATAAACTTTTTCAATTTGGAATGGTCCTAACCACTTGGATTTTAACTTTCCTGGGAACAATTTTAGCCTTGAGTTATAAACCAGAACCATCTCTCCTTGTTTGACGTCACTTCTTAAAATCTTTTTATCAAGCTACTTCTTTGTTTTCTCCTTGAAATTTTTTGCATTCTCATAAGCCTGGTTTTTGAATTCCTCCATCTCTAGTAACTCCATATAACGATGAGATCCGGCTGCTTGCATGTCAAAGTTCAGGGCCTTCAATGCCCATAATGCTTTATGCTCCAACTCTAAGGGTAGATAGCAGGCTTTTCATAATACTACTTGATATGGGGACAAGCCTAAAGGTGCCTTGAAGGTTGTTCGATAAGCCCAAAGAGATTCATCTAACTTCTTAGCCCAATCCTTCCGATTAGGATGGACTACCTTCTCAAGGATTCTTTTAATTTCTCGATTGGATATCTCAGCTTGCCCATTGCATTGTGGATGATAAGCTGTAGCAATCTTGTGCCAAACTCTATATTTGGAAAGAATACTCTCGAGTATTTTGTTGCAGAAATGAGTTCCTTCATCACTAATCAATGCTCTAGGGGTTCCAAAACGTGAGAAAATATTCTTTTTCAGAAATTTGACAACTACTTTTGCATCATTGGTAGGAAAAGCAGCAGCTTCTACCCACTTTGAAACCTAATCCACTTAAACTAGAATATATTGATTTCCGAAGGATGGTGGAAAAGGTCTCATAAAATTAATTCTCCACACATCAAAAAGCTCGATTTATAAGATGTTATTTGATGGCATCTCATGCCGCTGGGAAATGTTCCCTGTCCACTAACAGTTGTCACAACTTTGAACAAACTCTTTTGCATCCTTAAACAGTGTAGGCCAGTATAACCCACTTTGTAATACCTTAGCTGTTGTTCTTACTCCTCCAAAATGCCCTCCATATGGTGAATCATGGCATTGAGAAAGTATTGAACTCATCTCATTGTTTGCTACACATCTTTGTAACAACTGGTCTGCACATCGTTTGTATAAATATGGTTCACCCCACACATAAGATTTGACATGGTGCAAGAATCTTTTAAGCTTCTGACCTGACATGCTAGGAGGGTGCTTCCCACTAACCACATAGTTAGCAAAATCTGCAAACTAGGGGTTATCTAACTCCTGTACTTCTAGTAGTTGTTCATCAGGGAAACTATCATGTAGCTCGACACCTCTGAATCCCTCTTTGGTGAATTCTAACCGTGATAGGTGATCAGCTACTTGATTTTCTACTCCTTTTCTATCTTGTATTTCCACATCAAATTCCTGCAATAGTCAGCATTGAGTAAGCGTGGCTTGGAACCTTTCTTGGACAATAGGTATTTGAGTGCAACATGATCACTATGAATCACTACTCTACTACCCAACAAATATGGTCTGAACTTTTCTAGATCAAAAACTATAGCCAACAGCTCCTTTTCAGTAGTGGTGTAATTCTTCTAAGAATCATTTAACATTTTTCTTGCATAGTATATGGCATGAAAAATTCTCCCCGTTTTCTGTCCTAGAACAGCACCAATGGCATAATCACTGCCATCACACATAAGCTCAAATGGGCGAGTTCAGTCTGGTGGACGCAACAATTGGAGCTTGAATTAGGGCAAGCTTCAATGTTTCAAATGCTGTCAAACAAGAACTATTCATCACGAATGGTGTGTTATGGTCCAGCAAAGAGCATAAGGGCATGGTTATTTTAGAGAAATCTTTGATAAACCTCCTGTAGAATCCTGTGTGCCCTATGAAACTTCTAACTCCCTTGACGTTGGTTGGTGGACTCATTCCTTCAATTACTTCCACCTTTTCTTTGTCAACTTCTAATCCTGCCGCGAATATTTTGTGCCCCAACACAATTCCTTCTCGAACCATGAAGTGAAATTTCTCCCAGTTTAAGACCAGATTCGTTTGCTGACATCTTGCTAATTCTTGAACTTTACATAATTTGGCATTTGCTACAAAGCTTCTGCTAGCGGAATGTTGATGTGCAATTATTTTAGCACTTCTAAGAACTTTTTAATTTGGACATCTTGCTTATGCTTAATGAATCTTTGAGGGTACGGAGGTGCATTGCTTCCACTGATCTTCTATATTGGGACTTGGTGTTGTGGTGATTCAGTTAGCTGAAAACTATGAATATGTGCCAGTGTTAAAGCTATGGCTGACTTATGATTTGTCTTCTCTTTGGTCAACTTTTCTGTATTTGTGTGTATGATGTTAGGGTGGATTTCCCTCTTTCTTTTTACTGGCTCTTTCTGGCTTGACTCTTCAACATGGGGAATGGTTTTCCCACTTTTTAATGTGATCACATTGCCGTTTTCAACTCCTTTACCCTTCAAATGCTTTACGGTGTCACTAGGCAGATTGCATTGAGGTCTTGAATTGATGGTGGATGCTAGTTGCCAGACCTGATTTTCCAAGCTTCACATGGATGCTTCATTTATGGTGATGTACTCTTTTAACAACTGCTCTAGTGAACTTACTGGGTGACCATCATGCTTCTGCTGATTCATGGTTTGCTGCTGTGGCATTGATTGTTGTTGTGTGGTCACTGGTCCTCTTTGCTAGAAATGGTTCTGATTGCCCTGATTGTAATTCATAGGTTTTAATGAACTGGTTGATGGTCTGGCTCTTGAATTGTTAGCTTGATTCCATGTAAAATTTGGATGATGCCTCCAACCAGGATTGTAAGTACTTGAGTATGGGTTGAAATTCTTGTTGTATCGAATAAAATTCACAGATTTCGCGTTCTGTTGGCATAAATGTACAGGGTGTCCTCCTTGGTAGATGGTGCAGGTGATTCCGTTATAGAAAGAAGTAGAATTCACTTGATTCACTGCCTGTACCGAATTGCCTTGGGTTGCTTGTGAATTTGTAGTTCCCATTATTGCACTAAGATTCTTCATAAACTTATTTGCCATTTGTTGCGTCAGAGCATTGTGGTCTACTCCTGAGTTTCGTTCTAGTTGCCTATTCAATGCATTGGGCCATTGATAATTGTTGTATAATATTCCTTCCAAAATGTCTTGGGCTTCATCGTAGGATTTTAACATGATAGTTCTATTTCATGCTGAATCAATGGTTAATCGACCATTAGCATCTACACCCTTGTAGAAAGTCTCAATCTGAAGCCATCCATGTATTCCATGTTGGGGGCAATGCCTTATGTTGGGTGAGAATGGTGATTAAACTAGATGGTGAATGGTGGCATGCAAGTGCACATGGTCAACAAGTAATAGTAGTGGTAAGTGAGTGTCGTGTCCCACGAGGATGGTTGTTTTTAAGGAAATTAGGATCTAAGGGTGATTACAACTACATAATTAATTAATTAACAAAGGCTAGGTATTGTGACGCACAAAGTAAACGGATCAACACGAAGTGTAGATCAAAGGATGGGAATATGATGATGTGCTAGGGATCTAGATAGACTGTATCCACAACTAATAAACCTGCTATGAGACTTGACATATAAATGGAGTTATGAAACAACTAGTGCATAGGAAAACGAGAGCAAGGAAAAGTTTTCTCGAACAATCCTAACGCATTATCTAACCCTAGATCTCATCTCTAAAACTTTGGGTAAATTTTACTTCTCTTGAATCCCCTAGAACTGTTCTCTATTCTGCTTAGCCTTTCCCTTATTCCTAAGTTATGGTCAAGTTGAACAAGTGATATCTCATACAAATTTGGCATACAAAATATATTTCAATACTTGCATACACTTTTCTAACTATATTTTCATACAAAATTAATCAAGAACATGAATGACAAAAATATTACATCACAATCTCCATAAATATGTGGATCTCAAAATAGTGGTTCCTGTCTATCCATCTCCACTAACACTTCATCACAAAAGGGTTTAGCCTCTCATGGCTATCAACATGAAAATAAGAGTGTTTCTCGGACTAGAATTCATGCTTGAATATAAAATGGAAATAACAAATACTGAACTAGCTAATACAAAATAACTCCACGTTGTAAAACACCTCCTTGTTTGTTGCTTTTTCTCCTCCTTCTTTTGCTCTTCACTTCTCCGTTCTTGTCCTCCCTCCTCTAGAAATATTTTTCTCTTTCTTTTTATATCCTTTCGTAACAGTCTTCGCCTTGCCACTTTTCCTTTTCCCGCCAAAAAAGTAGTTGATAAAGTGTATCGGGATGTACGCATGACTAAGAACTGTAGCATGAAACGACTGTTGCTTGTGCCATCGAACAGCTAATCAGCGAAGATAATATCTCTTTGTCCTCTGCGTGCCTTGCTTCAGCTGCATCACAATGTTCTCCTCTTTGTGCTTTGCCCTGCAACAGTAAAGAATTTCCAAGAGAATTAACTAGAAGCTATGCTAGTAATGGCTATATTAGAATGCTCAGAAAGTAATCAATTAATGAGAGAAAAATGATTGCAAAAAGCCAAGGTGAATCAGTGGGCTCAGTCTGAATTGGGAATTACAAAAGTGACTTAGATAAGTGCAAAAGCTCAACATTCTACTCAATTGCTTGGTCTTTGTACCTAAATTTATCCAAGTTTAACTATGTGAATTCCCCTTTCTAAAGACTTATCACACCCCCAAACTTGAATCATTGCTCGTCCTCGAGTAATGCTCTTCTAACTAAAAACAAAAGGAATTTAAATTTACTAATCTGACTCATTATTTACAAAGGCTCAGGCAAGGTTCCAGTATCAACACCTTTTATATAGTAATAGCATGAACAAAGCTTTTCTAAAGACATAAAGAGAAAACAACTCTCGGTAGTGCTTGTGTGCAACTCAGATTCAAGCTTTTCTTTTCAATTCTTCCCAGCTAAGAAAGTCCTATCCTAGAGTTCTTTTTCTTTAGATTCACTTTTCCAACTTGCCTTCATTCTTTTGGATTTTCAAGCACAAAAAAAATAACTTAACTTCTTCCCCTTTGTAATCTAAGGGCTTTTATTACTTTTCACACATTCTCTTTCTCTTTTTCATATGTTTTTGCTATAGAAGCGGCTAAATGATGTGACTTCCTAGTCACCTCCACCTAGAAGCTTGCCCTATGGGCTCACTCATTCCTATGAAAGAGGAGTGACTACAATTTTCCCATCACACTTTCTGATGACTTTTTTTTTTGACATTTGTACTATGAGCACTTTGGGAACAAGCTTTTGCTTTTCTAAGGGAATTGGAAACATGGGCTTTGCAAAATGGTTGGTGGCTATGCCACCCCCAAACTTATTTTCTTTTATTCACTTTGCCCTATACTAGGGTTTTAAAGAAAGGTTTTTCCTTTGGATTACCATAGGAAGAAGTGCTTGCAAGATTAGCTTATTCTTAAGTAAGTGGCTCTCAAGTTCTTTCTTAACTGTTTGGACTATACAAAGAAATGACAATCAACTGAGGTCGTGTAAAAGAGCTGCTTTTTCAATAGTGTTTTTAGTTTTATGAAATGCTCTTGTCTTGCATCTTAGGAGTTCTATTGCCTCATCTAAGGGATCCTTGCTAAGCAACAAAACCATTTTTTTTACAACAAACTACTATCAATGGAAAACATAGAATTAAAACTTACTCTGATTACTAAAGAAACAAATAGAATTACAAGATAAGTACATTAAACATTTGAATACTCCTATGGGAGCAACAAAAATAAAGTGATTCAAAAGTAACAGATAAAATGATGGGGACTATCAATCCCCCCCTCCAAACTCAAACTGGGTTGTGCACTCACAACCAATCATCGGCCAGGCTGCTCACAGATTAACCATTACAGATAAAAGTAGGAAAAGAAAAGAGATCACTCAAGCTTAGACTATTTACAAATAAGCTCTTCATCCGATACATCCATGTCGTAGTCATCAATGCGAGCATTCTCCAACTCCTCTTCCAAACTGTCGTATTCATAGTCCACATCGGATTCATGGTCACTATCCCAATCACATTCGTCAATAACTCTTAACTCATTCAAACGCCTTTCAATGGCTTCCCTCTCTGGCTCATAATGGAGATCTTCTTATTCCTTCACAGATTCGTCCATTTCTTCCAGAGCCATTGAAGGCTCCTTGTTATGGGGTGGGGTACACTGCTCTTGTGAGGCAGGGTCTTCTGGAAAGAAAATAAAATCACCTAAAATGGAAGAAGGGAACTTAAGGAAAGTCCTAGGAGGATGGATCTGGTGGGCCACACTACAAAAAACTGTTAAATTGCGACCAAACATTTGCGACCAAAGGTATTGGGTAGTTTTTTTGGTGACCGCTTTGGTAGTAATTTAGAAGCTTGACTTAAAACGACCATATGGTCACTTTTTTGATACCAAATGGCGACCAAGTAAAGAATTAGTCATGAAAAATGGCGCGAATTTTTGGCGCGAAGCAAGTGACCATATGGTCACTACAAAATTACGACCATGTGGTCGTAATTTTGTGACATGGATTATCATTTAGTAGCAAATAAAAGGCGCGTAAATTTGGTGGGAGAAAGGCTACCATGTGGTCACATTATGAAGTGACCAGATGGTCGCAAAAGTTATGATTTTAAGTGACCAGTAGTAGATAAACAATTTGGCGCGAGAAAAGCTACCAACTGGTCACCAAAATAAGTGACCATGTGGTCATAACTGTTGTGACTTGATGTGACCCGGGGTAATGAGGAAAATGGCGGGACGTTTTGGCAGGAAAATGCGACCATTTGGTAGCAAAAATACGACCAGCTAGTCGCAAATAAGCAGATGAGTCCATTATAAAATCCCCTCCTCCCATTGCTTGTTAGCATTAAGAAAAAAGAAAATGAGAGAGTGGATGTATGTTCGTTTGATAGACGGGTATTTGAACGATGAGTTCGTGGACGGGGTTGAACAGTTTGTTGAGTTTTACATGACAACTGTCTATTATGAAAAGTATGGTGGAAAGCTACGTTGCCCGTGCAGGAAATGCTACAATAGGAGAATCATACTGGTTACAGATTTGAAGGTTCATCTTTATAGTCAGGGATTTGTGTAGAATTATTATCATTGGGTGTTTCAGGGGGAAACAAAGGAAATATTCGACAATGCATTACAGGAATCGAGACAATACGAAGGTAGCAGCTCGAATGTAGAGGTTGTTGCCAAAGAACGAAATGATGAACAACAGTATAGTCAGATGTAGCAAATGATACTTGATGGTGCGGGGTATGGGGGCAATGAAAATTTCCGTGAAAGTTTAATCATAGACGAAGATGAAAGGGTTGTTGAAGAGGAAATGAATCCAGAAGCACGTAAGATGCACGAGATGCTAAAGACAGCCAGTCGACCATTGTACGCTGGGTTTGAGGATTTGATTATAAAGGCGATGCGCGCCAGAAGAAGCTGGTAGAGGATTTGATTCGATTGCATCATGGTTTTGTCGATGTGCGCCAGAAGAAAATATTATGCCCCACAGTTTATACTACACGAAAAAGCTAGTGGAGAGACTTGGATTACCCGTGGAGAAGATAGATTCGTGTCGAAACGGATGCATGATTTACTGGGATGTGAATGAGGACCGGTATCACTGTAAATTCTGTTTTCTTCCAAGATATAAATAAGGGAAACGCAGCCTTATTCCGTACGTCCGCATGTTTTATTTACCGCTGACCCCACGTCTGCAACGGTTGTATGCATCGGATGTGACAGCTTCGCATGTGAGATGGCATCACGAGCATTCACAGGATGAAGGTGTTATGAGACATCCCTCAGATGCTGCGGCATGGAAGCATTTAAATAACTGTCATCCTAATTTTGCACAAGATCGGAGAAACGTTAGATTGGGCTTATGCACGGATGGCTTTAACTTGTTCTGGGCATCCGGGGCACAATATTCAGTTTGGCCAGTCATGGTAACCCCGTATAAATTTCCTCCCTCGATGTGCATGCGAGACCCGGTGATTTTTCTAACATTGATCGTACCTGGGCCGAAAAGACCAGAACAGAAACTGGGTGTGTATTTGCAACCACTTATTGTAGAGTTGAAAAGGTTGTGGACTGATGGTGTTATGACATACGACATTTCGAAGAAACAAAATTTCTTGATGCGCGCCGCCTTAATCTTAAAGATCAGTGACTTCCTTGCGTATTCAATGTTGTCAGGTATGTTGACATTTAATTGCTTTCATATATATTTTTGAGTATGTGTTTAGTTTTTGTTATTGTGTTTCTTAGTCAGTAGTTAATTGTGTAAACCTCAATCTCATCCTCTTAAAGGATGGAGTACGGTAGGGAAATACACATGTCCATATTGCATGCTAGAAACAGATGCATTTTATCTCAGAAACGGTCAGAAAACTTGTTGGTTTGATTGTCACCGTCAATTTTTGCCGTTGAATCATACGTTCCGTTCAAACGGTAGTGACTGGAAGAAGGGTCAACAAGTAAGAAAAGAAACCCCCCCGACAATGTATAGTGGAAGGCAGATTCTTCACGGTATAGATGCTATAGGGATGCGGAAGATTATAGTGGACAGTGCAGAGAGTGTAAACAATGCGACTGGAAAAAACACGGGTTGGAAGAAACGGAGTATTTTTTGGGATCTACCGTATTGGGAAGATCTAGTGATTAGACACAATCTGGATTTAATGCATATCGAGAAGAATTTCTTCGACAACATTTTCAATACGATTTTGAACGTTTCGGGAAAAACAAAGGACAATGTAATGGCCCGGGTTTTAGAAATTAATGTAGTTTATTTATTATATTTAATTAAATTGGTTAAATGGGTTTTATACTTGATATTTATATTTTAAATTTAATAAATAAATTGTTTTGAATAGTTATTAAAGGTTAAAATGGTTAACAATGGTTTGGTTACAAACTAACCATGGTTAAGGTGGTTAATTGAAATTTGGTAATTAACTATTGGTGGTTAAGTTGTTGGGTAGAATTTTGTATAAAATTAAATAAGAGGACAAGTTTGTAAGGCATGAGGTACTCTACCTTTTATTTTAAACTAAATGGGTCAATTTACAAATAATTTCAATTTAATATAAATCATTAGCCATCATTTGTTTTTAAATTAAAAAAAAACAAAAAACAAAAAACAAAACAAACAAAACATGCTTTCTTTCTTTTTATCAAGAGTCGGCTATAGCAGTTTTGGGAAGAGAAATGGGGTTTTTAAATTTATAACAAATGGGCCTAAACATGTATATAAATACCTTTATTATTATTTTTTTCATTAGAATTAAAAAAAAGAATAAGAATAACCATCAGCCTCTCTTTCTTCTATTCTCCTGCTCACGCCCAACATCCCATGAAAGGGGTGATTTCCTTAGTTTCTTTCATTTACAAGTGATTTCATTTCTAATTAATTAACAAAACTCAAGTCCAATTGCTTTCAATTTTCCAATTAAAAGATCAAGGGCTGCTGCTTTATTTTCTCTTCTTTCTTGTTCGGTCGAGCCTGCTGTATTGGGGAGGATTAGTTTGGGTTTTTCATTTACAAGCAAAAGTCTACTCAATTTCAACCCCGAATTTAAAGTTATGTGTAGATTAAGCTAAAGCAAGAAGATTCAAGAGGAATTCTATAAATTTTCAAAAGATTTTGGTTTTGGGCTAAAAGAAAATCTTCAGGGAGCAAGTTTCTTGTTGTTTTCCAAGGTGGGAATACTTAAGAATTAAAGTACATTTATGTTTCAATTTTCATGATATAAATTGAATTGTGTTTATGTGTAAGCAACGTTAGCATAGTTGAGCGTTAGGTAAGTTAGATGGGAGGTTTTTCATGTGCAAGCAGTTGGGGATGAGAATGTGAGAGGCAAACGAGGTCAAGTTATATTTGGAGTACGGGGGGATGATATGTTTTCCTTTCGAAATCCAAACTGATATTGTTTGGGTCTTTAAAATAAACAAGGGCGAGATTATGTAATGAAAGCTTTGGGCTTGGTTGAAGATTAGAGACTCAATTTGTTAAAGGAGGTGTTGTGGTTAGTTAGAAGGGGTTGATGGTTCGTCTTGAATTATAATGACGTAAAGACTAGACAATACGTTACGGAATGGCACGCGAGTTGTCCCGAAAAGGAATAGAACTTTACAAGAGTGAGGTTTAGCCATTTGAGCTATTGCACAAATATAGGAAACCCAGAATGGAACCCAACACTAAAACCCAATTGTAGGCCATTTGAAGATTCACTAGTGTTCCTAAACTAGGAGTGTTCTTAGCCTTCCTTTGGTATCTTTTAATAATGGTAAATTTGAGTGTGTAACTACTTATTTTACGTACGACACTATTGCTCGGAAGTCCAACCAATGATTTTCCAAAAACCCCTCAAATGGCCAAAATCACAACTTTTCCATTTAGCTAGTTTAGAGCGTTTTAGAGCAAACCGGGTTCCGGGTTTAGTTTATTTGTTCTTAATGAATGGTTTAAGATATTTTAAGCTTAAGGTTATTTGTTAAATATTTGTGATTAACAAGGAAAGAAAAACCACAGTCAAGCCCTGTGTTGACTTGAAAAGTGATAACATAAAGAATTGGAAGGGTGAATGGCGTGTATTCACGAGTTTTCCTGAATTGTCTTAAAAGGGAAAGTGTGAGGTAGGTGGTAGTGATTGATGGTATGGTTGGTAGGGTTAAAAGCATAAGAGATATGGAAACGAATATTGACCCCGATATTGGGTTAAAAGGGCTCGAAATGCTAATTAGCTAAAAACTAGTTTATGCATAACTAGTTGTTCATTTAAGCATGCTCATTTTCTTTCTAATTGTGTTCATAGTCCGTGAACGAGTCATATTCTGGTTTGGGGCTATGATTATACATGCTTATCAAATGTTCGGTTTAGGATTCGATGATTAGTTATGATTGAGACAATAGAGAAATGTGTGAAATGAGTTATGCCCGTTAACTCGATGGTTGTTACCTGATGTTGTCTAAGAGGAAGCATGCTAAATTCCATTCCATTACAAATATTCCATTCATGCATATCATGCTATTTTCATGTGGCCATGGGGTCATAACCCGTGTAACGGTGTATGGGTGTTGAACGTTATACTTGGTTACCGTGGCAGAGAGGAAATGAGCTCCGGTGTGCTATATAACGATTGACCCGGATGCTAGTGAATGTTGAGATAGCTTGAAATTGAAATGAACTCCAGAGTGCTATATGATGAATGGCCCGGATGCTAGTAGTTATTGGGATAACTCGAGTTTGAAATGAGCTACGGCTCGGATGGTGATTGATCATGTAACTTGGGGTGTAGTGAGACGCCGGTTTGTGATGGCATGGATTGCGAAATGAATGAGGATGGTAATTGTGATATGTGAAATGTGTTAACGGTTTGACGAAAGTGTATATTAGAGAACTTGTGGTTGATTGACACCATCCATTCACATTGCATTTGTTATATTTATACATTTTAAGCATGTCATTTCTTTTGTGCATTTTATTATGGCTCGAGTGGTGAATATTATAGTATATGTAAAATGCGTAGTGAGATGCAAGAATTGAGAAATAGGTGCACGCTGTATTAAGATGATTGATGTTCACCCAGCTTGGCTATGGGGTTGAGATGTTCATGTTTGGGAAGGCTTACACGTTTTGTACTTCGTAGCCATTTTATGCATTTAACTAGTGAATGAATTCGTTTGGGCATTTTAACACATTTTTTTTATCCATAACATCTACATCCTTGCTTTATGCTATTAGCTCATCGTACAATAGCCTTGAGTTCGGAACTCACCTTGGAGATGGTTTTCGGAATGTGCGTAAAAGACCCGTGGAATGAGAGCTAGTGTGAAACGAGTAGCAAGTACTAAAGGTTAGTTTGGGCCTTAGGGGCATGAGTTGAGAGGAGCGGGTTTAAAAGGAAACTAGTTATGAGGAAGGTAGTTGGTTAGCCTAGTTTCGGGGTTCAAGGGAACGGTCAAGCAAAGAGTGGTGGGTTCCGAGGTAGGAAGGAACAGGACAAAAGCTAGATAGGTGAATGGAGTTGAACTACTTCTAAAAGATTAGAAGTTGAATTATTTGGTTATAGTTAGTTAAACCAGGAATGGGAGAGCTCCTAGTTGGTGGTCGAGTTTACCATAGGAAGCAGGTTCTTTGGTAAAAGGGAAAAGTGAGAGAGGGGCGAGAGGCTCGAGTCCTTGGCCCCAATTTTCTTTATGAATTTCTTATATAAATCGCTTTATTTTCTTGTTATTCTCACTGAGCGCCATGCTCAAAGGTGCTACATATCACCTTTCAGGTTTTGCTGCGGTCGAGGTCGTGACAAGTGAGAAAGGGACGAGAGGCTCGAGTCCTTAGCCCCAATTTTCTTTGGTAAAGGGGAAAAGTGAGAGAGGGGCGAGAGGCTCGAGTCCTTGGCCCCAATTTTCTTTATGACTTTCTTATATAAATAGCTTTATTTTCTTGTTATTCCCAGGCCTCGACTTCAGCGGGAGCTTCAGGGTCTGCCACCCAGCCCGATCCAGTGGGACCATCCATTTCTGGCACGCAGCCTCCTCAGGCCGCAGACGGAATACAAGTAATTTTGTTTATTGTTATAATTAATTAATTTTTAAATCTTTAAACATTTAATTTTTTTTTTATAAATAGTTTTGTTTAGCCGCATACAACCGTTTCAAAATGGTTTCGCGAGGTCCTCCAGAGCATGCCTCTACCCAGCGATCTTCGCTGGTAGAAGATTCCGACAACGGAGAAATGTCGGATGTACGACAATTGGAAGGTAAATAACATCAATTTTTTTCTATAATTAATTAATTTTTAATTTTCTAAAAATAAATTTATTACTTTAACAATTTTTTATTTGAATTTTTTCAGGGCAAGTTTCCTGTAATCGATTCCGATATCACGGACTGTAGATTGTTCCCCCTATGGGACAATCATGTCCAGAATCGATTCAAGGACCTTATTTACCGGGCGCACAGAAAGCAAGCAGCAAACTGACCTGTATGGATGAGCGAGGAGGAGCACGCGCTGCTGATCGCGAGCTTGGACACTCCCAAGGGCAAGGCAGTGTCAAAGAGGAATAAGGCCAACCGCACGAAGAATCCCACCAAACACACAGGCGGGGCCTGGACCCACGACGAGCACCATCGTCGATTGGTATGTTTTTTTTTGTTCTTTTACGTATTTTTTGTTGTTTTATTTTTTCAGTTAATTATTAATTTATTTTTTCTTTTTCAATCTCTAATATTTTTAGGAAGAGAAGCACGGTCACTCTGTCCCGCCAGATGAGCTGCACCTCGTTCTTCACACGAAGAAGGATGAGACGATCGTCGAAGAAAAGGCGAAAGAAGTTCAGGTATTTAATAATTTTTTCAATTATTAATTTTTGTTTACAATTTTTTCTAACTTATATATTAAATATTTTATTTTCTGAATTTTAAATATTTAAGAACGTTTCAAGGAGTCTTTGAGTTTGCCGTTGCCCACACCAGACTCGCAACTAACTCAGGACGACCATAAAGAGGCGTTCTTGGAGGCTGTTGGAGGGGTTTGGCATGATGGATCAGTTCCTGGGCTCGGCTTGTACTGAAGACGACTATACGTCGACGTGTCTCGGCCTCAGAGCAGCAGAGTGAGCACGAGTTACGGTCCTTCTCCGACTGAGTAGCACCTGCGAGAGGAGGTTCAACAGCTTCACACCGAGATGGAGGATATGCGCAGCAACTTTGATGCTCGAGTCGCTGTGATTCAAGCGGATGTTCAGGCCCAGGTGCGGGCCCAGGTCGCAGCTATATTGGCTGCATTCTTCGGACCCCAAGATCCCTATTCATCATCATCGGTGCCGCCTCCACCACCCCCTCCTCCTCCGCAGTAGTTTAGATTTCTTTTCTTTTGTATAGTACATTCTTTTGGAAATTTATTTATATATATTTTTATTTTAATTCCATTTTTTTATTATTTAATTTAAATAAATAATTAAATATTTAATTAATTAAAGAAATAAATAAATAATTAAAATAAATAAATAAATTTAAATAAAATAAACTAAAAATAATATTTACAAATTAAATAATTTAATTTAAACAATTAATTAAATTGTTAGTTACATTGGCGACCATCTGGTCGCATTTTATAAAATATACAACGACCATCTGGTCAAAATTTTATAAAATATAAAATGACCAGATGGTCGCCTTGATTTGATGCTCAAACAACTGGATGGTCACTTAAGAAGGTGACCATTTGGTCACTAACATAAACGACCATGTGGTCACCATTTTTGTGGGACCAACTGGTCACTTGTCTACAACTTCAATTACGACCAGGTGGTTACTATTTTAGGCGACTGTCTGGTCGTTTTTTAAAATGTTGACTTTTTTGCTACCAAACACGTTCTGGTCATATTTTGGTGACCATTTGGACGCACAAAATTCCTGGAGGACCAGCTTTTTTGCCACGCCAGGTTTGGTCACTTTTCTGGTCGCATTTATCTTAAAAACGACCTTCTGGTCGCAATTTGGTTTTTTTTGTAGTGCCACTAAAGTGTCTTCAAGCACACTGTTATGAATTTTCTGGTAGGTCCACATGAGTTAGGTTTTCTGGGTAAAGCTAGAGATATCACCCTGGAGTTTGAGTATCATGGTTTAAAGGGTTTCTAACATAGGCAAGGTAGGCCCAGGCTCTGGTGGACTAATTGTTGGTGGAGGGATGGGACTTGGGCGACTAAAAACTCTGGCCATGCAATCTCTATCAATGATGCCACTCAAGTTTTTCACCTCATCCCTATTTTCAAACTGCACTCTCAGCACATTTTTCCATCTCTCATGATATAATCCTCCCAAAATTAACTAGGTTTCCTAAAATGACACTATAGAGAAGCATCATTCGTTCAGCACTCACCGTTGTTTTATGTGATGTTGGCATAACACGGGTAAGAAAACAAATTAACCAAATTCTGGTAGTGGATTTCAAATAGGCTTTCATAACGGTGTAGATATTTTTTTGCAGAGATGGACCATTGGGCCCCTGGATGGCCGACATGCTGCAAGATTTCTTCCAAAAATTCAGGGTGCAGCCCCTCCACATAGTCTCCAAAGAAATCCCTCTGGCCAAGTGTTCCAAAATACTGGTTAATCTCATTTGGTGAAAAATTGACCTCCATTCCTCGAATCGGACAACATACTCCTCTCCGTCTACAAAGTTCGCATAAAATTCCCTCGCAATAGTGAGAACAGGGTTCATTTCAGGGTGACGAACTAAAGATTCCATTTGAAGCGTCTTCACAGGTCCAGAGACATAGATGGGAAGTCCCCAAGCTACTGTGCTTGTCATTTCAAACCCTCGTTCGAACCTGATCTTACAACATTTGAACACCTTGATATATGCTTTATCTACTGCTGGTGAACTGAATCACACAGCCTCTAAACGTTCTCCCATGACTTGAACAACATCACCTATATCTTCCTCCGACTCATTTGCTTCGTGAACACCATCAATATGAATAGGATCATCGCATGCAACACCCTTCCTTTTTTATCCTCTACTGGAAGATGCTTCAGTAGTCCTAACAGATATCTTCTGAGGAGCTGAGGCGTCCAATTTCTTTCGTGTGTAAACCATGGTGGGGGTTTTGGAGAGAAATGAGAAATGAGTGAAGTGGATGAAATCTGAAATGGACGGGTAAAGAAAAGACGGTTTAAAAGGACATGAGGCTGGTGAAACGGTGCATAGGGGAGAGGCATGAGACGTGGCCTTCAAATGACCACAAGCGTCCCTAGATTTACTGCAATGTAATTATATCCTTGATCGCCAAAAGACGTAACTACCCCCCTTCAGGCAAAATTTTCTACCTTTTTTGTGAAAGAGATCACGTGCATAGCGCGTGAGAACTTCAAATCAACAATATGACATGCATGCACCCATTATCAAATTAATAACTATCTCATTGAGTATGGATGACGTGAGTTGCAAAAGAAAACAGAGAAACATGCAAACCTGGTTGGAATGCATTCAGCTGGCAGATTTATTTATAGAGAATGATCATGAAGCTCATCCTGCCATGCACAGTGCTCGGTTAGGGCTTATGAAAAGGGATGGATAGCTTCTTCCTATCCACCTCTTTTCCCCAATAATGCTTGATTCTGTGAGCATTGATTTTGAAAGTATTGGATGGTTCATGGCCAATTAGATCCACTGCGCCAAAAGGATACACCTTGGCAATTTTAAATGGCCCTGACCATTTAGATTTTAATTTTCCTGGGAACAATCTTAAACGAGAATTAAAAAGCAAAACCATTTCTCCTTTCTTGAATTCCCTTCGAATAATTTTTTTATCATGCCACCTTTTAGTTTTCTCTTTAAAGATCTTGGTATTTTCATACACTTGGTCCTTGAATTCTTCCATTTCTAGTAATTCCAAACTTCGTCTTCCTCCAGCTGATTGTAAGTCGAAATTAAGTGTTTTCAACGCCCAAAAAGCTTTCTGCTCTAGTTCTAATGGCAAGTGACAAGCTTTCCCAAAGACAATTTGATACAGTGACATTCCCAGAGGTGCCTTGAATGTTGTACGATGTGCCCATAAAGATTCATCCAACTTAATAGATCAATCCTCCCGACTTGGATGGACTACCTTCTTTAGAATATGCTTAATTTTCTGATTTGAGATTTCAGCTTGCCCATTTGTCTGCGGATGATATGCTGTGGCAATCTTATGTCTGATGTTGTACTTGGCTAGAATTGTTTCAAGCATCTTATAACAGAAATGTGTTCCTTCATCACTTATCAATGCTCTTGGGGTCCCGAACCGTGAGAAAATATTCTTTTTCAGGAACTTTACTACAACTTTGGCATCATTTGTGGGTAACAAAACTGCTTCAACCCATTTGGATACCTAATCTACTGTAATAAGGATGTATTGGTTTCCGCATGATGGTGGGAAGGGTCCCATAAAATCAATTCCCTTAACATCAAAAAGCTCAATTTCTAAAATGATGTTCAATGGTATTTCATGCCTCTGCGAGATGTTTCCTGTGCGCTGGCAATTATCACACTTTTGTACAAATTCTTTTGCATCCTTGAACAATTTAGGCCAATATAACCCGCTTTGTAATACTTTTGCTGTAGTTCGAACACCGCCAAAATGACTGCCATATGGTGAATCATGACAATGGAAGATAATGGAATTCATTTCCTCGTCGTCTTAACTGTTGGTTCGCATACCTCTTGTACAAATAAGGCTCATCCCACACGTAAGACTTTGCATGATGTAAAAATCTTTTAAGCTTTTGCCTCCACAAACTTGGAGGTTGTCTTTCACTGGCAATGTAGTTGGCAAAATCTGCAAACCAAGGATGACCAAGTGCTTTGATCGTCAGTATCCGTTCATCACGAAAACCGTCATGGAGTTCCACTCCCTGGAATCCTTCTTTGGGGAATTCTAAACGTGGTAAATGATCATCCACTTGATTCTCTACACCCTTTCTGTCTCGTATTTCCACATCAAACTCTTGTAGCAGCAAAATCCATCTTAATAAGCGTGGCTTTGCATCTTTCTTAGATAACAAGTATTTGAGTGCATCGTGATCACTGTGAATCACAACCTTGGTTCCCAATAAATAAGATTTGAAGTTTTCCAATGCAAAGACAATAGCCAACAACTCTTTTTCTGTGGTTATATAGTTTTTCTGAGCATCATTCAACGTTTTACTTGCATAATAGATTGCATGGAAGGTTCGTCCTGTTTTTTGCCCTAAAACAGCCCTAATGGCATAATCACTGCCATCACACATCAGTTCAAATGGCCTAGTCCAGTCTGGTGGAACAATAATAGAAGCTTGAATCAATGCTACCTTGAGGGTTTCAAATGCCTTCATACAAGCTTCTCTTATTACAAAGTGAGTGTTGTGCTTTAACAAAGAGCACAGAGGTTTTGTTATCTTGGAGAAGTCCTTGATAAATCTATGATATAATCCTACATGGCCTAGAAAGCTGCGAACTTCTTTCACATTGGCGAATGGGCTCATATTTTTGATCACTTCCACTTTTGCTTTGTCAACTTCAATGCCTGCCATGGAAATCTTATGGCCCAACACAATACCTTCTTTAACCATGAAATGACATTTTTCCCAATTAAGAACCAGATTTGTTTGTTGACAACGTACAAGTACTTTTTCCAAGTGGATTAAATAGGAATCGAACGTAGCTCCATAGACAGAGAAATCATCCATGAAAATCTCAAGTGAATCCTTTACCATATCACTGAATAGCACCATCATACATCATTGGAATGTGGCTAGAGCATTGCACAATCCAAATAGCATTCTTCTGAAAGCAAAGGTACCATAAGGGCATGTAAAAGTTGTCTTTTTCTTGATCCTCTGAAGCAATGACAATTTGATTGTACCCGGAGTATCCATCAAGAAAGCAGTAGTACTCTTTTCCAGCTAACCTATCTAGCATTTGTTGAGGCGTCTGTAGTCCATGCACACTCTCCACCCCATAATAGTGCGATGTGGAATCAACTCGTTGTTGACATTGGCCACTACAGTCATGCCTTCTTTTTTTTGAACACATTGCACTGGGATCACCCATTTGCTATCAGAGATTGGGTAGATAATGCGTGCATCTAACCATTTGATAATCTACTTCTTCACTACTTCTTTCATGGCTGGGTTCAAACGCCTTTGCTGCTCAATGGAACTGAAATTTGTATCTTCCAACAATATCTTGTGCATGCAAATAGTAGGGCTAATTCCCTTGATGTCTTCCACTGTCCATCCCAATGCTGATTTGAATTTCTTTAAAACAACCAAAAGTTGTTGCTCATGGCCTTCTTCTAACATGGAGTTGATGATTACTGGGAAAGTTTCATTGTCTCCCAAAAAAGCATACTTCAATTGTGTTGGCAAGGTTTTCAGGTTAAGAGAAGGTGATTTTCCTCAGAGGCATCTAGACGTTGAATGGAAGTGATATGTCTGATTAGTGGTTCATAACAAGATGGTTTTGAAGTGTCAGATTCAGTGTATTCAATTGCTGGAATATCATGTTTCTTCCCACACTTCTTCTTCCAATGCTTTTCTACGGCTGAATCTACAAGATCAATCATAGAACCACTTTCTACATGGTTAGGAAATTTCAAAGAATTAAATATGTTGAAAGTTACCTTCTGATCATTCACACGCATGGTTAGTTCACCCTTCTAGACATCCACTAATGTTCTTCCCGTAGCTAAAAATGGTCTGCCGAGGATAGGTACCTCCTTATCTGCTTCAAAGTCCAGGATGATGAAATCTGCTGGGAAAATGAATTTGTCCACTTGTACCAAAACATCTTATATTTTTCCTTCTGGGTGTGCAATTGATTTATTTGCAAATTGCAAGGTTGCTCTGGTGGGTCTAGCGGCACCTACTCCCAACTGTTTGAAAATTGATAGAGGCATCAAGTTGATGCTTGCTCCCAAATCACAAAGTGCCCTCCCACAATAAGTATTACCAATGGAACACGGGATGGTGAAGCTCTCTTGGTCTTGCGGTTTTTGTGGGATGTTTGGCTGGAAAATGGAACATACATTGGAGGTCATGTTAACTGTATCTACCTCAACAAGCCTTTTTTCTTGGAAAGAATATCCTTCATGAATTTTACGTAATTAGGCATTTGTTGTAAGGCTTCTACCAAAGGAATATTAATGTTCAACTGCTTCAAGACTTCTAGAAATTTTTTGAATTGGACATCTTGCTCTTGTTGAATGAATCTCTAAGGAAATGGAGGAGCACAGTCTCTTTTAGTTTTGCTTGTTGTGGTATGATCTTGAGCTGCTACATTCTGTTGGGTGATTGAAGAATCGGGATTTGCATTTTGTTCTTGAGAGCTTTCTTCATTCAGTAAGTCTTTTCTGTTGGGTTGGATGTTTGCTTCTTTTTTTCTTTTGACAAGTTCTTTAGGAACAATCCCTTGTTGCTGGCTGGTGTTACCACTCCTTATTGTTATCACATTACAATGCTCAACTCCCTTGCCCTTCAGATTGTTCACTATGTCATTAGGTAAGTTACCCTGAGGTCTTGCATTCAGTGAGGATGCTAACTGTCCCACTTGATTCTCTAAATTCCTCATTGATGCCTCGTTCTTGGTAATATATTCCTTCATAAATTGCTCTAGTGAACTAATTGGGTCACATGCTTGCTTCTACTAGTTTATTGGTTGTTGAGCTTGTGAGGGCACAAGCCTTCACTGTGAGTTGTTGGTGGTTTGTGGCTGGTTGTAATTCATTGGTCCTAGTGGTGTTGCATTAGATGGTCCTGCTCCTGAATGGTTTGACTAGTTCCATGAAATATTAGGGTGATGTCGCCAACCAGGATTATAAGTGCTGGAGTAAGGATTAAAATTCTTATTGTACTAAACAAAATTTACAGACTCTTGATTCTGTTGGCACAATTCTACAGGGTGTCCTTCGTGATAAATGGTGCAAGTAATACCATTGTAAAATGAAGTGGAGTGTATCTGATTCACCCCGTGCACTGAACCACCTTGATTTGTTTAAGCGGTTGTAGTCCCTATTGTAGCATTCAGATTCTTCATGAACATATATTACCATTTGCTGCGTTAGAGCATTTAAATCCACTCTTGCACCTCCATCTGTTTGCTTAAGTGATGCACTGGGCCACTGATAGCTATTGTACATTATCCCTTCCATAATGTCTTGTGCTTCACTATAAGATTTTGACATGATGGTTCCATTAGAAGTTGAGTCTATGGTCAAACGAATGTTTGCATCTAAACCCTTGTAAAAAGTTTCAATTTGAAGCCACCCTGGCATCCCATGCTGAGGACAGTGTCGTATCATCTCTTTCCATCGTTCCCATGCATCAGCTAATGGCTCATTGTTATGTTGCATAAAATTTTGTAAGTCAGTTCGGATTTGTGAAGCCTTGCTTGGAGGAAAGTATTTGGTAAGGAATTTATCAACCATGTCAGCCCAGCAATGGATTGAATCAGCATCCATTGATCGTAACCATGAGCTTGCTTTTCCTTTTAATGAGTATGGGAACAAAGACAATCGCAAAGCTACATCTAACACTTCAGACATTTTAAAAAAGTTGCAAAGCTGCAAGTATAGTCTGATGTGATTCTGGGGTCTTCATGACTTCCTCCTCCAAATTGACCAATTGAGTTAAGCATGGAGAATATAATTGGATTGAACTCTGTCTCTATCTCTGGTCTTGCTATGGTGGGTCCCAAGCCTTCCAAATTTGGGTGAGAAAAATCTCGCATTACTTTATGTCTGTCTTTAATGTATTGTACTGCCTGAAGATCATCCCTTCTATTCCTGGTTGCCTCATGCATCCCCACTCCGGCAACAGGTGGTGGTTGATCCATGGTATCTCTAATTCGTGCTTGATTGTTTAATCTTCGTCTGTGAAAAGTTCTCTCAATTTCTGGATCGTACGTAAATTCTTCTCCTTCAGAGTTACTACTTCCTGCAACACTCATAAAATTTGTCAAATAGTAACAAAAGTAATTACACAATGAAACAATTAATTACTTCAATCTCCCTCAATCTCTAAAAGCAAAAAGTATGCACCATCCACGGCAACGGCACCAAAAACTTGTTGGGTGAGAATAGTGATTAAACTAGATGGTGAATGGTGGCATACAAGTGTACATGGTCAACAAGTAATAGTAGTGGTAAGTGGGTGTCGTGTCCCACGAGGATGGTTATTTTTAAGGCAATTAGGATCTAAGGGTAATTACAACTACAAAATTAATTAATTAACAAAGGCTAGGTATTGTGACGCACAAAGTAAACGGATCAACACGAAGTGTAGATCAAAGGATGGGAATGTGATGATGTTCTAGGGATTTGGATAGTCTGTATTAACAAGTAATAAACTTGCTATGAGACTTCACATATAAATGGAGTTATGAAACAACTAGTGCATAGGAAAACAAGAGCAAGGACAAGTTTTCTCAAACAATCACAACACATTATCTAAACCTAGATCTTATCTCTAAAACTTTGGGTAAATTTTACTTCTCTTGAATCACCTAGAACTGTTCTCTATTCTGCTTGGCCTTTCCCTTATTTCTAAGTTATGGTTAACTTGAACAAGTGATATCTCATACAAATTTGGCATACGAAATATCTTTTAATACTTGCATACACTCTTCTAAATATATTTTCATATAGAATTAAAGAAGAACATGAAGGACAAAAATATTACATCACAATCTTCATAAATATGTGGATCTCAAAATAGAGGTTTCTGTCTATCCATCTCCACTAACACTTCATTACAAAAGGGTTTAGCCTCTCATGGCTATCAACAACATGAAAATGAGAGTGTTCCTCGGACTAGAATTCATGCTTGAATATAAAAGGGAAATGACAAATACTGAACTAGCTATTACAAAATAACTCCACGTTGTAAAACGCCTCCTTGTTTGTTGCTTTTTCTCCTCCTTTTTTTCCTCTTCACTTCTCCGTTCTTGTCCTCCCTCCTCTAGAAATATTTTTTTCTTTCTTTTTATATCCTTTCGTAACAATTTTCGCCTTGCCAATTTTCCTTTTCCCGCCAAAAAAGTAGTTGATAAAGTGTATCGGGATATACGCATGACAAAGAACTGTAGCATGAAGCGATTGCTACTTGTGCCATCGAACAGCTAATCAGTGAAGATAATATCTCTTTGTCCTCTGAGTGTCTTGCATCACAATGTGCTCCTCTTTGTGCTTTTCCATGCAACAGTAAAGAATTGTCAAGAGCACTAACTAGAAACTATGCTAGCAATGGCTATATTAGAACGCTTAGAAAGTAATCAATTAATGAGAGAAGAATGATTGCAAAAAGCCAAGGTGAATCAGAGGGCTCAATCTGAATTGGAAATTACAAAAGTGACTTAGATAAGTGCAAAAGCTCAACATTCTACTCAATTGCTTGGTCTTTTTACCTAAATTTATCCAAGTTTAACTATGTGAATACCCCTTTTCACCTTATCATCTCCTTCCATCTTTCCCAACCATCAGCTAATGTTTTATTCCCATGTTGCACAAAATTTTGCAGGTTTGTTCTTATCTGAGATGTCTTACTTGGAGGGAAATACTTTATGAGGAACTTATCTACTAGATCAGCCCAACAATGGATTGAGTCAGCATGCATTGACAAAAACCACGAACTGGCTTTTCCTTTTAATGAGTAAGGGAATAGGGATAAGCGCAAGGCTTCATCTGACACTCCAGGCATCTTGAAAGAATTACACAATTGTAAGTATAATATGATATGATTATGAGGGTCTTCATTGGCTCCTCCTCCGAACTAACCGATAGAGTTAAGCATAGAGAACATGACTGGCTTGAACTCAAATCTGTCAGTTTCCAACTCTGGTTTTGCAATGGTGGGTCCCAACCCTTCTAAATTAGGACGAGTGAAATCACGCATCACCCTATGCTTGTCCTCAATATATTACACAGCATGCAAGGCTGGCCTTCAAGGCTGCCCTGATTGTTTAACCTCCTTCGACGAAAAGTTCGCTCAATTTCTGGATCGTATGGTAGTCTCCTTCCTATGAATTACTACTTTAAGTGAATTATAAACGACTTTAAATGAATTATAAACTACTGATGAATCCTTAATCACTAAAAAGCACTAAATGTGAACTATCCCCAATAACGGCACCAAAAACGTGTTGGTGAAAATGGTAATGATGGATGGTAGATGGCATGCAAGTGCACATGGTCAACAAGTAATAAAGTGGTAAGAGAGTGTCATGTCCCACGAGGATAGTTGTTTCTAAAGAAATCTAGTGATTTAAAGATTTAAGTGTTACACCAATGAAGAGTGTTAACAATGAAATGCTATAAAAAACAATAAAAGGGATATAACACAAAGTGTAGATAGTGAATGATTGTTATGTTGTGCTAGGGTTTTAGGATAGGCTTGTCAACTCATGTGGAATTCTTGCTATGGAGTCCTAGAGTAAGATAATGATTTGCAAGACAAACACCATGCTTCGGTAAAAAGGATAGGAATCGTGTTTTCTCAAACAAATCCCAGTGCAGTTCCTTAATCTACACATTTCATCTCTAAAATAGTAGAAAAGAATTTGTGGTTCCTTTTAGCCAAGAACGCATTTTTATCTATTAACTTAACTTTTTATTTACTTCTAAATGCAAGTTAGAGTTAACAAGTTGAATCTTTAATAAATGTCATGCAACAGGTTTTTTATTATATGCACGAACTCTTTCGACTTCACTTTCGTGGAGCTTTATAGAAGAATAAGGATTTGAAGAATTCAACATCACAATTCATGTTAATTACTCAAGTTCCAAACATGTAGCACTGCTTATCATGATCCCTGTTCAGCACAAAATTACAAAAAAAAAAGCCTTAGCCTAGCATGGCTCGATACAATAAGGAGACTGAGTAGTAACTAAGATTGCAAGACATACTTAATCGTAAAAATTAAGATATTAAACTAAATTACAACAACTGAATTGAAATAGGCAACTAAGGTTCGATGATCCTTGCGAGCACAGTCGCTCATTCTTTCTTCTTTTTTCTCTTTTCGTCCTCTTCTCACCTCTTCCTTATCTTCATGACCAATGAAGCTTATATAGAACGCCTTATTTTTCTCCCTCCAGTGTTTTCCCATCAAAAATTAGGGTTGGTGAACTCTATCGAGTTGCACTATTACACGCACGTTGGGAATACTGTAGCTGGAAGTAACAGCAACTTGTCACATCAAACGCAGCTGACAATCAAGCAAAATAAATATCTTCAGCTCCTCTGGCCTAGTTGCTTTAGCACCCACTAAACGTGCTGCTGTCAGATTGTGACGACCCGACACTTTTAAATAAATTTAAATTAGAAAACACAACGGAAGTCTTTTATTTTAAGAAAAATTGGCGTGGTTATGTTTGAAAGTTGGCTAGCCAAAACCTGTTTACATCCTAATTTCAAAATCTATTAAATCACATGGAACTTTAAGTCCCAAATCAGGAGTTCAAAGATTTAATATCATAAAACAACGACAATAAGCTCTTATGAGCTAAATACAATGTACAAATCATCAAAGTCTTTAAAGTTCACAAAAGTAAATACATAAACTTTACAACAACTGAGTCCATCTCGAGGTCATCATCCCTCGATCACACAGCACCATCTCCCCTTCCACGGCCTCTAGCCAGGGCATTACCTTAAATTTTTGTAATATCATGAGCTAACAACTTAAGCCCAGTGAGAATCGTAAGAATAAAAAGTAAAAATAGACTTCAAACTCGTATTCCGATTTGTGTCCAATTAATCTTACACAATCATTCCTAAAGTTCTCTAAACTTTAGGTAATTTCATTCTAACTCTCCAAAGGATGATATTACTAACACTCGTAGTCAAATCCTCATCCATTAACTTGTTACGACATAAATAACAAAAGTAAATAAACTTTTCGTAAATATAACATCTCGATTCTCTATTTCATCGATCATAAGCATGAATGTGTGAGGACATCCCGTAGGATTCGCATACGCCCTTATGCATGAAGAAGGTAACGTGGTCTATCCTGTAGGATCCATCGTTCTCCCTCCTTTTCTTTCTCATTTTCTCTTCTTTTTCTATGAAGGTAATGTGGTCTATCCCGTAGGATCCATCATTCTCCTATTCATGTCTTTCTCATTCTCTCTTCTTTTTTTATGAGGGTAATGTGGTCTATCCCGTAGGACCCATCATTCTCCCATTCATGTCTTTCTCATTCTCTCTTTTTTCCATGATGCGAGATGTTATGATGCAATGTGATATGTTTTGGTGTAAATAAATAAAGTGCGAAATTAAAGTAGCCAATACAAACATAAAGTAAAAGGCATAAAGTAAAGGACATAAAGTAAATAAATAGGAAACTCCGGAAGAACGATACGTAATCGAACTCCACTACAATAATAAAAGTAAAACCTATCTTAAACGATTAACTTATACCTCCCAGGATTCTAAACGTCCAATAAAATCTGAGGTTCTATTAATCGTTCTAAATACAAGTTGGATCTTTTAACTTCCAATGATCCAACCTAAACTTCGAAACAAATCTAACTTAGTAATTTCTAAGATTCAATGCTTTCCTCGAGAACTCCTAAGTTCTCACTTAAAGGATTCACTTCTAATCCTAAGGGCACTAATTCACTTCCATCTATCTTAGATTCGAATTCTAGTCTTAGTTCCCAATTCTACAAACCATTATACTTATTTGCTTTCTATAGTTACTTTAAATCCTAACTATTCTCACCTTAGAAAGAGATGACTTTGCTCCTAAATCCGCAAGAGCGATCAAACGAACGGTTCGAAAACACCTACAATTAGAATTATATCTCAAAATCAATAAATTACCTACTAACGATCAAACAACAACTAAACGTACAAAACGACGAAAAACTCAACAAACCCCTCACATGTGGCTCTCGGCCCTCTCATGAAAAATGGGCTTCAGGTTTGGATTTCCAGCTTTTAGGCAATTTAAATGTGTTTCGAGTTGGTTACAAGCAAATTCGATATTCCCAATTTCAATGGGTATCGATAAATAGGGTTTTTGAACGTTATACCATTTCCCGAATTTAATTTAAATAAACATTATTTCACTAATTTATAACCCATAATCAAACCCAAAAAGGTAAATTTCAAATGGGAAGGGTTTCGACTTAAACTCGGTTTTAGGGTTATGGGAAAGTTTCCAAAAACTCTTTAAACAACTCTCGTATTTACAAACACCGAGTCTCACGACAAGAAATCGAAAGAAAACAAAGAAAAATCCATTAAAATACTATTTGGAGCTTAGGGTTTGAAGCTTTACTTACCGAGAACTCCGTATATCACGGGTGGCAAGCACGATGGTTAGGTGGAAAAGGATTCTAGACTCGAGGGCTTTCCGATGTATCCAAGATCGAGTCGATCCGTCAAGAAACGAACAAAAACTGAATTTTCCCTTTCCCTCTTTGATGCTCACGGGTGGAGGAGAGAAAATGGAGCAACTTTTGGTCAACTTTGGAGTCAATGGTAATTTAAAGAAGATGAAGCAAATAGTGTTTAGATATTTAGGAATTTTAGAAATGACGGTTGCGTCCTTTTATGACTTTTGACTTATAAAACGAAACCCGATGATCTTAAACTCTCCCAATGGTGATTAATAATTATGAATTGGCCCATTAATAATTATTAATACCATTAAAATGAAATTAAGCTAAAAAGGTAATTTAAAAAGAATTAAACCGAAATAAACAACTAAATTCTAATTTACCGATAAATAAATAAACCTTAATTACTTAAATTAAAATAAAATAAAATTTTTTTTTTATCACAAATTAACGGGATGTTTATTTTCCTGAAACAAGAGAGAACGACGAAGAATGCTTCCTGGAGCCTTAATCTATTGAATAAAGCATTTAAAACTGGAAACAAAAGTTAGCAAAAAGACATAAAAACAACACCAATAATACGAAAATATTAAAAGAATAATAAGAAAGCAAGCTTCTATAAACTAATCTTAATTATGTAAAAATCCTTGCTATCTTCATAGATTAATTGGTCTTTTTACTAGATTTTACTAAAGTTTAGTGTCATGAATACTACCTTTACAAGGACTCATCAGTAATCATCATACTACCATGGTTGAAAGTGTACAAATAATGGCAGTAATAGAAATTCCTGATTTTTCTTCTAACATTGTCAAATCTTTTAAAGATGAAGATGAAAAGGGAGATGATGGCACATACACAATAGAGTTTGATGGAGAAATCAACAAATTAAATATCAATGACTCCATGATAAATTCTACTAACAAATTTTCCTATTTTGTTATGACTGACAAAGTTAATCCTCTAACGTGTGAAATTTTTTATTTTGTTAATAATGATGAATTAAATAATGCTTCAAATGAAAATTGTATTGTTTCAGGATTACGAATAATGATAACTCACAATTACTGCATATTTATTAGTGGTAAATATCTCCAAAATAATTAAAATATGAGTTTAAATTGATTCAAATGTCCTTAATATTTTTAATCATTGAATTTTATGAACTTAGGCGAAAACAGCGCTTAAATCTTATTATAATGAAACTAGAGCCAAAATACAAAATCCATATGAAAGCCAACCAATAAGCGATAAGTGGCGCACTGACGTCATGATGACATCAGCGCCCATGGCTGACTTAGAAGGAAGCGGCGTGTCGCAACCTTTGAAGTGACGCTTTGCTCGAAGCTTATCTTCAGGGAACAAATCATGCGGCTTGGGGGCACGGCTTAGCTGACGCGTGCGACTCGTGACACAGAAAGGGAAGCGGCTTGCTTGGCGACGAGGCTCAATGCCTCGGCTTCGACAGATTTGGAGATAAGATCAAAATTTTACCTGATTTTCACCATGTTATGCCTATTTAAAGCCCCTTTTGCTCCCAAATTCATAATCTCTTCTCCTTCTAATTTTCTTAGGACTTTTAGATTGTTTTTATTATGTTTTCTAGCTAGTTTTATTATTCCATCTAGAGATTTATTGAGGTTAGGTTCATGAATTTGTGAGGTTTTGTTCTTCAATTTAATTCCTATTTTCTCTTTATTCGTACTTTCTCTTTGCATATTTTATTGTTGATTAATTCTTGTACAAATTGGCCACTTGTTCATTGATTAATTTTCATATCGCTAATTAGAATGTTAAATCCGTAATTGTTTAATTGTTCTAATATAAGTAGCAAATTAGCGTTAAATTGATTAGGGCCCTTTTTAATTTATGTTATGGAAATTTATGATCTAACTTAAATGAATCAGTCGTACTGCATTTATTAGTTAGAATTGAGTTCTTCTCTTCTTAATGTTGTTAATGGGTTCAATCTAATTATCATTTTCTAAGATTATCTGTTAATTAGGGAAGTAGTCATTACATCGTATCTTAGCTATCAAATAACTAAGAAAGAGCACTTATAAGTTGTTGATTCGTTTGGATGACTTCCAACCAATTTAGAGAAGAATTTAGGAATGCATGTTTATGAATCGATGACAAAATTGGTGAACCATAACCAAGATCAACCTTTAGTTGGAAGCTTCTATATTGATTTCTTATTCTTTTTTTTTTACAAACAACAAGTTTAAAACCCCCCGTTTTTATTAACTTTAATTTAATTCCCAATTCCCTGTGGAGATCAACCTTACTCATCACTACAAAAATTCTAAATTCCAAGACTAAGTTATTATTTTTGGTGGTATCGACACCCATCACATTTCCAGTGTTTACTAACAATTTGATGACATTCTTCACATTTCAGACTGACAATTGGTCCACGTCCTCAAACATCATACTATCACTTGAACGTACATAAAAAGTAGATATGAGGTCCCCTTCCAATCATTCATTTCTAGGGACTGTTTCCAAGGGTTACAAAACCTTTCTGAAACAACAAGTAAAATTCGTGGCAACATTATATCCTTCTCAACCTACCTCACGAATCTTTATAACTCTCCTCATAATCATTATCCGTCTGTTGTGCTTCGATAAGTCTCTAGTTACAAAGTAGCTCCTTTTTCCACCAACCAATTGTATTGTCACCTTAGAATTCTAGTTCTGTTTCAGGTCTTTGTATAACTTATATTGAGCACTAACCAATCCGAGGAGTGAGATGATTTCCTGCTAAAGAATTGTCCTCATAACAACTTTATCTTAGTGGTATCAAATATCATAACCATAGTACTTCACTAACCCTGACCATTTATGTTTACTCAAATACGACTCTTCCCTGGTAAAAAAACACTTCAAGTCCTTAATATAAGTACGGCCAAAATCTTCTCCTCATTCAGTTGATGCCTGCAAATCCAAGTACCTAACTACTATCATCGATCCTAAGTTTTACCCGTGGGAAATCTTCTCCTTGATCTTTCATTGATGAAGAGCATAAGTTATCACTTCTCCTGCTGCATCCAACACGACTACAATCTCTACTCTTATGTTCCGTTATATACTACCTGATCTTCTAATCCATATTATAAAGGAAAACCCAACATGGTATCCAACCTTTTCTCAAATTCGAAAAGATTCGCACATAGTGTCCGAAATATATCCTATAAGTTATACTTGGAAACTCACTCTCCTGAATATTTATTTGGCCACCCAAATAAGAACCAAACTCCGTAATACCATCGACCCTTAAATTGTTCAGAGAAAGATCAATACTATATGATACATACTCGTTCTCCTAGGCTACCTCCAATCATCCTACAAATCTTCAAGGTTATGAGCCTTGCGAGCTACCAAACTGCTCTATCTCTGCATCTAGCATTGGGTAGACCTCATACAATAACTGTCCTAGCTCTACCATATCTTTTGTTTCATTTCTTCTGGAACAAAACGTAATCTCACATATTACTTATTTACCATCGACCCTTAAATTGTTCAGAGAAAAATCAATACTCAGGTGTTTTCCAAGCACCTTAATCCAGTGAAGTTTTATCCTTCCAATAGTGGATTCACCTCAGGGATCTACCTTGAAAAGAATCATTAGGCTCAATCCACAACCTTTAGGGTTTCTCAAATTTTTACCGTTCCAGTCGTTCACCAAATTATTTCAAACGTCTCATAAAAGTCACAGATACCACGAGTAGACAACATTCCCTCTAACTCTTAATCAGATACCAACACTCAACCTCGGTGTTAGCTAACCTTGACCTTCTACCAAGTGTGGGTCTTGATAACTTGATCTCAAGTATTCCAACCCACAAGTTGGCACATCCAAAGTGCATTAGTTACAAAATTAGGTCATTACCCAAATAACGCAGTCTCTAACAGTCCTTATCGAGACCCGTCACGAAACATTCTAACTTCTCTCTCTTGAGTGACCACGAACTTCTCATTTAGCACAATACTAACTCAAGGTCTAAACATTAACCACAATATCCAACCTTCTTACTCAAACCAAGGGATGGTCCCTTAAATTGAACGAAGACCGATTACTCATTCAACAAATACTTACCCGGATCACGTGTCCCTCCTTTTAACATTTGGTTCTAAACAAGCACGCCCCCTTTTAACAGATAAAAAATCAACAACACATTCAACCGATACAACTACCTTAGCAACTATGCGGCAATCAAACATCAATCAAACGTCGAGGATCAAGTGAGCAAATCTCTCAGGTAACTCGACTCCTTTACATGGACACTACGTTATTGCACTAAACAAAGTACACAACCTTCAAAACTACATGGGGTCAACCCCATTCTCATTACATCTACCAAAGTCTCAGCCTGGAGGTCAGTTTAACATCATCACGTAGTGGCTTTACGAGGCGACATATTAAACACAATACATAAAAGAGATATTTAACAATGAACGAACTATTCTCATAAACTTTCTCACTACAAAAGAGAAAAAATCTTTGGAATAAGAGTTCCAGGGATACCTTGTGCCACTGATCTCAAATGATGACTTAGAGGATGGGCTTAAAACCAAAACATGAAAACCCAAAACATGCGATTCTTGAAATCTATAGCACCGTTAGGCTCCTGATCATACGAATTGTTCTACTTAACTTTTGATTCGAAAGTTCTACTTAACTCTCGATCATACGAATCATTCAACCAATTTAGTTTCTAAATTTACATTAAATCCTATTTATCCTCACCTTTCAAAATTACCAACTCAAGTCCACAAATAATGAAATTCTCATATTCAAGCTTTTATTCCACCTACATATAACACCAATCAAAAATATTTTATAACCTACAACTAAAAATGAGAAAAAGTGATTTTCAGGTGAATAGTGTTTTTGAGTGAACAATGATTCCGGGTGAATAGTGATTTTGAGAGAAAAAATGTTGGAGATGTGTTGGGATTGAGGCCTCTATAAAAGAGTTCTCAAGCGGAATTTCCAAGGATCTTTCCTTGAAGTATAATATTAATCTAAATACAACGCATAAAAGAATACTCACCCTTGTAGAGAAGCGTCTGGTTCTTCCTCTTCTTTCTTAGTTACAATCCTAGGACCACCAAAAATATCTTCCTCACTATGAAAAAAAGAGAATCGGTGCGTGGGAACTATCGTCTTTAGAAAAAGGAAAGGGAAGATTTTCTTCCCTTTGACCACTACAAGGCCGGTGGTGGCAAAGAGAGAGGGGGAGGAGGAGAGGAATTTTTCTAAGCCTTTTGCTCTCTTAGTTGTATGTTTGAGGTCACCCCAAGCCTCCAATTTATATGAATACTAAGGTATCAGAAAATCTTTTAATATCTTTTTAATTATCAAATAATTAAATAAGATATTAAAATATATTTTAAATTATTAAGATATTATATCTTATTACATAATAAGATATTCCCATATCATTATTTAAATTAATTCATATTAATTTAAATTAATTATTCCATATATATTCATTTAAATTAATCACATTAGTTTAAAATAAGATACTATCAATATATTTTAAATAAAATAAAATGCATAATTGGGTAAAATAAATTACCTAGTGGCGTGTGACCCACCATGGGTCACACGCCCATACCATCATCCCCATGATAGTATTGGGCATTTTATTTTCCTTTTTATTTAATAGAACAATTCCATTAACTATTTAAATAAATAAAACTCCTTTTATTTACTTAAATCCTCTTTAATTTGACAACTTCAAATTAAATATTTAAATAAATAAAATTCATTTTATTCCTTTTTAATTTGACAACTTCAAATTAAAATATTTAAATAGACTCCTCTCCCACGACCCCGATCATTACCTGAAAATGTTAGTAATATCATGAGCTAAAAGCAAGCCAAGTGAAAACAAATAGAAAGTAAAGTAACATTAGACTCCATACCCGCATTCGGATTTGTGTCCAAGTAAAACTCACATACCCTTACCTTTCAACCACCAAAAAGGTTTAGTATCAAATATTTCACTTTTACTTACCAAATCTCCCATATAATTGAGGAATTAACTTCCAAGCATTTAGGAGGATGTGTTTCATAACACACATAACATTTATATCTCATTCTCTTTAATACTTTATTCTATACATAAGGTTTACATTCAAGTATTAATTTCAAATTTCAAGATCTTCCAATTATTGAGAATGTAGTTCTCTTACATATATATCATGATAATTATACAAGGTTCAATACACCCTTGTATTCTCTCATTATACAATTCAATCTCATTTCCTTTCCTATAGCACTCGGCTATACATCAATTTCATTCATTTTCTCTATAGAAATGTATGTCATACATAATATTTCATTTCTTTTTCTCTATAGCAACTCAGGCTATAAAATAAGGTTGACATTCCTTTATTTTAATAATTAATGTTAAGCTCACTCGGTCTTAACATGTTCAAAAAATCATAATTTGCAATTAATGACGATAATATTAGCCTACGCAGTCTAATCATTATTCATTAACTCGCTAAACAAGTGTAAAGGGCACATAACCTTTACATTAATATAATCATCAAATGCTTATAATGACAGTAATGAAGCTCTGACAGTCTCAACATTACTTTATTAGCTAGCTCATCAAGTGTAAAGGGCACACAACCTTTGCATCAATATAATCATCAAATGCTTATAATGACAGTATTGAAGTCCTCAGTCTCATGAATACTTCATTATCTCGCTTTCCATAATAAAATATGCAAAGTCTTTTATAAAAAGCATCTTCATAATTTACCTATATTTTGGGTTGTTAAAATGTGAAGTTGCTTTTTGTAAAAGCCTCTAAACAATGCGAAAAAAAACACATTTAATTTCCCAAAAAAAACCCCATGACCTTGGAAAAAAAGAGAAACTTTTTTTTATTTATTGGAAAAATAACCCTATTTTTATTTTTTTTGGAAAAGTGCCCTTGTGATTAGTTGAAATAAACAATTAAGAAACCATAAATACCTCTAGAAAAAACCCTAGGAAAAAAAAAAAACCCTAAAACATTAAAGAACCCTAAAATATACTTAAATAACCCTAAAAGTAAACAAATAACGCTACAGGGGCAAAGTTTAAAGTTGCTTTGTGAAAAAGCTTCCAAACAACCATACACAACAAAGAATTCCTAATAAAAACTCTAAAACCCAAAAAAAAAAAACTCTAAAACCCAAAAATTAACCATATACATAAAAGAACCTAATAAGTAATTAAATAACCCTAAAACGAAACGAATGTGGCTACTTTGGCAAAGTAAGAGGTTGCATTTTGTAAAAGCTTATGAACAATAATAAAAACTAATTAAGTTCCTAGAAGAAACCCTCAGTGCTTGGGAAAAAATTTATATTTTATTTTGTGTAAAGTTACCCAATTTTAAAATTTCTTGAAAAATGATCCAATTTTAAAATTTCTTGAAAAATGCTCTTGTAGTGATAGTTTTTTTTTTTTTTAATGACCTCACTATATAATTAGTGGAAAATGAGCTCTTAAGAAAAAGGCCTAAGACCCAAAAAAAGAGGCCGTCAAACCTTAAAAAAACCCCCGAAACACGCATAAATAAACCTAAAATGAAACAAATACTGTTACAAGGGCAAATTATAAGGTTATTTGTGTAAAAGCTTCCAAGAAACCATAAAACCCAAGAAATTAAATAGAAAAAAAATCCTAAAACCCAAGAAAATATTGGAAGACCCAAAAAAAACCTCAAACTTTAAATAACCTCAAAAAACTCCTAAATGACCATGCATCGAAGAAAATTCGGTTACAAGGGCATATTAAAAAGTTTCTTGTGTAAAACTTTCAAAACACCGATAAAATCCGAAGAATTCCACATAAAAATCCTATAACTTTGGGACAAACCATGGGACCCAAAACCAATACATAATGAACCTAATAATTACATTAACAACCCTAAAATATAGCGAATGTGGATGGATGGGCAAATTATGGAGTTTCCTTTTCTAAGGGTTTGGGAGTGTTTGTAAAATAAGTGTTTTTAGTTAAGTACTTTTATCATAAGTACTATGATAAAATATGCTTAGTGTTATAGTATTTTATTGTTTGGTTCTAACATTCAATAAATGCTTTTAATCTTATATGGTTATTTTTAGAAAAAAAAATGTGTAGACAAAGAAAATATGTAGAAATAATATAGAGAGAAAAAGTGTATGAGGAAAAGTTAGAGAGAGTGCGGAAAAAGAAGTAAGAGAGAGAAAAAGTATGTAGAGAGAGGTTATTGAGAGAAAAAGTGTGTAAAGAGAGGTTATAGAGAGAAAAAGTGTGTAGAGAGAGGTTAGAGAGAAAAAAAGTGTGTAGAGAGAGGTTATAGAGAGAAATATTGTAGAGAGAGGTTAGAGACATAAAATTTGTAGAGAGAGGTTAGAGAGATAAAATGTGTAGAGAGAAGTTAGGGAGTTGAAATATGTAGAGAGAAGTTAGAGAGATAAAATGGGTAGAAAATAAAATTAGAAATACAAAGTTTAAAATACCAAAAGCACTTCAAAAGCACATATTACCTACTTCTTCAAAAAGCACTTTGAAGTGCTTTTGACTTCTACTAAAATTGCTTCTAAAATGTTGCCAAACATAAAAATTGTATCTAGGAAGTGCTTTTGCTCTTTAAAAAGCACTTTTGGCTTGCCTCAAAGATCTCCCAAACTGTGACGACCCGTCACTTTAAAATAATTTAAATTAAAAAAAAACACAACGGAAGTCTTTTATTTTAAGAAAAAAATTGGCGTGATTATGTTTGAAAATAGGCTAGCCAAAACCTGTTACATCTTAAATTCAGACATCTAAAAACACAAGGAACATTAAATTCCTATCAGGAGTTCAAAATGATTTATAAACATAAAAGTAAAGACAAAAGCTTTTAAGAGCTATATACAATTGTACAAATCTCAAAAATGATATAAAATTCACAAAACCATGTACATGGATTTTTACAACTACTTAGTCCATCTCGAAATCATCATCCTCTCGATCAAGCGCGCACCAGCTCCTCTTCCACGATCCCAAACATTACCTGAAATGTTTGTAATATCATGAGCTAACAACTTAAGCCCAGTGAGAATAATAAGAATAAAAAGTAAAGATAGACCTCAAACTCGCATTTCCGATTTGTGTCCAATTAATCTGACACAATTCACTCCTAAAGTTCTCAAAACTCTAGGTAATTTCATTCTAAACGTTCCAAAGGATGATATTACTAACACTCGTAGTCAATCCTCATCCATTAACTTGTTACGACATAAATAAGAAAATAAATGACTTTGCATAAAATATAACATCTCGATTCTATATTCTATCGATCATATGCAATGTAAGGTTCGCATATACACTTATGCATGAATGAGGTAATAGGTACATCCCGTAGGATACCCATTCAACCCTATGCGTGAATAAGTAACAGGTACATCCCGTAGGATACCCATTCAACCTTCTTTCTTAGTTTTACTTTCTTTTCTTTTCCTGAAGGTGATGCGGACACTACCCGTAGGCTCCAACATTCTTCCCTTCCTTTCTTTCTCACTTTTTTTTCTTTTTCTCTTTTCAATGATGCAAGATGTTATGGTTATGCTTGCATATGCTTGCAAAAAGTAGATAAAGAAAAGTGCGAATAATAAAGTAACCGAAACAAACATAAAGTAAAAGGGGCATAAAGTAAATAAATAAGAAACTCCGGACGAACGATACATAAATCGAACTCCGCTACAAAAATAAAAGTAAAACCTATCTTAAACGATTAACTTATACCTTCCAGGATTCTAAACTTCCAATATAATCCGAGGTTCTTTTAATCATTCTAAATACAAGCTTGGATCTTTTAACCTCCAATGATCCAACCTAAGCTTCGAAACGAATCTAACTTTGTAATTTCTAAGATTCAATGTTTTCCTCGAGAACTCCTAAGTTCTCACTTAAAGGATTAACTCTTAATCCTAAGGGCACTAACTCACTTCCCTCTATTCTTAGATTCGAATTCTAGTCTTAGTTTCAATCCTACAAACCATTATACTTATTTGCTTTCTAATATTACTTTAAATCCTAACTATTCTCACCTTTGCAAAAGAAGATTTCGTTCCAAACCTTCGATAACGCGATCAATGAAAGGTTCAAAAACACCTACAATTAGAATTATATTTCACAATCAATAAATTACCAACTATCAATCAAACGACATCTAAGTACACAAAACAACGAAAAACCCTTTAATTCTCACATGAGGCTCTCGGCCCCCCTTCATAAAAAGGGTTTCGGTTTTGGTTTTCCGGCTTTTAGGCAATTTAGATGTGTTTCGAGTTGGTTTCAAGCAAATTCGATATTCCCGATTTCAATGGGTATCGATAATTAGGGTTTTTGAACATTATGCCCTTTCCCGAATCGAATTTCAATAAACATTATTTCATTAATTTATAACCCATAATTAAACCCAAAAGGTAAATTTCAAACGGAAAGGGTTTCGACTGAAACTCGGTTTTAGGGTTATGGGAAAGTTGTCAAAATCACTAAAAACAACTCCCGTAATAAAAGTCATTGAGTTTAACGGCAAGAAATCGAAGGTTCAAAATGAAAACTCCATTAAAACACTATTTGGAGCTTAGGGTTTGAAACTTTACTTATCGAGAACTCCGTGGATCTCGAGAGAAAAGCACGATGGTTAGGTGGAAATGAATCCTATACCCGAGGGCTTTCCGATGCAACTGAAATCGAGTCGATCCGCTGAGAAACGAAGAAAAGCCAAATCTCCCCCCAATCCCTCTTGGACTCATGGCAAAGGAGAAGAAATGAGAGATGAAAAATGGTCAATTTTGAGTCAATGGGTTTATTTAAAGATGAATGAATAGTAATTTGGATATTTTTGAGAAATTAGAAATGACGGTTGCGTCCTTTTGTGACTTTTGACTTATAAACCGAAACCCGAAGCTTTAAATAAATCTAAAGGTGATTAATAATTATTAATTGGCCTATTAATAATTATTAATGTCACCGAAACGAATTTAAAGTATTAAAACGATTAAAAAGGATTTCAGGCGAAATTAACTACTAAAATCAAAATTACAAAAATAATAATTAATCTAAATACTTAAATTGAAATAAATAAATAAAATTAAATAAATAATAAAATAAAATAAAAAATAATAAAATAAAATAAAAAAATTCACTTCAAAATAACGGGACGTTACACAAACACACCCTAAAAGCCTCTAAAATAAAGTGAATGTGGATTGATGGGCAAATTATAGAGTTGACTTTTGTAAAAGTCTCTAGACATTGAAAAAAAAAAACCCATTAAAACTTTCAAAACACCCATTTAAACCGAAGAATTCCCAATAAAAATCCAAAAACTTTGACAAAAATCATGAGACCCAAAAAATACCCCATACATAATGAACCTAATAAATACATTAACACTTCTAAAAAGAAGTGAATGCGGTTGGATGGGCAAATTTTGGAATTTCTTTTTCTAAAAGCCTCTAAACAATAAGAAAAAACCCTTCAAATTCCTTAAAAAAAAAACCCCAAGACATTGGAAAAAATGAGCAACTTTTTAATTTAATTGAAAAATGACCCGATTTTAAATTTCTTAAAAAGACCTTGTTTTGATAGTTTCTTGAATAATGACCTAACTGTATAAATTAGTTTAAAATGAACACCTAAGAAACCCTAAATACCTCTAGAAAAAGCCCTAGGACAAAAAAAATCCTTAAACATTAAAGAACCCTAAAATATACGTAAATAACCCTAAAATGAAACGAATATCGTTACAAAGGAAAAGTTAAACTTGCTATGCGAAAAATCTTTCAAACAATCATATACAACCAAGAATTCCTAATAAGAAAACCCTACCTGAAAAAGCCATAAGACCCAAAAAAAAAAACCGTACATAAAGGAACCTAATAAGTAATTAAATAACCCTAAAATGAAGCGAATGCGGCTACTTGGGAAAATTAAGGAGTTGCGTTTTTTAAAAGGTTATAAACAATAAAAAAAAACCTCTTAAAATTCCTACAAAAAAACCCTCGGTGCTTGGGGAAAAACCATGGGACCTAAACCCAATACATAATGAACCTAATAAATACTTTAACAACCCTAAAATAAAGTGAATGTAAATTGATGGGAAAATTATGAAGTTATCAATTTTTGTAAAAGCCTCTAAACAATGAGAAAAAAAACCCTATGACCTTGGAAAAAAATGAGCAACTTTTTTAATTTTATTTTAAAATGACCTTATTTTTGAATTTCAGGGAAAGTGACCTTGTTGTGATCGTACTTGAATAATGACCTCACTATTTAAATTAGTTGAAAATGAACACTTAAGAAACCCTAAATACCTCTAGAAAAAAGCCCTAGGACAAAAAAAAATCCTTAAAAATTAGCGAACCCTAAAATATACTTAAATAACCTTAAAACGAAACAAATATCACTACAAGGGAAAAGTATATAGCTACTTTGTGTAAAAGCTTTCCAAACGACCAGACACACCCAAACCTTAAAGAACCCTGAAACACACTAAAATAACCCTAAAACAAAAAAAACTTTTACAAGGGCAAATTACAAGGTTCCTTTGTGTAAATGCTTCCAAGCAACCATAAAATCCCAAGAAATTTATTAGAAAAAATCTTATAATCAAAGAAAAGATCAGATGACCCAAAAAAACTCAAACCTTAAAGATCTCAAAAAACACTTAAATGACCCTACATCGAAGAAAGTTCGGTACGGTATATTTACAAGTTTCTTGTGTAAAACTTTCAAAACACCCATAAAAACCGAAGAATTTCTAATAAAAATCCTAAAACTTTAAAACCATTAGACTCAAAAAATACCTCATACATAATGAACCTAATAAATACTTTAACAACCCTAAAATAAAGCGAATGCAGTTAAATGGGCAAATTATTAAGTTGCTTTTTGTAAAAACCTCTAAACAAAAAAAAAACCATTAAATTCCTAGAAAAAAAAACCTACTAAATTCCTAGAAAAAACCCTAATACCTTGGAAAAAAATGAGCAACTTTTTTAATGAAAGAAGACCTGATTTTTAAATTTCGGAAAAATGACCTTGCTGTGAAAGTTTCTTGAATAATGACCTCACTATATAAATTCATTGAAAATGAACATTTAAGAAACCCTTAAGACCGCTAGAAAAAGCCCTAAGACAAAAGAACAATCAAACATTAAAGAACCTTAAAATATACTTTAACAACCCTAAAATGAAACAAATATCGTTACCAGGTCAAAGTGAAAACTTGCTTTGTGCATAAGCTTCCAAAAAGCCATACACACCCAAGAATTCCCCATAAAATCCCTAAAACTCGAGAGAGAGAAAACCCTAAGACCCAAAAAAACACCCCATACATAAAAAAACTTTATAAGTACTTAAATAACCCTAAAATGAAGCGTATGTGACTACTTGGGAAAATTAAGGATTTGCGTTTTGTAAAATCTAAATAACAATAATAAAAACTCATTAAATTCATAGAAAAAACCTCGAGTGCTTAGAAAAAAAATTTGTTTTTTTATTTTACTAAAAAATGACACAATTTTTAAATTTCTTGAAAAATGCCCTTGTTATGATAGTTTTTTTAAAAATGAACTCACTATATAATTAGTGGAAAATGAGCTCTTAAGAAAATGCCCTAAGACCAAAAAAACTCTCAAATCTTAAAGAACCCGAAACACACTTAAATAATCCTAAAACGAAAAACTATCATTACAAGAGAAAATTATAAGGTTTCTTTGTGTAAAAGCTTCCAAGCAACCATAAAAACTCAAGAAATTTAATAGAAAAAATCCTAAAACCCAAGAAAAGATCGGAAGAATAAAAAATAACCTCAAACCTTAAAGAACCTCAAAAAACTCTTAAATGACCCTACATCAAAGAAAATTTGGTTACAAGGGTGTATTTACAAGTTTCTTGTGTAAAATTTCAAAACACCCATAAAAACGGAAGAATCCCTAATAAAAATCTTATAACTTCGGGAAAAACCTTGAGACCCAAACTCAAAACATAATAAACCTAATAAATACTTTAACAACCCTAAAATAAAGCGAATGTGGATGGATGGGCAAATTATGGAGTGGTTTTTTTTTGTAAAAGCCTCTAAACAAAGATTAAAAAAAACCCATTAAATTCCTAGAAAAAATCCTATGACCTTGGAAAAAAAAAATGAGCAACTTTTTTAATTTTATTGAAAAATGAATTTATAAAATTCTTGAAAAGTGACTTTGTTGTGATAATTTCTTGAATAATGACCTCACTATATAAATTAGTTGAAAATGAAGACTTAAGAAACCCTAAATACCTCTAGAAAAAGTGTGATGGCCTGAGTTCTGGGAAAATAATTAAAATAGTTAAAATCATTTATTTTAAATTATGAAGGTTGGAAATTTATTTGTAATAAGAAATTGTGTTTTAAATAAAGTAAAATAATTATTTTGATGTGAATTAACCATGGTTAAAGTATATGGTAAATTAATAATGATAGCTTGTGAAGTTGCTCTGGTTTTCGGGAAAAATAATAGTAAGTAGTTTTTTTTAAAAAAAAAAATTTTAATAGCATAACTTGAAAATAATCCCATGATTAATTTGTAGTTTTTTTTTTAATTATTTTGAAATGATTAACCAAGGTTAAACGAGTTAACCAAGGTTGGGTAGGAAACTAACCATGGTTAGTTTAATGGGTAAGTATTTAATCATGGTTAAAGAGTATGAATAAAGTTTAGTTAATAAAATTAATGGTGTGGGGCTGATTAGAATAAGTTTTACATAAATAATTGATATGTAAGGTTAAAGATTAAGAGTAGTTTGTAATGCTTTTGTGTTGTAGGTAAAGGAAGAGAAACTCCAAGCCAGTTTTAATGAACTCAAGGTGGGAACAAAAAGGATTTCAAGTATTTTTATGTTTGATTTTTGTATGATGTTTTGCTATATATTTTGGTGTTTAAGCTTGGGAAGAATGAGTAAGACAAGAAAGGGGTTAAGTGAAGATAAGTTTAGAAATTGTTGCCTTGACTAAACTAGCATGGTTATGGAATTGAGATAGGATCCTATCATAGAGGTATAGGTTTCGAATGATTAGAAACAAGAATTAATTCTCGGTTGGAGGTACTTCAGGCTAAAGGAATAAGAGTTGTAGCTTGCTTGAGTTATGGAAGTGTAGGTTGAAATTAAGACTTCCCCGAAGGGTATGCGTGTTATCTCGGAAAGGAATTGATAACATTTAAGATTGAAGTTTAGACATTTTAGACACCACACAAATGTTGAAAGCCAAGGATGGAACTCAAAACTAAAAACCACCATTGTCGGCCATTTGAAGATTTCCTAGTTTTTTTTTTCTAATTTTGGAGTTTTCTTAGCTTTCTCTTAATGTCTATTAATTATGATATATTTGGGTATTTAAATATGTATTTTTTTTCAAAAGAAAATTATGTCACGAAGTTCAACCAATGATTTTCCAAAGAACCCCTCAAATGGCCAAAAAAATCATTACTTGTCTATTTAGCTAGTTTAAAGACTTTTTGAAGCAAATCGGGTTCCCGGGTTTAGTTTATTGTTCTTACTAAAATGTTTATGATATTCTAAGTTTAAGGTTAGTTATTGAACGTTGAGTTGACGAGGAAAGAAAAGCCAAGGTCAAGTCTTGTGTAGACTTGAAAAGTGAGAACACAAGAATTGGAACGGTGTTGAAGGTTTGGTGTGACTCTTGGTGATGTTATTGTGGAGGCTTGAAAATGGTGTGGGGTGGTTTTACTTTTGTCATGGCTGATAGTAGGGTTCTTTGGTGCTTGAATACGAAAATGGAAAGAATAATGCGAAGGAAAAGGGACTTATGTGCTAGATTTTACAAGTTGTCGAGATTACGGGAAATATTAAAATACCTTGCATCTACATGTGACTTGAGTTTGTTTTTACATATTCTAATTGCATATTCACATGTGTCAAGTTAAAGATCGAGTCATATACTGATTTGGCTTTTATTTTTGTATACTTGACATGTTTTTGGGATATGCTCGATGGAGAATTTGTGATTGAGACAATAAGGGAAAATGCTTGAAATGTGTTCTAAGGTTTATGTGATTTTGAGCTTAATACGTATCATTGAGATGTGTTTCTGCTTGGAGGATTGATCTATTCATGTCATTTAATTGAGAATATGTCATATGTTGTTTAGCGAAAGCAAGCATACTCATCTCATTTCATCTCATAACATATCATTCATACATATCATGCTATTGGTTTGTGGCCATGGGTTAGTAACCCGTATAACGGTGTATGGATGTTGGACGTTACACGTGGTTACCGTGGAGGATATGGTGTAGCTCCGAGGCGCTGTGTGGTGGATGGCCTGGATGCTAGAGTGGTTATTACGATAACCTGGAAGAAAATCAGAAGCTACGGCTGGAACATTAATTTGTGATGAGATTGTATATAGTGCGTAGTGAGACGCCGAGATTGTATATGAAAGGCACTCCTTTCCATGGTGACAAATTAAGAAAAGCTCTATCACCCACCTGAAACTCTAAATCTTTTCTACGTCTGTTCGCATAGCGTTTTTGCCTATCCTGTGCTATCTTCAAATTTTCTCTTATTATTTTTACTTTATCAATAGTAATCTGCACCAACTCAGGACCTATTAATTTTCTCTCATCAACCTCATCTCAACATATTGGTGTTCTACATTTCCTCCCATATAACCCCTCGTATGGAGCCATCAAGATACTGGAATGATAACTATTGTTATACGCAAACTCCATAAGCGGTAAATGTGTATCCCAGTTTCCTTTAAATTGTAGTACACAGGCTCGTAACATATCTTTCAAAGTTTGGATCGTTCTTTCTGGTTAACCATCTATTTGCGGATGAAAAGCTGTACCAAAATGTAACTTCGTCCCTAAAGCTCGATGTAAACTAGGCCAGAACTTCGAAGTAAATCTCGAGTCTCTATCAGAAACAATTGATACTGGAGTTCCATACCGACTAACTATCTCATCAACATACAGTTTTGCTAATTTGTCCAACGAGTATGTAATTTTAATCGGTAGAAATCTGGCTTTTTTTGTTAATCTATCAACTATCACCCAAATGCCATCATGATCATTCTGAGTCCGAGGAAGACCAAATAAGAAATCCATCGTAATTCGCTCCCACTTCCATTCTGGAATAGGAAGTGAAACCAAAAGCCCAGCTGACTTCTGACTTTCCGGTTTAACCTGCTGACAAATAAGACATCTCGATACACATTCAGCAATATCTCTTTTCATACCACATCAACAATAATGCTCTCTCAGTGTGCGATACATTTTTATGCTACCTGGATGCATAACATAAGCTGAGCTGTGAGCCTCATCAAAAATCTCTTTCTTCAAAGCTACATTATTCAGAACACATAACTGATTCTCCATTATTAAACCTCCATCCTCTCTAACCTTGTAATCTGTTCGTTGATTGTTCTGCACTTCCTCTTTAATATTACTCAACACTAAATCTTCTGCTTGAGCTTCTATAATTCGATCAATCAATACTGGCCGTACACGGAAATTTGCAATCAAAGCTCCTAATAACTCCACTGACAACTCAACATTCATTGCAGTGAACTCACTTATCAAGGAAGAACTTGTTGCATTATACATTGAATCTAATATATAAGATTTCCTTCTAAGGGCATCTGCAACAACGTTTGCTTTTTCCTGGATGATAATCAATTGTATAATCATAGTCTACAATCAATTCGATCCACCTTCTTTGAGGCATATTCAACTCTTTTTGATCAAAGATATACTTCAAACTCTTGTGATCCGTATAAATATGACATTTTTCCCCGTACAAGTAATGATTCCAAATCTTTAGTGCCAGTACCACCGCCGCTAATTCCAGATCATGTGTTGGATATTTATGCTCATGACTCCTCAATTGTCTCGAGGCATAAGCTATGACCTTGCCATTTTGCATCAAAACACACCCTAATCCTTGATGTGAAGCATCGCTGTAAATATCATAATCCTTTTCAGGTGTGGGAAGTGTAAGAATAGGAGCAGAGATCAATCTCTTCTTCAATTCCTAAAAACTCACCTCACAATCATCTATCCATACAAACTCTGTATTTTTCTTCGTCAAACTGGTCAATGGAAGGGCTATTCTAGAAAATCCAGAAACAAAACGTCGATAATAGCCAGCCAAACCCAGAAAACTACGCACTTCCGTAACAGTCATTGGTCGTTCCCACTTAACCACAACTTCAATTTTATGAGGATCAACATATATTCCCTCTTCTGAAACCACATGCCCCAAAAACATAACTTTATCAAGCCAAAATTCACATTTACTGAATTTCGCATACAATTGCTTCTCTCGTAAAACCTGTAGTATCTTTCTAATATGTTCTCTATGCTCCTCTTTGCTTCGAGAATACACAAGTATGTCATCAATAAACACAATAACAAACCGATCTAAATAAGGATGAAATACCCGGTTCATCAAATCCATGAACACCACAGGGGCGTTAGTTAACCCAAATGGCATGACTAAAAACTCGTAATGCCCGTATCGAGTTCTAAAAGCATATTTTGGCACGTCCGTTTCTCTAATTTTAAGTTGATGATACCCGGATCTTCGGTTCTTTCAACTCAGTTGGAGCCATTCAATATGGTGCTTGAGAAATAGGAGATGTACCAGGAATTAGCTTAATCTCAAACTCAACTTCTCTATCTGGCGTCAACTCAGTTAAATCTTCTGGAAACACATCTGGAAATTCTTGTACAACCAGAATGTCTTCAAGTTTCAACTTACTAATTTGAGTATCGATCACGTGAGCTAAATATGAAGTACAACCCTTCCTGAGCAACTTACTAGCTTTAAGGGCCGAAATCACACATGTCGGTAAGATCTTCCTTTCACCAGTAAATATAATCTCCGATTCTCCTGGTCGTTTAAACACAACTATCTTCCAGAAACAATCAACCGATGTATGATTTGCAGACAAGAAATCCATACCCAGAATGATGTCAAAATCACATATATCTAAGGGTGCTAAATCCACGAGTAAATCATTCCCATCCACAACTATCACATAATTCATGTAGACACTATCTGCTAATAATGACTTCCCAATCAGAGTGGAAACTACTAGTTCATTACGTAACTTTTCCAGCATTTTATCAGCATAAGCAGAAAAACTAAAAGAAACAAAGAATGTGGAACCAAGGTCAATCAAAACATGTGCATTTTTGTAAAAAATGGATAACTTACCCATCACAACCTCTGGTGTTTCCTGAGCCTCCTATTGATTCATGGCAAAAAATCTACCTTGTGCATGAGGACGTCCGACTTGACCCTTCTGCTTCGTATTACTTGTACTTGCATCACTACCTTGCCCCACACCACTAACCATTGTACTTTGTACATTAGATCCTTGTTGTCCTTGGTTACTTCTCTGACCACTCTGAGATGGTTGTGCAGTAGTTCCCTGTACACTACCATGTTGAGAAAACATTGGACAATCTCTTTTCATATGACCTTCCTGACCACAGTTAAAACAAACATTTGCACCCCTCAAACACGGATCGAGGTGGAATCTGCCGCATGTCAAACACTGAGGGTATGGGTATCTAGTTGTCGTGAACTATGGAAAACTACCAAATAATTGTTGACATCTACCTTGAGTAGGTCTGAAATTCGATGACGCCCTAAAATCCGGTTTGAAATTTCCACGACTTGCCACGCCAGGCCAAGACCCCCGATTACCCCTCATGTGTGGTCGTACACCAGACATATCAGTGCTAAAAGATTAAGCACCACGACTAACCCTTGATTGTTCCCCTTGACTTTTCCTTTCTGTTAAACCTTTCTCAACACGTATTGCTGCTTCTAACATTTTACCAAGATCGTTCTATGCTAGAAGTGTAACAACTATTTTAATGTATCCTCGAAGACCCTCCTCAAACCTCTTACATTTATCGATCTCATCTATAATCACAGTGGTAACATACTTTTATAATTCAACAAATTTCTTGTAATACTGAGTAACACTCATAGAACCATGTACCAGCTTCAAGAATTCATTCCGTTTGGCATCACTGTACGATCGAGGATAATACTCTTCATAGAATACATTCCTGAAGTCAGCCCAAGTGATAGGTGCAAGGTTTTGACGTCGACTCACAACTAATTTCCACCAATCCTCAGCTGCTCCCTCTAACAAGAAAGTAGCAACCTCAATTTTCTATCATCGGGACACTGCATCACCTCAAAACACTTTTCTATTTTCCCTATCCATGTTTCTGCCTCAGCTGGATCAATTGTTCCTGCAAAACTCTTTGCACCAAGAGTCGTTGCCTACTTTATTTTATAATCTTTCTCAACTTCTTTACATTGACTATGCATTCTCAACCCAGAAGCTACTGCTTGAGCCATACTCTCAAACATTTGCTCACTCGTAACATTAGCTCGTTCAGGTTGCTGACCAACTGGTCGATTAGTTCCTTCATTCATTTCCTCTTGAAATGTGTTTTCATTAATTGGATTTTGCCTTCTAGTAGCTTGTTGAGTTTCAATAGGAATATCATCAAGCCTACGAGTTATGCCACAACGAGACATGTTTACCTACAACATGGAGCATGTCATGCAATAACACTCAAATGCAATGAACTTTAAATGTACTGTCTAAATAAATCACAAAAGTAATCGTATTACTCTGATACCAAACTGACACGACCCGTCCCGATAACCCCCTAAACACTTGAGACGACACATGTCGATGGCCAGCGAAAGCTAATGCCAACGCATACCATCAAGCTAAACTTAAATAACTAATTAATCCTAAGTCTAAATTCTACTTATTTAAGAAAATTTTAGCAGAGTTTCATTTATTTTCAAGTAAACCAACCTGTGAATACATTTAACATAAACCTGAATATATTATAACAGGCTCTGCTCTCAACAAATATCTCAAAACAGTCACACACACGCTAGTTCTTATTTTATTACATTAAGATAACATCTCCAATTACTCAACTAGCCTCAAAATCATGAAAACCACCTACTCGGGCAAACACTGACAATATAGACAAACATGTATAATCACACGTAAAATGTAACGTCCCGTTATTTTGTGATAAAATTTTATTTATTTATTTATTTATTTTATTTTAATTCAAGTAATTAAGTTCATTTATTTTTTTTTAAATTAGAAATTTGCAATTTATTTCATTTTAATTCATTTTAATGGTTTTATTTATTTAAATACGTTTTAATGGTGTTAATAATTATTAACGGGCCAATTAATAATTATTAATCACCATTGGGATAGTTTGAGATGTTCGGGATTCGTTTTTAAGCCAAAAGTCATAAAAGGGCAAAGTTGTAATTACCCAATTTGACAAAATATCTAAAAATACTATTCAATTGTCTTTAAAACTCACCTTTGACCACAAATTGACCAAAATTTGCTCATCCATTTTCTCTCCAAGCCGTGAGCTTCAAAGGCCAAAGGAAGAAAATTCGATTTCGTTCGTTTCTTGACGGATCGACTCAAGCTTAGATATTTCGGAAAGCCCTCGGGTCAAGGATCATTTTCCATCTACCCATCGTCCGTTTCTCTCGAGATCCTAGGAGTTCTCGGTAAGAATCTCTTCAAACCCTAAGCTCCAAATAGTGTTTTAATGGAGTTTTGCTTGTTTTCTTTCGATTTCTTGCCGTGAAACTCGGTGTTTGTCAATTCGGGAGTAGTTTTAAATGTTTTTGGAAACTATTTCATAACCCTAAAACCGAGTTTCAGTCGAAACCCTTTCCGTTTGAAATTTACCCTTTTGGGATTGAAAATGGGTTAGAAATTAATGAATGAATGTTTATTTAAATTTAATTCGGGAAAGGGATTAATGTTCAAAAACACTATTCATCGATACCCATTGAAATCGGGATGATCGAATTTGATTAAAACCAACTCAAAACGTATTTGAATTGCCAAAAAGCCGAAAAACCAAACCCGAGACTTGTTTTTGATGATAGGGCCGTGGGCCACTTTGTGGGTTTTATTGGGTTTTCGTTGCTTTGTATGATTAGTAGTTGTTTGATTGATAGTTGGTTTCGTTATTGATTGTTACGATGTAATTCGTTTGTAGGTGTTTTTGAACTTCGTGGTTGATCGCTCCTTCGAACTTAGGAGCTAAATCATCTTATTAATAAGGTGAGAATAGTTAGCATTTAAATTAACTATGGAAAGCAAACTAGTGTGATGGTTTGAGAGTTTGAAACTAAGATTATAATCCGAACCTAAGATTAGAGGGTTGTGACTTAGTGCCCTTAGGATTAAGAGTTAATCCTTAAGCGAGAACTTAGGAGTTCTCGAGTTAGACTTGAATCTTAAAGATTCTAACTTAGTTTCAGGTATGAAACTAAGGTTGGATTATTTTTTTTAGACAAGATGATCCAACTTGTATTTGAAACGGTTAATAGAACCTCGGATTATTCGGAAGTATAGAATCCAGGAGGACATAGGTTAATCGTTTAAATTATGATTCTAATTTTATTACTAATATCGGAGTTCGATCGTCATATCGTTCATCCGAGATTCTCAGTTATTTTACTTTTTGTCATTTACTTTATGTCCTTACTTATGCCCATTTACCTTATGTGTATTTCGATTACTTTATCATTTACTTTACTTTATTTATTTGTACAAGCATATGCAAGCATATGCATAACATTTTGCACCATTATTTATTATACCTTAACATCTCGCATCATTGAAAAGAGAAAAGAAAAGAATGAAAGGAACGGTGGATGAGTGGATACCCACGTTACCTTCATGCATAAGGTGAATGGTGGATGAGTGGATTCCCACATTACCTTCATCATGCATAAGGTTGAATGGTAGATGAGTGGATTCCCACATTACCTTCATGCATAAGGATAAGGGTGGATAGTTTGTAAAAATCCACATTACCTTCATTACATGCATAAATGGCAAATGCGTATCCTATGGATGTACTCATTACTTTTATGCATATGATAGATGAGAAAGAGAGTCGAGATGTTATATTTTATGCAAAGTCATTTACTTTTCTTACTTTATGTTATAACAAGTTAAAGGATGAACAATTAGCCTAAGTGTGCTAATTAGTTTCATCAATTGGAAAATATGACTTAGAATGACCTAGACTTTGGAGAATTCTAGGAAGGATTGTGTCGGTTTATTGGACACAAATCGGAATGCGAGTTTGAGGTCTATATTTACTTTTTATGCTTATTTTTCTCACTTGGGCTTAAGTTGTTAGCTCATGATATTACAAAAATTTCAGGTAATGCCCTGGCTAGAGGCCGTGGACGGGGAGATGGTCTCGCGTGATCGAGGAATGCTGGCCTCGAGATGGACTTGTCTTTGTAAAGTTTGTGTAACACTTTTATAAATTTTTGAACACTTTGATGTTGTATATAGCTCATAAGAGCTTTTGATGTGGTTTTTATGTGATGAAACATTTGAACTCCTGATTTGGACTTAAAGTCCATGTGATTTTAGATGATTTGAAAATTAGGATGTAAACAGGTTTTCGGCATGCCAATTTTCAAACAAAACCACGCCAATTTTCCTAAAATAAAAGACTTCCGCTGTTTTCTCTGATTTTAATCTATTTAAAAGTGACGGGTCGTCACATAAAATGTCATACATAGGCTAGCTGAAGATGATATTAAAACTGGTGGTGCAAGTGTGTCTCGTAAGGCTTATCCTCGGAACTCAGGAGCTACCTAGAGGGGGGAAAACAAAACATGGAAAACTATGAGCAAAAACTCAGTGAGTGGGATCTTTTTTAACTAACATATACTTTTGAGTTAAATATCGTAGAAAACACGAATTTTGACAAACAAATACATTTCCGAGCGAAACACTTTTCATACATAATAAAAACTCATTGCTAACAGGTTCTCATAATAATATCATAATCATATAATAGCAAAACTGACACTAAACGTATACCCACAACTGGTCATACTACACACAAGATAAATCAAGATATGCAGCAGAGCACTAAATATACTAAAACTGGTCATACGCACGCAGAGCTGCCCCCAAAGGGCTAAGCACCCTAACATATGGCCCAAAGCCTATGTGTATACTAAAGTGGGTCCCAAAGACCTGTAAAAGCTGAGCTAGTGGGTACAACAATTTAGCCATTTGAAAATAGTTTACGAATATCATTATATAACTTTCGTACTATCTTAAAATCATAAAAATCAATACTCTATACATAAATACATATGGTCGAGTTCTATAAGAATATTTCATAGGTACTCGTAAAACACATAAACGTAATTTGTAAATCATAAAAACATGTGTATAGTAGGCTATTCATAATATATAAGCTAAGTTGAGATTAATAAACAAATAGTTTAGGGATAATTCAAAAATAATGTTTTAACCATTCACAACAATTATCCCGTTTACGATCCCGGGTTGTAAGCAGTGCCAATCTCCGTATCACCTGAAATATATATTGAATAAAAATACCTATTGATAATTTTTTCAAACTTTTATATATTCGAAAAACATATTGAAAACACATAACATATCGGATAATATCCCAATGGCTAGGGTTTCACTTTTTCTTCAATACTACACTTCCAATATACTTCTCAAACCAAATAACATCAACTTTAAAGCTTAGCAAAAATCCGCCAAAATCCACCAAATGAAGAATTGGGTTGAAGAACTCACTTACCAAGAAGCAATTACACCTCAAATTGAACTTAACACTCCACAATTTGTCGTTATTATTTGAAATTTCCATGAAAATTTCCAATTTTCCCTTTTTGTCTTTCGTTTCCCCTTCCTTTTTTTCGTCTCCCTGGCTCACGGGTGCTGAGGCCAAATTGAGTTTTGCTTTTAATTTTTTTTGCCACGTGTCAAAATCTTTCCATGCATTTTTCCCTTTTTTTTTTCAAAAAAAACGTTTACAGCTCTTCAGCCATGGGAGCATGGATGTTGTAGCTCGGAAACCCTTTGATATTGTATGTTCTCGAGGTGGGTTCTTTATTTTCTTGTTTAAAATATGTTTTTAGTGAGTTTTGGACTGACCCATGCTCATATTAACAACCCCAGGACAGATTTGAAAACTTGGCAAAAATGTAAACAGACTCGCTGTTTTGGTAAGTAACTTGGGTGAAGCTTCGATCTTTTGATAAACTCGGCATTTTTGGCTCAATCCCGGACTTTTCCTCTCTGCGTGAACTCCTGAAATCATGCCGGAAAACGTAACCCACGGTTCCGAGCAACTCTAGGGGCATGAATTTTACTTTAACTGAGAACGGTTCCCGATTTTAGCTACTTTCCTAAACTTTAAAGGTGAGTTTAAAGTGGTTTTTATGTGATTTTATGTTTGAATTGCATGACGAATTGTTAATTGATTATAAGAGGGAATGTGAATTATGATCCTATGAGGATATGGGTTGCTTTGACGATTATCGGTAGTGAGTGTTGTGACTTATACTTTGATTTTGCTTTTCCGAGTTTAGTTAGAAATTCAGAAATGTAAAGTTAAGTTTATTATTGTAAATGGTGGGTTCGAGATGACGTGGAGTATTCGGGTTAGTTTGGAGAAAGGCAACGTTTAAGGGTGAAATTTGGATTGTGATTATGGGAACCTAAGTGTGGGTTATATTGATGGTGGATCGAGGGTTTCAGCTTCGTTTATTTACTTATGTTCTTTTGATTTTGCCTTTCTTTTATGGAATTGTTAACAACATGATTTATCACTTCTTACGCTTGTACTTTATTTTTTACTAATGTTTCTTGGTCGAGAACATTAGTGGTTGTAATTTCACTTCGGTAATATTCTTGGTCGAGAATATTGGAAAGGATATCGTATTTGGCTAATGCTTCTTGGTCGAGAACATTAGTGGTTGTAATTTCATTTTGGTAATATTCTTGGTCGAGAATATTGGAAACGATATCGTATTTGGCTAATGCTTCTTGGTCGAGAACATTAGTGGTTATAATTTCACTTTGGTAATATTCTTGGTCGAGAATAATTGAAACGATATTGTATTTGGCTAATGCTTCTTGGTCGAGAACATTAGTGGTTGTAATTTCACTTTGGTAATATTCTTGGTCGAGAATATTGGAAACGATATCGTATTTGGCTAATGCTTCTTTGTCGAGAACATTAGTGGTTGTAATTTCATTTTGGTAATATTCTTGGTCGAGAATATTGGAAACGATATCGTATTTGGCTAATACTTCTTGGTCGAGAACATTAGTGGTTGTAATTTCATTTTGGTAATATAATGGTCGAGAATATTGGAAATGATATCTTATCTGGCTAATGCTTCTTGGTCGAGAACATTAGTGGTTGTAATTTCATTTTGGTAATATTCTTGGTGGAGAATATTAGAGGTAACATTCTTATTTTGCTAATTCTTCTTGGTCGAGAACATTAGCGGTGATACATGGATTGTGGATGTTGATTTGTGGTTTAACTCTTTCCTTCGGTAACATGTGGAATGTAAATTCGGGATTGAATTGCACGTGGGTATAAGTTGTTTGGAAGTATAGAATGGGTAATAAAGAGCATGCTAAGATTTTGGACACAATTTCCGATGTGGAATTCGTCCATAGGATTACATGCCTCCATTTTACTCTCACTAGCATTTTTATGCTAATGTTGCTACACTTTAATATTTTTAGGTACGCCCTGATGTGGTGGTAGTGGTAGAGGTGGTGGTGACGCGTGATCGCGGGATGATCGTTGGACTTGGACCGGTTGATTGAGCATTCTATGAATGCATGCCATTTAGTCTATTTGCGAACATTATACCTTCTTTCCAAACTATTTGTGTTGTTTTGAGCTCTAGAGAAAGCATTTGGTGTTTTTAAACTATTGTCTGATTTAGAACTATGTCGGGATTGCGCAATTCCAGGATTTTTATGTTTTTACTGCTTTTCCTGCTTAAGAACCTTGTATTTTGTTTTCTGGATTGTTCAAAATATAAACGGCACCATGCCGAATTTTTATGAAATCAAGACTTCTATTGTTTACTTTGATTTAAGTGTTTTTCGATAATTTGGGTCTTTGCACAAATCATCAATTGCACAACATATTACAACTCATAACTAAGATGAAAACAAGTGTGAATTTTCGGGTGAATAGTGATTTCAGTTTAATAGTGTTTTTCGAAAATCTGGGCTCAAAATCGTCAAATTCCTTGTAGAAATACGTGATTTCAACTTCAAAACTCATTTATAATAAAAAACGAGCAAAACCATGTAAAAAGTTTTGAAAACTCACTTTTTAGGCTTCCCTTAGAGAACGGGAAACATCGAAAAGCTAGGTTGGATAGATAGCCCTCGTCCCGAGTTCTCCAACACAATCGAAAACACAACGATCCGCCGAGAAACGAAGAAAAGCAAAGAAATTTTCTTCTCATCCATGGATAGGCTACCCACATCAATGGAGGAAAGAAGTGGAAGGAGATGTGATTTTCTTTTGGTCAACTTTGGTGATTTTAAAGAGATGTGAATAGTGTTTTGATATTTCTTAAGAAATCAGAAATTACGGTTACGTTCCTTTAATGAATTTTTACTTATAAAACGAAACCCGAAGTTCTTAAACTAGCCAAATGGTGATTAATAATTATTAATTGGCCTACTAATAACTGTTCATATGACCAAAATTAATTTAAAGCTAATAAAATGATTAAAAAGGCTTTCGAACAAAATTAACTACTAAATTCTAAATTACTAAAATCTAAAATTAAACTAAATACTTTAATTTAAATAAATAAATAAAATATTAAATAATAATAAAAAAAATCACTTTAAAAATAATGGGACTCTACAATGGTTGTCCCAAAAAAATTATTTTTTTATCTAGAGCTTGGTTAAGGAAGGGATAAACACTGTCGAGGTAATTCAACGAAGAAATCCAAAGAACGCCCTCTCCCCCAATTGTTGTGCCTTGTGTTACAGAAACCAAGGGAGCTAAGCCATCTCTTTTTACACTACTCATTTGCTAGTAAGCTTGTGGAATTATGTCCTCAGTACTTTTGATTTAAATTGGTGTTTTATGAAGAAACCTCTATTTCTTTGTCTTTCCAGTTTATTTATTTAAAAACGTTCTTTACTTCTTTTTTTTTTTTGTAAACAAGATTCTGGATGTTGTATTGACTATTAGATTTTTCTCAGCAACCACATTTAAGACGTTAAAAGTAGTAGAAGCATTCTGAAGTGATGAAAGTTTTCACAAGAATAGAGATGCTTGTATAGTAAGGTTTGTTTGTTTTTTTTAGTCTTTCTTATGATTTTCTTTTTGCTTTTTGTGTGTTTTGGATGTGATTGTTAGTATTGTAATTTTGATTTTCTCTAGGTCTTTCTTACAGATTTATCCTTTTTTTTTTTCCTTTAACAAATGACTCGTCAGTTTCATCAAAGATTGCTTCTCTTCGTTTCCTCTTTTGCTTGTAATATGTTGTTAATGCTCTTATTTAATATCTTATCTTTTTAGTTATGATTTTAATTCAATAAGTTATTGAATTAAATGGATTAATTTACTGAATTAATTTATGTTGTACAATTCAATAAATTATTGAATAAATTTTCACCTTAAAGTTTGAAAACTCTATCATTTTAATTTTTAAAACAAATTTTATTATGAAAAAAAAGTTTTTAAAATAATTTTTCATCCCAGATCACTCTTTTTGTGTCAATTTAGTTTTTTGTTGTACAATTCAATAATTTGTACCGTGTTGTTCACTAAGTTATTGAATTAAACTTCTTCGTTTTATTTTGCAGCATGGTTCATTGAGTTTTTTATTCTGCACTGCTGCTTTACAAGTGCTTAAGCTATATGTGAATTGGAGAAGAAGATAGGGAAGAAAAAATGTGAAGAGAGGCCTAATGAGAGTCGACACATGAAGATGCCATTTTTTTATTCTTTTTTTATGTTTGTTACAAATTTTAAATGGATTGTTGATGATGTATAGAGGTGTAAATATATCTTGATGTTGAGATTTACAATTCATTAATTTATTGCGTTGAGTTCAATAAATTATTGAATTAAAATCTTGTTACTATCTTACAACTATATGAAAATATTATTTTGTATTTAAAGTTTATAATCACTAATATTGGTTGTTGATGTTGCATACTAGTGTAAATGAATGTGGTTTTTATTTGCAGAAAGCTTGAGATTTGAGGGTTTTTTTTAATGGGTAAAATCAAAACCGCTATTCAATAATTTATTAACTTCAATTCTGTCACGACCCGACCCGAGGTCTCCCTATAGACCCGGGACGAGTCGTGTGCCGATGGCAAGTGTTAGCTAAATGCCATTACCTACCATCAAGGCAAACTAAACATGACTGTGCTAAGAAAATATTATAAACTAAAATGACTCGTGTACTAGCTGAGCTGAAGCGAAATAAATGGCGGAAAAGCTCGTCGTAGGCTCGATCATCTTCTGAAACTCGAAAGCTACCTGTGGGGGGAAAAACATTTGAAAAGAATGAGCTAAAGGCCCAGTGATTGGAATTTTTATTAAACTAATATTTTCTTCAAAACTACATAATATGTAGTATTTTCCATATTCATAAAACTGTTTAAAACTAATATTCGTAAAACTTAATAATCATAATATTCAAAACTAAAACTCGTAAAACTGATTTTAGTCGTAATTTAATAACAATAATATTTTAGCTGTTGAAACCATCGATACTTGTACGTAAATATATATAATATAAACTGTTCATATACTATATCATAGTGATAAAAACCCACTAAAAATGTACCCTTAACTGGCCATACTGCATGTAGAGCGAAATCATGCATGCAGCAGAGCAACTGAATACTGAAACTGGTCATATGAGCGCAGAGCTGCCCCCAAAGGGCTAAGCACCCTAACATACGGCCCAAAGCCTATGTGTATGCTAAAGTGGGTCCCAAAGACCTGCTAAAAGCTGATAACTGAGGGTACTGTTTTTAGCGGTTTGAAAATATACTACTGAAAATAATATCATAATTTCTAAACCATTGTAAAACCGCAATTGAAACTTTCGTAGCTAGCATAAATCATATATACTGAATAATGATTATCTAAAAACTTTCATTTATAAATATTTATATCAATAAATAATCGTAACGATAATATAAACTCTAAAACTTTTATGTTTTCTAAACTACTAAAAATTCAATAGTACTGATAATTTTAAATATGAAAATAGAATCCACTCACAAATTTTTCTTTGAATACTCCAAGCCGTTAGTATTTAAAGTCTCGATATCACCTGAAAATTAATTTAATAAACATATCACTAATTAATTTCACATTTAAAACTATTTACCACTTAAAAAACCTTAATTGTTATTCATATGAAACTTAAATAAAACTCATAATGGTTGGATTTTTCTCTAGTTCACCTCTCACAACAACAACACAAAATCTTCCTTTTTCCCCATTATTCCAAACAAAACTTCCAAAATTTTAGTCTCCAACTCAATTACAATTTCCTTTCCAATATTTTAGTCTCCAACTCAGAGACATTAACAGAAGCAACCATAGATATCCTGTAATAAAAAAAATTGATACTCTATCAATCCACCTTTCCTTTCTCTGTACTCTACTCCACTATACAACAACACTACAATGCAATTCAAAGATTAATATATAAACAAAAATAAGAAGCTACACCGTGAGATTAGTATCCACCTGTAGGACTTGCTTTCAATTGCATCAGTTTTAAAGAGAATCCAACTACAAATTAGGACGGATTCTTTTTCTTCCTAAACAAAAAAATCATTATCCAACAAAGGAAATCAAACATACTATATAACTGTAAGTATGGGCTCCAATGTTAAAGATCTGCTATAGGATTAAAAAACCATAGCACATACTAATCAAATACAATATAAAGATCTGCTATAGGATTATATTATTTAAGATAATTTTCACTTGCAATAAATTTTAAAAAACAGTGTCAAAATTGTAAAACTTAGACAACTAACATGTATAAAAGGACATTTAAATGCCACATTGTAAATGCAAGATAGAAGGAAGAATGAAATTCCCACAAAATTCAACAATCACATATTCCATAACAGTTTTCACCACAAGAGATTGCGGAGGGTATAAAAATATAAACAGGAGTCCGACCCATTTGATTTTTTTCCTTCTCATACAAAAAATCAACTAATCAAGTACATAAATAAATGAACATATCATACCATGGCCCTGAAGATGAAAGCAAAGGTTTCGGCATCATACTGATTATCTTTCATTTTTGAAACCAATTGACTAAATGACTCTGGCAGCTTTAAACCATCTGGGATTTCCTCAGAGTTAACTCAGTTGAAGATTTTATAAAAAAATCTCTTACCAATCTCTACTGCATATGAAATGATCACCAATAACAAGCTCAGTTGCAAACAAAAATACTCTAATCTAATACAGATAGTGAGAGATAAGGATATTTCAATTAGGCAATTAGATGGTTATTGTGGCTTGAGTTTTACTCAAGAGGGGAGGCATCCAAGTTCCTCGAATTACTTGAGATTATCTTACCGTTTTTCTTATTATTAATCAATATATTATAGTAGGTTCCTATCAACATATTAAAGCACTACTATAAGATGTAAAGTGCATTTCTCTTTACCTTGTCGGGATGAATTTTCTGAAATTTGCTACTTTAAAATGAATCACTTATAGAAAAGAACTCTAATCTAATACTAATTTTGAAATAAAAGGAAAAAAAAAGAATGAAAAAGCTCATACCACGCTTACATCAAAGGGTGAAAGCTGAATGGAGCGTGTTTTAGGCCTTTCGATTCTTCGCAACGTTCGAACTACTTCTAACTAAACCAACCTCTCTTCGACAACGAACCACCTGAAGTCGGAGTTTTTCTATGACCGGATTTCGTAATATAACGATTATCTCGCTCAGCCTCACTCTTCATAACCATAAAAAATGGAAAAATAAAATAAACAAAAAGTTACAATCCAATCCTGCTCAAATTTTAATATTATCAAAATAAAAAGAACACAACGCAAAAAATGAAATCGGTTCAGGACCTCAAACTTCACAAATGATTGCTATTTTCGATTTCATAAATTTCTTCACCTTCTAAGGGATGTTACATCAATAAGGGTATCTACACATTCCCAAGGACAAGTTTTACAAATTAAATAAAGCAGAATATTACCAGCCACTTGCCATGGTTTGTTTTAGAAAATCCCCAGTGGAGAGTAACAGGCTCCAAAAAATCTGTAGCCAAATAAACCTTTATCTTTCTAGCATTTTTTGTTACAACCACCTAAAAATGAGAGGAGTTAGAAAAGAAAAGTTTCTAGTATCAGCAGCAGTATAGTAGAACACAATTAAACTAAGTCATGCCCGTAGAAAAGGTAAAAAAAAAAAAAAAAGCAAAAACCACATTAGTGTTCATAATTGATAGCTTGAACTGACTCTAACTAATTGCAGTGTAAGTTAGATCAATCTTAAAATTAAATAAGAAAAAAATGGGAACTATATACTTGTATCGATAGAACAAGCAACCAAATACTTCATGACTAAATTATAATTTAGGGAAAATGAGAACCGTACCTCTTCCTTCCACTAATAAACAGATTTAACACCTGCATTTATAAAATACTCATCAAAAGTGTGATAACATTATTCGAGTAAATAACATTACTCGAGTAAATCATATATCATGATGCAAGCTCAAAACACACTGAAAATAATGGATATCATGATGAGAGTGAAAGAGAGTCAAAAGAAAAGCTTCTAATGTTTCCAAAAATAAAAAAATCAAAGAGATTTTAACTTCCAAAAGATCATATATCTCAAAATTTTGGTGAAGTAAAATAAGAGTTCAGGTCAAAATCGATGAAATCCAAGAGAATAAACCCATATATACCAATTTCGGGCGAAATACTTCCCTGATTCGACAATTTAATGGTAGATCTGAATACTTTCGGTATTAAAATGGTAGATCTGAAAGTTTTAGGGAACTTTGAAACGCTAGTGACGATGGTTGATGTGAAACTGTGAGAAGAATGATGAAAATGAAATGAGGAAGATCCTGATATCTTCTTTTTCTCTCGTTTTCATAGTGAACTTTGAAATGGTAGTGACGATCTAACCTTTTTTGAGGTGAAGCCAATGAGCGATAGTGAAATGGGAGATAAAAATGGTGACCTACAACCCAAGATCTCCATTGCTGCTCACTGTGAAAATCAGAATGACAGAGATGAATGGAGTCAGAGGGAGATAGATTTAGTTTCGAAAAAATGAAATGAGATTGTTGCTTAGGGTTTGAAGCAAATTCGTATGAAATTTCGTCAGAGAGTGAGATTTGGAGATCGATTTGAAGCGAGAGCCAGAGGGATTTGGAGATTTCATGAGATTTGGAGCGAGCGACAGGGATTTGGAGCGAGCCAGAGTGATTTGGGGATTCTTTTTTTCTTCTGAGTTTTCACATAAGCGAACGAGCGAATGAGAGACTAAACAATTGGTGACGGGTTTTCTTTTATTAAATTTACTGTTCATCCGTTTTTTTCTTTTAGCGTAACCTTTTAAAATGGGTAGTGTGTCCTAATCCTATATTTCTTATAGTGGTGCTTCCTCTCTCACTGTCAAATTGACAGATTCTAATTATCTGCTATGGAAAAATCAGCTGCTAAACGTTATAATATCCAATGGCCTCGAAGCTTTCATTGATGGAACTTTACCAATGCCTCCAAAATTCCTTGATGCAAACCATACACAGGTTAATCTGGAATATTACTTCTGGGAGAGATCTAATAGGCTGGTAATGAGATGGCTATAGTCCTCCCTTTCCATATTCCTCCCTCATATGCAGACGATAAACTCACTATTTTAGACATTTTATCTTCAGAAAGGGAGGAATATTTTAGACATTTTAGGGTTTTTGTTTAGGGTTTTTTAGGGTTAGGGTTTTTTTAGGGTTTAGGGTTTAGGGTTTTTTAGGGTTTAGGGTTTAGGGTTTTTAGGGTTTAGGGTTTTTTAGGGTTAGGGTTTTTTTAGGGTTTAGGGTTTAGGGTTTTTTAGGGTTTAGGGTTTAGGGTTTTTAGGGTTTAGGGTTTTTTAGGGTTAGGGTTTTTTTAGGGTTTAGGGTTTAGGGTTTTTTAGGGTTTAGGGTTTAGGGTTTTTTAGGGTTTTTTTTTTGCAAAAGTAATATATAGAAAAGACAAAGAAAGGGGATCTCACAGCCCGAGATCAAGGCAAAAAGAAACGTCTCGAAAGCACAGCACTAAAGAGACAAACAAAACAGAAACCAACAAGGCAACAAGCCAAACAAAACAACAAAAGCAAGGAGCCAAACAGGCTAAGTAAATAACTCCCAAGGAGAACAATCCATGCGATCCCCAGCTCCATGGTTACTACCTCGCCAGGAGATAGCACGGTAAAAGATGTCCTGCTGCACGCGAACAAGGGTGACCCGGGGAGAAGAGACCTCACGATCATGAAGGCGATGGTTCCTCTCCCTCCAAATATGGTAGATCATAGCGCTCCAAGCAAGGCGCCAAAGCCTATGAGTCGGATCCGTCCCTTTAGATCTAGTAATGATCCAAGGGAGGTCAGTCTGCCAGGAGGCAGGGCGATGTGAGGAACCAGCCCAGGCAAGAACCCCGCGAAACACAAACGAGCTGTACGAACACTCGAAGAAGAGGTGATCACGACTCTCAATCCCACCAGGACAGAGAAGGCAACACGGCGACATCGACTGATCCCAAAGGTGAACTCGGTCAGCCGTAGATAAACGATCCAAGATAGCAAGCCAGGATATAAAGGAGTGGCGGGGAATGGAGCCCCCAAACCAGATAAGTCGGAACCAAGGGACACGATCCCGCTGCGGTCTGATAGTATGCCACGCACTCGCAATAGTGAACTGACGAGAAGCAGAGGCAGTCCACTCGAACCGATCTGGACAACCAATAATCGGGGTGATCCCCGAAACAAGCTGATAAAGGTAGCTCAGCGCCGGAGAGCCCATAGGCCAAACCCAACCACCATCACCATCAATAAACGTAGACACCGAAGCAGAGTGAGTGCTCCCAGCATCACGAACAATCCCATTACCATGCAGAGCCTGAAGAGGACCGCAAGGTAACCAAGTATCGTACCAGACCGAGCAGCTAGAGCCATCCCCCACCACACATCTGATATAGGGCCTGAAGGTCTCACGAACCTTCAGAATCTTCCTCAAACACCAAGAGTACTCATAAGAGGGGCGAATAGCCCACACACTCCGACCCCTCAAGATAACCGCCCTCACCCTAGCCACCCAAAGCGACCCCGCACGAGCAAACAGATGCCAAAGGTTCTTCATAACAGCAGCTTTATTCCAGATAGCAATAGGAATAAAGCCAAGACCCCCCTCAGCCCTAGGGGAACACACATCACTCCATGAAACCTTGGCACCACCACCACCACTCTCCGTACCCCGCCACAAGAAGCTGCGAAGAATACTTTCGATCTCTCTCACCACCTTAGTGGGGAGTAAAAAGACGTTGCACCAGTACACATGAAAAGACTGGAGCACGGAACTAATCAACTGAGCTCTACCAGCAAAAGAAAGGGCACGAGAGGCCCAGCTCCTAATACGAGCCGTGATTCGCTGGATAAGAGGCTGGCAAGCCGAGATGGTCAACTTGCCAGAAATCAGAGGTAAACCCAAATAGCGGACCGGAAGGGAAGCAATCCCAATCCCCAGCATAGCAGAAAGCTCGCCAGCCCGAACATCATCCATCCCTGCACAAAAAAAAGAGCTCTTCCCGACATTGGCGGCCAAGCCAGAGAGGGCCTCAAAACGGCGAAGACTCTCCTGGAGAAAGCCAATGGAACGGGAATCTGCAAAACTGAAAAGCATGAGATCATCAGCAAAACATAAGTGCGTAAGGCGAACCCTATCACACCTGGGATGAAACCGGAAGTAATCAGGAGTGGCAGCCAGAATACGAGTCAGAACCTCCATCGCCATCACAAAAAGATAAGGAGAAAGAGGATCACCCTGACGAAGACCCTTCCTTCCACTGAAATAACCCTCCAAGCCTCCATTAATGGAGACCGAGAACATCGGCGAGGTAATACAACTGCGAATCCAGCTCACAAAAAACTGCGGGGTACCAACAGCAATAAGAATACCCAGAATAAAATCCCAATGCACAGAATCATAAGCCTTCTGAAGATCAACCTTGATAGTGCATCGAGGCTGACCCTGATTCAGATGGTACTTATGAAGCAGCTCCTGACATAAAAGGATATTATCCACAATGCTCCTACCCTGAACAAAAGCAGACTGATTCGGGCTCACAAAAGAAGGAAGACACCGCTTCAACCTGTTCGAAAGGATCTTCGTGATGCATTTGTAGATCACATTGCAACACGAGATCGGTCTATAATCCTGGAAACCCAAAACATTAGGCTTCTTCGGAATAAGGGTAATCGCAGTGGCATTCACCCCAGGCGGGAGGTGATAAGTCCTGAAAAAGTGGGACACAGCAGCACAAAAATCCGTCCCAATCACAGGCCAAGCGGCCTTATAGAACCCGGCAGAAAAACCATCCGGGCCAGGAGCCTTATCACTACTCATACGAAACACCGTATCTCGAATCTCCTCATCAGTGATAGGCCTCCTCAACTCACCCAAACACTCCCCGACCAAGAGAAGTCCAAAATATCCAGGGCGTCCCAGTCAAATCCCGACAAAGCAGACTCGGCTCCCCATAATGCCGATAAAGTACCCAACCGCCTCGGAAGCAATCACAACCTGGATCGGTAGAACTACTCCCATCCGCCATAAGAATAGAGGAAATCCCATTACGAGAAATCCGACCCCGCACCTGTCTATGAAAAAAAGCAGAGTTACTGTCACCCTCTTTCAACCACCTGACCCTCGACTTCTGACGGAGAGAAGCCTCCTCTTCCGAGCCCACCTCCAAAACCTCCGGTGGTGGCGCCGCCACTCCTCCATAACCACCTCACTAGTGGGAGTCTCCAGTAAAGCAGATTGAGCCGCTAACATACGAAGCTTAGCAGACTCAACCTCACGAGAAAGAACAGTGAGATGAATGCCAAAAGTCTGACGGAGAATCGGCTTAAGGCACTTCAACCCACGCATAAAGGACATAAGGGGGTTAGCACCCCCACTCCCACTCCAGTTACCACTAACCACCTCCAGAAAGTTATCCTGCTCCGCCCAATGGTTAAAAAACCGAAAAGCCACCTTCTTACGCACCACAGTAGTATCAGTACGCGTAAGAAGGGGGGAATGATCAGAGATCCCCCAGGCCTTCACATCCACAAAAGAATCCGGAAAAGTAGAAAGCCAAACCTCATTAACCAAAACTCTATCACGGGGCTTAAACCGAAGATTCAGGGGTCGACAATTGGTCCAAGTAAACCTGAACCCAACAGATTGAAGCTCAATCAAATCGAAGCACCAATACAATCATCAAACTCGAAAAGAGAAGCTGCAGAGGAGAACCCCGAGAATACTCATCGTGAGATCGAACAAGACATTAAAATCCCCCATAACAATGCAGGGAATCGTAATACCACCCGAATGAGAACCCACCAGATCCGACCACAACCGACGTCTCTCCCAGGCCCTATTAAGGGCATACACACACGTAACTCGAAACTCAGCACCCGAAACAGTGTCCACCAACAAACCACTAATCAACTGATCAGAAACAAGCAGAGGGGTAAACACATAAGGAGCCTTCCACATAACCCAGATCCTCCCAGAAGCAGCATGATCATAGTTAGTGCAAAAAGTCCAATCAGGGCCAAAGCCACGAGAAACCACATCAAATCTATCCTGCTTAATTTTAGTCTCAAGCAGACAACAAAATGGGACATGCGAGGTAGATAAAAAACTACGAACATGACTCAAACGAACAGGGTCATTCATACCTCTCACATTCCACGAACAAACTACTAAACATGGGAAACAATAGCGAAGCCCCGGCCTGGGAGAAAGCAGTAGGAGACTTACCACCTTCTTAGCGAGTTGTTTGAGCTTCTTTTTCTGATACTTCGGAATCTCAAACTCACCAACCACAGTCACAGGGTCCTCACCATCATGCTGACAATCAGACCCAGGGTCACGGACCTCCGAATCAGTCACATCAACCATATCCATAGCACTAGTGTCAGAAGACCCCTCCTGACTATCCACATCATTCTCCATATCCATAGCCATAGCCATAGCCAACCGAGCATCCGGATCATCAATGATCGGGGGAGTCTCATGGACCTCCAAATTAGCTAAAGAGGCAAAAGAGTTGCTACTAGAGGTCGGAACCTTCTCCTTACCACCCTTAGACCCTCCCGTTTTCTTATAAGTAAACGAGCCAGGGGCTTTATTGAACACCTTACTAACCACAGGAACAGCAGAACTACGAGGAAACTCATCCATGCCCCTAAACAAAGGGTTAACAGTAGGACTAACCTGGGAAATGAGAACCGGCTCGGGGCAAACAGGGGCCCGTTTCGGGCAATTCTTAGTGGCATGACCAAAAACTCGGCAAACAGTGCATCGCTTGGGCTTCCACGGATAGTCAACCCCCACCTCCCACTCACGGCCAAGGACACGGACCGTGACCTCATCAGGCAAATCACTATCAATCTCAACCTCAACACTAACCCGTGCAAAAGAAACCCTCGTACACAACTCCGTAGCTCTATCCATAGAAATCGGGCGCCCAACCACACTGGCAATCTTCTCAATACTATCAGGATCCCATAAAGCAGGAGGAATGTTAAATAACCGGATCCAAATAGGAATAGAAGTAATGACACTCTTTTCAGGTGCAACAAGAGGGTCATAACGACGAAGAATCAACGGTTTACCTCCCACATGCCAAGGACCATTCTCATAAACCCAGTTACAAGCATCTCTCTGAGTGAACTTGAACAAAAACAACCCATGCTCCAAAGAAATAACCAAGGGTTCCTCAACTTTACGCCAAATACGCTTAGTAATATTTGAAACCAAAGAAAACGAGGGGCGAGCATCCACAAATTGCCCAATCAAACAATGAGCCCAAGGCTCCATACCTTTAGAAACAATCTCATCATCAAGAATAACGAGGGGTTTACCATCCCGAAGAGTCGGCTCCACATATTTTAAAGGACGAGCATCCTTACGGGCAAAAAGTTTATCCCCGGTTTTATCCAACCAAGGATTTTTTGGTTGAGTAGAAGCTTCCTCTCCTTGTACACTTGCATGCACAGTAGCTTTAGGAGCTCCAGCCCCTGCCACGTCACTATTCAATCCATGCAAAACCTTATCCACGTTACAACTCAGCCCATGCAACCTATTTTCCACGTCAACAACGTAAGGAAAGGAAGGCTTCGTGAAATCAGGAGTAAGGTCCTCCCATTCAACCCGTGAGCGTTTGCCAGCTTGAAAGACGTTACTCTCCACCCTGTCAGCCGTAAAACTAGGATCTGAACCAGAATTACGGGCCGTAATAACTCCACTTGAAACGGCTCCTTTTTGCCCTAGTTTCTCCACAGCCGTTCTCCCATCACCACGAGCTCCACCAGATCCAGTTGCCTTGAACGTAGGCCTACGAGGAGACAACTCTGACCGACGAGCAGAAAACACGAGGGGAGGAGGGGCCGTAGCGTTTTTTCCATTCAACGGATCCATTGATAGATCCGGTCGAGGTTGATCCAAACAAACAAGCATGGGTACCTCCAAAAACACCATGTGAACCATTCTGAACGGACAAAACAGGCTGAGAATCATTAGAACGAAAAACGCCATTAACGCTCTCATGAAAAACCTTCAAAGGACCTTCCATGGCAACTTTCGAATCACTAAGATTCAGGCCACGACCCCTTGATGAAACTTGCTCCAAACCACCAAACGAAGCTGGTAGAACCCTCCTTTGCAGCCCAGAACCAACCATGCACGAAGAACCCTCTAGAACCGCCAAAGAAGCGTTAACGTCAGAACTTTGGAACTTTCTCGTTTCCAAGCTATCTTTCCTTCCTTCAGCACCAAAAACAACCGACTGGGCATCCTCTTCCATCTCCACTGAACGAAAACTAAAAACAACCCCTCCCTCGGCCAGAAACTCGAATCTCAAAAAATCGTCTGCATGAAAACTTCCCAGAATGCTTCGAAAATCCTCACACCAACCCTGTGACTGTCTCCTATAACAAATCAACAACCTAAATCAAGAAAAAACAAGTAAAACTTGCTAGATCTGGATTTTACTCGGTGAAGGAGAAGGCGGCGCTAGAGAGAAAACATGGAAAAGAAAAAAGAGGAGAGAGAAAATTTTGACCAAATGAGGGAGCTAGGGTTTAGGGTTTAGGGTTTTTAGGGTTTAGGGTTTAGGGTTTAGGGTTTAGGGTTTAGGGTTTAGGGTTTAGGGTTTAGGGTTTAGGGTTTAGGGTTTAGGGTTTTTAGGGTTTAGGGTTTTTTTTAGGGTTTAGGGTTTCGGGTTTAGGGTTTTTAGGGTTTAGGGTTTAGGGTTTTTAGGGTTTAGGGTTTAGGGTTTAGGGTTTAGGGTTTTAGGGTTTAGGGTTTAGGGTTTTTAGGGTTTAGGGTTTTAGGGTTTAGGGTTTAGGGTTTTTAGGGTTTTAGGGTTTAGGGTTTAGGGTTTTTTAGGGTTTAGGGTTTAGGGTTTAGGGTTTAGGGTTTAGGGTTTTGGTTTTAGGGTTTAGGGTTTAGGGTTTTTAGGGTTTTTTAGGGTTTAGGGTTTAGGGTTTAGGGTTTAGGGTTTAGGGTTTTTTAGGGTTTTTAGGGTTTTTAGGGTTTAGGGTTTAGGGTTTAGGGTTTAGGGTTTAGGGTTTAGGGTTTAGGGTTTAGGGTTTAGGGTTTAGGGTTTAGGGTTTTTTTTTTTTTTTTTTTTTTGCAAAAGCAATATATAGAAAAGACAAAAAGGAGGATCTCACAGCCCGAGATCAAGGCAACAAGAACATCTCTTTAGCACAGCACTAAAGAGACGAACAAAACAGAAACCAACAAGGCAAAAGCCAAGAAACAAAACAGCAAGGCAAGAAGCTAAGAAACAAAACAACAAGGCAAAAAGCCAAACAAGCTAAGTAAATAACTCCCAAGGAGAACAGTCCATGCAATCCCCAGCTCCATGGTTACTACCTCGCCAGGAGATAGCACGGTAGAAGATGTCCTGCTGCACGCGAACAAGAGTAACTCTGGGAGAAGAGACCTCACGATCATGAAGGCGGTGGTTCCTCTCCCTCCAAATATGGTAGATCATAGCACTCCAAGCAAGGCGCCAAAGCCTATGAGTCGGGTCCGTCCCTTTAGATCTAGCAATGATCCAAGGGAGGTCAGTCTGCCAGGAGGCAGGGCGATGCGAGGAACCAGCCCAGGCAAGAACCCCGAGAAACACAAACGAGAGTGCACGAACACTCGAAGAAGAGGTGATCACGACTCTCAATCCCACCAGGACAAAGGAGGCAACACGGCGACATCGACTGATCCCAAAGGTGAACTCGGTCAGCCGTAGATAAACGATCCAGGATAGCAAGCCAGGATATAAAGGAGTGGCGGGGAATGGAGCCCCCAAACCAGATAAGACGGAACCAAGGGACACGATCCCGCTGAGGTCTGATAGTATGCCACGCACTCGCAATAGTGAACTGACGAGAAGCAGAGGCAATCCACTCGAACCGATCTGGACGACCAATAATCGGGGTGATCCCCGAAACGAGCTGATAAAGGTAGCTCAGCGCCGGAGAGCCCATAGGCCACACCCAACCACCATCACCATCAATAAACGAAGACACCGAAGCAGAGTGAGTGCTCCCAGCATCACGAACAATCCCATTACCATGCAGTGCCTGAAGAGGACCGCAAGGTAACCAAGTATCGTACCAGACAGAGCAGCTAGAGCCATCCCCCACCACACATCTGATATAGGGCCTGAAGGTCTCGCGAACCTTCAGAATCTTCCTCAAACACCATGAGTACTCATAAGAGGGACGGATAGCCCACACACTCCGACCCCTCAAAATAACAGCCCTCACCCAAGCCACCCAAAGCGATCCTGCACGAGCGAACAGATGCCAAAGGTTCTTCATAACAGCAGCTTTATTCCAAATAGCAATAGGAATAAAGCCAAGACCCCCCTCCGCCCTGGGGGAACAAACATCACTCCAAGAAACCTTAGCACCACCACCACCACTCTCAGAACCCCGCCACAAGAAGCTGCGAAGAATACTCTCAATCTCTCTCACCACCTTAGTGGGGAGCAAAAACACGTTGCACCAGTACACATGAAAAGACTGGAGCACGGAACTAATCAACTGAGCTCTGCCTGCAAAAGAAAGGGCACGAGAGGCCCAACTCCTAATACGAGCCGTGATCCGGCTGGATAAGAGGCTGACAAGCCGAGATGGTCAACTTGCCAGAAATCAGAGGTAAGCCCAAATAGCGGACCGGGAGGGAAGCAATCCCAATCCCCAACATAGCAGAAAGCTCGCCAGCCCGAACATCATCCATACCTGCACAAAACAAAGAGCTCTTCCCGACATTGGCAGCCAAGCCAGAGAGAGCCTCGAAGCGACGAAGACTCTCCTGGAGAAAGCCAATGGAACGGGAGTCTGCAGAACTGAAAAGCATGAGATCATCAGCAAAACATAAGTGCGTAAGGCGAACCTTATCACGCCTGGGATGGAACCAAAATAATCGGGAGTGGCCGGCGAATCACGAGTCAAAACCTCCATCGCCATCACAAAAAGATAAGGAGAAAGAGGATCGCCCTGACGAAGACCCTTCCTCCCACTGAAATAACCCTCCAAGCCTCCATTAATGGAGACTGAGAACATCGGCGAGGTGATACAACTGCGAATCCAGCTCACAAAAAACTGCGGGGTACCAACAGCAATAAGAATACCCAGAATAAAATCCCAATGCACAGAATCATAAGCCTTCTGAAGATCAACCTTGATAGTGCACCGAGGCTGACCCTGATTCAGATGGTACTTATGAAGCAGCTCCTGACATAAAAGGATATTATCCACAATGCTCCTACCCTGAACAAAAGCAGACTGATTCGGGCTCACAAAAGAAGGAAGACACCGCTTCAACCTGTTCGAAAGGATCTTCGTGATGCATTTGTAGATCACATTACAACACGAGATCGGTCTATAATCCTGGAAACCCAAAACATTAGGCTTCTTCGGAATAAGGGTAATCGCAGTGGCATTCACCCCAGGCGGGAGGTGATAAGTCCTGAAAAAGTGGAACACAGCAGCACAAAAATCCGTCCCAATCACAGGCCAAGCGGCCTTATAGAACCCGGCAGAAAAACCATCCGGGCCAGGAGCCTTACCACTGCTCATACGAAACACCGTATCTCGAATCTCCTCATCAGTGATAGGCCTCCTCAACTCACCCAAACACTCCTCTGACCAAGAGAAGTCTAAAATATCTAGGCGTCAGTCAAATCCCGATACTAAGCAGACTCGGCTCCCATAATGCCAGGTAAAGTACCCAATCGCCTCGGAAGCAATCACAACCCGGATCAGTAGAACTACTCCCGTCCGCCATAAGAATAGAGGAAATCCCATTACGGGAAATCCGACCGCCTGTCTGTGAAAGAAAGCGAATCATCGTCGCCTTCTTTCAACCACGACCCTCGACTCTGACGAAGAGAAGCCTCCTCCTTACGAGCCCACCTCCAAAACTCACGGGTAGCGACCGCCACTCCTCCATAACCACCTCACTAGTGGGGGTCTCCAATAAAGCGATTGAGCCGCTAACATACGAAGCTTAGCAGACTCAACCTCACGAGAAAGAACAGTGAGACGAGTGCCAAAAGTCTGACGGAGAATCGGCTTAAGGCACTTCAACCCACGCATGAAGGACATAAGGGGGTTAGCACCCCCACTCCCACTCCAGTTACCACTAACCACCTCCAGAAAGTTATCCTGCTCCGCCCAATGGTTAAAAAACCGAAAAGTCACCTTCTTACGCACCACAGTAGTATCAGTACGCGTAAGAAGGGGGGAATGATCAGAGATCCCCCAGGCCTTCACATCCACAAAAGAATCCGGGAAAGTAGAAAGCCAAGCCTCATTAACCAAAACTCTATCAAGGCGCTTAAATTAAGATTCTGGGGCCGACAATTGGTCCAAGTAAACCTGAACCCAACAGTACGAAGCTCAATCAAATCAGAAGCACCAATACAATCATCAAACTCAGAAAGAGAAGCTGCAGTAGGAGAACCCCGAGAATACTCATCGTGAGATCGAACAGCATTAAAATCCCCCATAACAATGCAGGGAATCGTAATACCACCCGAATGAGAACCCACCAGATCCGACCACAACCGACGTCTCTCCCAGGCCCTATTAAGGGCATACACACACGTAACTCGAAACTCAGCACCCGAAACAGTGTCCACCAACAAACCACTAATCAACTGATCAGAAACAAGCAGAGGGGTAAACACATAAGGAGCCTTCCACATAACCCAGATCCTCCCAGAAGAAGCATGATCATAGTTAGTGCAAAAAGTCCAATCAAGGCCAAAGCCACGAGAAACCACATCAAATCTATCCTGCTTAATTTTAGTCTCAAGCAGACAACAAAACGGGACATGCGAGGTAGATAAAAAACTACGAACATGACTCAAACGAACAGGGTCATTCATACCTCTCACATTCCACGAACAGCTACTAAACATGGGAAACAATAGCAGAAGCCCCGACCCGGGGAGACACAGAAGTAGGAGACTTACCAGCCTTCTTAGCGAGTTGTTTGAGTTTCTTTTTCTGATACTTCGGAATCTCAAACTCACCAACCACAGTCACAGGATCCTCACCATCATGCTGACAATCAGACACAGGATCACGGACCTCCGAATCAGTCACATCAACCATATCCATAGCACTAGTGTCAGAAGACCCCTCCTGACTATCCACATCATTCTCCATATCCTTAGCCATAGCCATAGCCAACCGAGCATCCGGATCATCAATGATCGGGGGAGTCTCATGGACCTCCAAATTAGCTAAAGAGGCAAAAGAGTTGCTACTAGAGGTCGGAACCTTCTCCTTACCACCCTTAGACCCTCCCGTTTTCTTGTAAGTAAACGAGCCAGGAGGCTTTATTAAACACCTTACTAACCACAGGAACAGCAGAACTACGAGGAAACTCACCCATGCCCCCAGAAATAGGGTTAAAAGTAGGACTAACCTGGGGAATGAGAACCGGCTCGGGGCAAACAGGGGCCCGTTCAGGCGGTTTTTCGTGGCATGACCAAAAACTTCGGCAAACATGGCAACGCTTGGGCTTCCACGGGTAGTCAACCCCCACCTCCCACTCACGGCCGAGGACACTAACCGTGACCTCATCAGGCAAATCACTATCAATCTCAACCTCAACACTAACCCTGTGCAAAAGAAACTCTCGTACACAACTCCGTAGCCCTATCCATGGAAATCGGACGCCCAACCACACTGGCAATCTTCTCAATACTATCAGGATCCCACAAAGCAGGAGGAATGTTAAATAACCGGATCCAAATAGGAATAGAGGTAATGACACTCTTTTCAGGAGCAACAAGAGGGTCATAGCGGCGAAGAATCAACGGTTTACCTCCCACATGCCAAGGGCCATTCTCATAAACCCAGTTACAAGCATCTCTCTGAGTGAACTTGAACAAATACAACCCATGCTCCAAAGAAATAACCAAGGGTTCCTCAACTTTACGCCAAATACGTTTAGTAATATTTGAAACCAATGAAAACGAGGGACGTGCATCCACAAATTGCCCAACCAAACAATGAGCCCAAGGCTCCATGCCTTTAGAAACAATATCATCATCAAGAATAACAAGGGGTTTACCATCCCTAAGAGTCGGCTCCACATATTTTAAAGGACGAGCATCCTTGCGAGCAAAAAGTTTATCCCCCGTTTTATTCAACCAAGGATTTTTAGGGAGAGTAGAAAGATTTTCACCTTGTACAGTAGCATGCAAAGGAACGCTAGAAGATTCAGCCCCTGCCACGTCATCAACCTTCCCATGCAAACCCTTTACCACTTCACGCACGTAAGGAACCGAGGGGGGACCACCAAACGAAAAATGATCCTCACTCTCCACACGGGATCGTTTGCCAGCCTGGACCTCGCTGCCCTCCACCATCTTCGCCGTGAATGAAGGAACTGAAACGGAAGCTAGGGCAACGTTAGCTCCACGTGAAACGGCACCCTTTTGACCTAAAAAACGAGCAGCCGTTTCGGCACCACCACACCGCCGTTCTCCACCAGATTTGGCCGCCAAAATAGCATCACCTAGTAGTTTCGGACCCTTTCTAGGAGACCTTTGACGTTCAGACGTAAAAACAAAAGCCGTAGCATCCACGGCCGATTTTCCCTTCGAATACTCCATAGAAGAACCAAGAGGTTCTTGAACCAAACTAACCTCATGGGTAGCTCCAAAAACACCAGGCGAAGAGTTCTCCATAGACAAACCACGTTGAACACCCTCAGAACACGAATCACCATTGACAGCGCCATGCATGACCTTCAAAGGAGCTTCCATGGCAACTTTCGAACCAGAAGGATTCAGGCCACGAGTCCTTGATGAAAGGTGCTCGAAATCACCTAACGAAGCTGGTAGAGCCCTTCGTTGCAACCCAGAACCATCCATGCACGCAGAAACCTCCATACCCGCCAATGAAGCGTGACTGCCAGATCCATGGATCTGGCTCGTTTCTTCCCCGTTTTTGCCTCTAACAACACCAGAAGGCACCGACTGGGCATCCTCCTCCATCTCCATTGAACTAAAACGTAAGAAAACCCCTCCCTCGGCCAGATCTGCAAACCGCAAAAAAACCACCTACATGAAAACTTCCCAGAACGCTTCAATCTTTCTCACACCAACCCAGGGGGACTCTCCTATAACAGATCTTCAACCTAAATCAAGAAAAAACAAGTAAAACTTGCTAGATCTGAATTTTACTCGGCGAAGGAAACGGCGGCGCTAGAGAGAAAAAGTTGGGAAAGAAAATGAGGAGAGAGAAAAATTTTGACCAAATGAGGGAGCTTAGGGTTTAGGGTTTAGGGTTTAGGGTTTAGGGTTTAGGGTTTAGGGTTTAGGGTTTAGGGTTTAGGGTTTAGGGTTTTAGGGTTTTTTAGGGTTTAGGGTTTAGGGTTTAGGGTTTAGGGTTTTAGGGTTTTTTAGGGTTTATAGGGTTTAGGGTTTAGGGTTTAGGGTTTAGGGTTTAGGGTTTAGGGTTTAGGGTTTAGGGTTTAGGGTTTAGGGTTTAGGGTTTAGGGTTTTTAGGGTTTAGGGTTTAGGGTTTAGGGTTTAGGGTTTAGGGTTTAGTTTAGGGTTTAGGGTTTAGGGTTTAGGGTTTAGGGTTTTTAGGGTTTAGGGTTTAGGGTTTTAGGGTTTAGGGTTTAGGGTTTAGGGTTTAGGGTTTAGGGTTTTTAGGGTTTAGGGTTTTTTAGGGTTTAGGGTTTAGGGTTTAGGGTTTTTTAGGGTTTAGGGTTTAGGGTTTAGGGTTTAGGGTTTAGGGTTTTTTAGGGTTTTTTTTTTTTGCAAAAGCAATATATAGAAAAGACAAAAAGGGGATCTCACAGCCCGAGATCAAGGCAAAAAGAAACGTCTCTAAAGTAAAGCACTAAAGAGACGAACCAAACAAAAACCAACAAGGCAAAAGCCAAAAAACAAACAAAAGCAAGGAGCCAAAAAGGCTAAGTAAATAACTCCCAAGGAGAACAATCCATGCGATCCCCAGCTCCATGGTTACTACCTCTCCAGGAGATAGCACGGTAGAAGATATCCTGCTGCACGCGAATAAGGGTAACCCGGGGAGAAGAGACCTCACGATCATGAAGGCGATGGTTCCTCTCCCTCCAAATATGGTAGATCATAGCGCTCCAAGCAAGGCGCCAAAGCCGATGAGTCGGATCCGTCCCTTTAGATCTAGTAAGGATCCAAGGGAGGTCAGTCTGCCAGGAGGCAGGGCGATGCGAGGATCCAGCCCAGGCAAGAACCCCGCGAAACACAAACGAGCTGTACGAACACTCGAAGAAGAGGTGATCACGACTCTCAATCCCACCAGGACAGAGAAGGCAACACGGCGACATCGACTGATCCCAAAGGTGAACTCGGTCGGTAGTAGATAAACGATCCAGGATAGCAAGCCAGGATATAAAGGAGTGGCGGGGAATGGAGCCCCCAAACCAGGATAAGACGGAACCAAGGGACACGATCCCGCCGAGGTCCGATAGTATGCCACGCACTCGCAATAGTGAACTGATGAGAAGAAGCCAGGACCCACTCGAACCGATCAGGACGACCAATAATCGGGGTGATCCCCGAAACTAGCCTGGTAAAGGTAGCTCAGTCACGGAGAGCCCATAGGCCAAACCCAACCACCGTCACCATCAATAAACGAAGACACCAGGCGGGAATGAGTGCTCCCAAGATCACGAACAATCCCATTACCATGCAGAGCCGAAGAGGACCGCAAGGTAACCAAGTATCGCACTGCAGCAGAGCGACTAGAGCCATCCCCCACCACACACTCGATATAGGGCCTGAAGGTCTCACGAACCTTGGGAATCTTCCTCAAACACCAAGAGTACTCATAAGAGGGGCGAATAGCCCACACACTCCGACCCCTCAAGATAACCGCCTCACCCAGGCCACCCAAAGCGACCCAAAGACGAGCAAACAGATGCCAAAGGTTCTTCATAACAGCAGCTTTATTCCAGATAGCAATAGGAATAAAGCCAAGACCCCCCTCAGCCCTGGGGGAACACACATCACTCCAAGAAACCTTGGCACCACCACCACCACTCTCCGTGCCCCGCCACAAGAAGCTGCGAAGAATACTCTAGATCTCTCTCACCACCTTAGTGGGGAGTAAAAAAACGTTGCACTAGTACACATGAAAAGACTGGAGCACGGAGCTAATCAACTGAGCTCTACCTGCAAAAGAAAGAGCACGAGAGGCCCAACTCCTAATACGAGCCGTGATCCGCTGGATAAGAGGCTGGCAAGCCGAGATGGTCAACTTGCCAGAAATCAGAGGTAAACCCAAATAGCGGACCGGGAGGGAAGCAATCCCAATCCCCAACATAGCAGAAAGCTCGCCAACCCGAACATCATCCATCCCTGCACAAAACAAAGAGCTCTTCCCGACATTGGCGGCCAGGCCAGAGAGAGCCTCGAAGCGACGAAGACTCTCCTGGAGAAAGCCAATGGAACGGGAATCTGCAGAACTGAAAAGCATGAGATCATCAGCAAAACATAAGTGCGTAAGGCGAACCCTATCACACCTGGGATGAAACCGGAAGTAATCAGGAGTGGCAGCCAGAATACGAGTCAGAACCTCCATCGCCATCACAAAAAGATAAGGAGAAAGAGGATCGCCCTGACGAAGACCCTTCCTCCCACTGAAATAACCCTCCAAGCCTCCATTAATGGAGACCGAGAACATCGGCGAGGTGATACAACTGCGAATCCAGCTCACGAAAAACTGCCGGGTACCAATAGCAATAAGAATACCCGGAATAAAATCCCAATGCACGGAATCATAAGCCTTCAAGATCAACCTTGATAGTGCACCGAGGTCGACCCTGATTCGGATGGTACTTATGAAGCGACTCCGACATAAAAGGATATTATCCACAATGCTTCTACCCTGAACAAAAGCGATCGATTCGGGCTCACAAAAGAAGGAAGACACCGCTTCAACTTGTTCGAAAGGATCTTCGTGATGCATTTGTAGATCACATTACAACACGAGATCGGTCTATAATCCTGGAAACCCAAAACATTAGGCTTCTTGGAATAAGAGTAATCGCAGTGGCATTCACCCCAAAGGGGAGGTGATAAGTCCTGAAAAAGTGGGACACAGCAGCACAAAAATCCGTCCCAATCACTGGCCAAGCGGCCTTATAGAACCCGGCAGAAAAACCATCCGGACCAGGAGCCCTATCACTACTCATACGTAACACCGTATCGCGAATCTCCTCATCAGTGATAGGCCTCCTCAACTCACCCAAGCACTCCTCAGACCAAGAGAAGCCCAAAATATCCTGAAGCGTCCCTGTCAAATCCCGATACGGAACAGACTCAGCTCCCATAATGCCCGTGAAGTACCCAACTGCCTCAGAAGCAATCACACCCGGATCAGTAGAACTACTCCCGTCCGCCAAATGAATAGAGGAAATCCCATTACGAGAAATCCTACCCCGCACCTGTCTGTGAAAGAAAGCAGAGTTACTGTCGCCCTCTTTCAACCATCTAACCCTCGACTTCTGACGAAGAGAAGCCTCCTCCTTCCGAGCCCACCTCCAAAACTCACTGGTGGCAGCCTGCCACTCCTCCAAAACCAACCCACTAGTAGGGGACTCCAGTAAAGCAGATTGAGCCGCTAACATACGAAGCTTAGCAGACTCAACCTCGCGAGAAAGAACAGTGAGATGAATGCCAAAAGTCTGACGGAGAATCGGCTTAAGGCACTTCAACCCACGCATAAAGGACATAAGGGGGTTAGCACCCCCACTCCCACTCCAGTTACCACCAACCACCTCCAGAAAGTTATCCTGCTTCGCCCAATGGTTAAAAAACCGAAAAGTCACCTTCTTACGCACCACAGTAGTGTCAGTACGCGTAAGAAGGGGAGAGTGATCAGAGATCCCCCAGGCCTTCACATCCACAAAAGAATCCGGGAAAGTAGAAAGCCAAACCTCATTAACCAAAACTCTATCAAGGCGCTTAAACTGAAGATTCTGGGGCTGACAATTGGTCCAAGTAAACCGGAACCCAACAGTACGAAGCTCAATCAAATCAGAAGCACCAATACAATCATCAAACTCAGAAAGAGAAGCCGCAGTAGGAGAACCCCGAGAATACTCATCGTGAGATCGAACAGCATTAAAATCCCCCATAACAATGCAAGGAATCGTAATACCACCCGAATGAGAACCCACCAGATCCGACCACAACCGACGTCTCTCCCAGGCCCTATTAAGGGCATACACACACGTAACTCGAAACTCAGCACCCGAAACAGTGTCCACCAACAAACCACTAATCAACTTATCAGAAACAAGCAGAGGGGTAAACACATAAGGAGCCTTCCACATAACCCAGATCCTCCCAGAAACAGCATGATCATAGTTAGTGCAAAAGGTCCAATCAGGGCCAAAGCCACGAGAAACCACATCAAACCTATCCTGCTTAATTTTAGTCTCAAGCAGACAACAAAACGGGACATGCGAGGTAGATATAAAACTACGAACATGACTCAAACGAACAGGGTCATTCATACCTCTCACATTCCACGAACAGCTACTAAACATGGGAAACAGTAGCAGAAGCCCCGACCCGGGGAGAAACAGAAGTAGGAGACTTACCAGCCTTCTTAGCGAGCTGCTTGAGTTTCTTCTTCTGATACTTCGGAATCTCAAACTCACCAACCATAGTCACAGGATCCTCACCATCCCGTTGACAATCAATCACAGGATCACCAGTCACCGAATCAGTCACAACAACCATATCCATAGCACTATTATCAGAAAACCCCTCCTGACTATCCACATCATTCTCCATATCCTTTGCCATAGCTATAGCCAACCGAGCATCCGGGTCATCAATGAACGGAGGAGTCTCATGGACCTCCAAAGGAGCTAGAGCGGCAAAAGAGTTGCTACTAGGGGTTGAAACCTTCCCCTCACCACCCTTAGACCCTCCTGTTTTCTTATAAGTAAACGAACCAGGGGCTTTATTAAACACCTTACTAACCACAGGAACAACAGAGCTACGAGGAAAATCATCCATACCCCCAGAAATAGGGTTAAAAATAGGACTAACCTGGGGGACGAGAACCGGCTCGGGGCAAACAGGTGCCCGTTTCGGGCAGTTTTCTGTGGCATGACCAAAAACTCGGCAAACAGTGCACCGCTTGGGTTTCCACGGGTAGTCAACACCCACCTCCCACTCACGGCCTAGGACACTGACCGTGATCTCATCAGGCAAATCACTATCAATCTCAACCTCAACACTAACCCGAGCAAAAGAAACCCTCGTACACAACTCCGTAGCCCTATCCATGGAAATCGGGCGCCCAACCACACTGGCAATCTTCTCAATACTGTCAGGGTCCCATAAAGCAGGGGGAATGTTAAACAACCGGATCCAAATAGGGATAGAAGTAATAACACTCTTTTCAGGAGCAACAAGCGGGTCATAACGGCGTAGAATCAACGGTTTACCTCCCACATGCCAAGGTCCATTCTCATAAACCCAGTTACAAGCATCTCTCTGAGTGAACTTGAACAAATACAACCCATGCTCCAAAGAAATAACCAAGGGTTCCTCCACTTTACGCCAAATATGCTTAGTAATATTTGAAACCACTGAAAACGGGGACCGGGCACCCACAAATTGCCCAATCAAACAATGAGCCCAAGGCTCCATACCCTTAGAAACGATATCATCATCAAGAACAACAAGTGGTTTTCCATCTCGAAGAGTTGGCTTCACATATTTTAGAGGACGAGCATCCTTACGAGCAAAAAGTTTGTCCCCGGTTTTATCCAACCAAGGATTTTTGGGAAGAGATGAAGCTTCCTCCCCATGCACACTTGCATGCACAGTAGGTTTAGGAGAACCAGCCCCTGCCACGTCATTCACCAGCCCATGCAAACCCTTACCAACGTTAAAACTCAACCCATGCAGCCCGTAGTCCACGTCAGCAACAACAGGAACGGAAATTTGCGTGGAAGCAGGAGAGATTTCCTCCCGTTCATCACGTGAGCTGTTACCAGCTAGGAAGGCGTTACTAGCCACTCTGTCCACCGAAAAAGAAGGGGCCGTAGTTAGGGCAGCATTAACTCCACGAGAAACGGCCCGTCTTTGACCTAAAACTTCCGCCGTACCTCCAACATGGCCTCGACGTCGACCACCACTTTTAGCCGCCTTGAAAGAGTCCCCTAATAGCTTCGGACCTAGGTGAATCACCCCTGAACGACGAGAAGGTAAAACGAACGGGGCAGAAGCTTTTTTCGTTTTGCCCTTCGAAGACCCCACGGCTGGAACAAGGGGTTGTTGAACCAAACAAACATCATGGGTGTCTCTAAAAACACCAAGTGAAGAGTTCTCCACAGCCAAACCATGTTGAATACCATCGGATGACGAATCACCATTGACGCACCCAAGAACGACCTTCGAAGGACCTTCAATGGCAGATATCAAACCCGTAGGATTTAGGCCCCGACTCCTTGATGAAAGTTGCTCGGAATCACCAAAAGAAGCGGGTAGGACTCTCCTTTGCAACCCAGAATCAACCATGCACGAAACACCATCTAAAACCGCCTTTGAAACGTTATTTTCAGATCTATGGATCTGGTTCGTTTCCTTGCTTTCTTCACTTCGTTCAGCAACAGAAAGTAGCGCCCTATCATCCTCTTCCATCTCCATCGAATGAAAACAAAAGATAACCCCTCCCTCGGCCAGATCTGAAAATCTCAAAAACTCACCTACATGAAACCTGCCCAGAACGTTACCACCTTTCTCACACCAACCCAGGGGGGTTCTCCTATGACAGATCTTCAACCTAAATCAAGAAAAAACAAGTAAAACTTGCTAGATCTGGATTTTACACGGCGAAGGAAACGGCGGCGCTAGAGAGAAAATTTTGGAAAAGAAAATGAGGAGAGAGAAAATTTTTGACCAAATGAGGGAGCTTGGTTTTTTAGGGTTTAGGGTTTAGGGTTTTAGGGTTTAGGGTTTAGGGTTTAGGGTTTAGGGTTTAGGGTTTAGGGTTTAGGGTTTAGGGTTTAGGGTTTAGGGTTTTTAGGGTTTAGGGTTTAGGGTTTTTAGGGTTTAGGGTTTAGGGTTTTTTTTTTTTGCAAAAGCAATATATAGAGTTTAGGGTTTAGGGTTTAGGGTTTAGGGTTTAGGGTTTAGGGTTTTTAGGGTTTAGGGTTTAGGGTTTAGGGTTTAGGGTTTAGGGTTTTTAGGGTTTAGGGTTTAGGGTTTAGGGTTTAGGGTTTTTAGGGTTTAGGGTTTAGGGTTTAGGGTTTAGGGTTTAGGGTTTAGGGTTTAGGGTTTAGGGTTTAGGGTTTAGGGTTTAGGGTTTAGGGTTTAGGGTTTAGGGTTTAGGGTTTAGGGTTTAGGGTTTAGGGTTTAGGGTTTAGGGTTTAGGGTTTAGGGTTTAGGGTTTTTAGGGTTTAGGGTTTAGGGTTTAGGGTTTAGGGTTTAGGGTTTAGGGTTTTAGGGTTTTAGGGTTTAGGGTTTAGGGTTTAGGGTTTTAGGGTTTAGGGTTTAGGGTTTTAGGGTTTAGGGTTTAGGGTTTAGGGTTTAGGGTTTAGGGTTTAGGGTTTAGGGTTTAGGGTTTAGGGTTTAGGGTTTAGGGTTTAGGGTTTAGGGTTTAGGGTTTAGGGTTTAGGGTTTAGGGTTTAGGGTTTAGGGTTTAGGGTTTAGGGTTTAGGGTTTAGGGTTTAGGGTTTAGGGTTTAGGGTTTAGGGTTTAGGGTTTAGGGTTTAGGGTTTAGGGTTTAGGGTTTAGGGTTTAGGGTTTAGGGTTTAGGGTTTAGGGTTTAGGGTTTAGGGTTTAGGGTTTAGGGTTTAGGGTTTAGGGTTTAGGGTTTAGGGTTTAGGGTTTAGGGTTTAGGGTTTAGGGTTTAGGGTTTAGGGTTTAGGGTTTAGGGTTTTAGGGTTTAGGGTTTAGGGTTTAGGGTTTAGGGTTTAGGGTTTAGGGTTTAGGGTTTAGGGTTTAGGGTTTAGGGTTTAGGGTTTAGGGTTTAGGGTTTAGGGTTTAGGGTTTAGGGTTTAGGGTTTAGGGTTTAGGGTTTAGGGTTTAGGGTTTAGGGTTTTTAGGGTTTAGGGTTTAGGGTTTTAGGGTTTAGGGTTTAGGGTTTTAGGGTTTAGGGTTTTAGGGTTTAGGGTTTAGGGTTTAGGGTTTAGGGTTTAGGGTTTAGGGTTTAGGGTTTAGGGTTTAGGGTTTAGGGTTTAGGGTTTTTAGGGTTTAGGGTTTAGGGTTTAGGGTTTAGGGTTTAGGGTTTAGGGTTTAGGGTTTAGGGTTTAGGGTTTAGGGTTTAGGGTTTTAGGGTTTAGGGTTTAGGGTTTAGGGTTTAGGGTTTAGGGTTTAGGGTTTAGGGTTTAGGGTTTAGGGTTTAGGGTTTAGGGTTTAGGGTTTAGGGTTTAGGGTTTAGGGTTTAGGGTTTAGGGTTTAGGGTTTAGGGTTTAGGGTTTAGGGTTTAGGGTTTAGGGTTTAGGGTTTAGGGTTTAGGGTTTAGGGTTTAGGGTTTAGGGTTTAGGGTTTAGGGTTTAGGGTTTAGGGTTTAGGGTTTAGGGTTTAGGGTTTAGGGTTTAGGGTTTAGGGTTTAGGGTTTAGGGTTTAGGGTTTAGGGTTTAGGGTTTAGGGTTTAGGGTTTAGGGTTTAGGGTTTAGGGTTTAGGGTTTAGGGTTTAGGGTTTAGGGTTTAGGGTTTAGGGTTTAGGGTTTAGGGTTTAGGGTTTAGGGTTTAGGGTTTAGGGTTTAGGGTTTAGGGTTTAGGGTTTAGGGTTTAGGGTTTAGGGTTTAGGGTTTAGGGTTTAGGGTTTAGGGTTTAGGGTTTAGGGTTTAGGGTTTAGGGTTTAGGGTTTAGGGTTTAGGGTTTAGGGTTTAGGGTTTAGGGTTTAGGGTTTAGGGTTTAGGGTTTAGGGTTTAGGGTTTAGGGTTTAGGGTTTAGGGTTTAGGGTTTAGGGTTTAGGGTTTAGGGTTTAGGGTTTAGGGTTTAGGGTTTAGGGTTTAGGGTTTAGGGTTTAGGGTTTAGGGTTTAGGGTTTAGGGTTTAGGGTTTAGGGTTTAGGGTTTAGGGTTTAGGGTTTAGGGTTTTAGGGTTTTAGGGTTTTTAGGGTTTTAGGGTTTTTAGGGTTTTTAGGGTTTTAGGGTTTTAGGGTTTTAGGGTTTTAGGGTTTAGGGTTTAGGGTTTTAGGGTTTAGGGTTTAGGGTTTAGGGTTTAGGGTTTAGGGTTTAGGGTTTAGGGTTTAGGGTTTAGGGTTTAGGGTTTAGGGTTTAGGGTTTAGGGTTTAGGGTTTAGGGTTTAGGGTTTAGGGTTTAGGGTTTAGGGTTTAGGGTTTAGGGTTTAGGGTTTAGGGTTTAGGGTTTAGGGTTTAGGGTTTAGGGTTTAGGGTTTAGGGTTTAGGGTTTAGGGTTTAGGGTTTAGGGTTTAGGGTTTAGGGTTTAGGGTTTAGGGTTTAGGGTTTAGGGTTTAGGGTTTAGGGTTTAGGGTTTAGGGTTTAGGGTTTAGGGTTTAGGGTTTAGGGTTTAGGGTTTAGGGT